>AP018154.1:20198483-20798483 GCA_003052745.1 Caenorhabditis inopinata
TGGGCTCTATGAGTTTTTTTTTCTGAGAATCGCTTACTTTTTTCAATCAAAACAATTATTTCTTTTCTTTCGGAACTTCTGATGCTTCGCTTTGAGCACCTCGCATCGCATTGCTCATTTATTTCTTTTTTCACGCGTGGCGCTTACGATTCGATCTGAAAATCCGGAGCCCCCTTCCTTCCCTCTCTTTCCTCTATGCTTTCCTCACTCTGCGAAAAACAATCTGCAGTGGCCGAGGTGAAGAGAGGGGGGGGGGGAAATCGGAATATAGGAAGTGTGGGTTCAGTTACGCTCCGCAGCAATTATTTTTTTTTTTGATTTTTTGATTTTGTCTTTATTTAAGTTTAATTGGATCATGAGAAGTGCGGAATCCGGAGTTCCGCCCTTCTCTGCAGAGTATGGCGGAATTGGATTTTGGGAACTCGGAATCCGAAAAACGGAAGACGGAAGAAAATTTTTTTCACAAAATCTGGAATGCGGAAGACGGAATGAAAAAAACGGCGGAATCCGGAATTCCGTCCTTCTCTGCAGAGTAGGGCGAAATTGGATTTTGAGAACTCGGAATCCGAAAAACGGAAAACGGAAGAAAATTTTTTTCACGGAATCTGGAATCCGGAAGACGGAATGAAAAAACGGTGGAGTCCGGAATCCGGAATTCCGTTCTTCTCTGCAGAGTAGGGCGGAACTGGATTTTGGGAACTCGGAATCCGGAAAACGGAAAACGGAAGAAAATTTTTTTCACAAAATCTGGAATCCGGAAGACGGAATGAAAAAAAAACGGCGGAATCCGAAGTTCCGCCCTTCTCTGCAGAGTATGGCGAAATTGGATTTTGGGAACTCGGAATCCGGAAAACGGAAAACGGAAAAAGAAAGTTTTTTCACAAAATCTGGAATCCGGAAGACGGAATGAAGAAAAACGGCGGAATCCGGAGTTCCGCCCTTCTCTGCAGAGTAGGGCGAAATTGGATTTTGAGAACTCGAAATCCGGAAAACGGAAAACGGAAAAAAATATTTTTTCACGGAATCTGGAATCCGGAAGACGGAATGAAAAAAAAACGGCGGAATTCGGAATGCGGAAAGCGGAATCCGGAATTCCCCCTTCTCTGGTATTCAGTAAGTTGCTGCTTGTAAATATAGATTGTTTTGGAAAAAATCCAAATTTTGAGAAAATCGAAAATTTTTAAAACAATTTTAGGAAACAAAAACTTTAAAATATCTAATCCAAATACGGTTTCCAATAGGTCTAACCATTACTTGAAAAAAACAGAGAATCTGAATCAAAAACTGAAAATAAGAAAAAAAAAAACTTAAAAATGAAAAAAAAAACGAAAAAAATTTTGCAATGATGCAATTTCATTTTCTGTAAGTTGTCGTGATGGTGTTCCGCAGCTACAGTAGAATTTTTACAGCAAAATATCTGTTTTCAGCAAAGCGCATTCTTTATGGCCAGCACTGTATATTAAACATGGAAGCCTTGAAGGAGCTAGGCGAATTTCGCCGAGCTTCATCTATTATATTCAAATTGTTTTGTTTTGTTGCACTTGTTAAAAATATTTTTTACTATTCATGATAGGTCAAAAAATGCATTTATTTCACTACTTTTTTGTCACTGTGTTCAAGGAATTCGTCACGATTTATGATTGGGTCTTGGAGAAGTCCAAATTCATAAATCTGTGCGCCTTTAAACGCAGTGTAGATTTACGGAGTGTAGATTTACTGCATCGAATATTTCAATTTTGAGGAATTCCTTGAATACAATGGCAAAAAAGTTATGAATAAAATTCATTTTTCTCCATTTTTCAGCCTATCCTGAATAGAAGAAAATGCCGATGAAGAAACAGAAAAAATGTAAAAATAAATAAAATTTGAATAGGCCCATTATGCTTGAATTTTTTCGATTTTTCAACGCATTTTTGCCCGATTTTGTTTCTTTAATTTCAAGTTTCTGGGGATTCTTTAATGAAAATTTTTTCTCGTTCAGTCTCTTCAAATTTAGTTTAAAAATATAAATATAATTAGAGTTTGTCTTATCCAAAAGAAGTACACGAACATGACCTAGACGAATCTTCATCGAAAAGAAAAGCGCTCATGGAGCAAGACTGACGGCGTTGTGGCTAAGGCTTCCATTTGAGCGAAATTTCGGCCGTCTCATCTCGTCTTGAATTCGTCTGACGCAGTGTGTAGACAACTTTCTTAATGCGTAAGACGAATTCAAGACGAACTGAAAGACGAAGAAAGACGACTTTTTGTCTTCGCCTTTCGTGGAAGCCTTAGTTGGGGAAATTGGCGAAATTGGCTTTTGTTGTTAGCTGAAATTTCAGAATAGTTTAGGCGAAATCTGCTATTCAACAGCATAAATTCACATTGGCTGGAGCAAAAAGAGCAGAGAATAACTTGCAATCCGGGCCACAACGGGCCCCAGAGGTTTAGTGCATTGCAGAGAAGGGCGGAATTCCGCGTTCCGCATTCCGGATTCCGCAGTTTTTTTCATTCCGTCTTCCGCATTCCGGATTCCGTGATATGGCGTTTTTATTCTGTTTTAATTCTTAATTCTTAATTGTTGTGAAAAGTATACTTTTTTGAACTCCCGCAAAAAATTTTGCGAACAGAGCGCATTTACATCATAAATATTCCCTCAGTAATGGTTAAAATTTCGTTTTCCGCATTCTGCATTCCGGATTCCGCCGTTTTTTTCATTCCGTCTTCCGCATTCCGGATTCCGTGATATGGCGTTTTTATTCTGTTTTAATTCTTAATTCCTAATTGTTGTGAAAAGTATACTTTTTTGAATTTCCGCAAAAAATTTTGCGAACAGAGCGCATTTACATCATAAATATTCCCTCAGTAATGATTAAAATTTCGTTTTCCGCATTCCGCATTCCGGATTCCGCCGTTTTTTTCATTTTTTCATTGCTAGCCGCTTTTCTCTAAAAAATATTTTCGTTCTGAAGAAAGTAATTTGTCGGGGCGTGGTCTGCCGCTGGCCAGCCCGGATTGCAAGTCTGCCTAAGCGGAAAGTGGCCGAGTCGAGATCCTTCTTTCTCTTCTTCCTTGTCCAATTGGTCTGCAATGAAAAGCACTTTTTTCGAGGCGATTTCCAAATTTTTCCAGCTTTCCTCCTTCGAAACAAGTAGCCAGGATCCTTGTGATCCAGCCGATTAGTCACGAATAAGGATTCCATAAAAGACGAAATAAGACTGTTTCGTTTCGTCTTCGTCATCCTCTAGAATCCCTAGACGAAGACGAATTCGTACACTCAAGACGAAATAAGACCATCTCGTCTGGTCTTCGTCATCGTCTAGAATCCCTAGACGAAGACGAATTCGTACACTCAAGACGAAATAAGATCATCTCGTCTGGTCTTCGTCATCGTCTAGAATCCCTAGACGAAGACGAATTCGTAGACTCAAGGCGAATAAAGACTGTTTCGTCTCGTCGTCGTCATCGTCTAGAAGCCCTAGACGAAGACAATTTCGTAGAGACAAGACGAAATAAGACTGTTTCGTCTCGTCTTCGTCATCGTCTAGAATCCCTAGACGAAGACAATTTCGTAGAGACAAGACGAAATAAGACTGTTTCGTCTCGTCTTCGTCATCGTCTAGAATTCGTAGACGAAGACGAATTCGTAGACTCAAGGCGAAATAAGACGAATCGTCTCGTCTTCGTCATCGTGTAGAATTCGTAGACGAAGACGAATTCGTACACTCAAGACGAAATAAGACTGTCTCGTCTCGTCTTAATCATCGTCTAGAATCCCTAGACGAAGACGAATTCGTAGAGGCAAGACGAAATAAGACTGTCTCGTCTCGTCTTAGTCATCGTCTAGAATCCCTAGAGGAAGACGAATTCGTAAACGCAAGACGAACTGAAAGACGAACGAAGACGAGGCGGAAGGATTCCACGAAAGACGACCGACTTGTTTCGGCTTTCGTGGAAGCCCTAGTCACGAATAATACCAACTTGAGAATGTAGTCTAATTGTGGAGAACTGCTTGATTCATTCACGTTTCTCTAATCTGTTATTAGAAAATGTGGGAATCCTAGAAAAATGGCTTCTTTCATTTTAGGAATTCAGGATTCTTATTTCTCAATGTTTTTAAAGATCAAACGATGATTTCATCGGGTTTGTGGCTAGCTGATAGCTAAAAATATGTTTATAATCTGAAAATCGAAGCTCTATGATATGCGATTTTTTTTTCAAAACAAAATATCCTAAATTTAAAATATTCATTTTAGCTCAATGTATGTGCAAATTGTCATTATCTGCAAAAAAGGGAAATCACTTTTTTTCCGTTTTAAGATCATTCCTTCCAGCATTTTTAGACTAAATATACCATAATATACAAAACTCCACATAATCTTACGTTCAGCCCAAAAATAATATACAGTACTGGCCATAAAGAATGTCCGCAGGCTTTTTTTTGGGATAACTACGCTGAAAACAGACATTTTGTTGTGAAAATTCTACTGTAGTTGCGGAACACCCTGACGGTAACTTGCAGAAAATGAAATTGCATCATTGCAAATGTTTTAAATTTTTTACAGTTTTTGATTCAGCCCAAAAAAGCCCGCGGGCATTCTTTATGGCCAGTACTGTACTTAATATAGCCCAGTCTTGTTGGAGGATGAAGAATTGCTGGCCAAAGTGAATAGTGGCCCACAGAAGTAGAAACAGTTTTTTGGTATTCCTGATTGCTAAAATTTTGACGTTCCGATCTCGATGAAGGTCAGTGGAACCTGGCCGTCGGATGTGAATCGAGCCCACGCCTTCACCGATTGAGGAAACATCTGGTTGAATGCCAGACGATGTTTCGAAGATCTCGACTCATCCTTTCGTAAGAGTTTTGCCGGTTCGGAAGTGGCTCTTCTCATCTGTCCAAATGACGTCGTAGAGGCGGCGCACCCTGAGCTCGTTGAGCAATTTTTTTTTCGATTTTTCAAGCCGACTTTTATTGGACTGATCTGTGATGTGTTGTTCACGACGGAGGCGATAACTCTTGATTGCGACTGATTCCAAGGGATTCCGCCATCCGCCATTGTCTTGCGACAAGTCTGGTAGGAAGTAAAAGAGATAAAAAAGATTTTGGTGAATGATTTATTGATTTATTGATTAGATAATACAAGCAGAATGCAATCTCCCCCATCCCTCCCCCCCCCCCCGGGGGACATGTAGCTCATTTTATGCAATATTTGTCTGGAAAACCGTCGATCATAACATCTTCTTCGATTAAAAAAAAATCAGTTTTTCTTTAATTTTCAATTGTCTTACCTTTCTTATTCTGTTATTTGCTCTTTGCTCGTTAATTATCTCGTTTCCTGACCGTTGTCAAGCCAGACGACGTTGGCTACAGCTACCGGCCGAGTTGACAGCTCTGAAAGAGCTCCATACACTTGCATAGGCTAGGCTAGACTAGGTTAGGCTAGTAAGGAGCTGGCTGAAATATTTCGGGAAAAAACTTAAATGAAGCTCTTAAATTGAAAGTTCTTGGGACAACGAGTAAGCGGTGGGTGAGCAAGCGGCTTGTTCCCCGGACCGAAATTGGAAAATGTATAAATAATTTGCTCAAATGGAAAGCACACCACAATCACATTTCTGATTCATAAAAGTTTCCGAAAGGGAGACGTGAACATGCACTAGACGCGAGAGGTGCGCCGAAGGCGGTATGGCTCTGACTCGAAATACGAGCCTACCACAAGCCAGGCAACACCGATGAGAGCTCCCAAGCTTTGTATATTAACGAGGCTTACGAAATGAGCCCGGAGTCTGCCGACTCGGATGATTAAAAACTTTTGGTGTGATTCCTAGCACTCTTATCAACAGTTCAGTTGTCAACAATCAACAGTTGCCTACAGTTCAGCGATATTTTCCGGAATAAATAAAATTGTATTTTCAGCTTTTTCTTTAATTTCTTAGCTCTCGACGCAAGTTTCAGTATTTCTAGATATTGTGATCCCACGGTGGTTTAATATATCGGGCCATATGTCGCAGAAGACGAAAGGGAGCCATCTTCACAGCATCGAAGATATTAAGAATCGATAGTAACTCTCACGTCGAAATAATCACGGGAAACAAGCTCACACGGTCAAACGGAAAGCAAGAAAATGGAGCAGAACCTGCTCGACTCGAGGACACCTTCAGCACCACAAGTCTCCGCCGATCAAGGAAGATGAGAACATCACGCACCGGTCTGTTGAACTCTGCTAACTAGATAAATCCAATAAATGATTAGAGAGCTCCCTCTTTACACACAACCTCGACGGGGGGGAGGGGCACCATAACTGTCTTTGTGGACAAGAAAAAACAATCATTGCACAAAGCCAGGAACAAGGAAGATCCACCAAAGATGCTTTGCTCAGTGGTATCAGTTATTGACTTCAAAAAATGTTCCGGATCATCTGAAGATGTAACAAAAAGATTTATTCCAATAAACAAATCCCTGGACTTTTGAACTTTGGTGACAGGGCCTCGGAATGTCACAGACCCACTTAACTATACACCAAAAAAGACAAAATAGAATGGGTCGGATCCCACGGAAGATGGAGGAAACTGATTCAAGACTGGACTCCTCGAGACATAAAACGACATGTCGGACGACCCCCCCCCCCAACTTACTGCGAAAAAAGTTTAGGAAATCAGCTTCATGGACCACCATCGCCTATGATCGCTAGCTGTGATCCGTGCCCACAGAACTGAATAAGGGATCGATCAAGTATCCCTGAAACGAGCCGCAGCATTGATCGAAACATGCTGATGGAAGCTCTAACGTCATCTGAAAATGGCCCCGGCGAAAAATGCCGTCTAGTTGCTCACTTATGCAAGCTTCTTGGAAGGCAACCCCCCCCCCCCCACTCACTGCCGTCGACAACCAACCTTCTGGACGCCTTTCCCTTACCGATGTAAACGGTTTAGCCACTAGCTTTTCAAATGTGTCTTTATTCTTGCCTATCACATTCTTCCGATCTTTTTTTGAATCCTGAAAATTCGCATTTTTCATCATACCCGAAAGAAGCCGTGCAATGAGCTACATCGCTCATCTGAACACTCAGAGATTATCTAGAGTCGATGTACAGAGTGCGGCATAAATAACAGGATGGGTTTCAAACGCCATAACTTTTACCCCAAAAGTAGAATCGATATGAAACTTGGAAGAAAGTTTACTCAAATAATATTTAAAAAAATGAAATTAACACTTTTTGAATCTTACTCCTATCGCCTTCACCACAGCTCTCAATCTCTTCGGGTAGGAATCGACGACGGCACGCAGGTAGTTGACATCAAGATCGTCCCAGGCCTTCAGAATCGCAATCTTCAAGAATGGATTCCCCGAGAACAAAAACGAGCATTCAACTACGACCAAAGTTATAGCAAACACACCAATTGTTAATAAACTTTTGGCCAGCACTAAAAGGATAAACTGGCAGGAGCACGGAGGGTTTGATAAGCACATGACAGTATACCACTCTGAGGAATATTCACTTGTGGGGGGGGGGGGATTTGAGGACATCATATTGGCAGGAGCAAAAAGAGCAGAGACTAACTTGCAATCCGGGCCACAACGGGCCCCAGAGGTTCAGTGCATAGCAGAGAAGGGCGGAATTCCGGATTCCGCATTCCGCCGTTTTTTCATTCTGTCTTCCGGATTCCAGACTTTGTAAAAAAATACTGAGCCAATCGACTTGAAAATTTCAGCGTTTATCTGAGATATGCAGGCTTTCAAATGCATTCGTTGCAATGAAGGAAGCATACAAATACCAAGACTCATTTTTGCGGATTTTTTCAATATTTTTCTTTCGATTTTCATTTATCGATTTTTCAAAAGTTGTTTGGAAAATTGGTTTTGCTTGACGCTTGACGTTTTGATGCTTTTGACGCTGAAAGAAATGCAATAACAAGTCAACCTCTCTACATCTTGAGAATTTCTGAAATGATGGAAAGATCAAGGTGAGAGATCAGAATTCTATGATATCGGAAGATCTTGCGTTACTAATATTTACAGTATCCTATCCTCATCTTACCGCGCCTGCGATCAGATGAGAACTTTTTGTGAAGCCGGCAACTCTAACATCGGTATACACCAGATAAGGGCGGAATTCCGGATTCCGCCGTTTTTTTTCATTCCGTCTTCCGGATTCCAGATTCCATGAAAGAAATGTTTTTTTTCCGGATTCCGGATTCCGCGATATGGTGCTTTTATTCCGCTTTAAATCTTTATTCTCAATTGTTGTGAAAAGTATACTTTTTTGAACTCCCGCTAAAATTTTTGCGAACAGAGCGCATTTGCATCACTTGATTAAAATTCCGTTTTCTGCATTCCGGATTCCGCCGTTTTTTACATTCCGTTTTCCGGATTCCAGATTCCGTGAAAAAATGTTTTTTTCCGTATTCCGGATTCTAGATTCCGTGAAAAAATATTTTTTCCGTTTTCCGGATTCCATATTCCGTGAAAAAATATTTTTCGGTATTCCGGATTCCAGATTCCGTGAAAAAATATTTTTTTCCGTTTTCCGGATTCCATATTCCGTGAAAAAATATTTTTCCGTATTCTGGATTCCAGATTCCGTGAAAAAATATTTCTTTTCCGTTTTCCGGATTCCATATTCCGTGAAAAAATATTTTTTTTCCGTCTTCCGGATTCCATATTCCGTGAAAAAAATATTTTTTTCCGTTTTCCGTTTTCCGGATTCCGAGTTCCCAAAATCCAATTCCGCCCTACTCTGGTATACACCATCGTTTGATCGTTCCGCTCCTTCCCCACCGTCCGTTTCATCGGCCGTTTGAGTATACCTGGAATCATTGAAGACGTCCTTTGAATGAGCACGTAGTAGAGTTGCCTTAATTAGAAAAGTAAAACTGGTATCCGGTTGTTGGTAGCGCTAGCTTCAAATCAAATTCGCTGAAAAATCCAGCTGAAAAAAAATAGAGAAAAAGTTCTGAAAACACAGTTTCAGAAGCATATCTCTCATTTGTTTTGTTTAGGTCTTTTCGTAGAAGATTCCGTTTTAATATGAACAATTTCCTTCTCCGGGGATAATCCGCAATATGCGAATCTGTGTCTCACCAATGAAGGACTTCTCGAAGAGAGCGAATAACTACTTTTGCAATCCATAAATGTGTCCGACTTCTCGTATTCATAACTATATTCATACGGCAAATTAATTTGAGATTTGCGATTGTTTGGCTCCTTCTGACCGCACAAAGTGTCTTCGGTATGCTGGTATTTTTCCCAGAAATCAAATAATTTTATTATAAATTCACGCATTTTTGCAAAAAAAAAAACACAATTTCCGTTGTTATTCCTTCTGAATCCGTTCTCCGTTCTTGTCGCTGTTCTCAGGAGTATCAGGAGACGAGCTCTTCGTTTTGGAATCTCAATTAGCGCTCAAATTCCCGGAGTAGAACTGTAAAAATAATTAGACAACGCTGATTATTGCTCTCCGGTGAAATTCCCCACTGAAATTAAAGCCAAACTTTTTCTGAAACTTCTAAACCGTTTTATCATGGGCTCCCTCCTTGTAATCATTATTCGTAATATTTAATCATTTTTTCTCAGTTTTTTCTTTGGGTAAAATAGAAGAATTGATTTCACTTCTCATCTCACAAGGAAATGTTTCGATATCCCCCCCCCATTTCTAGAATTCTAAAAAAAATTTTGGGAATAAATACAGTCAGACACGGACAAGTTTGTTTTACTTATTACAAATATTTAAACTTAATTAAAAGTTTAAAAATTTTTTATATTACTTAGAGAATATTTTAAAATTTTAAAATATGTTTTGTTTTGTTTTCATAATTATTTTTTAAATAAATATGATTAAAATTAAATTTAAATTAATTTAAATAAATTAAATAAATATTTAAATAAATAAACATAACTATGTTTTTTTTTAATTAATTAAAACAAATTTTTTTAATTAGAATTGAAAAAAAAACCTGTTAAAAAGTGACACAAAAGTCCGTGGACATTTAAACATTTAAAACATTTAAAAATAGTTTAATAATTGATTTTTTTCGCCATTTTTTTGGATTAACGAGAATATTCTATTGGGTATACTTTGGGAAAAACTCTTTTTAAAAAATTTAATCGATATGGTCCAAATCTTGGCTCTACGCGAGGAAGGAAGAGCAATTCGTGCCATTGCTGGTCGTATTGGGAAAAATAAATATTATTTATTGATAATAAATATTAATTTAAAAAATATAAAGTATTCACTGAATATAAGACAATTTTTAAAACTTTTATTCAAGTTTAAATATTAAAAAAAAATTTCTATAAATTAAAATGGAAAAAAAAACTTTAAAAAGTGACACAAAAGTCCGTGGACAAACATTTAAAAATAGCTTAATAATTAATTTTTTTTGCCATTTTTCGGATTAACAAGAATAATATTATCGCCGTAAAAAAGTTCCGACATTTTTTCGATCCCGCGAAAATCGGGATTTGAATTTAGATGCTCCGCCCATTTCATCATCAGAGCGCATTTGCTATGCGCGATATATTTTTATCAGAAGAAACGAAAAAAAAAAATGACTCAAATTGATATATTTAAACATTCGAAGAAACGTGTAAAAAAATTCACGATTAATACAATTTCGTTCTTTTAATCCAGTTTAATTCTGAAAATTCAGAAGAAAAAATAAAAGTTCAAAAAATATATCGCGCATAGCAAATGCGCTCTGATGATGAAATGGGCGGAGCCTCTAAATTCAAATCCCGATTTTCGCGGGCTCGAAAAAATGTCGGAACTTTTTTACGGCGACGATAATACAGTCAGACACAAAAGTCCGAAGTCCGTGGACAAGTTTGTTTTATTTAATAAAGATAATTAAACTTAATTAAAAGTTTTAAAATTTGAAAAATAAAAATATTATTTAAAGAATATTTTAAATTTTTAAAATCAATATAAATATGTATATTTTTAATTAATTAAAAACAATTTTATTCATTAAAATTGAAAAAAAACCTATTAAAAAGTGACACAAAAGTCCGTGGACATTTAAACATTTAAAACATTAAAAATAGTTTGATAATTGATTTTTTTTGCCATTTTTTCGGATTAACGAGAATAATCTATTGGGCATACTTTGGGAATAACTCTTTTTAAAAAATTGAATCGATTTGGTCCAAATCTTGGCTCTACGCGAGGAAGGAAGCGCAATTCGGGCCATTGCTGGTCGTATTGGGAAAAATAAATATTATTGATTGATAATAAATATTAATTTAAAAAATATAAAGTATTCTCTGAATAATAAAAATATTTTTAAATTTTTAATTAAGTTTAAATATTAAAAAAACATTTTTATAAATTAAAATTGAAAAAAAAAACCTCTTAAAAAGTGACACAAAAGTCCGTGAACAAAAAATTAAAAATAACTTAATTATTAATTTTTTTTTGCTATATTTTTTTTTGGATTAACAAGAATAATCTATTAGGCATACTTTCGGAAAGATTATTTTTAAAAAATTGAATCGATTTGGTCCAAATCTTTGCCCTACGCGAGGAAGGAAGCGCAATTCGTGCCATTGCTGGTCGTATTGGGAGAAATAAATATTATTGATTGATAAAATATATTGATTTTAAAATTATAAAGTATTCTCTAAATAATAAAAATATTTTTAAATTTTTAATTAAGTTTAAATATTTTTAATAAAAAAACAAAGTTGTCCACGGACTTTTGTGTCTCACTGTAGTACTTCGGTCGACTTGTAAATTTCCAACTTTTCCGCCGCCCGTTTTCAGGTTTTAACAGTTTTTAGAAGTTTTTAGAATCCATTTTTTGAATTTTTCCGGAAATTTAGAATTCTCACTTGAATCGGTCCAAACTTTATTCATTTTTAAGATATCTGAATGGTTATTAGCTTAAATTGAAAATCTTCAAAAATTACACAAATAATATAACTGAGCATTTACGCGAGCTCTCAAACTAAATCTAGAAATTATCAAATCGTCGTCTTTCCTCTTTTCGTTCGTCTCCTCGTCTTTCAATTCGTCTTGCATTCGTCTTACGCAAAAAAAAACGCAAGACATACGCAAGTCTTGCGAAAGTCAGACGAATTCAAGACGAGACGAGACGGCCGAAATTTCTCCCAAATGTAAGCCCTATGCCGAACTGCGCATCCAAGACGAAGACGGTCTTATTTCGTCTTTCGTGGAAGTGGCTTTGTAGAAGCAGCTTCACTTCTGACGGCGGAGTGTTTATCTCCAAGTAGTTGTTTTCCTTTTTTCATTCTAAAAGTGGCTATTTTCAGTAAAGTCTTTGGAGTGTTCTAATTTGGAATTGATGTCTGATTTGTAGTGTTACTTCTGAATTTCTCAAACATTTTTCATGTTTCCATTGTTCTTATTTTCTTTAAGAAAACTTGAAATTCTGAAAATAAAATTCTAAAATTGAATTAAAAGTTCTTAATGGATATTGAAATTGGTTTAAAGCACATCTTCGCTAATCCTATAAACTGATTTTAGAATAATTTGAGAAATGAATTTCGAAGAGACAAAATAGATTAGTGCTGAAAGAGTAAAAAGCCAATTTCAAATTCGCGGCTCAAGGAGCTTTAAAGAAATTTTCAGAATTTCTATAATTTTTCCCACACAAAACACTAGAGTCTAGTCAAACCTGAGAAAGACGGGTCTCATTAAGAAAGAATGCTCAATTTCCTTGCTGGAATCCGCATTAACTATGTTCCTTCCGAACTCCGCATTCCGTCTTCCGTCTTCCGCTTTATACATTCCGCTTTCGGAATTCCGCATTCTGTCTTTTGCCTTCCGCCTTCCGTCTTCCACATTCCGAATTTCGTATTCCGCCTCCCGAATTCCGTCTTCCACATTCCAAATTTTGTCTTCCGTCATCCGCCTCCCGAATTCCGTATTCCATCTTCCACATTCCGAATTTCGTATTCCGCCTCCCGAATTCCGTCTTCCACATTCCAAATTTTGTCTTCCGTCTTCCACCTCCCAAATTTCGTCTTCCGTCTTCCGCCTCCCGAATTCCGTCTTCCTTCTTCCTTCTTCCTTTTTCCCTCTTCCGCCTCCCGGATTCCGTTTTCCGTCTTCCGCCTCCCGAATTCCGTCTTCCTTCTTCCTTCTTCCGTCTTCCGCTTTCCACATTCCGAATTCCGTCTTACGTCTTCCTTCTTCCCTTTGCCGCCTTCTGCATTCCGAATTTCGTCTTTCTTCTTCCCTCTTCCGCCTCCCGCCTTCCGCATTTCGGATTTCGTCTTCCTTCTTCCTTCTTCCGTCTTCCGCTTTCCACATTCCGAATTCCGTCTTACGTCTTCCTTCTTCCCTTTGCCGCCTTCTGCATTCCGAATTTCGTCTTTCTTCTTCCCTCTTCCGCCTCCTGCCTTCCGCATTTCGGATTTCGTCTTCCTTCTTCCTTCTTCCCTCTTCCGCCTTCCGCATTCCGAATTTCGTCTTTCTTCTTCCCTCTTCCGCCTCCCGCCTTCCGCATTTCGGATTTCGTCTTCCTTCTTCCTTCTTCCCTTCTCCACCTTCCGTCTTCCGCCTCCCGCCTTCCGAATCCCGAATTCCATACCTAAATATCTGTGCTCTTCATCACTGTGAAACACCTGGACGCCCTCGAGCACACTCAAACAATCTCACGTTTATTTTTGGCATCGAAAAGGTTCCCATGGCCAAAAAATAAACCAATTTCAACTAGTAAGTGAAAGTCTCCAATATCACATGAAAAAAAAAAGTTTGAACGTGTATTTGTCATTCTCTATATTTATTTATTTTTCAATACATTCTAATATCGCCGTAAAAAAGTTCCGAAATTTTTTCGAGCCCGCGAAAATCGGGATTTGAATTTAGAGGCTCCGCCCATTTCATCATCAGAGCGCATTTGCTATGCGCGATATATTTTTTGAATTTTTATTTTTTCTTCTGAATTTTCAGAATTAAACTGGATTAAAAGAACGAAATTGTATTATTCGTGAATTTTTTTACACGTTTCTTCGAATGTTTAAATATATCAATTTGCGTCATTTATTTTTTTTTTTCGTTTTTTCTGATGAAAATATATCGCGCATAGCAAATGCGCTCTGATGATGAAATGGGCGGAGCCTCTAAATTTAAATCCCGATTTTCGCGGGCTCGAAAAAATGTCGGAACTTTTTTACGGCGATAATAGTATATACAATTTTTTTTGTTTGAAAATTTTAGGAAATTACTGTCACGGTACAGTAGTACAGCAAACTACATACAATGAGTTGTTTCTTTGTCAAAATACTCCTTTTCAGATGGTTAGAAAAATCTGAAATTTTCTGAAATTTGTTGTCTGAAATCATTGAACCTTAAAATACACTTTTCCGCATTCCTAGACGGAACTGCTTTAGCTAAGCAAGGTGAAGAAACTGGGTGCTTTTATTGAACATTTCAGTCTTTAAAATTGTATAAACAAATTAGAAAAAGCTGAAATTCACTGAAAAAGAATTTGTGAACTCCTCGCGCCTATAACTGCACTTTTCTTGTTGGAACTTTTTGCTCTTTTTGCTCTGCTCTCTCAGATAACTACACGAAGTGAGCTCTACTGAAAAATGCGTATTTCAGTGTCTTCATTTCATTGAGTTATAGCAGCTTTGTCTGAAGCTTAGCGAGAAAGTGATAAACTACAAAAATGCCGGTTTAGGTGGTGAAATTGCTCACAAAAGTTTTTAGAGCATCCAGAGTTTTGCTCACTGGTTTACATAGCTTCAAAGTTAGGCATTTTCATCGAAAAATTTCATTTTTGAGAGCCTCACTGCACGGCTCTGTAGGAGTTAAAGCATTGTCACTGCGAAATCGTTTTTTCGATTTCTGGAATCTGGAGTATCTGGAATTGAAATTTTCTAGAAATCTTCTAGAAATTCTTCAATGGATGAGTAGGAAACCATCAGAGCCTTGCCTTGCCGGACACACGGTTAAGTAGGATGGCTCGGCTCTCACACAATCGCGGAGACTTGCGGCAGACTTGTGCTTGTGAACCTAGACTTGTGAACCTTTAAAGTTTGGACTAGAATTGTGCAAAACTTGGCCAAAAATTTCGAATCTTTAAAGTTTGGTCTAGAATTGTGCAAAACTTGGCCCAGAGTTGTGAAACTTTAAAGTTTGGCCTAGAAATGTGCAAAACTTGGCCAAGACTTGTGAATCTTTAAAGTTTGGCCTAGAATTGCGGAAAATTTGGCCAAGACTTGTGAATCTTTAAAGTTTGGTCTAGAATTGTGCAAAACTTGGCCCAGAGTTGTGAAACTTTAAAGTTTGGCCTAGAAATGTGCAAAACTTGGCCAAGACTTGTGAATCTTTAAAGTTTGGCCTAGAATCGTGCAAAACTTGGCCAAAAATTGCGAATCTTTAAAGTTTGGCCTAGAATTGCGGAAAATTTGGCCAAGACTTGTGAATCTTTAAAGTTTGGCCTAGAATCGTGCAAAACTTGGCCAAAAATTGCGAATCTTTAAAGTTTGGTCTAGAATTGTGCAAAACTTGGCCAAGACTTGTGAATCTTTAAAGTTTGGCCTAGAATCGTGCAAAACTTGGCCAAAAATTGCGAATCTTTAAAGTTTGGCCTAGAATTGCGGAAAATTTGGCCAAGACTTGTGAATCTTTAAAGTTTGGCCTAGAATCGTGCAAAACTTGGCCAAAAATTGCGAATCTTTAAAGTTTGGTCTAGAATTGTGCAAAACTTGGCCCAGAGTTGTGAAACTTTAAAGTTTGGCCTAGAAATGTGCAAAACTTGGCCAAGACTTGTGAATCTTTAAAGTTTGGCCTAGAATTGCGGAAAATTTGGCCAAAAATTGCGAATCTTTAAAGTTTGGTCTAGAATTGTGCAAAACTTGGCCAAGAGTTGTGAAACTTTGAAGTTTGGCTTAGAATTGCGCAAAATTTGGCAAGGAATTGCGAATCTTTAAAGTTTGGCCTAGAATTGTGGAAATCTTGGCCAAGAGTTGTGAATCTTTAAAGTTCGGCCTAGAATTGTGCAAAATTTGACCAAAAATTGCGAATCTTCAAAGTTTGGTCTAGAATTGTGCAAAACTTGGCCAAGAGTTGTGAAACTTTGACGTTTGGCCTAGAATTGTGCAAAATTTGCCCAAAAATTGCGAATCTTTAAAGTTTGGTCTAGAATTGTGCAAAACTTGGCCAAGAGTTGTGAATCTTTAAAGTTTGGCCTAGAATTGTGCAAACTTTGGCCGAAAATTGCGAATCTTTAAAGTTTGGTCTAGAATTGTGCAAAACTTGGCCAAGAGTTGTGAAACTTTGAAGTTTGGCTTAGAATTGCGCAAAATTTGGCAAGGAATTGTGAACCTTTAAAGTTTGGCCTAGAATTGTGCAAAATTTGGCCGAAAATTGCCAATCTTTAAAGTTTGGTCTAGAATTGTGCAAAACTTGGCCAAGAGTTGTGAAACTTTGAAGTTTGGCTTAGAATTGCGCAAAATTTGGCAAGGAATTGTGAATCTTTAAAGTTTGGCCTAGAATTGTGCAAAACTTGGCCAAGACTTGTGAACCTTTAAAGTTTGGTCTAGAATTGTGCAAAACTTGGCGAAGAGTTGTGAAACTTTAAAGTTTGGCCTAGAAATGTGCAAAACTTGGCCAAGACTTGTGAACCTTTAAAGTTTGGCTTAGAATTGTGCAAAACTTGGCCAAGAGTTGTGAAACTTTGAAGTTTGGCTTAGAATTGTGCAAAACTTGTCCCACCAACATTTCCGCTGGGTTAAACCCACATGTTCTTGGCACAATGCCAGAAGTCACAACGACGAGTTTTCTGGAATTTGCGAGCTAAAATGAGAAGAAATACATAGGATTTGAAGAAGGCGGGCACCACCCCCCCCCCATTCCCCCCCCCCCCCCCCACGGCTCCCTCCGCCGACATCATCTATTATCCTATTTTCCCCAATTTTTGTTTGCTTCTCTGAAGCTTTCCTTCCGTGCACTTTGGAAGATTTCTTCTGAAGAATACTCACATGAATGCTCACAATATCGCCTTCGCACTAATGCTCGCCTCCCCCCCCCAAACTCTTCTCATTTTGCAGAGTTATTTTCGCTTCCAAATGGCAGCGGTTTGCTGAAAATGACATTGTTTTGAAGAGCCCAGCGAACGATGATTCCTCTCTATTCCACTTCCACAGAAGTCGATTTTTGAAATTGGAGCTCAGCTTCATTAGTATTCACGAGCTCACTGACTTCCTGTGCCGGCAGGATGCACCAGAGATCTTCTCTATGCGATTGATTTTGTAGCACTTATAGATATGAACTTTTTCTGGAATTTTTTGTCTAGAAACTTGAAAAAACTAGAGCTGAAACATCGTAGAATATTCTGAATTTCAGAAGAGAAACTTTGCAGAGAAAAATGAGAATATGATATTTCATTTCATTCTTTCCCATTTGCACTTTTCCGCAAAGGTTGCATCACAAAAGATGACCTTGCTCCTCATCGAATTCAGAAGCTCCAATGTGGGCTTGAGTCACGAGATGCTTACAATCATAACATTCATTGAAAGCAGTCTGAAATTTCAGATTGTCTTCCGTTTAAGCGCATAGTTGGATGATTGCGGACCGCATTTCCTTTTTTTTTTTTTGAGATCCCGTTTCAATACTCTGAAATCTGATACTTATCGCAGGAGCACGAGCTCCAACAACTCATTTACAGTTTTTCCAAAGCTTCCAAATTTTCATTCTAAAATATTTTTGGCCGGTTTTGACCTGAAAATTCCAAGTTATGAACGCGAAAATCAAATTTTTAAAGTTGTTTTTCCAGGGCGAAATTTCGGTCTTCTCAACTCGTCTTTGTCTTTGTCTTGAATTCGTCTGACTTTTGCAATTCTCGCGTTTATTGCATTAGACGAATGCAAGACGAGAAGACGAACGTCGAGAGGAAAGACGACCTTTTGTCTTCGTCTTTCGTGGAAGCCTTAGTTCAAGCCAAACTTCGAATTTTCACAAATCTAGGACAAGTTTCCCGCAATTCTAGGCCAAACTTTGAAGGATCACGAGTCTAGTACAAGCCTAGCACATATCTTTGTTAAAAATTGTTGTAAAAGTGAGGAAAAATTGGCGGAGACTTGTGAGAAACTTGTGAAAATTCAAAGTTTCGCTCAGATTTGTGAAAAAATTGTCCTAGATTTGTGAACATTCAAAGTTTGGTCTAGCTTTGTGAGAGAATTGTGCTAGATTTGTGGAAGATTTGTGAAAAATTCAAAGTTTGGCCAAGATTTGTGAGAGAATTGTGCTAGATTTGTGAAACTTCAAAGTTTGGCCTAGAATTGTGGGAAACTTGTACTAGATTTGTGAAAAATTCAAAGTTTGGCTTAGATTTGTGAGAGAATTGTGCTAGATTTGTGGAAGATTTGTGAAAATTCAAAGTTTGGCTTAGATTTGTGAGAGAATTGTGCTAGATTTGTAAAAATTCAAACTTTGGCTTAAATTTGATAGAGAATTGTGCTAGATTTGTGAAAATTCAAAGTTTGGCCTAAAATTGTTGAAACTTGTGCTAGATTGTGAACTTTTAAAGCTTAGCCAAGATTTGTGGAAAACTTGTGGTAGATTTGTGAAAATTCAATGTTTGGCTTAGATTTGTAAACCTTCAAGATTTGGTCAAGATTTGTGGGGGATTTGTGCTAGAATTGCGAACCTTTCAAAGTTTGACCAAGATTTGCGGGAAACTTGTGCTAGATTTGTGCAGTTTTGCTGAGCTTTAAATGCTCATTTCACGATCCGATACTTCTTTTTAGAGAATTTCAGCCAAATTTTGAAGGTTTTACCAACATTCGCCTATTACTATATTCCAGGATAGAACCTGCCAGAACTTTGTATAAAGCCACCTTCAATTAGTGAAGGTGGCTCTTTTTAAAGTTCACTTGTTTTCAATGATCTTCAGTGGAAATCAATGAATTACTTTTTAAAGTCTCAATCTTTTCCATTTAATATAAAATTATTATTAAACAAATCATCAAGAAAAGCTGCAGAAGTCTCTACACTTTTAAGTGGTCCCAATGGGAGACAGACATCTCTGTTTCAGCAAAAAAACCCATGCAAAGCCAGGCAGCAATCACGTTCTTTCGAAATGCGAACTCCAAAATAGTGCTTCATTTATGGAGTCCAACTCAACAGAACTCTGCAAGTCTAGCACAATTGTTGGGCAAAGCTTGGCCAAGCCGTCAAAATTAAAGTCTCTTCGCTGAAATTTATTGTTACGAGGCTTCCCGAAGATATTTTTGACCTTAATTTTTCAAAAAATCATAACTTTCGAAAAACGCTTTTATTCAACACATAACATCTAAAAACTAACAAATTGGGTAGGAATAAAAAATCCGGAATGCGGAATGCGGAATCCGGAATTCCGCCCTTCTATGTTGGAGCACGAATGCTTCATAGCTGTAATTACGGTTTTACCGTATTCATAACGTGAAAATAATACTGAAAATAATATCATCGTTTTATCTAATAAAATAGTTGTGATTAGAGCTAATCGCTTCTCTGCAACCCCCCCCCCCCCCACCACGTGCTTTACGTTATTTGGACAATCCCGATTTGTTTCCCATTCAAATATTATAATTCGCAGCACAAAGACCTGAAGACGAAGCCGAATTCCAAAGTAATGAACGTCCTAAATTTGGTCTAGATTTATCGAAAATTTGATCCTAAAAACTTGGTTCAAAGTTTGGCCTAGAATTGGTTGAGAATTGTGCTAGACTTGTGTAGTTTTGTGTAGTTAGTTGGGTGAAGTTTGTCCTAAATTTGGTCTAGATTTATCGAAAATTTGATCTTAAAAACTTGGTTCAAAGTTTGGCCTAAAATTGGTTGAGAATTGTGCTAGACTTGTGTAGTTTTGTGTAGTTAGTTGGGTGAAGTTTGTCCTAAATTTGGTCTAGATTTATCGAAAATTTGATCCTAAAAACTTGGTTCAAAGTTTGGCCTAAAATTGGTTGAGAATTGTGCTAGACTTGTGTAGTTTTGTGTAGTTAATGTGCATTTCAAAAATGAAAAGAGCTACGCACTGAGAAGATTAAATACTGCTATTTTTAATCTCTTCATAACTCTTCAGAAATAAATAAAAATCTCCTCATTTGATATAAATTTTTTTAGTTTTTAGATTTTATAAGTTGAATAAAAGCGTTTTTCGAAAGTTAAGATTTTTTTAAAAATTAAGGTCAAATTTTGATTTTTTTTTTTCGAAAATTCGATTTTTTCATTTTTTCACCTAAAAATTTTATTTTTTCATATTTCTTTATGAAATTTGGCAACAATCCGTCAAACCATCTGAGAAACAGCTGGTAAAAATTTTGGTTCCATATCGGTACTTGAAAAATAGTTATGCTCGAAAATAATAGAGTGGACAACAGAGAAGGGCGGAATTCCGCATTCCGCATTCCGCATTCCGGATTCTGCCATTTTTTTCATTCCGTTTGATTCCAGATTCCGTGAGAACAATTTTTTTCCGTTTTCCGGATTCCGGATCCCGAGTTCCCAAAATCCATTTGCGCCCAACTCTGATTCAACGTATCACAAAACGCTGGATTTCTTCTTTTTCTCATTTCCTGTGCCTTCCTTCCTCACTGCTACTCGAAAGCAGTGATGTAGCGTGCGGATAATCCGGTCGTGACGTCTACTCTACTTCGACGTCGTCGCCGCAATACTTTGTATGGCTTTACTGATGAGCTGGTGCTTCTGTTGCTGCACGACAGCCGGCCGGCAGTCTGACGAGCCCTTTCAAGTTTTCATTCTTTAGTTGTGCGCTTCGATCTGAAACTTCGATCTGAAATTTCAAGTTTTCATTAAATTTATGTATTAGTTGTTCCATAAATTTCTAACTGAAAATTGCTTCTCACAGAATATAAATTTTGGCGCGTTTTCAAAATTGAGCCATTGAGCCCAATTGGCATCCGATCATCCAGAAGCCGTCACTTGATAGCTAGAGTATCTATTCATAGAGCTCGCCGAGCTCAATCTCAATTCAATCTTCCATCTTTTTTAAGCATGAGATTTCATTTGCCCACATGTCAAGCCGCCGCATTTTTTTTCCAATTTTAATATCCTCTTATTTAATTCAAATAAAGTCAAAACTGACGCAAATAACTACATTTTTTTGGAGATTTGCAGTTTTTTTTCGTTCGCGATCTTTGAGAATTGAGAATTCCGAATTCGGAATTCAGAATTGAGAATTCAGAATTTAAAGCAATCAAGAAACAAGACACTGGCCCAGATGCCCAGATAAAGCCCAAAAGGCCAGCCTAGAATAGCAGATTGGGATAGTCCACAAATGAAAGATTGAATATTTGGAATCCAAATGAGCTCAAAGCGATTTTGATGCTCCTCAACTCCTCAGTGTGTCGCTTTGAAAAAGGATTTCTCGAAAAATGCGTTTTTCGAAAAATTTCTCGAGAAATTTTTCTCGTTGAATTCTCGAGAATTTTTCGAGAATTTTCGAAATTTTTCGAGAATTTCTCGAAAAATTTCTCGAGAAATCGCAAAAAATGATTTGAATGGAAACACGATAAACAACGCGCTTTGCGTTATTTCGGAGTGTCGTTCGAACTACTTTATTATTTTTTTTTAATCGAAATTTTTTTTTCGAGAATTTTCGAAGTTTTTCGAGAAATTCTCGAGAAATTTTTCTCGTTGATTTTTCGGAAATTTTTCGAGAATTTTCGAAATTTTTTGAGAATTTCTCGAAAAAATTCTCGAGAAATCGCGAAAAATGATTTGAATGGAAATACGATAAACCACGCGCTTTGCGTAATTTCGGAGTGTCGTTCAAACTACTTTTTTATCGAAATGTTTTTTTTGAGAATTTTCGAAGTTTTTCGAGAAATTCTCGAGAAATGTTTCTCGTTGATTTTTCGGAAATTTTTCGAGAATTTTCGAAATTTTTTGAGAATTTCTCGAAAAAATTCTCGAGAAATCGAACTACTTAATTATTTTTTTATCGAAATGTTTTTTTTTTCGAGAATTTTCGAGAAATCGCGAAAAATTATTTGAATAGAAATACGATAAACAACGCGCTTTGCGTTATTTCGGAGTGTCGTTCGAACTAGTTTATTTTTATTTTTTATCAAAAATGTTTTTTTTTCGAGAATTTTCGAAAATTTTCGAGAAATTCTCGATAAATTTTTCTCGTTGATTTTTTGGAAATTTTTCGAGAATTTTCGAAATTTTTTGAGAATTTCTCGAAAAAATTCTCGAGAAATCGAACTACTTAATTATTTTTTTTATCGAAATGTTTTTTTTTTCGAGAATTTTCGAGAAATCGTGAAAAATGATTTGAATGGAAATACGATAAACAACGCGCTTTGCGTAATTTCGGAGTGTCGTTCGAACTACTTAATTATTTTTTTTTATCGAAATGTTTTTTTTTTCGAGAATTTCTCGAGAAATTTTTCTCGTTGATTTTTCGGAAATTTTTCGGAAAAGCTCGGCTCATATTTTGCCAAACAAATAGATGCTAAATATAAAAATATTTTAATTCAAAACTATTATGTATAGCGGTAACGAAAAAGATAATGAATCCCACATGGCCAACATCTAAAAGGGGAAAAGAGGCTCACCTTCCCCACCACCCCCCCTACATTCCCCCCCCCCCCCGCCTCTTTTTCCACTTTTAGATTTAGATTTTTGATGTCCAAGAAGAAGTGTTTCGTCTATTCTCTCATTTCCTTTTAGCTTGTCACAACCTTGCATGGAGCACTTGCTCCGCTTGCTTTTTGGCTCGGCTGGAGAGAGGCTCTTTGAATTCTGAAAACTGTATGTTTTCACTTTGTAATCAATTTTAATCGCATTCTTCATTCACTATTTGGGAAAATTTCAATATACCACCCCCCCCCACCCTGCTTAAACCCCCCCCCACTACCGGGATAACCCCCCCTCCCCCCACGGCCATTGAAATTTGGGAAAGTTCGAAGAAGGGGGGGGGGCCTAATTGCGATGAAATATATCCCCCCGCCGTTGATTTGGGGGTGTATACTGAAATACTTGGAAATTTTTCAATTAGCCCCCCTTCCCCCCCCCCTCGACAGATTTCATTCCGATCCCCCACTGTATGGTAGCTAGAATAGCCCCCCACCTAGGAGGTCATCTTAGTATAGTGGGGGGGGGGGTTCTATTTAAATGGGAGATATATTATCGCCGTAAAAAAGTTCCGACATTTTTTCGAGCCCGCGAAAATCGGGATTTGAATTTAGAGGCTCCGCCCATTTCATCATCAGAGCGCATTTGCTATGCGCGATATATTTTTTGAATTTTTATTTTTTCTTCTGAATTTTCAGAATTAAACTGGATTAAAAGAACGAAATTGTATTAATCGTGAATTTTTTTACACGTTTCTTCGAATGTTTAAATATATCAATTTGCGTCATTTATTTATTTTTTCGTTTCTTCTGATAAAAATATATCGCGCATAGCAAATGCGCTCTGATGATGAAATGGGCGGAGCCTCTAAATTCAAATCCCGATTTTCGCGGGCTCGAACAAATGTCGGAACTTTTTTACGGCGATAATAGTTTATTATTATTTTTTATCGAAATATTTTTATTCGAGAATTTCTCGAAAAATTTTTCGGAAATTTCTCGAAAAATTCTCGAGTAATTTTTCTCGTTGATTTTTCGGAAATTTCTCGAGAAATTTTTCGAAAAATTCTCGAGTAATTTTTCTCGTAAATTTTTCGGAAAATTTTCGAGAATTTTTCAAAAAAATTTCTCGAAATGCTTTCGAAACGACACACTGCTCTCAACACTTACACAGCAATGATCGAAACAATATAGCAAATGCGCTCTGATGATGAAATGGGCGGAGCCTCTAAAATCGAATCCCGATTTTCGCGGGCTCGAACAAATGTCGGAACTTTTTTACGGCGATAATAACATTGACTCATTTTCAGGTGGGGGGGGGGTTCATTGAAATATACCCCACCAATTCAAAATAATCGTCTGAATATCAATGAGCAGGGTGCAAATTCATTGAGCACTGCTTTCGAAGCTCTTCCATTTTCAGATTATTCTTGAATGGAAGCGGTGTTGGAGCTGAAGATAATCTGAAAATTTATCCATTGCTGCACTTTTTTCAGTATATTTTTTCCAGCTTTCATCTGGAATTTTCATCCGCCTGATTCAGTTTTAGAGAACACTGAAAACTTGTATTATCCTTTTCCAGACAATGTGACGTGTCGCACGGCTTCACTCTTAGGATATCAGACTTCTAAAACCATTCCATCACACGGTGTTTACATGTCCGGCCTCTGTTTTTGCGTCGTCTTCTCCTGCGACTATCGGATATTTCTGAAATCTTCTTCGATTGACGTATCCATTCCCTTAAGAACCGGAAACCACTCATTTCCCCCCCCCCCCAACGAATCCTATCACGTTGAATGCATCCTTTTCATTTCGTAAAGCCGCATTTTCCTATCGTTTTTTTTTGTCATTCGTTTTCCGGTGTGCGTGCCGCATTATTCATTTCTCAATCAACAGATTGGCTCAAAATACAGTAAGAGGTGATTGGCGGGTGTATGGATGGGCTGTCATCCATCGAAAGCCGACTTCCCTCAGGATGCTCACTCGGAGCTCTTCAGGCCACCCGCGCCGATTCCAGTTGACATTGGCTCAGCAGTGAGGCACCATTTGCACAAAAATTCAACGGCAATCGTCTTTATTTTTGGTGGGTCTGTACTATTTCAGAAACTTTAGAATCTAAGAAATACTCCAGAAGTCTAGCACACACACGTCTAATACAAGTCTTGGGTGAAGTTTGTCCTAAATTTGGTCTAGATTTATCGAAAATTTGATCCTAAAAACTTGGTTCAAAGTTTGGCCTAGAATTGGTTGAGATTTGTGCTAGACTTGTGTAGTTTTGTGTAGTTAGTTGGGTGAAGTTTGTCCTAAATTTGGTCTAGATTTATCGAAAATTTGATCCTAAAAACTTGGTTCAAAGTTTGGCCTAAAATTGGTTGAGAATTGTGCTAGACTTGTGTAGTTTTGTGTAGTTAGTTGGGTGAAGTTTGTCCTAAAATTGGTTTAGATTTATCGGAAATTTGATCTTAAAAACTTGGTTCAAAGTTTGGCCTAAAATTGGTTGAGAATTGTGCTAGACTTGTGTAGTTTTTTGTAGTTATTTGGGTGATGTTTGTCTTAAATTTGGTCTAAATTTATCGAAAATTTGATCCTAAAAATTTGATTCAAAGTTTGGCCTAGAATTGGTTGAGATTTGTGCTAGACTTGTGTAGTTTTGTGTGGTTAGTTGGGTGAAGTTTGTTTTAAATTTGGTCTAGATTTATCGAAAATTTGATCCTAAAAACTTGGTTCAAAGTTTGGCCTAGAATTGGTTGAGATTTGTGCTAGACTTGTGTAGTTTTGTGTAGTTAATGTGCATTTCAAAAATGAAAAGAGCTACGCACTGAGAAGATTAAATACTGCTATTTTTAATCTCTTCATAACTCTTCAGAAATAAATAAAAATCTCCTCATTTGATATAAATTTTTTTAGTTTTTAGATTTTATGTGTTGAATAAAAGCGTTTTTCGAAAGTTAAGATTTTTTAAAAAATTAAGGTCAAATTTTGATTTTTTTTTTCGAAAATTCGATTTTTTTCATTTTTTCACCTAAAAATTTTATTTTTTTATATTTCTTTATGAAATTTAGCCACAATCCGTCAAACCTTCTTAGAAACAACTGGTAAAAATTTTGGCTCAATATCGGTACTCTAAAAATAGTTATGCTCGAAAACCACAGAGTGGACAACAGAGAAAGGCGGAATTCCGGATTCCGCATTCCGTTTTCCGGATTCCAGATTCCGTGAGAACAATTTTTCCGTTTTCCGTTTTCCGGATTCCGAGTTCCCAAAATCCAATTCCACTATACATACGTCTAGAAGCCAGAGTAGGGCGGAATTGGATTTTGGGAACTCGGAATCCGGAAAACGGAAAAAAAATTGTTTTCACTGAATCTGGAATCCGGAAGACGGAATGAAAAAAACAGCGGAATCCGGAATCCGGAATTCCGCCCTTCTCTGCTAGAAGCCCGGAGATTTTATTTTTAAGCATTCGAAGAAAACTACTCTTCAACTACTCATTCCAGGTGGTCCAGCGTCGCAGAAGGGCTCGATTATAGAAGAACTGACAGGCTCATTCAACTTCACTTCGATTTCCGTGGAGGACATTGTTTTTCAATACTTCCCATCAAGGCTCAGCGGGAGTGGAACACAAATCAAAGACATTCAAGAAGCGTTGAGGGTAATTCATTTACAGTTAGCATTAAGCCTAAGCCCCCCCCCCCCACACAATTTGTGTATTAAAGCCCCGGTGGTCAAGAAAAGGTTAGAAAACGTTTTATTTTTGTATTTTGTTAAAGATCAAGAAGCCAAAAATGCTCATTATAAGCTTAATGTCAACATGGAGATAAGCTGAAAACGCGCATCAAAAAAAATTTTTTCACGGAATCTGGAATCCGGAAGACGGAATGAAAAAAACGGCGGAATCGGAATTCCGCCCTTCTCTGGTTATTGCCCGGTTTGTAGACCAAAAATCATCAATATCCTCAAAGCCAAAGTAATTTTTGACGTGCCGATCTGCTTGACCTACATGTTGCAGTTGCGCCAAGGGCGCGATACTGACGTGTTTTTCGACTCAGGGCGGGCGGCGCAAAAAACAAAAAGGTTGTTAGCCCTGCGTTTACTTTTTCAGAATTTGCTGAAAAAATCTTTGAAAATCCTCAATTTATTTAGAATATTAGCCATTCACTTCCCCGTCCAACGCCCCCCCCCCTCTCCCCAAAGGAGATGTCTTATGGGATTTGATACCGAAGTGCGTGGAGGTGGCGTTTGCTCACTGTCGTCTTCGATACGCTTAGCGGCTTCTGTAATTTTGAAGCACTTTCCAGACGTTTACTCAGTGTTAGGGGTTTCCTTCATTTTCAGAACGACGAAGGAATGCTCTCAATTGATTGGGTCCTCGAAATGATCTCAAGTCGAATCAAATTAACAATGAATCAGCGATTTGTCGTAGGTGAGTTGTGCAAAGAGATTCCAAGAGTTCAAGGTGTCCGTGAATCGAAACAAAGTTCAATTTCCGTTTAATCTCCTGAATACGCCATAACGAGCTGTCTAAATATTCGGAAAATAATTGAATTTCAGACATTGTTCCGGCCGTTTCATCTATTTTGAAAGCGGAAGAGTACCGCGCCAGATCACATGATAGACAGCTTAATCAGTTCGAAATGAAGGTATGAACAATCGGATAATCAAAAAAGACCAACGCGTTTTTCAGCATCCAATTTCGTTCGCTATTAATGTAACAGTGAAGGACGAGCAGGCGCTAACAAGGTTAAATGGAGAGGCAAACGGTGAGCTCTACTGCTTGTGCTGCTTGTTCAAGCCAGTTCTGAAAGGATGCTCAAAATGGTTTATATGATTTGCAGGGAAGGACGCAGACAGCAAAAGAATTAACCCGGAGCTAAATCAAATGATGAAAGGAGCAGATGACATTGACAGAGGGAAACTGGAGGTAGGTCCGAAGGGAGCAACGCTGATTGGGCTCCTTAGTGGCTTTCCCACTTCACCGATAATTTTCAAACTTTGATAGTGGTTTTAGACATTTTGCTTTAAGCTTTTCAGATCTACTTTCTTAGTTGCTCAGTCGTTAATCGCTAGTGTTGGCGCGGATCAGAGCTAGCCATGCCTTGCGATCTTTGGCGATGGTGGTTCATAAACAATCAATCAATCACTTGATTTCTTATGCTTCTTTCGCAGAGAGTTATACCATCTCATCGGTGCACATTTTTTCTGTCTCGAGGAATTCATTCTTATAGAAAGAGAGAAAATAGACCTTTTTTGAAGTTATTTGAGATCCAATTGTGGGAAAAAATTTTAAGAGCAGGCGACAAATCGTTGTTTTTTCCTTAAAAATGCAAAAAAAAGACCCAATGGTGGGAAAAAGTTTTTAATAAGTTTCCAGAATTTTCAGCTTTGCTTGGAAAACCTGACCTACGAACACGTCCCCCTTTAAAGCATTTTACGCCTCCCGGAATATTTAATGACTTTTAGCCTGACATATTAGCATAAGCATAAGCATAAGCCTAAGGCTAAGCCTATGCCGAAGCCTAAGCCTAAGCCTAAGCCAAAAATAAGCCTAAGCCTAATCATAAGCCTAAGGCTAAGCCTAAGCTTAAGCCTATGCCGAAGCCTAAGCCTATGATCAAGCGTTTGCCTAAGCCTAAGGTTAAGCCTAAGCCTAAGCCTAAGCCTAAGCCCAAGCCTAAGCCTAAGCCTATGATCAAACATTTGCCTAAGCCTAAGGTTAAGCCTAAGCCTATGATCAAGCATTTGTATAAGCCTAAGGTTAAGCCTAAGCCTAAGCCTAAGCCTAAGCCTATGCCGAAGCCTAAGCCTAAGTCTATCATATATTCACTTGAGCATAGTAAAGCACATTCTTTAGCTAACTCGAACTGGAACTGCGGAAATGAAATTATGGGCCGATACGGACCAACAAAAAATTCCGTCTTTCTGAATTTAAGCTTTAGCTATACAATGCGTCGAGAGCTACAATTTGCGACTATTTCATGAGCACCGGTCTCCAATTTAAAGCAAGTAACAAATGGGCCTATCGTCTCATTCCTTCGCCAAAGATTTTTTGACTTTTTCAGAGATTTGATAACTCTGAAAATGAGATTTAGCATTAGCCTTATTCTGAAGAACTCCCCCGAAAATTCAATGCAAGATCGTCTGGAAAACTGTAGCCACGGGTCGGTAGCAGCGTAAGTGCCTAAATTTGCCTAAATTTTGAAAAATGCGTTGGATTCTGAAGGTCCGTCACGACTACTTGTTATTCCAGAAGCGAATCGCTGAATACCACACTTGCGCTGAGCCATTCCTCCAATATTTTCGGAAATCCAATCGCGTTGTCTCAATGTCGCTGTCATCTGAAGCGATCCCGAATCTGGTGAACACGACGAGAGAAACTTTGCTGAAACTTGGCTTCACAATGACTAGAAAAGACGATCATATTATTTGCTTTACCACTGGTAAGACCCCATCGACATCGATTCCGCTTTCATGGTTCCGTTCGTGTTTAGAGGCGTCTCACGATGATATCGACATGGCGTATTACAAGTTGAAATTGGTCAATGCCGGAGAACTAAACAGAGCTGGCGACAGTTTGGTAAGAATGAGCTTTCATCGATCGAGGGAGAATTCGTCTTTCACAAACCTTGATCAAATCTTTCACAAACCTAGACCAAACATTTGCAAAACTAGACCAAGTCTTTGACAAACCTAGACCAAGTCTTTCACAAACCTAGACCAAGTTTTCCACAAACCTTGACCAAGTCTTTCACAAACCTAGACCTATTCTTTCACAAACCTAGACCAAACATTTGCAAAACTAGACCAAGTCTTTTACAAACTTGGACCAAGCCTTTCACAAACCTAGACCAAGTTTTCCACAAACCTTGACCAAGTCTTTCACAAACATAGACCTCATCTTTCACAAACATAGACCTAATCTTTGACAAACCTAGACCAAATCTTTGACAAACCTAGACCAAATCTTTCACAAACCTAGACCAAGTCTTTGAAAAACCTAGACCAAGTCTTTCACAAACCTAGACCAAGTCTTTCACAAACATAGACCTAATCTTTCATAAACATAGACTTAATCTTTCACAAACCTAGACCAAGTCTTTGAAAAACCTAGACCAAGTCTTTCACAAACATAGACCTAATCTTTCACAAACATAGACCTAATCTTTCACAAACCTAGACCAAGTCTTTGACAAACCTAGACCAAGTCTTTGACAAACTTGGACCAAGCCTTTCACAAACCTAGACCAAGTTTTCCACAAACCTTGACCAAGTCTTTCACAAACATAGACCTCATCTTTCACAAACATAGACCTAATCTTTGACAAACCTAGACCAAGTCTTTGACAAACCTAGACCAAGTCTTTCACAAACCTAGACCAAGTCTTTGACAAACCTAGACCAAATCTTTGGCAAACCTAGACCAAGTCTTTCACAAACATAGACCTAATCTTTCATAAACATAGACTTAATCTTTCACAAACCTAGACCAAGTCTTTCACAAACCTAGACCAAGTCTTTCACAAACCTAGAGCAAGTCTTTGACAAACCTAGACCAAGTCTTTCACAAACATAGACCTAATCTTTCATAAACATAGACTTAATCTTTCACAAACCTAGACCAAGTCTTTGAAAAACCTAGACCAAGTCTTTCACAAACATAGACCTAATCTTTCACAAACATAGACCTAATCTTTCACAAACCTAGACCAAGTCTTTGACAAACCTAGACCAAGTCTTTGACAAACTTGGACCAAGCCTTTCACAAACCTAGACCAAGTTTTCCACAAACCTTGACCAAGTCTTTCACAAACATAGACCTCATCTTTCACAAACATAGACCTAATCTTTGACAAACCTAGACCAAGTCTTTGACAAACCTAGACCAAGTCTTTCACAAACCTAGACCAAGTCTTTGACAAACCTAGACCAAATCTTTGGCAAACCTAGACCAAGTCTTTCACAAACATAGACCTAATCTTTCATAAACATAGACTTAATCTTTCACAAACCTAGACCAAGTCTTTCACAAACCTAGACCAAGTCTTTCACAAACCTAGAGCAAGTCTTTGACAAACCTAGACCAAGTCTTTGACAAACCTAGACCAAGTCTTTGACAAACTTGGACCAAGCCTTTCACAAACCTAGACCAAGTTTTCCACAAACCTTGACCAAGTCTTTCACAAACATAGACCTCATCTTTCACAAACATAGACCTAATCTTTGACAAACCTAGACCAAGTCTTTGACAAACCTAGACCAAGTCTTTCACAAACCTTGACCAACTCTTTCAAAGACATAGTCTATTAGAGGTTTTACGGTAGATCTAGTTTTTCAAGTGAGACTAGCATTCTGTTAAGAGCAACACCTTGTTACAGTCTTCTCAAATCGCTGCCGTCCATCGTTTCATCGCTAGCCACAATCGGCACGACGATAACTTTCTGGTTGTGGTGCCCAATTTTAAGACTCAGGACACCGGGGTGAGGTATTCAGGCAGTCGTTTTATATTTATCTTGAAGCTTCAGAAGTTCAAAAGAATCAATTTCATGGAGAAAAAGAAGGAGGTGTATTTGGATGAGTTTATCAAAAACAAACAGCACGACAAACCGCCGAAAATCAGGTAGGCTTAGCTCTGAAAAATGCGAAGCCCAAAGCCATGTCCAGGGCTAACTGATCTGGGATCGGTCGCAGACATCTGTAACCCGTCTGAACTTTAGAATTGTGACTGCCAATGGTTAAGGCTTCCACGAAAGACGAAGACAAAAAGGCATCTCAGTTCGTCTTGCATTCGTCTCACGCAATAAAAAAGTTGTCGACAGACGAATTCAAGACGGAGAAGAAGACGAGCCGGAGACGAAGATAAGACGAGACGGCTGAAATTTCGCCTAAATGGAAGCCTTACCAACGGTAGCTTCACCAAAGACCGAGACTATGCTTCGTCCAGCTCGAGCAAAGGGGAAAACGGTCCGCGCTGGATGGTCCGCTATTTCGGCAACCTCGGTTTCTGTAATCTTTTATTTTCAGACCGCGAGTAGCAGTGAACTGTATATCGTCGTCCAGACAGCTGTTTTTATTCTTCGAGCCATTTCCAACGAGTTTCGCACAGAGTATATCTCTTCTTTACCTCAAGCAAGTATGTCGCATTTTCTTGAAGGACGAGGAGGGGGGGGGGGAGAAGTCATTTTTCAGAACTGCCCCTATTTGGAACTCAGTACAAAGTGAAACTGACTTTTAGCATTATTTCCAATATACAATATTTTTTCAGTTCTTCAGTTTTTTCAGCCTTTTTTTTAAATTAAATTTCAGAAAAACATTGATATTTCAAAAAAAACTCATATCTATACACATTTTGTTCAAACGCGCTCTACTGCACTTACAATTTCAAATAAGGGGAAGTTCCCACAGATACAGTTCTACTTCAAAAAACAGGTGGATAAGTGCCGGCGGAACCCGGGAGGTGTCCGTACATGTATTCATTCATATGCCCTCCTTTCAAATACTGGTTAACTCTGGTTCCTCTGCATTTAACCGTGAAAATCTTTCGCCTTTTACTAAAGATTTCCGTGCAAAGGAGCAAATCCTGAGTATTATATGTAATTTTTGGAGTCCCCTCGAAAGAGCGGGACAAATTTTATTGATTACCGTATGGGTGTCAAAGAATAGTTTGCTGGAGGTGCAAATATTAAATCTAGTGGAAATGAATTTTCCAAATTGCAATCCCGTTTCGCTGTTCCTCATTTGCCTTCTCTCGAAGTTTCTGCGGCGGTAATCGGTTCTCGTCAATCGCACATTACCACTGCAAATGCTACTGAAATCAACAAAATGCGCGAAAACATTTATTGAAAATTAAAAAAAATTACATCATTACGGCAGACTTTATTACCGTCCCGCTATTTATGTGACAGATCGGTTCCGAGGTGGGTACTCTTCTGTTAATCATAAAAATCACTCTCGAAAAACCAATATCTCTAATTCAGAAGGAGCAAGGCCAGCCGCGCGAGAGTTGACGGGGTGGCGTCGAGTCGGATACATCGGAACAACGACGAAGCAAGACACCTGAGCGCATTGCTAAGGCTGAAGAACCTCGAACTGAAAAAGAAGCCCGCTCAGTCTCTGCTCAGCCTCGTCAGATGGGATTTCGTGCCAAAAATCGGATCGGAATTTCAACCAATACGCTCTTTCCAGAATGAAGACTCGACGCCTTCTATGTTCTTTTCCTCGACAATGTGCCTTTTTCATTATCACTTGTGTATGTCTATTACCAAATTGATCAACATGATCCAGTTTTGAAATTTTCTTTTTTGTTGATTTGAATACAACCCAGAAAAAAAAACTTTCCAATCAATAAAACTGTCATTTACATAGAAAATTGGGGATACGAGGTGGAGAAATAAAAGCGATTAACAAGAAAACCCCTAAATACAAAAAAAACATAGCAAAAACTGGGAATAACTTAACTTCCTACTGATAAGTTTAAAAAGAAGGAAATTCAATAAATTATGTAATTTAGAAGGCGTAGAGATATATTAAAATAGTCGAATGTTAGTTAATGAATAGTTGGCAAAGGGAGTTTACGACAAAAACGGAGACCAGTAAAAAAGGATAAAAATCACAAAAACAAGCGCCATAACACCATAAGTTACGATTAAAGAATTTAAAAAAAAAACACAATTACAAGATCTCGCAGAACTAATAAACAACTTCCCAGTGAATTTTAAAGAGTGACCGACACCACCGTTAGAAAAGGGCATTTTTGTAAAGAAAAAAAGGAAAAATAATTGCTTTATCGATCAATTTGCTCTCAATCATTCGTCAAGAAATTGCGCATACAATGGAGGATTAACTGGTATTGAATAAGAGCAGTTTCAAATTACATGTACACGACACTTCACCTGTTCTTTTCTTGGTGGGCAGATTGATCGACCACGAGTCAATCTTCCTCGTCTAAATTCAGATCATCCATATTCAGATCTCCTGTTTCAGCATCTCCGAAATCTTCGTCAGACCACGGTGTGTCGTCTTCGTTCTGTGAAAAAATGTATTGCTTTAATTTGCTTTAAAATGAACGAATACATTTTTCGAAGAGGCAACAACCAAATCAGGGGCGTTGGACCCCCGAGGCGGTACAATGTCCGGCCGGCTTGTTTCGAGAACAACGTCTGGCGTTTTGGATGTTCCGAAAGCATCATCCTCTTCGTTGTACTAAAAAGTATAAAAATTATACTATGAAGGTGTTCATACTATATGTTTGCTATATCTTACAGTGCTTGCCAAAACAATACTTGTTTTTCTTATATTCATTTTTTTTACACGAAATTACCAGGAATCAACTTTAGGGAACCAAAGAACTAAGGCAATTGCAAATGTCTGAAGTAGGATATTACTTCACTCAAAATTTGGACACTGTATTTCACTGTCAAAACATATTTTTTAACTAATCGACAAAAATGGAAGGTTTTGGGTAGATACCGAAGAAAAAACTGAAAAACATACAGCAGGTGCATGAGCATTATTTTCCAATTCTTCCACCAATTGTGCCACTGGAGATGGCTCGCTAATAGATGATGGCTGACGAGCCGGAGAAGGTTTGCGAGCTGGAGATGGTTCACGAGCTGGCGATGGTTCACGAGCTGGAGACGGTACACGAGCTGGAGATAGTTGTTGAGCCGTTTGGGAAGTGGGAATTCTCAAAATTTCCGATGTTTTTGTAGTACTCTTGAGTACTGCATGACCGTCCTCTGAGAATGACACAGCTCCAGAAGCAACAGCCTCTTCAAGTTCTTGTTGAATATTGCGAGTGGCAGCCGAAGGTACGCGAACTGAAGCAGGAACTGGAATCTTGAAGATTTCACGAACAAATGATTCAGTTTTCAAAGACTCAGCGTATCCAGGAAATAAGTTTTCGTATTTTACTGGATCAGCAAGGGATTCTCCAATTTTTTTGTTGCTCTTCTCACTGTTGGACGAAGCTTTTGCTTTCCATAATTCAAGAATTGATGATACTCGAGATGGGGCATGAGTACGAGCAAGGAATGCAGCCTCTGGAAGGCGACCGGTAGCAATCAGCTTATCTAGGCAAGCATCAATGTCTCCGAGAAGCAGGCTACTCAAGAAACTAATGTTGTGGTTTTCCGAAGCAGCAGAATCGTCAGCAAGCTTTTGGAGAAGTGGAGCAGAACCGGCGCAAGTAGCAAGAAGAAGGAGTCCTCCGAAATCACGAGCTCTTCCAAGACATTCTCCAGCAAGATGCAGTTCCGATTTCATTGTGGCAGCATTGCTGAGTGTCTTCCATTTCTCTTCCGAATCACTTTGAAGTGCTAGATCATAAGCAGTTTTCAAATCTCCGAGAGCAACAGAAAGGTCGAATCTGAAAAATAAAAATACGATTTCTTTAAACTCGGAAAAATTAATACTTATGGTCTGGATCTTGAGATACGGCAAGCGCTTGCTTTTTAAACCCTTGCTTTTCGAGGAAATGAGCAACACGAGTTCTTTGTTCTTTTGGAATTGTTGAAAGAACTTTGTCGGCGGTGTCAAAATCACGACGCATGACGGCTGTTTGGTACTCAAGAACCGAGAGCAGCAATTTGTAGGAAATTAAGTTAAGATCTTTATCAACAGCGTAAACACGAGATTCCTTGGCCATATATCCGAGCTAAAACACAATTTTAATATAATCTATAAACCTATCAGAGCTTACCAGATAAAGCGGTCGGTCCACATGAGCGATTGTGACGATTTCTCCTCCAACGTAATAGTTGATACGGTTCAGTGCAGTGGTGAATATGAAGCAATCCCCAATCCAGAATCCTGTCTTGACAGATTCTACCTGCTCTCCAACAACTTCAAAAGCGTCTTCGATTCCGTCCTCAGTTATTTCAGTCGCGACGGCAACAGCTTCGGAGTTATATTTGAGAATGTAAAAAGAATCGTCTCCACAAATCGCTACCATTTCTCCATTATCACTCCAGTAAATATTTTTTGAGGTGATTTCTATACGACGGACGAGAGCAGCAGTTTCCCAATCGAAGAAGCAAAGTGAGTTATTGGATCTAAAACCAATTTAGTATTTAGTTTTTTTCTCAGATGAAACACAATTTTTAAAAACCTTAGAGCAAGAAGTGGTCCACCGGAAATGCCCTCGAGAGACATATCTGAACGGATCGATTTGTGATCCTTGAAATTTTTCTTTATCTTGACATTAGTGGCAGATTCCCGAACGGCGAACATGTTTGGATCCACAGCCCACACAAACTCAAGGCCTTGCCCAAAATCTTTATTTCTGAGGGCCATTGCAGTGTAAACAATATATTCTCCGTCTCCACAAGCAACAACAAAACGTCCATTAGAGGAATGAGCGAGAGTTTGCGGGTAGATTTCAGATGATCCGAGGTCTTTGACGGAAAGTGGGAGACGTTCACCATCTATAAAAACATGAAGAAATTTCGTTTTCTCAACCTCGGGGAATGTGCATAAAGAGAAATTGAGTGCTTAAGATTTTTCACCTACTTAAAACAAAAAATTGAATACCGAAGTCATTAATAAAAAGAATACCTTGAATAGCCTCAGACTCTTCAGCAGAAATGGTTTTCAAATTGGCCTGTTGGATTTCGGAGTGCTTTGCCCACAAGATCTTTCCAGACGAATCCATGCTTACAGCTGGCTCTTCTCGACCCAGTTTTAAAGTGACAGAACCCTCGTCGTATCCGATAGCAACCGTGTTTGCTCCTTTTTGTGCTTGAATGCACCACACACGTTCCAAACCATAGTTCAAAGTTGTTTCAAGTCTGAATTTTGCAAAATAACGGTATTATCAAAGAAAAAGAAAACTTCATCAGTGCATTTCCGACAAGGAAAATATATCACATCAACAAAAATTTCCGTACACAGATGCAAAATTTAGTTTAAAAATAATTGTTTAAGACCACAAACACCGTGTACGGTTTTTGTTAGACAATAACAAAACTTTAAAAAAATATAATTTCATACCTGTAAGTGTTTGCGTGCCACAATCTCACAGTTGAATCTTCGGATCCGGTGATGATGAGTGGTAATTCTGGGTGGAAGCAGACGGATGAAACATTCTGAGCGTGCCCGTCGAGAGTTTGCACGCATGTCTTATTCTAAACAATGCGTTTTTTTTCGTTTTTATTGTTTTCGAACCTGATAATCCCAAATTTTAACCAAATGATCGTCGGCTCCAGAAATGATGTATGGCTTCTCTCCCCCATGGTAATAGTCGACACAATTGACTCCTTTCTCGTGGCCTTCCAGTGTGAAATTAGGTACATTTGATCCGAACTGCCAAACTTTAACAGTTTTATCTAGAGACGCAGTGGCAAAGGTATTATTGTCCTTTGGATTAATAGCGATTTGCATTACATAGTGAGTATGCCCTTCGAATGATTGCTTCATCACCCATTTGTTATCCCAGTCCCACATTTTGATAAGCATGTCGTCGGATGATGAAATAACGTAAGGAAGAGTTGGATGAACAACAAGAGATCGAAGGTAATCTGAATGCGCTTCGAATTGGTGTACTCTTTCAAGAGTATTATAGTTGAATATACGAATGTGCATATCATCAGATCCAGTGACAATCCAGCTTTTTCTAGGAACAAACTTCGCTGCACGAACTGGCACGTCACAAACCTGTGAAATACAGTTCTCATTTCGATATTTGGCAATTTATAGGAAAGGCACTCACTTCAAATGATTTGACAAGTGTCTGTGTTTCGTAGTTCCAAATATGAACATTTCCATTGTATAGTGCAGCTAATAGCCATGTTTCCGTAGGGTGCAAGTCCACGCATTTCACACGGTCCGAACGAGCCAAAAGCTTTTTCTTTACATCAAGTCGGAGAGGCATCTTTTCTGAAGAATATAACAATTGGTATCCGGATTTTGATAGCAACAACGGAAAAAAAACAAAAAACGGGTTAAAAACGGGGTTTGATTAAATTAAACAGTTAGCAAAAGAACACCATAAATCAATAATCAACAATGTTTAGTATAAATTGGAGTTTGTAAAATTTTTATTCAAATTTCTCGATTTTTTCTAAAGATTCGTTGCCAAACCGATAGAGTACTTGAAAAGAAGAGGCGCAACCATCGCCAACTCAGAAACGTTTAGGCCTCGGCGAGACCCACTGCGGAAAATGTGTGCGCCCACAACTTTATCGTCCGCGTCTCTCGATTCACCTTACTGCTTTCAGGAATTCGTGGCAGATTCATTCGTGTCTGGTTCGTGGCAGTTTCAATAAATAATGTATCAGGAAGCAATAATTAATTGGGAAAAGCTAATATTTTTGCAGCATTTCGGACATCCTAAAAATAATAATAAAATAATATAATAAATCTGCAAGTTTTGATAAATTAATATACCTTTAAAAAAGTAGATTATTGTTGAATTTCTAAATTTGAAATATGTTTAAATAATTAAAATCCTGGAAATAGTTGGTCACTGCTTAAATAATCAGCGCCGAGCCTGAATTGAAAATTAAAAACTAAAAATTGTGAAATATTTAAATGTTTTGACTTTTTAAATAATAATTTTCGAGCAGTTTTTTAAACAACAGAGTAATTCTGATGTTTCTCAAGAGCCTTCAGGCACTACAGAAATACTTGCACTTTCCAATTCGAATTCCGTTTTGAAATCAAAGCATCTAATCAATGCATGCCATTCTGTTAATTATGGTCTTTATGATTAAATCTGAAAATTTCCGAAATTCTTTCTAAATATCAATGATTCCGTTAATGATAGCTCAGAATTATCCAATTTGCTCAAAACTTTGTTCTCCGGCTAATTATCTAATTCTAATTAAAATTATTTCAACATTCACCCGCCGCCTTTCATTACCAATTGAATTACACAAAATCAGTAATTGTTTCCAAATTTTCACTTTTCGTAAAGCAAATCTGAATTTCAGTAATTCCTAACCTTTTAAGATAAAATAAAATGTAGGTCGGATCTTTGAAATTTTGATTTCGACCCAGCCTGTCTCGGTTTTCGGTTAGCGCGGTAGAACGAACTGAAACGGCGATTTTTTCAACAGCTGACAAAAGGAAACACCGAAAAAATCTCTAGAGTACTGAGAAATAGATCGATGCTTACTAATTGTCGAAAATTTGAAAAGAAAATCGTCGAATATTTATTCTCAAATGTCAAAGAAATCTGCGGTATTTACAGAGGGTATATTTCATGAAGATTATAAGAAAGTTATTAAACCGAAGCGGTGTATTTTCTAGTTTTTACTGAAACTTGCGCGAATCGATTTTTACAGCGAAAACCTACTAGAGACTGGAAATGCATGCAGAAAAGGCGCTCGAGGCGCGGAAAATTTACTCGCTTTTTGCATTTTCCTTGTCGGTCTCGGCGAGACCCACGTGTATCAATAGACTACTGTGGCGCGGAAATGTGTTGATTTGAATGCTATTTCGAATATTATCAATTTTTGGCGCTAAGGTAGTTGAGGGGGTCAATGGTTTTTAGTCATTTTTGGAACTTTTTTCTTGATTTTTTTTTTCTGAAAATGTTTATTGTTATTGCTAAAATATTTGAAAGTTGTTTTTTTCAAGCGTGACGCTTACTCTTGGCACGAAAACTACGATTCCACTTTTTTTCACGCGTGGCGCGCTTCAACGATGAGCAATTTTTGCAATTTTTTTTCGTTTATTAGTTAATAATAACTTAGTTAATCATAGATATAGGACGGCAGCTGATGCACTTCTCGACTTGAAGTAAGCCTAAGCCAAAGTGTGGCCTCAATGAAAATTTATGGGATGATCATTACTATGATTGAGCGAAATTTTACGAGTTATGGGCCGGAATCGCCAAGAAATATCCAGTCACCTAGTCGTTTTCTTTTTTGTGCGTATTTTTGTTGTCTGCCAATAAAATTGTTCTAAAAATGTCTAGTGTTATTCGAGTATAATAACATTTTCAGAAAAAAAAATCAAGATAAAAGCTCCAAAAATGACAAAAAACCATTGATCCCCCTCCCCAACTACCTTAGCGCCCAATTTTTTAAAACAAATTTCGCGCCACAAAACGACAAAAAATCAAACAGGGATACAAATGTGATGTCACTTCGAACATAACATTAGTGGAATCAAAGCATCTCGACAATTCCTAGAAGTGAAGCGGTGGAGAACGATTCGCCGAAAACTTGAAGGAAAGCAGCCACAACACTGAAGATTCATTTCCAGATTTATTTTCAGAATTTTGAGGAAACGAACATTCCACTCTTCTTGTGGCATGTGTGTCGCGGATTTCACGATCATGTACCTGGCAATTGCTTCTTTTAGTAAGTAAACTGTGGATAGTAGTCTTTCAGAAGTGGATTCCTTGATGTGTAAAAAAAGTCTTATAGTTTTACCCCTCACTGAATCTTCATCTTCTTCAGTTTCTCGATCTCCCTTACCTGCCGCCAGTTCAATAATTACAGAAACATGTTTCGATACTGTTCGCTCGTCTCTTCTTGGCACACTCTCCCGCTTCTTCCTCTCTCTCGCTTTACCTGTTTCTTTCGGAAAGGTTCATTAGCCGGACAGGCAGGAGAGCAATTATAGAGCGAAACGAAAAAGCTGCCTTCTTTTGGACACTTCTGCTTCTTGACGTCTGCATATAACACAATAGTATCCAGGTCAGCGATTCATTGAAACGAACTAGAAAGTCACTTTCCTTTCAACCCTTTCGTCCGAGAAAACGGCTAACGCTAGCTTCCAGTCTTCCTCAAATCGTCAAGGGTTTTCACACTTTTTAAACATGCTTGTTATTGCATTACTCGGATTTTTGGTTCCAATTCTGCAAGGTGAGAGATTGAATAAATTTGAAACACTCAAGAAGCTAATTACCAATTTGTTCTTTTCTAGAATTTCAGAAAACGATGCCTCTCTTTCAGAAGAACTAGCGCGCGGTTCAGCGATCTTTTCGTAGGCAATGCAAGAGCGTTTTTTTTGAGTTTTGAAGCGCCTTTTTCCTCCTGTACTTTTAAAAATAAAAAAAAAACACTCTTAAACATAATGGGGTTATTCATGAAAAGCACAATTGCATTTTAATGCAAAAAATGCATTTTTTGCATTAAAATGATTTTTGTGCTTCTCATGAATAACCCGTCAAGGCTTCCACGAAAGACGAAGACAAAAAGTCGTTTTCGTTCGTCATTCAGATCGTCTTGCATTCGTCTAACTAAAGTTGTCAGCATACTGCGTTAGACTAATTCAAGACGAAAAAGAAGACGAAAAAGAAGACGAAGATAAGACGATAAGGCCGAAATTTCGCCCAAATGGAAGCCTTACTTAAACATGTTTTTGCAATATTTAACCCGAACAAGACATTGCTATGATGTAACAGAACGGCCGATAGATAGTTCTGTGCGCCGCAATTTGCCATTTGCCGTTCTACAAAGCATCCTGCCGAGTTCTAAGGCAACTTGCCGTATACTTGCCAGAAATGTTTCACTGATTGGCTCTTTCAAAAACAGTATTCTCTGACTTTTTCTTTAATTTTCAGTCTCCTCATCGGTAACAATTTCCGTTTCTTCCAGTTCCCCCGAAATTAAAGGAAAATTGAAGAATTAGTTGTAAAATGTGCAATTTAAAATAACGCGTTAAATCTCCAAACAGCATCGATCGTTTTCAGCGTCGTCCCGATGTTCAGCGCCAAATGCGACAACTTATCTACGTTCGGAGGCGACTCGTCTCATGGAATTCTCCACAAAAGTCATGAAAGATGTCACTTTGAATGAATGCGCAACTGCTTGTTCCAATTCTTTAGCTGTCAGTCCTTGCCCCCCCCGTCCCCCCTGAAGAGAGAAAAAGAAGCTTCTAGCTTTTCAAAGTTTCAAATTTCACTTTCATTAAGTTCACACAAGCTGCAAATCTTAAATGAATTGAATGGCGACGATGAAAGAAATATCAAAACTAGGCTTCCTTTCAGCGGAAAAAACGTCGATTTTTGGCACTTGGCATTATGCCAATTTTCTATATTTTTTTCAAATTTTAATGTGTGAAATCTACAAAAATAGATGCTCATTTTTATATCATAAGTTAGCTGTCTAACGGTTGGCAGCTCTCGCAAGAGAACTCCCTTGAAAATCATCGTTGATTGCGCAGAAAACTTGATTTTGATGGGAGTTGTCGGAGAGTTTTCGACAAATTTCACTTTTACTAAATCAAGAAAGTTACCTTCCTTGATTAAAATTGGTTGTCGGCAACTTGCTGTATTCTTGCCCAAAGATTTCTCTGACTATGTAGAAAAGTGGTACTTACTCATGATACTTGTACAATTATGGCAGCCGCCCAAAACATTTTCAGCTTCTTTACCTGTAATTTTGCAGACTGAAGAATGTCTCTCCTTCGAGTACGATGCCTCCATCCTCCAGTGTTCTCATCATTCAGACGACGGACAACCATTCGGCGCTTCTGTACTGACGAAGGCCTCTCAGACGATCTCGTTTTTTCAGCAAATCTGCATACTCGGTACTTGAAAACTGCAAAAGGATTAGTAGTTTCTATAAATGACGTAGAAACAAACATTGTGTTCAGAGAAGGGCGGAATTCCGGATTCCGACGTTTTTTTCATTCCGTCTTCCGGATTCCAGTTTCCGTGAAAAATTTTTTTCTGTTTTCCGGATTCCGAGTTCCGAAAATCCAATTCCGCCCTACTCTGGAGAGAAGGACGGAATTGTGGATTCCGTCGTTTTTTTAAATTCCGTCTTCCGGATTCCAGTTTCCGTGAAAAATTTTTTTTTCCGTTTTCCGGATTCCGAGTTCCCAAATTCCAATTCCGCTCTACTCTGATTGTGTTGGTACACATGCACAGCTTTACAACTTTTCTAATGCGTAAGACGAATGCAAGACGAACTGAAAGACGACACGAAAGACGACCTTTTGTCTTCGTCTTTCGTGGAAGCCTTATCCACGATTTCATAAAGTCTAGAAAATGGATAATTTCCTACATTTTCCAATACTCTTCCTAATGTGCATTTATTGATTTCTTGAATTATTCGCCAGCGTTTCTCACAGTTTTTTGATGGATTAATTTGAAAATAACACCCCCCCCCACAAGCTGAAAATCAAAACTCTGGAATCCTGACATCCCTCGATTATTACTTTTCAAAAACGCGATTCCTTCCAGATCAGTGTTAAACTAGGTGGTGGCTGATTTTTGCATGGGTGGGGGGTTGTTCTTGGGTCTTCCGCTGTTGGGGACACATTTTGGACCTTTTGGGGGGAGGTGAGCGGGGGGGGAGTAATTGTTGAAGTAAACCTCTTCCCGTCTCGTCTCATTTTTGTCTTCGTCTCGTCTTCTTCGTCGTCTTGAATTGGTCTAACGCAGTATGTTGACAACTTTTTTATTGCGTAAGACGAATGTAAGACGACTGTCTTCGTCTTTCGTGGAAGCACTATCCACGATTTCATAAAAACGCGATTCCAGATATTAACCGAACTTTATTAAAAATCAGGGTTAAACGTTGGTGGTGGGGGGGGCGTGGTTCTTGAGTCTTCCGCTGTTGGTACACATTTTGGATCTTTTTTGAGGAGGGGGGGGGGGTAATTGTTAGAGTAAACCTCTTTCCCAATAATCGTCCCCCCGGACATTGGATGGGGACGATTTTTGGATATCGTCATCCATCTTTTACTCCCCCCCCCTTCCCCACCGCTTCGGAAACCTGAAAATGTACAGCGGTTGTGAAGGGGGGGGGGAGGGATGACGATTCCTAGATTCCTAAAAATAACCATTTTTGTTGCAGAAGAAGCTGTTTGCAATGCTCCATACTCATTCGAGCGATACCCTCAATCCGTGTTAATCGGCCATGCAATGAAAGTGATCGCCGTGGATGGTCTCTCGGATTGTCTTTCGAAATGTGCCATGTCGCAGAAACTATACAATTTTCTGTGCAAATCCGCCATTTATTATTATGAAACTGGTGAATGCATTATGAATCGCGACAACAAATTTATATATCCAAAGTTGTTCAAGACGAATATCCTCGACACTTTGGTGGATTATTTTGAGAATAACTGTGCTGACGGTAACCTTAACTCTGTAAAATGAGCTCATATCTCCGTCATTTAGTGTCCTGCGGAGTCGAGGAAACACTGCACTGGGTTCGAACGGAAGAGTATTTGATAGATGAGTCTAAAGACGTCATCGTGGAAAGTTCAGATGCACAGGAATGCAATCAGTTGTGCCAGAATAATAAAATTGGAGAAGAGAAATTTCCGTGTAAAGCATTTGCTTACAGTAACTCCAAACAGGAATGCCATCTCACTGCGGAGAGCAGTTACGTCGGACACAGTAAGACAAATCGATTTTTATTTTATGAAAATGCGGAAAAAAGAATTCTATTGGTTTCAGAAGGGGACAAACGCTTCAATTTAGCACCGTTGAACAGTGGAGAGTATTTCGAAAAGTACTGCCTACCAAGCAAGTGACAAAGTCTTCAGGGTGGAGCATAATCTGTCTCTTTTTCAGCCAGCCTGCAGTGCATTGAAGCCAGCTTTGAACTTGTTGCGAATCGGATGATGACAAGTGCCTACAAAACGGTCTCTGCGCTTTCTCAACATGAATGTCTGAGCCAGTGTATGAAGGATGGGGCAAGATGTGCCAGTGTCACCTATTTCTATATAGATGTAAGATTTCCAGATTTGACGAACGACAGTCGTCCACCTAACAAATAAATGTTGCAGGATGAATGTCAGCTATCCGACGTCTCTCAGTTTTCACGGCCAAATGAGTTCGTCGTTGCAAATTTCACCGATTATTTTGACAAGATTTGCGATCCAACAGATCCTAAAATCGTTGAAACAACGCCAATCCCTCCTCCAGAATTGATAGCAAACAACCTTGATGAAGAGACAGCTTCGGAGAAAAGTGTTGCTCAAGGAGCCGCTAATTTTGAAGTGGCCACCACGGAAAATAGTGTAGAATTCGAAGACGACAATCTGCTCAAAGATAATAACGCAATTGAAGCAATTCACGGAGTCTCGAAAGCTAATAATTTGGGTGATAAAAGAGAGGCAAACGTGGAAATCGAAGGAACTGTGATAGATGATGCAGATGAGTTTTCAGCAGAATCTGAAGACATTCGCAATGAATCACCGCTGACGTCATCTGAAGAATCGGAAGGAAGAGTGAAAGCGAGATTGTCAACAGAGTGTAGAATGTCTGGGATCACTGTGTCCATTAATTTCGCTGCGCCAACTTCTGGAACTATTTATATAAAGGTGATTACTCCAAGATCAGCATTTTCTTGCTTTATTGTCTTCAGAAAATTTGAGAAAATTATATGACTTCTGGAGCAGTTAGTGATGCAGAACAGTTATTTTGCATCATCTATTTTCTAGATGTCTTTAAGAGTTTTTCGCTTTTAAAACTCAGATGCTCAGTTTTTCGGAAGTTTGCGTTTAGTACGAATTTCTCGTACCAAGAAATTCGTCTGATTTAACAAAAAAAACACAACGAACGATTGCCACAAGCAGTGTGTCGTTTCGAAAAATGATTTCTCGAAAAATGCGTTTTTCGAAAAATTTCCGAAAAATTCACGAGAAAATTTTCTCGTTGATTTCTCGAGAACTTTTTGAGAATTATCGAAATTTTACTAGAATTTCTCGAAAAATTTTTCGGAAATTTCTCGAGAAATCACGAAAAATGATTTGAATGGGAATACGATAAACAACATGCTTTGCGTTATTTCGGAGTGTCTTTCGAACTAGTTTATTATTTTTTTTTATCAAAATTTTTTTTTGAGAATTTCTCGAAAAATATTCGAGAATTTTTCTGAAAAATTTCTCGAAATGCTTTCGAAACGACACACTGGCCACAAGTATTGTTTATTTAACCGGCAACAACAAAAATTACGCAGAATAATTAGCAAAAAAAACTGAAAAATCTATCGAGTTGCTCCAAATTGAGAAAATCCTTTTAAAAAAACTGGATTTTCCTTAAAAAAGCATTCTCAATTCTCTAGTTACAAGTTTTCCCGCCTTTTTTGTTTTTTGCACTCGTCACCTGTCGTCAATCACGGCAGCATGCACACAGGGCGCATGTGTTTATTGGTGCGCGGGTCTAGAAATTTTACCGTGTCTATTAACAAAGGCTTTGAGGGTGAGATGTCCTGTTTTTCAGGAAAAAACTCGACGTCCGCATTCCGGACTCCGCCGTTTTTTTCATTCCGTCTTCCGGATTCCAGATTCCGCGAAAAAATTTTTTCCGTTTTCCGGATTCCGGATTCCGATTTTCCAAAATCCAATTCCGCCCTACTCTGATATCCATGTTGCTCCAGCCTGGAGTCGGAATCATCGAGCAGTAGCTACACAATTGCCCAAGCCGTTCATATACTGAAGCAGCTTGAGCTATGGAAGCTTTAAGTATCCACCATGTGCCCACGAGATTATTTTAACATCCCATGATGGATCCATACCGTGCACCTCTGGCTTCCATATGCTCCACGGTGTATCTATCAGAGGAGGGCGGAATTCCGGATTCCGCCGTTTTTTTCATTCCGTATTCCGGATTTCAGATTCCGTGAAAAAATTTTTTTCTGTTTTCCGTTTTCCGGATTCCGATTTCCCAAAATCCAAGTCCGCCCAACTATGAGTTTTGATACTTTATTCTCAATTGTTGTGAAAAGTATACTTTTTTGAACTCCCGCAAAAATTTTTGCGAACAGAGCGCATTTACATCATTTGATTCCCGCATTAATGGTTAAAATTCCGTTTTCTGCATTCCGGATTCCGCCGTTTTTTACATTCCGTATTCCGGATTCCAGATTCCGAGTTCCCAAAATCCAATTCCGCTCTACTCTGGTATCTATGTATATGTAGAACATCGGGAGTGATACTTGCGTGAACTATGTGAATTATAGACGTTTCGAGGCTCCGCCTATCTGCGATTTTTCCTGCAGATGCGGTCATCGAAATAGCTTCTGAATCTTCTCCATTTCCATTTCCAGTCTGTGAAGTTCAATGAATCTTTGATTACGAAAAACGGCAGTTATCTAGCTAGATTGAGAACTTCTACGACGATTCTATTTCACGGCGTCGAAAGAGCTTATTCAGTCGTGACTACCCCTTTGTTTTTAGATAAACCATATGTACTTTCAGGATCACTTCTCAAGTTGCCGTCAACTATTTTCCAACGCAACTTTTGCGGAACTCCACATTCCGTTCCCCACGGAAGATGATTCAAAGTGCGGGGGAACCGAATCGGAGCCGCATAAATGGGACTATAATGTAGTCGTGGAACGGAATGATATGAAAGCGCCATCACTCGTCACAACGAAAGACAAAACATTTCAAGTGACTTGCGATTTCTCTAAAATTGCAGACAAGACTCAACTAGCCGCATTGAAGTGAGTTTTGAATATGAGATCCTGGTCGGTCCTGGTTAAAAAGCAAATTTCCAGAACAAAAGTAGAAGGAGACTTAAAAAGTGAGAAAATTCTGATGGAAATTGTGAGGAATGGTCAAGCAGTGACTACAGTACCACTTGGGGCCGAAGTTTCTTTGAGATGGACAGGTGATTTCTTGGTTTCTTTTCATAAATTGCTCAACGCCAAACGCAATTTCAGTGATTGGACATTCTGAAAATCTCGGCTTCTTCATCAACGATTGCATCGCCGAGAGAGTTGGAGGAAAGCCACCGCATCCGGAGCCTCTCAAAATCATTTACCAAGGGTAACGGTAAATTATTCTGAATTCATTTCTGAAATCTCAAATCTTGTCAGATGTCCGGATGAGAAAGTTCGCAATCGTCTTCTCAATGATCCAGTTGTCAAGAGAAATGACGTTTATTCCACAAAAATGAAAGTGTTTCGATTTGACGGATCTCGAAGAGTCCGGATTAAATGCTCCATTGATGTCTGTGTGGAGACGTGCCCTCCGGTTAGTTTTATTTCAAAAAAAAAAAAGAAAAAAGAAGAAGAAGAAGACCACCAAAATATTTCGATTCTATATCGTTTTCCTATCCACGCCAGACACAAAGACATTCGAAATTTCTCGATTGCCAGCTGAAAGCACGAGAGCGTCTATCAGAGAATCTGGCGGAAGGCCTGCGAGAAGAGGAGAATCCAGGGAAAATGAGACGGCGTCAAAATACTTTCCAACCTGCAAAAAGAATCTAAAAATCCATAAAACCGGTGGGCGGGGAAGCGTACCTCTATACTTCCGATAGACGCAGTTAGCGATAGGGAGCGGGCTCCGTCAATTGTGGCGCATTTAAGTAGTTTTTCGGGAGAAAGACCACATACACTACGCGAATTATTAAGCATCTGGAAATGAGAAATATCAAAGTTTTGACTCCATTTTCCGTTGAAAATCAACACTTTTGAGTGATTTTTGCTGTGATGCCAGCTTGTTTAAAAGGGTTTAAAAGCTTTTTTATTTTTGCGCAATTTCGTCGTGACGATAAATTAGAAAAAAATAATAAAAAATAAAAAACTTCATGAAAAGCACAATTTCATTTTTAATACAAAAAAATTCATTTTTTTTGCATTAAAATGCAATTGTGCTTTTCATGAATAACCCCATAAATAAAACAGAGAAATACAAAATATTCCTCTATATTCCACGCCGGAATTTTTAACAAATGCGAGTGTGCGCCTTTAACATACACCGTAATCTTTTGTTTTCCAATTTTTTGTGAAATATTCCTATTATCGCCGTAAAAAAGTTCCGACATTTTTTCGAGCCCGCGAACATCGGGATTTGAATTTAGAGGCTCTGCCCATTTTATCATCAGAGCGCATTTGCTATGCGCGATATATTTTTATCAGAAGAAACGAAAAAAAAATAAATGACGCAAATTGATATATTTAAACATTCGAAGAAACGTGTAAAAAAATTCACGATTAACACAATTTCGTTCTTTTAATCCAGTTTAATTCTGAAAATTCAGAAGAAAAATAAAAATTCAAAAAATATATCGCGCATAGCAAATGCGCTCTGATGATGAAATGGGCGGAGCCTCTAAATTCAAATCCCGATTTTCGCGGGCTCGAAAAAATGTCGAAACTTTTTTACGGCGAATTGGCGAATTTACTGGGAATAACCGTCTTTAAATACAACAAATTTATATGAATTTTCAGAATATTGCGACACTTTTTCTTGTTTCTGATGGCACTTGTGCCGAAACTTATTCAAAATTCATCGGTTTCGCTCATTTTCCAAATTTAAAAAGCTATTTTTGCTTCGTGGCTACCACTAAACATATGCAAGTTTTCATCCCAATATCTGAGTAAACTGAGAAAGTTCTCGAGTATCGAGCAGTCTCCAGATTTTTTAGCAAGTTTCGAGATTTACAGCCACGAGGGTCGACTTTTTTTGATATCCATGATTTTTAGCATAGCAATGAGAGAAAAAATCTTATATTTGCGCGACAAAAAGCTGGTTACTCGGTTGCGAAATAGCCTTTTTTTGTTTCTTCAATGGTCCGATCTACCGATGATCTAGCGATCTTAACATCTAGAAAGTATGGAGAACATAGAATTCACGTAATTTAGTGAAGGGAATGGGCAGAGAAGGGCGGAATTCCGGATTCCGCATTCTTAATTCCGCCGTTTTTTTCATTTCATTTTCCGGATTCCAGATTCCGTGAAAAATTTTTTTTCCGTTTTCCGGATTCCGAGTTCCAAAAATCCAATTCCGCCCAACTGTGAGTTTTAATACTTTATTCTCAATTTTTGTATACATTTTTGAACTCCTGCAAAAATTTTTGCGAACAGAGCGCATTTGCATCATTTCCTTCCCTCATTAATGGTTAAAATTCCCTTTTCCGCATTCCGCATTCCGGATTCCGCCATTTTTCACATTCCGTATTCCGGATTCCAGATTTCGTGAAAATTTTTTTTCCGTTTTGAGGATTCCGGATTCAGTGAAAAAAAAATTTTTTTTCCGTTTTCCGGATTACGAATTCCGAGTTCCCAAAATCCAATTTCGCCCTAATCGGGGAATGGGCACGATGCGGTGTAGAAAGCGCGGAGATCGGCAGGCAGGAGTCGGACTTTGGCTCCCTTCTGAGATAATAAATGCGGAGAGGGTAACTGGCTCATGCTCTACTTGAGCACTGGCAAGCACCCATGGATGGCGTTTCTCAGATGAGCAAACCAAATACCGATGATTCATTGGATTGGCCACAGTTTTATGATAGAAAATTCGAGTTTTTCACTCGATTCACTATTTAAGATTCTGTTAAATACGCCTTCAACCTAAGTTCCAGAGTTAAAATTCTGAATTTTTCGACGCTTCGTCAGTGAAGATTCACAATACCTGTTGTGAAAAACACGCCCATCGCATTTCTTCTAGAAAACATATCCGATTATTACAATCGGTTCCAAAGCTGATTTTCAGGTGCTCATTGATTCGTGGAATACCATCACCGAGATATCCTAAAATGTTAAGCCATCTTGAATCAAAGTGCTTAAAAACTCGCTTACCTTCAGTGCACGGGCATATAGAAACATTGGCTCCAACCTTTGAAAACTGAGCCATGTTAGAGGCCGGTGTAAAAGTGGCATGTACTGCAGTGAAGTACTTGTTGAGCTGCATATCGCCGAGCAAAATGTCACTTGGACCCTGGAATCTTGCAGAAGAATTTGTATGAAAAAAATGTCTGAAAAGCTCACCTTTTTCTGGCCAACCCATTTCTGGCAGTCTATAATTTCCTTGGGTTGCTCTTCCAAATGGATATGAAATGGTATTTTGTTCTCGCTAGCATAATCGAATAGTTTTCTAATATTTTCAAACGGGACTGCTCTCGCTGAATGAGCAGCCACCCCAATATTCACTCGGCAATGGCTCTGTCCTTTTCTCAATTCTTCAACATTTCCAATGAAGTCCTCATAAGAAGAAATGAATCTCTCCTGAACAGGATGCACTTCTGGACTATCGAAGCCAGCCCTCTCGTAAAGAGTTTGTAGGAGAACAATCCGAATTCCAGAGTCTATTGCGGCTTGTATTACTGATTGATCCAAATCAAATCTGAAAAAAGAAAAACGAACACGTCTCTTAGCTTGAAGAGCTCTCACTTTTGCTCCGAGTGATGAACATAATGGAACTCGCCAACTGTAGTGATTCCTGCGTTGATCATTTCTCTGAATGTCGACAGACAGTACTGAAAATTGATTGTGATTCGGACAGCTTCTTCAACTTCCAGGGGTGCCTCACCTGATAAATCTTCTCTTTGGTGACTTCTGCCACTAATCCGTACATGTTATCCCTCCACTTCCAAAATGTGTCGGCAGCTGATTTGCCGATCTCAGATCTCCCTCTCAAATGACGATGAAACGCGTGCGAGTGAGTGTTCACAAATCCAGGCAGCAGGAGGTGGTTGTCCAATCGAACGGTTTCTTCGAATATACTTCGGTTAACTCCAACTATTCTTCCATTTTCATCAACAGAAATCGGCACGTCTTCTTCAATTTTTCCATCGATCCACGCATATTTCACGAGCAGATTCTTACGGCGAACGTTCATCTAAGCTCTAAAATGACTGAAAAAAATCAATTCGATAAGCCCAAAAAGTGTCAAAATTCAACCAAAAGGAAATGAGTGAGCTGCCCATTTCCTCAAAGTGCATCCAAGAGCTTATGCTCACAAGACATGAATGCTTCGAATTGCGATTAATTAAACATTGCTAAAAAAAACTAATTTTCAGGTGATTTGTGATGATCTGGAGATCCGAAATGCTGAAAGTTTTGGAAGAAAAAAAAGAAGCTCAAGTGTGGAAAAGTGGCTGAAATCCGGGGTATGTTAACACTTTTTAAGCTTTATTTTCAGAAACTAAACGAAAGAATTTTTAAATATTGATGAATTGTTTGGATGCTTTGATATTAAAAGACTAAAAAGAACAACAACAAGCAAGCTTTATGCACTTTTCAAAGTGACGTCGCACATCACCGACAAGTGCGCAGAAACCTCTTTTCAATTTGATGGCTTGCCACAAAGCCTCCCAGGCCAGAGTTGCTGCAAAAATCCTATTTTGTAGGGCAAAAAGGAAACGCGAAAACGTCGGATGGTTGCAGGAACACTTACAATCACAGACGAGGAGAAGACGACGGTCAAACCTCGACCAGGTATCTATTCCATCTAATTTTCTTTTTCCCGCCTGTGTCTCGTTTTCTTCATTTTCTCTTCTATTCTATTCCTCTTTAATTACCGGGTTTTACGGCGCAGCGCGGTGTCTTTACTGTAACAAACAACAGATTGTAGGTCGTTCCCCCCCCCCCCCTCGATTTATCACGAAAAATATCTAATAAGCATAGTTGTCGGGACCACTCTAGACCTTTTTGAGTATTCTACAAATTCAAGAAGTCGCAAGTTGTAGATATCGGTGTTTTTATGGCATTTTCTTCAAAGAAAAGATCAATTTCGCACATACAGTGCTCCACATAATTTTACGGTCACCCCCAAAAATCTCGAAAATTTCGATTTTCTGTAATTCCTAATTATTTATCATATATGATATGAAAATACCTTTAAAAATACAAATATGAGTCCTGGAGCGAAAATAAAATAAAACTGAGCAATCGAAAAATGGGTGTTTTTTTCCACACAATGATACGGTCACTTTCATTTTTTGTCGTTTTTTGAACTTTAAACTTGGTTCTAATCTGTTTATTTTTCGTTTTTCTGCTTCCTGACATAAAAATCATCGAAAATGTCTGGGGATACATGGTACGGAAAATCTACGAAGGAAACAAGATTTATGCGGACATTCCATCCCTCAAAAAGGCTATCATTGAAGCATGGCAAAAAGTGGACCAACAGCTGCTCGACAATCCTTATTCGTCTATGGATGACCAAATTTTTGAAGTTGCTCGACAGAATGGTCGTCCCATCGATTATTAATCATTATTCGTCTGTTATTTTCTTTTTTTTTACAGTTTTGAGCAAGTGAACGTATGGTTTTGTGGAAATTTTTTTACTCTTTTTAAATAAAATTCTGGTTTTTTTCTGATGTGTGAATTTTAAGCATATTTTAAGTTTCTATCATGAAACACCTACTAAAAGCCCATATTTCTTCAATAGGAAGCATTTTGGTTGAAAAGCCAATTTTCGAGATTTCGAACATTTTTGGGGTGACCGTAAAATTATGTGGAGCACTATAGATGCGCGCTAGACGCTGTTAACAAGGCTGCGCTTACACATCGCAGACAAAAAGAGCCCCGGCCCCGCCTACTTTATAGCGCCCATCGTGAATCAGATGAATGAATTATGCTTGTTTTATATTGCGCCAAATCCATGATACAGACCAAAAAAATCAAAAGTGAGCCAAAATTGTGATGTGCAAGGCTTCCACGAAAGACGAAATATGACCGTCTTCTCTCGTCTCGTCTTCGTCTTCGATTCGCCTGGCGCAAAGAGAGACATTGTGTTGGTACACATGCAAAACTTTTTTATTGCGCAAGACGAACGAAGACGAGACGACAGACAAATCGAATTTTTGTCTTGACTTCATCTTTCGTGGAAGCCTTAGTGATGTTGATGTGGCCATGAATCACTATTTCTAGCCGTTAGCTACAGTACCGTGCAAAAGGTTGTCCACTCTGTGGTTTTCGAGCATAACTATTTTTCGAGTACCGATATGGTGTTGAATATTGAATTTTGAATAATATTATGTGTTGAATAAAATCATTTTTCGAAATTTATGATTTTTTGAAAAATTAAGGTCAAAATGTGATTTTTTTTTTCGAAAATTCGATTTTTTTATTTTTTATATTTCTTTTTGAAATTTGGCCACAATCTGTCAAACCTTCTTAGAAACAACTTGTAAAAAGTTTGGCTCCATATCGGTACTCGAAAAATAGTTATGCTCGAAAACCACAGAGTGGACAACCTTTTGCACGGTACTGTAGCTATTATCGCCGTTAAAAAGTTTCGACATTTTTTCGAGCCCGCGAAAATCGGGATTTGAATTTAGAGGCTCCGCCCATTTCATCATCAGAGCGCATTTGCTATGCGCGATATATTTTTTGAATTTTTATTTTTTCTTCTGAATTTTCAGAATTAAACTGGATTAAAAGAACGAAATTGTATTAATCGTGAATTTTTTTCCACGTTTCTTCGAATGTTTAAATATATCAATTTGCGTCATTTATTTTTTTTTTCGTTTCTTCTGATAAAAATATATCGCGCATAGCAAATGCGCTCTGATGATGAAATGGGCGGAGCCTCTAAATTCAAATCCCGATTTTCGCGGGCTCGAAAAAATGTCGGAACTTTTTTACGGCTATAATACCTACTGCGACAGATTTCTATTTAAAAAATAATTTTTTAAATCTTCTTGTCTCTAAAAAATTTATCAGAGTAGAAAGCTCGCTAAGCTCTGAAAAATGTTCGGATGACACAAGAGGCTGGTGCGCCTCTGGCAAAATATGTAGAAAGGTTTTCCCCCTTTTCCTTTAAACTGTCTTGCATTTATTGATTTTCCTTATTTTTCTACAGTTAAAAAGAATGGGGCATATGCAGGATGAGGAATAAATATAGCGCCGCATTCAAGATGATTCACCACTGACTTTTCGACGCCTAGCTTCTGAACGATCTCAGAAGAAGTCATCGCCCTCTTTGCACATTTCACAATGACAAATCGGAATGGAGAAGGAGCCACTATTACCTTCAAAGTTCATATAATTAGCTGAAATTTTCGGAAATAGCTAATAACAAAATACTTAATTTAAAAAAATAATACTGTAGGCCACAGAAACCGTTCCGCAGGCGACAGAGCTTACGCAAAACTGCGGCGCTATATTTATTCCCCACCATGTAGACTCATTTACTCACGATGTTCCCTACATCGGCTTTCTAGCCCACATGGCCTAGGAATCTCGGAATATGGCCGCCTGAATGCCGTAATTGTTTCTTGCTTCCCAGTCTTTTATCTTCTTGAATAAGTAAAAAGGGAAAACGTGGTTCCTTTGCAGTGTGTCGTTGCGAAAAATTTTTTCGAATATTTCTCGAGAATTTCTCGAAAAATTTCTCGAGAAATCGCGATAAACAACGCTCTTTGCGTTATTTCGGAGTGTCGTTCTTATCAAAAAATGTTTTTTTGAGAATTTTCGAAAATTTTCGAGAATTTCTCGAAAAATTTTTCGCGTTGATTTTTCGGAAATTTTTCAAGTAATTTTTCGGAAAAATTTCTCGAGAAATCGCGAAAAATGATTTGAATGGAAATATGATAAACAACGCGCTTTGCGTTATTTCGGAGTGTCGTTCTTATCTCAGAATTTCTCGAAAAAATTTTCGCGTTGATTTTTCGGAAATTTTTCAAGAAATTTTTCGACAAATTCTCGAGAAATCTACGAGAAACATTTCTCGAGAATTTTTCGGAAAAATTTCTCGAGAACGCGCTTTGCGTTATTTCGGAGTGTCGTTCTTATCTCAGAATTTCTCGAAATATTTTTCGCGTTGATTTTTCGAAAATTTTTCGAAACATTCTCGAAAAATTTCTAGAAATGCTTTCGAAATGACACACTGTTCCTTTGTAATAAAAATAAAAATAAAATTCGCTGTTTCAAATAAGCAACAAATCGAAATTCTAGAAGCGCCTTGCGGTTTGAACTTTTAAGCTTCCGTGGGAAAAATGAAAAAAGAAAAAAAAATTATTAAAAAAGTATCGCGAAACGCATAGCCATCGCGTTTGCCAAAAAAAAATGTGCAAAGTGCTGACAAGCGAAAAGCGTGAAAGAGTTAAGAATTATGAATGTCCCTCTGGAGTTTCATCCCTCTCATCACTCACATCACTTCAGAATTCTCAAAGTCTCCGCCTTCCTCATCCGCTCCGCAGCAATATTGTGTGCAGAAAAATCGCATCGAGCTGCTTGTCATCATCGTTGTGCTGCTGATTCTTCTGCAACTGATACTAGCTCTCTTCTTATACAAAAAGTATGCGGTTCGCTCGGCGGTAGACAATACCAGCGTCTACTCGGAAGGCAGCTCCCATTGCTCCACCACGTCATCAACGTATAGCACATGCCACCGACAACCATCGTTGCCAGAGAGACCTGCGAGCAGATCTACAGACGGAGCCTCTTCCTTCGCGGAAACACATTGTAATAGGCTGCAACACTTCTCTTAAACTGCTCCTCCCATGCTTTTTTAGTCTTATGAATATAGATAGATTTGCTCATTATTTCCTCTCTAATTTTCGAGATTTCGTGATGCTTCATGTACATGCATATCTGGTATTCTCATTCCTCTTTTCTCAATATTTTTCCAGCAATTTTCCAGCGTACTTCGGCTGTATTTTGTGCAATGATACCGCCAGAATCATTGCGTTCAGTTCTCTTCAACACCCCCCCCCAATAATCCTCTAATTATGTGCCTTTTATTGCTCTTTTCATTTGTATTTATTTATTTATTAATTATTCTTTTCTCTCTTTTTTAAATTCAATTTTAGCATTTTTGTGTTGTCTCTTAAAAGGTTTCAGTAAAATTGATTTTTAAAAATGAATTGCAATCAGAGCATTGTGCGGGGTACGGCGAAACACGTCTTCGGCTTAGGCTTAGGCCTAGGCTTAGAATACCCGTTGTTATCCTCAACTAGTTTTTTCACGATGATTTCAGAATTATAAGAACGCGGCAGTCTTTAGTTCACCGCGCAAATCATTCTAAAAGTGCACTGAAAGGAATGAGCACAAAGAGGCACGCAGAACTTTTGGAAACTCGGAATCCGGAAAACGGAAAAAAACATTGTTTCACTGAATCTGGAATGCGGAAAACGGAAAAAAAATTTTCACGGAATCTGGAATCCGGAAAACGGAATGAAAAAAACGGCGGAATCCGGAATGCGGAATACGAAAACCGGAATTCCGCCCTTCTCTGATTATATTATGGGTTTTTGACCATATCTCATTCGATATAGAACGAATCAATCTGATTTTTTCACAGTTTCTTTTTTTTTCTATCTGCGAGATTTCAATATTTTGCGGGGAAACCATTTGCATCAATTACTGCCAAAATCAGATTGATTCGTTTTATACCGAATTTTTATACCGTTTTATTGTCGAAAAATCATAATATTATATAATACAGAGTATGGCGGAATTGGATTTTGGGAACTCGGAATCCGGAAAACGAACAACGGAAAAAAAATTTTTCACGGAATCTGGAATCCGGAAGACGAAATGAAAAAAAACGGCGGAATCCGGAATTCCGCCCTTCTCTGTTGTGAGGGCGCCTTGCGATCTGTGGCGATGGTGGCCCATGAAGTAGTCAATCGATTTCCTCGATGTATTGAGACTTCCTTTCGTAGTGAGTCGAACCATCTCATGGGGGGTCGTCCGACAGATCGTTTTTGATCTCAAGGAATCCATTCTTGTATCAGTTTTGACCATCTTCCGTCAATTCTTCGCATAATGTGCCCGGCCCATCTTAATTTTTTGTTTCTTTTTGCTGTATTTGAGTGGGTCCGTGACTTGGGAGATTGTTTCCGCGGTGTAAGCCTCGTTGGCGTTGTTCCGACGTTATCCAAATGTCTCCATCAGCGGGCTTCCCTAATCAATTTTCAGCTAATTTTGGAGAAGGACCTCACTAAGCCAATGCCATCGATATAGTCAAAGACATCTGAAATTTTAGAAATTCCCCGTTTTCCAGTTATTTTCATTCGCAAACCAGACACTTTTAAGCCCATTCGAATGCCCAGTTCTGGATAGATCAGTCATCGTAATCAGAATCTCTACTAGCCTCGTATGCCGCTCCATTTCTGTCTCTAGGGATTTAACTTTGACTTTGTTGGGTCTGTGGTCTTGAGAAATGCACAAATTTTTAACGTTACGTATTGCAGCTCTCTCTCTCTCTCTCTCCATGGATCCCTTTCTCGTTTTTCTCATACAGCTGCCTGACTATCAGATTGAACTACAGGGTGGCCGCTAATTAACCGCACACGAGTTCCGCGCCAAGCACGCAAAAATTGACGCATCAGTGGGGCGGATAAATTTAATAAATTTATTTAAATCCCTTGGACTACTCCGTGTGGGGGGTCTTGCAGAGCAAGGTCAATGCTCAACCCCATTGAAGTGTGGCTGCTCTGAAGAAGACTTTGCTCAAGGAATGGGACAAATCGTCAGCCGTCAGCCGATTACCTGCGTGCCACAGTTGTTGCTTACCTGCGACGTCTTCGGTCTGTCATCCGCAAGCGAGGTGACCGCATGGAACAAGATTAATTTATGTTTTTTATTATCATTTCAATAAACTTTTTGTTAATTCCCAAGTCTCTTTGATTTTTGGTTCCTGTTTTATAGCCGTAGCCGTTCTATCGTGTGTCGGTAATTAGCGGCCACCCTGTAGAATACGCGTTGTTATCCAGCTCTCTCAATGTGCTCGATTCGAAATCACAACCCTCCCTCTTCTGTTTTTTTTTTAAATTGCGCCGGGAACGTCGGTTGAGGCATCGGTGTACTACAAAAATTAGGATGGCTGGAATGAATCCTCCGTAAGAGTTTTAGTCTCCAACTTTTCTAGCCAGTGCTCTAATTCTTTCTTCTTACCATTCGACTTGGTCATTCGTACTGTTCTTCGTGGTTTTCGCGTTTTCCACCACCTGCAGAATCTACGGAGTCAGGCTCCCCTTCATTCTCTCCACTGAATCGCCGCGAATTCTCTTTTTTCTCCGATAAAGTACCGGTTCTCACGTCGCCCTGCACCAGAGAAGGGCGGAATTCCGGATTCCGTCTTCCGGATTCCAGATTCCGTGAAAAATATTTTTTTCCGTTTTCCGGATTCCGAGTTCCCAAAATCCAATTCCGCCCCACTCTGCCCTGCACCACCAACCAAGCGAACTGTTCATTAGGGATTCAAAATGACTCATCTTCAACCACGAAGACACCTACAGCGTTCAGGCATCCTCACAAGCCTCTGCTAGAATCTAAAATAAAGGAAAAAAGTGGCTGCGAATCGCACTCTCTCGAGAAAAGGCCACCCCGGATTCCGCCGTTTTTTCATTCCGCTTTCCGGATTCCGGATTCCGTGATAAAAAATTTGACACACTGCCGAGAAATTCTCGAAAAGTTTCGAAAATTCTCGAAAAAAAAACATTTCGATAAAAAAAAATAATAAACTAGTTCGAACGACACTCCGAAATAATGCAAAGCGCGTTGTTTATCGTATTTCCATTCAAATCATTTTTCGCGATTTCTCGAGAAATTTTTCGAGAAATTCTCGAAAAATTTCCGAAAATGGATTGGTTTGTGTATGAAGAAATCTTGGAAAATACGTTGAGACCATGGGCTAGAGCAAATGTTGGAAGAGCGTTCGTTTTTCAACAAGACAACGACCGAAAGCACACCTCGAAGCATGTTGCAAGCTTGTTTCCACGTCGTCAAATTGATTTGCTGGAGTGGCCAAGTCAATCTCCAGACTCAAATCCGATCGAACACATGTGGGAGATGCTCGAGAGACAACTTCGAGGTGTCCGGGCCACCAATTCAAACCAGAAGTTCGCTCAACTTGAAGCAGCATGGGCGAGCATCCCAATCACAGTCATTAAGCCCAAATTTTAAAATTTTGTCTATTTTTCAATTGCCACGATCTTTAGTTTTGACTAAATAGCTGAAACGCATAAAGTTTACGTTTAAACATTTATTAATATAAAAGAAATCATGAAAATATAGAATCAATAGAAACAACAGGGGCAACAGAAGTACTGGGGGGGGGGGGGGAAATGCTGTTTTACAGGATTCTAATGGGGTTATTCATGAAAAGCACAATTGCATTTAAATGCAAAAATAAATGCATTTTTTGCATTAAAAATGAAATTGTGCTCTTTATGAAAAACCCCATGAAAGCTTTGGATGGTTTAATGGAAAATATGGTAAATCAGGGTTCGCCCAGCGTTCATGTTCTAATTTCATTTCTTTCACTTTGTTTAAAAAGCGCAAATATAATGAAAGTATCTCGTCGCCAGGTTTCTCCAAGTACGTTTGTATATAGAACGAGTCGCGCTTCCAGTTGCCTTGAAGTGTTTCTACAACAACTTTACCGATGACTCCATACATTCCATCCTTTGAAAGTGCGTTGTGAATTGAATTGAATTCGTTTATCGCTGTGGAAATGTGGTGTGTCAGTTCCATAACCCGCATTTTGTCAGGACACGGATCGTGCCAAACAACAAACATTATTGTTTGGCTAATATAATTAGTGAGAAGACAGGTGGCTGTGAGTCCATCGGATCGGGTTATATCGAATCCACCAGAACAGTCTAACTTGGAGAAATAGCGACTGTCAGGAATGCTGAAATTAAGCAAAAATTATTGAAAGCAAGCAATAATAGAAAGCTTACTAAAAATATTTTGATCTTTTCTTTGGGTCCCACGGTTTCCACGGCAGTTTCTCAGTGTTCAACTTCGACCGCAATTTTATGTCAGTAACACCCCATGCCATCTGCAATGTCTTCAGCGTAGTATTATTTGAATTCATCCACCACTCCGCAAATTTTTGGATACTATTGAAGTCAAATTTGTGCTTCATGAGTACTATGTGCTCGCATTTTAAAGAGCATAGATCTTGTAGGCTCATCCAATTAGCATCGTATAGAAATAATGATTCCAAATTATCGATCTGAAAAAAAATAAAGGTAAGTCACTATAGCAAACACGGAGTCTTACTTTATTCATTTCTAATCCAGATGGCATCGGAATATAAATCTCCATAACCTTGCTTACTGAAACCAAATCTAGCACTTGTTCTAAGTCACTCTCATCAGTTGCATAACCCCAAGGAATCCGCATTTTCTCTACATTTGCCAAACGAGGATTTAGTAAAACAGCAGTTACATTGCTCATGGCACTGAGACATAATGTCATATTAATTGGTCCCGGGAAAATACGGAAAAAGTAATTAAAAACGACGGAAAATGCAAATTCAGCATTGTGATGACATAAGTGAAGTTTTGGAAATTTATTCCTGAAAATATTAATTAAATTCCGATTTTCAATTAATGAAAAGTACCTTATTTTAAGACGATGGCAACCGATTATTCTCTCATCATTTTCATCACCGTCAGGGCATTGTGACTTATCAATATGTACTTCCAAAGATTTTTTTTCTAGTATACTGTCTCTTCCGATTACTGTTTCAATAATTGGAATTTCGTGAAATCGTATATTGTGCTCGATGGCTCGTAGTTTCATTAATGGAAGTTCTACGTTTCGTACTCGCTTAGATGCGAACGAAATCTCGAATCTGAAATAATTGAATCCGCAAATGATTCCACATCGCTTGACTTACATTTCAATAACTTCAAAGTGCATAAAAACTAATCGTTTTACAAGAAATGGTAAATTGAGAAGACGAAACGGTGTAGTAGACATCTGGAAGTGTAGAAAATGAAACACAAGAAGGACAGAAGGTGTTGTGTGCACTCACGTTGAGCCCACCAGCCTTTTATACTTTCAGTTTCCCAAGAGACAAAACGTATTTTGGGAAAACTGGGAGGGGGTCAGTGTTCACTGCATCTATTGTCATCTATGCAGGCTCCAACTCTCTTTTTGTGTAAGAGGGTGGAACACCTGTTCATTCAATGATGATGGATGTGAGCCACCCTTCAAGGTCGAAGGCAGTCTTCCCATATACCGTCTTGCCTCTTGGGAGAGGGAATTGGGCTGGGAAAGAGGACGTTCTTCAAGACAACGTGACATTGAAAAATTGAAAAAAAAATCAGAAATTTTAGTTGTTCTTGCTCGAAGGATTTGTATATAATGAGCAGTGTGTGTCTTTTGATTTTACCGTATCAATTCGTGGGTAAAATCGGTAAAGTCACAATTCTTTTTCGGTAAAAATGCATCGATTTTTTTTCGATTTTTTTTTCGATTCTTCAAAAAAAGAATCGGTAAAAATTGGTAAAGTTTCGATTCTTTCAAGTTTCGATTCTTTACCGATTCCACTCACGCAAGCGTAATTTCGGAGTGTCGTTGCTCGCTTTCAAAGTTATTTTTTCGTTTGCCTTTTCGTTTTTTGTTTCAAAAGGCGCCGTAAATAAAAGAACCGTAAATCGTGCGACGGTCGGTCGTCTCGAAAGACATGCAAGCTACGGTAACACTCGTTGCGACAGTTTCCGAAAAATCTGGAAAAAAATGGCAGCGTTTTTCCAGGAAATTTCTCCTGGAAATCAACTTTGAACGCGGCATAACAAAACTCATACTTGAAGGATGGTTATGAAATTGCGACGGTATAAACACAGTTACGGAAATATGCAGACTAAAAAACGTTACGCGTGCTTTTCGATTCTTCAAACTGACCAGCGGTTCGTCCATGGAGACCATTTTCTGGGAGACGTCTTCTAATAGTTCTCCTTGAAGGCACGGGTTCCATCGAAAAAGTGACAATTATCTGCATCTCCGTAGAAGCCCTTCTAGGATCCTCTCGAGAGGGTGAGCCAAGTCCACTGTAGAATCACATCTTTTCCAGCCGACAATGATTGCTTCTCGTAGGCCTACAGTGAGCGATTTTCTTCCGATAGGTCTAACCATTACTAGAAAAAAAGGGAATTATACTCGCTCATTTACAAGACATCTGAATCAAAAACTGAAAATAAATAAAAACACTCAAAAATGGAAAAAACGAAAAAAAATTGAAAAAAATTAAAACTTTTGCAATAATGCAATTTCATTTTCTGTAGTTTTTATCGAAGTTATCCCAAAAAAAACACCCTTGCGCATTTTTTCAGGCCAGTATTGTACGTTTCAGTTGGTATTACGGAAATCTTCTGGAAGAGAAAGCACGGTATCACGCGTTTGCGAAATGTCTCGGCTACAGACAGTAAAAACAACGGTAGCCAAATTTCAAAAAAAAAAAACAGCCGAATATAGCGAAAAAAACGCTTAAAAACTTTAAAAAATTGCGTTAAAAAAGAGCCGTAAGTCGTGGGACGGTCGGTGGTCTCGAAGGGAAGAGAATGCTCAAAATACGATTTTCAGAGACACGTCAAAAACGGAATCCAACCTGTGACGGGTTACACGAAAAGGGGTTACATGAAGGCGGGATATTTAAAAAAAACGAGACTCGCGCAATTGCGCTCCACCAATTGTGCTCGAGTCCTGTTTTTTTTTAAATTTCCCGCCTTCATGTAATCCCTTTTCGTGTAACCCGTCACAGGTTGTATCCCGTTTTTGACGTGTCTCGATTTTCAAGACGTTTTGACAAATGATCAATCAGCAGCCAAAAATAGAAGAAACTGTATGAATGTTCAACGCGCTGTATCCATCTATGTACAAAAAAACTGAAAATAAATAAAAACACTCAAAAATGGAAGAAACGAAAAAAATTGAAAAAAAAATTAAAAACTTTTACAATGATGCAATTTCATTTTCTGTAAGCTGCCGTGAGGGTGTTCCGCAACTAAAGTAGAATTTTCACAACAAAATATGTTTTCAGCGAAGTTATCCCAAAAAAAAAACACCCTCGCGCATTTTTTCAGGCCAGTATTGTACGTTTCAGTTGGTATTACGGAAATCTTCTGGAAGTGAAAGCACGGTATCTGGATCATCACGCGTTTGTGAAATGTCTCGGCTACAGACAGTAAAAACAACGGTAGCCAAATTTCAAAAAAAAAAACAGTCGAATATAGCGAAAAAAAAAACGTTAAAAAACTTGCGCGACGGTCGGTGATCTCGAAGGGGAGAGAATGCTCGAAATACGATTTTCAAGACGTTTTGACAAATGATCAATCAGCAGCCAAAATAGAAGAGACTGTATGAATGTTCAACGCGTTGTATCCATCTGTGTACAAAAAAACTGAAAATAAATAAAAACACTCAAAAATGGAAAAAACTAAAAAAAATTGAAAAAAAAATTAAAAACTTTTACAATGATGCAATTTCATTTTCTGTAAGTTGCCGTGAGGGTGTTCCGCAACTATAGTAGAATTTTCACAACAAAATATGTTTCCAATATGGCGATGACACTGCCCCTTCTACCTTTTTTTGACTGCTTCTTGAATTCATCTCTAATCGCTTTAACCCTGAATTCTTGAACTGATCCGTATTGTTCCTTCGCGAAATTTATGCACGAATCGCCGACGTCCTAGTATGTCCGCCGACATTTCTCCGCTTCCTACTGTCGATAACCCGCAGATATTTCAGAATTTTCTCAAATGCGTTTTCTACAAAAAACAAAAAAAAACTATTAAAAAACCTATTTTCTTCAACTCTTGCGCTATTTTTTATTTTTATACGGTTTTTACCTAGAGCCTTGCCCAACTATAGCCATGTGAGCAATCAATCCCCGAGGATCAGGAAAATCTATTTCTTACGACCGAAAGTAAGGAGAATAATCGCTTTAAATTTTTTTCAAAAAAAAAAAGTGATTATTTTGCTCAGAAAACAAAAAAGGCCAAGGGTGCAAGAGCGCTCAATCTGACGAGAAATCGGGCGCTTGCTCACCTGTCTGCACTTCTCTTACACTGAGCAATCAAATTCGAAAGATATTTTTATTTAATTTCCTGTGTTCTTATTTCCTTTTTTGTAATAGTTATAATAAATTGCTGCTTTACTCCGTATTTAGTCTGCGCTTGCGGGTGCTGTTTTAGCTGCCAATGCTCTTTGACGCCCGGTTCTTTGACTACCATAATTTTAGTATTTTTTTAAATTGTGATAGAACAGATAAAGACGTTTTTTATAATTCAGCTTCCCAAAAAATACTAAAGTTTCTATTGTTCTATATGTTTAATTGAAAAAAAATCGTTTGCGCGCCTTCGACACGATACGCAAATAAAATATTTTATTCCAGATCTGCTCTTCATTTTTCATAAGATTGACGACTACTACCCTAGATCTATACCAGATATTAACAGAACTGACATGTAAGAAGCATCTTAAAAAAATAGAGGAGAATGTTCTTTCTTTCAGGAACACTGAAAATACTTCAGGATATTCATCGATTGAAACGTCGCCGCAGACTTCATATGAAAATATTTTGTAAGCTTATTTTCCACGGCCAAACATATCTATTTTTTTCTTCAAGAGTACAGTCGGTCTATAATAAAATTCAGCGAGAGCTCGGCTCACGCCGATGTCCAGAAAAATATTCGGATACGAAGGTGAAATCGAGCGAGGTTAAATACGAAAAGAGTATAACGGATAGCTTTGAATATCGTCCAGTGGTTATCCCGAATGAAAACGAGCCGCACAAAGAATGGTATAACAAACTTTTGAAGTTCAGAACGGAATATATGCAAGGAGAACGTGGCCCTTTTCCTCCTTTTCCGCCGCCCCCACTTCCTTCAACAATGATCGCAGCAAGTAAAGCTATCTCCTTCAATGCGTTTGATGAAGTAAAACGAGCAGCTGCAAATGAGATGGTATGTTTTTAATCTTTAAAAGTTATATGCATTTTAGTTACTGATGTATATATTAAAATTCTCAAAAATCTCATACCAGTTGATTGAGAAGTTACAGGCGCAATCTCCTAGCTTGTCAGCAATTGATTTGTGGTCACACCGATTTCGTCCCGCCGATTTCCGGCCACTTCCTCCTCCACACATTTTTCTTGAAATCATCAAGACTTTGGCTCCTCACCAATACATCGATTTGACGTACGCTTTTGCTGGTGCCGTTCTTTTAGAAATTGGAGTCCGAATCCCTTACCGTTATCCATTATTACCTCCGAAAATGGAGCCTTACCGCGATGAGAACGTCGACGAATATGTACACTCGACGGAAATGTCTTCACAGTCGTCATCTGAAGGCGAATATTCGGATGCTTCTGAGAACACACAGCTTGAAGAAACATTGAGGAGGTTGAAATCCCGAGAGAGGGTGATACGAGTAAATTTTTTGTAAAGAAACCTTATCACATTATTTCAGAGAAATGCTCGAAAAATCAAGATTACAGCTAAGATGCTCTCCGCTTTGGGGCCTTCTAAGGAAACGGATGACGAGTTTGAAGACCTAAAAAGAGAAACATTTCCAAGAGAAAACTCATACAGAGAGTAAGTTGATAGATTTTTTCTTCTATAATTTTTCTGCGCAGAAAAACTCTTTCCACTTTTATACCAAAAAGAATCAATCGACGTCCTCCTCTGCCTGTGCCGTTCTTTTGTCCACCTCCGCCTCATCCAGTTTTCCTAGATATGTACCAGAATAAGTAAATTTTAGTATGTGTAAACAAAAAAAACTCAATTACTTTCATGCTTGGTCCGCTTATGCTACCCTCTCCATCTCTCGGGCAACATCTACCGGTACCGATGCCTTTCCTTCAATATTCACTTCCATCTCCGCCAGACTCTCCGCGAGCTACACGTGTTTCTTCGTCAGACGAGGAAAAATTTGATCACCAAAAAATCACGGGTTTCCACCAAAACACCTGTGCCACACAGAAAACAGGCCGTTGAAAACAATTAATATTATAATGACTTATTAATTATTATCCGCTACCATTTAAATGTATTGTGATTGTTTTTCTTTCATTTTCATTTTTTTATCCATGATGTTTCATATCCCACATTTTTTCAGGCAATTCTGAAGAAAGCTTGTTCTCTTCTGTCAACTATTGTTTTTAAATACTGTTGTTTTTATTACTATTTTTGCGTTGTTAACACTTGGTTTCATATTGCCCACTATCGCATTTTAAAATCAACTTTATCATTTATTGTCGAACAATGATTTATTCCGACAATTCCGATGTTCCGATGTTTTTAGCCTTGGCAACCTCTTCCCGATTTGTCTTAAAATATTTTCTAAACCGGAAAGTGTACATTTAATTGCTTCAATGCAAACATCGTCTCGTCATCTTCGTGATAGGTTCCTTCTAGCAAGAAATAAACAGTATTTTCAATAATCGTCCTGTGGACCATTACCACTAAATCTGCCGTATGATAAGTATCAGCAGCGTTGTATCTGCTCTGCAATTACGGAACTAGTGCCGTGGAAATCGGCGCTAATGCCGTTTTTAGACTCAGTGACATTCGCCGCAGGTAACCCAGTCCTAGTGAGAGTGCTCCGGGCCATTAAAAGGAACGCTGACGCAAAAGTAATATATTGCGTATTTTGTGATCAAAAGCCCACAATTTTTGAATTTTTTCAAGAAGCAAGTCAAAATGTGTGAAAAAAGTAACTTATATGTAAGTTCAAGAAGACAAATATTTTCATTGTTTATATTAAATTATTGCAGAAAGAAATAGTGACAATTCAGACAAAGTTGGAGCGGAAAACGAGATGAAAACGATAATGACAGTGACAGTGAATCAAAATGTATTGTCGCCGACGAGGATGAAGATGAAGAACCCGAAAAACACATCAGTGATGGTTCAGAAGAGAATTTTGTCTTAGACAACGAAAAGAAGACAGAAGACAGGGTTAGTCAATAAAAAAAGTGTAATTTAAAAAAGGTTCAAGCGCGGAATAAGTTATTCTTAAAATATGTATTCAGGGCATTCTGAGCATGTTAACTAGTTAGCCAGAAAAAACTAAATTATTAAGTTGTTTTTTTGGCGCCTAAGTATTGTTATTTTATAGCGCCAAAAATGCTCACCCCCTTTTAAGGCATAATAGTAAAGTTCATATCTACTTCTTACTAAGCGAAAAGTTTTGTCTGTGTGCCTGTCTGTCCCAGACTTTTTTTTTAATAACTCAAAAGAACGTGAGCCTCCTACTTTGATATGCGGGATGGAATCATAGTCACTCGAGCGTTTCGCAACCATATCTTTGGGAGGTCGAGAGAACACAAAATTAACAAAACTGTCTTAATAACGATATAAACAGTCAAAATTTTGCTGTTATAGTAATCTGGATGTCCGTATATCACATGTCAAAAATCAGCTTGATATGTGCAAAACTACGAATTTATTAGACGTTGCTTTCCTAAGTTTCTAAAACATTCCAGAATGTTCCAGAAAGTTCTAGAACACTCCAGAACATACTAACTAACCTAATTAAAATAATTAATTAAAGACAAGCCTAAGCCACCAATTATGCCTAATCTAGATTCGGTCATTGTCTAATTAAGCCTGTGGTTTCTAATTAGAATAATTTTCTGCTGCCTCAAGGTGCTAGGTGTTAAATTTCTTTATGTAAAAACTCCTTGATTAATGGCAGCGCAAACCGTCTGGTAAATTATCCAATAGAATATGTGGTGCCGTCGTGTGTTCCATCTAATATTCCACCGGAGAATTGTCATTATATGTACTGCGCACCCAGCCCTATTACCAACTCCTCAGAATATCGGTTTATTTCTAATTAATTTTTTTTAGAAGACCTCAAAAAATCTTTAAAATAAACAGAATTAGATGCTTATGCCGTTGGAGCGGTTCTACTGGAAGCTTATGATAAGAAAATGCAAAACGTTCCCAAAGCATTCACAAAACATTTCTGCAGCTTCAGAACCCACGTGCATCGAACATCTCGTAGATGTTTGCACTCTATGTGCCTCCCCTCTCTGTGTTCTCATCCGCCCTCTCCTCGACACGTGTCCAGATCTTTCTATTTTTATCTCCTTCCGCACGATATCACACGTTTCTCCACATCTATTCAGACAGCAATTGTCTTTGTTTCCATGTGATTCGCCGATGTTTCAGGTGGTCCCGTCATTCAGGTGGCTCGTGCAAAACGCCGAAGCAGTAAAAGAGAAGGGGGTGGTTCAACTAATCTTAAGCTTTCGAGAACTTTCTCGTTCAAAACAAACAACAAAACATCGCACGAATCATCTGGGCTTCTCTGGAATGGAACGAGCTTTGTCTCCGTCTCTTCGCTTCATATGCTTCTCATGTCTGCCTACTTGCAACACGAGAAAGAGCAAGAGAGCGGAATGTTGAAAGCAAACCTGCTGAAAACAGAAAACATGCAGGCGGGGTCAAATTTTGTCATGAGACGCTGAGCTGAATTATCAAGATAAGAGTATAAAAAGAGTAAGCATTCGTCAGGCATTCAATCATTTTTATTTTACTTACATTCTGGAAAAAAAGTTTTGCAAAAAGAAAGAATTTCAAAATTAATATAACTCGGAAACCTTGCTGAAATGATGAACGTTCAAGTGGAGCATGATCAAAGAACCAAATGGGAATGGCCACTTCAGAACGGAGATGGATTTGCTAATGTAAGTCCCTATTTATACCGATTCAACGAGTGAAATGGTTCTTTCCAGGTCACCGAAGACGACGATCACTTCGAGGTTTGTCTTGAAGCCCATCATTTCCTTTCAAAAGAAATCGAGGTCAAGAACATGGGAAACTTCTTGGAAATCCACATGGAGCATAATGTGAAAAACGACAAGTTTGGAGATGTCTCCCGCAACATCACTCGTTGCTACAGACTTCCGAAGAACGTCGATACGAAAACGATCAAGAGCAATTTGGATCCCGATGGAGTTCTCCGTATTCACGGATACAAAATGCATTAAATCACTTAAATTGTAATTTGGAGATCACCCATTCATTTGTATAATTTGTGCTTTCCCGATTTTAGTTCCACTTTTCTCTTGCAACTAAATATTGTAAATATGCATCCAGCTGTTTTGTTTTAAATAATCAACAACGTATGTTTTCATTCACAAAACTTATTTTTTTGAAAAGGAGGGAAAATAAATCACCGTTTCGTGATTTGTGTTTCAGATAATTGTTTGCTCAATAAGTCAAAGCTCAGCATTCAAAATTTGAGGAAAAAAGCTGTCACGTTGATTCTTGGACACCTTTAAACGGAATACAACTACAGTGCTCCACATAATTTTACGTTCACCCCAAAAATGTTCAAAATCTCGAAAACTGGCTTTTCAACCAAAACCAAAATTCACACATCAGAAAAAAAATCAAAATATAATGAAAAAAGGGTAAAAAATTTTCCACAAAATCGGCATGTCTTCTAAAAGCAGAAAAACGATAAATAATCAGATTAGAGGCAAGTTTAAAGTTCGAAAAACGACAAAAAATAAAAGTGAACGTATCATTGTATGGAAAAACCCCATTTTTCGAATAATGTCGAATTTCTCGATTGCTCAGTTGTATTTTATTTTCGCTCCAGGACCCATGATTGTATTTTTTATAGATATTTCCGTATCATTTATGATAAATAATTAGGAATTACAGAAAATCGAAATTTTGAGATTTTTGGGGGTGAACGTAAAATTATGTGGAGCACTGTAGAAAGAAGGAACTCACACTAATGAAAGCAAAAGAGCCGCATCATTTTCCATGAAAAGTTACATTAAACTTGGAATGCTCCCTAGGTTGAAGTTTTTGTTTCAGATAACTTTACATAAGTTCTCGGAATCCTCGAACTCTGACTATTTATAATCATAACCTGGATTCTTGAAAGCCGATTCTATCTTTAGGATACGTCAATGATAGAATCAGCTGAAATATTTCATAATAGAACAACAGGATAACTTCTTCAAAACGAAACAAGTAGGAAGTGATCTGATTGGCTTTCCAGAAGATAATAAAGATCGCATTCTATTAGTTTGTTGTTCCATCTTAGTTTCTCTCTGATCTTTTCATCTCGGTCCATCACGTTACTAACAAACTCTTCTGGCCCCGCCCTTTCCTGTTTTCTTTGTCTAGAACCAACAAATAACGTCTGATAATGTCTTTCTTTGCCTAAACTCTCAGCAATGTTCTTAATCCTCCGTTGAGCTTTGACCAAGTACCAAGAAAATCGTAAACAATGTGCAGTATCCTTCGTGACTTTCGGCTGTTTTTATTTCCGAATCCCTGCTGACACATCTGGATTGGAATCAGTATAAAAGACGTCGATAAATGTAAACAGTACTGAGAACTATTTTCTACAGCAAAAATGACTAGTGTTCAAGTTGGCAACGACAACTCTACCAAGTGGGATTGGCCGTTCCAGAAGGGGGATGGTGTTGTCAAGGTTCGTTTGCCCCTGTTCAGCTATATTAAATATACATTTTTTGAAAAAATAAGAATTTAATTCGTCTTCATTCAAGTTTGTTTCTCTAGGTTCTTGACTACGACGACCACTTCGAAGTTGGACTCGAAGCTCACAATTTCAAGCCAAATGAGATTGACGTGAAGAATATCGGCGAGTTCCTAGAGATTCACATGGCCCACACCTCTAAGGATGACAAGTTCGGAAATATCACTCGCAGCATTACCAGAAATTACAGACTTCCGAAGGGTACCGATCCCTCTACCATTAAGAGCAGCTTGGACTCCAATGGAATCCTTCACATCGCCGGATCAAAGATGAAATAAACTCGATAAACCGAAGCGATGCAAACGATTTTTTCAGCGATCTTTAATCTGCTTACATTGTCCATTTTTATTTAAATAAATATTCATAAATATTGAAAAATCGCTGGAAACTGTAGAGCCAAGTGTACACACAAATGTTCCCGCTCTTACAAGGGGGCTCCAAAAACTAATGATAATATTCAGGAATTACTTCTTTGCACGGAAATCTTTAGGAGCCAGAATTGCTAAGGGACAAAAATACGTTAATGTGCACGAAGAAATTCACGGGATCTTTCCGGATTCCACCGAGAAATATCCATCGGGTTTAGAGGCGCTTGGTTTAGATTGGGAGATCGAGAAATGGAAAGATATTTGATTAAAATTAGTGTTGCGAAATCGAGTAAATCCTCAGTAAACAAACTTAAAACTTAGTTTTGGTTGTTGTTTGTAGCAATTCCAGCACCTGAGTGCTAACCGCTAAACCATGGAACCTCTGTAAGCAAACGAACGGTTAAATTTCAACGAATGAAATTTATGAGTGGATCAAGAATACCTCAATTAACATTCTTTATCTATATTTTGATAGTTTTTACTCGAGCAAGCCCGCTAAGTGCCGCAACAATGTCACAGGGTGAACATTCGTTAATGTGCTACCTGCGAGGATTTAATGGATGGTCTAACCTCTTCCCCAAAATAATTCCATGAAACAAATCGATATATACAATTTGCGAGCTAAGAAGAAAGCTTCTGCGGGGTCCAATACTCTAAACTTCAGTCCTTAATGTCCTCCATTCTTGCAATCCAGTCAGGCTGATAAGAAAAGGTTGTAGGTACGGCCGGTCTGGTCTCCAATCTGAAAAGTTGAAATAAAAACATTAAAAACCTTTTTCTTCCGTGATGCATACAGTTTTAAAGAAATATCTCGCGGCGAATACAATATTAAATTTGCTGTTTATTCCGATTTACACTAAAATTAAAAATAAATAATTCGTGAAAAAAATGCATAAATTTATTAAAATTTCAGTTTTAAAAAAAGTTTAAAATTCAAGTTCTGTTAATGGTTCGATAACAAGAAGTAGCGCTGATAGCTATTCCGCTTCATTACGATCATCCTGGCTAAGATCTGGATGTAGTGAAAAAGAGAAACCGGAGTTTCGTGCGAAATTTAAATTGCTCAGTATCGAGAAACAAGACAAACGAGATATTAAGCTTTGAAAGCGCAAATAAATCTGAATATTCCTTGGAAGCTGTGTGCTTAGAGCAAGCTCATTTTTAACAAATTTTGATTATTTGCCATTTTGATCATCTATTTGCATTCCAGTTGCTGCTCGTCTTTTCGTTTTTATAAAATTTGTAAGAGAAATTTGAATTGACTTACGCAATCGGAACACTTCGGACGCAGCGAAATCTATTTAGCAACAGATGCCAACGAAGAGAATCGTTCGCTAAATTATCCAGAATTTTGGGGGGGGGGGTTGCTAGAGAATTCATTCTGCTTCCGTGTTCGCTATAGGAGATTGAAGGCCAGTGCCATTCATCACGGGCCATTGAAGGCCAATGATGAATGGCTACCTGATTTTTGGCTACCTGATTTATGGCTACCTAAGGATTAATGTCTAGGCCAATGATGAATGGCTACCCGATTTTCGGCTACCTGATTTATGGCTACCTAAGGATTAATGTCCACTCCTAGATATTTGGCTACTTGCGGATTAATGGGTTCTCCTATATTTTTGGCTTCTTTTCACCATTGGATTTTTTGGCTACTTGCGGATTAATGTCTACTCCTAGATTTTTGCCTACTTTTTCTTGTTAGATTTTTGGCTACTTGCGGACAGTGTGTCGTTTCGAAAAATTTCCGAAAAGTTCTCGAGAAATTTTTCTTGTTGATTTCTCGAGAATTTTTCGAAAAATTTCTCGAGAAGTCGCGAAAAATGATTTGAATGGAAATACTTTTTTTGAATTTTTCGGAAAAAAAACTGCTTGCAGATTAATGGCTACTCCTAAATTTTTGGCTGCTTTTTTTCACCATTGGATTTTTGGCTATCTGAGAATTTTAGCTACCCGAGAACTTTAGAGTCAGAAGACAAGAAGATTTTTTCGTTTCAAACGAGGTTCTGGTATGAAAGGAAAAAACACAAGAATATATGTTATTTGTGGAATTATGAAAACATTATAGTTAAAGTACTTGACTGCAAAAAATTTCCAATTTCAAAAAAAAGTTTCGGGAAATAAAATATTTATTTTTTTATCCGTTTTTCTTTTTTTTCGTCGTTTTCTCTTTTGTTTTGAAGTCTGAACGTCAAAAATAATAACCAGGTGATTTCCTATTTGAGTGAAGCGTCAATAGGAAAAATGGAAATAACACGATATTTGAGTGAAAAAGATTGGAATAACTTGATCGGATCTGAACGGTGGGTTGAAGGTTTTCGAGCTTTAGTATTTAAATAGAGCTACTTCAGATTTGAAAAAGTGTCATCTGTGAACTCGAATCTTTTGAACCAACTGAACGACAAAAGGATCTTGCTTCTTGAATTGGATCTTTCTAATGGACAGGATTACACCCATGACAATCATACGTGGAGTTTTTCGAACTGTGAGTTCGATTATTGTGTTTTGAGTTAAACATAATTTGCGTTTCAGCTTCAACCAATTTCCGGCACCGTCCGATGTATAAAAAAATTAATTTCAATGGTAAACCTGTCAATGTGATTCAATGCACCGATTATTATAATCACATGTTTAGAAAAGACGTGAGTAGAAAAAAAAGTGAAATATTGTTGTAATTGAAAATTAAGGTTCTGAAAGTTGATGGAAAAGCGTATATTCATTATTTTTTGAAAGGTGGAGATTATCAAGAACCCGATGTTCCTCTCAAAAAAGAAAGAATCAGTGGTAACTGTCCGTAGAATTCGATACTAATTATAATGATTATTTTAGAGCAGCAAAAACAGAAAGTTAGAGCTTTTTTAAAAAATAGAACAGTTGATGACGCATTCAAAATGGCAACAGAAGAGGGAATGAATGTGTCCAAAATACAGGTGATTTCGTCTTTCACAAAAAATGCATGATAACGGTATTAAAAAACAAAACTTGCAGGTGAAAAATCAATCTAAAAACGTTTCTGATGTGAAAAAAGGAAAATCTGGTACAAAAATGGAAGTTACAATGGAACTACTGGAGAATATGAAATCAAGCATTACGAAAGTTTTTTCAATTGCTTCACTGAGTACGCCATTGGCCTCTTCTACACCAATGGATAATAAACAAAAGAGCACAGTTACAGAAATCAGGTTGCACACTCTTCTTGAGTTTTAAATTTACGAGAGAAATTTACCGAAAAAAAAATCGGTATTATAACTGTATTTCCCCCCACTGGAATGAACCGGAATCGCCCCACCCCCCTTTTCTATTTTATTCATCGTGGGATCGTGGGGGGGGGGGTGATTCTGGAACCGTGGGGGATGATTCTGGAATCGTGGGAGGGGGTGATTCCGGTTCATTCCAGTGGGGGAGAACAAAGATATAATGTGGGGGTCATTGTTAAGGATTACCTCTTTTCCGGAGTCGCCCCCCTCATCAAGAGATGGGGGGCAATTCGGATATTTATACCTCACAGAATAGTCCCCCACACACAATCACCCCCACATCCAAAAGTAATCAAAAACATAACTGTGGGGGGGAGGGGGGTGATTCCGGTTATTGGGGACCGATAGAGGTGTGGGGGGCGATTCCGGAAAATTACCAAAAAATCGACTCTTGAAAATTTCGGCTCTACGACCTTGAAGAAATAGACCTTCAAATCGACATGTCAACACGTATTTGCTCAACATTTTTTAAGTTCATGAGATTCTTGTTTTTTGTTGTATTTGTTATTTTTCACATGCTACGTTTTTTTTCGTTAACTAGTTTAAAAAGTCTTTGTTTGAAACAAAAAAGGCTTCTCCTGACTCTGAAGTTCTCGGGTAGCTAAAACTCTCAGGTAGCCAAAAATCCAATGGTGAAAAGTAGCCAAAAATCTATTATCTATCCGCGAGTACGTGATTTTTCGTTTAAAGGCGCTGTTTGGGTCTCGTTAGGGGACAGCGCGTTTTAACGCGCCAATTTAAAAATTGTAAGAAAGCGCACACACTGCGTTTGTGATTTCTTTTCGAAAATTGAAGCGAATATTGGTGTTAATTAAAAAAACATGATTCTCGAAGCAAAATATAGAAAAAAAATCCAATATTCGCTTCAATTTTCGAAAAGAAATCACAAACGCAGTGTGTGCGCTTTCTTACAATTTTTAAATTAGTGCGTTAAAACGCGCTATCCCCTAACGAGACCCAAACAGCGCCTTTAAACGAAAAATCACGTCCTCGCGGATGGATAATAGACATTAATCCTTAGGTAGCCAAAAATCAGGTAGCCTTTCATCATTTATTTATTCATCATTGACATTAATTGAATACCGGTGGAAATTTTGCGGGTACGCCGCTGCCCTAGAACTTTCTGGAACATTCTAGATTTTTTTAGAAATTCTGGAAAACAAAAAGAAAAAGAATAATACAAATGGCAATACCCGGACGCATTAGGAAGATTCCATGTTACGTATGCCTCGATGTTAAGCATTAGTCATTCACATCGGCTGCAAGCACAATTTCTTTCTTTATTTTGTGTTTTTTGATACAGAAAAATAACAACATACCAAACAAAAAGAGAGAGAAAAGAAAGAACGGCGGCAAATATTTTCGAAAGAAATATAGTGTTCAGCAGGAGTACATGAGAGTATGTAAATCGACACGGGATTAAACGCGAACAGAGTTTTTACAATGAATTATTTTGCAGCGACATATGGATTAGAATTTAAATCAGCCGTGTTTCACTTTTTAAAAATTAAAATTCGCTGAATTGCAAAATTCTTTTTATGAAAAATCTCATTAATTTCCTTCCCGGAAAAGAAGAATATCTTCGGTACGCGGCATTTTCAAGATTTTAGCTTTCAGAATTTCAGAACTATCAGATTAGTTGAATTTTCCACAGATGCACACGAGATTCAGTTTCGATGCACGAGTCTTCGGCAAACCGCTTTTGAAAGTAACTCGCATTCTCTTACCAAGGAAAGCTTTCAAAAATCAGTTACTTCACGTTTTTGAATGCGCTTCTTCAATTGCTTTTTGTAATTTAGCTGCAAATGTTGTTGATAATAAGGAAAAGTATGTTTTCGAAGCATTTTGACTATTTCTAAGCGGACTATTAGAAGTTTCCCGCCGGACGCCAGCAATAATGATTCCGGGCCGACGAGAAAAATGTAATGCCGCAGATGCAATATTTATAATACGTTGCCGATTTCATAATCTGTGAGGAAACTTTAAGAGTCGCAGAGCAGAAAGAATATCCAATCTCAGGCTATTGTCAAGACAATTTAGATAATAGATTCGCTGGATATTCTTCGTAAAAATCACCAAGAGACAACTCACCGCAAGTTAATTGAATGTAGCATTAGACAATGAGCATTTCGAGACGGGCTCGGCAAAAACGAACAGGAAATCAGTGAGACTGCGCTCAGTTTAATCAATCCGATACATTTTTACTGTTTGTAGGAAGGAAACAAGGAGAATTTCAATAATTTCTGAAGAAAATCACGATGGTGAGGGATCTGAAATTAGAAATCAAATGAAGAGAAGAAGGGAAACATGCACTTTAACAAACTGCTTAGAGTTTTCAGCTTTCTTAAAACAAAAATTTTAAATGCAGAGCTCGAGCTCAGAATTTCTTAAATTATACTAAAACAAATGCACTACGACACTCCATCCTCTTTTTTTTTGTTTTTTTTTTGTTTTTCACAAGCCTGGGCACGCTTTGGCTGGATGTAAAATTGAAATTTCTTGAATTTTTTAAAGAAAAAAAAACAAAGATTTCTTCTTTTTATTCTTCGTCTGACAGCCATTCAAATTCACGAGTGGTCTTCGTGTAAATTGTAAAAGCTTCTCAGGAAATGGAATCAATTATACTGCGGTTATTTCTACTGATTCCACGCTGTTTCCTCACGATTTCTTCAATAAAGTCGTCTCAGTACCTTATGTTGCATTTTGGAAGTCCTTGAATCCTTGAAATATGGAAGATACATTACAACAATTTCTGAAATTTAGATTTCTAATATGTCTACGATCATTATCGGAAAGTTTCCCCAGGCTTCCTTGATACCTGAAAGTTCTCTCAAACTATTATAGCCGTGCGCTCTCAATTTTTTTTTCATTTTTTCTCCGTGCACACCTTTCGTAATTCAAAATGTGTTGCCTCTAGCGCCCGGCATGCCAGAACACAAATTTGTGTGCGCAGTGGTCATTGTGTATTTCTCCGTCGATTCTATGTTGCACACATTCTCTAGATTCTACTCTCGCATAGTCTCATTTTACTCGTTTGCATCGTTTATTTATCATCAAAAAATAGTGTCGATTGTCATCATGACATTGATAAAAAAGCACAAGAGTTCTCTGATGTTTGTGGGGCAGCGACCACGTGGTATTATCAATCTGCCAGTCAGCGATTCCCTTCTCGCTTTCAAATAATTATCCGCCTGAATAGATAACGGTCTAGAGGTTGTATCCTTTTGCAAGGACGCATTGTACCACAGCGATATCTCTACATCGGTTACGTTCTTTTCGAGAAACTACTGTGATCTTATCCGTTTTCTAGACTGCATAACTCATTGTATCAGAATCGGCCCATTTTACTTTGAACTGATGATCACGCCATGAATTTTGAGAAATTTTTCCAAAAAAAAAAAAGAAGAAAAAAATTATAAATATAACTACTTTGTTACCATAGTTTATTTATTAGCTTTATTTTTCATTTTGTAGGGTAAACAATGGTAGGAACGCAATTTTCCTTCTCACTGTCAGTATGATAACACTTTCATTTTGAATTTGTTTAAAATCGGAATTTTGGGTAAATTCAATTCACCTTGTAAAACCTCAGATATATTTTGGAGATAGAGCGGTACCCTTAAAGGCTCTCACCTTTCTATAACTTCACATATTTATTGACCGTTTATCTGAAAATCTAAAGCGTAAATGTATACCGATAAGAAGATACAGAAAAAAAAGAAAAGAGTGGCATGATAAAAATATAAATAATCGCTTAAAACACCCCATTTTTTCTCGTTCTTTTGACGTTCTCTGCATTTTTCAGTATAAAAGAAGGTTGAGATGTCCGCTAAGAGCTCCAAAGGTTTCAAAGAAAGAAAGATCATTACGAACGAAGATATTTAGAAAGAAAAGGGAAAGCTGCTCTGGCTGACCCTCCTCCATTCTTTCTTTTACATGTAATTCTACAGAGGAAAATCCTTTTTCTGAGTTCTGACCTTGTCCTCCGTTCTCTGTGTCTCCTCGATCAATTTTGTCGTCCCGTTCTATTTGCGCCGCCCATTCATTCTGCGAAGGCGGTCGAGAACGTCTAGTCTAATAGCATTCATTTTTCTCTGCCACATTCGCGTTGATGTGTTTTATTGTTGCAGCAGTATACAGTTTTGTGAGGTTTTACAGCAGATAAATATCCCTTGAAATATCTTTGCAAGAACATTTTTCGGATGACCATTGCTGCGCCAACGTCGCACTGCACTGCACGGTTTTTAATGTGTAATTACTATTCTTATACTTATATATATATATATATATATTTATTTATTTATTTATTTATTTATATCCTATTTTGAATTGCTAAATACTAAGCTACTCAAAAATTTAGAAAACTGGTATGAAATAGCTAAGACTGAAATATGAATAAATTTTTGATTCAAAACAAAAAGATTATGCATTATGGAAATTTTTCTTTAAAAATATATAAACATGAACGAATGATCATGAATAAAATGCCGACAAGGTGCGAAAAATCATCAACTAAATAAAATGCTCGTCAATTATTGGGTATTTTTTGCGTGATTTTGGATGCGAACACGTTGATTACAGTACGGCGCAGATTTTAAAAAGTTTTATTTTAAAAACTCCCCCTCTGCCCCTAGAAAGTGTGGCAAAATATCAAAATGCGACCATTTCTTGCTTGCTCCACTCTCGTCAAACATGCCTTCAGGTTTTTCTCTCTTCAAATCTCAATTTTTACTAAAAGCCATTATGAATCGGTTTTTCAGAGGAATAATCTCTACTAACGCAATGGCGGCTCAAAAAATTCAAGGAGGAGACATCGTCGAGATGCAAGGAGATGAGATGACTAGAATTATCTGGGATCTTATCAAGGAGAAGTTAATTCTCCCGTACGTTGATCTCAACCTTCACTTCTTCGATCTCGGAATTGAAAACCGTGACGCTACCGCCGATCAAGGTGAGCATGATACACTTATAAAAATTAATGCAACTCAAGTTGAAATAAGACTTGAGATAAATCGACTTTTTTCTCATACCAAATTATTTGTATTTGTACTCTTATCTCTATCTTGGTCACGCTCTTTTCCATTTCATTTAAAAATGAGGTTTCTATTTTACAGTCACCATTGATGCCGCCAATGCTACCCTCAAGTACAATGTGGCTGTAAAATGCGCCACCATTACCCCAGATGAAGCCCGTGTCGAGGAGTTCAAGCTTAAAAAGATGTGGAAGTCTCCTAATGGAACCATCCGTAACATTCTCGGAGGAACCGTTTTCCGTGAACCAATTATTGTAAAGAACGTTCCACGCCTCGTCAACACCTGGTCGAAGCCAATCATCATCGGACGTCATGCTCATGCCGATCAGTACAAGGCCACCGACTTCGTCGTTCCTGGAGCAGGAAAGCTTGAAATTAAGTTCGTATCCGCTGACGGAGCCCAGACTATCCAAGAAACCGTCTTCGACTTCAAGGGACCAGGAGTATCCCTCTCCATGTACAACACTGATGCCTCCATCCGTGATTTCGCTCATGCTTCTTTCAAGTATGCTCTTCAGCGCAAATACCCACTTTACCTCTCTACAAAGAACACTATCCTGAAGAAATACGATGGTCGTTTCAAGGATATATTTGCGGAGATCTACGTTGATTACGAGGCTGACTTCAAGTCTGCGGGAATATGGTACGAGCATCGTCTTATCGATGATATGGTTGCTCAAGCCATGAAGAGTGATGGAGGATTCGTTTGGGCTTGCAAGAACTATGATGGAGATGTTCAGTCAGATTCTGTGGCTCAAGGATACGGATCTCTCGGTTTGATGACATCTGTTCTCGTCTGCCCTGATGGAAAGACTGTAGAGGCCGAGGCTGCTCACGGAACTGTCACTCGCCACTACAGAATGCATCAAAAAGGACAAGAGACCTCAACCAACCCAATTGGTAAGAAAACGATGCTATGAAAATTTGGTAGCAATGCTTAAAATCTCGATTAAATCTCATAACTTACATTTTATCTCAAATATTTTGCTTATTTACTCAATTACTTAGTCAATTCGCTTGTGTGGGCACGGATCAAATATAAGATTGTAGCGCTTGTTTGTTATGGTGCATAGTAGCGTTTATTGATCGAAAATACTGCCATATAAACGGTGGAAACAGTTTATGCTGTGAAGATTGTGGCTAGAGCGGTTATAACTAACTGGTGGATTGTTTTGTACAGGTTGAGTACCCACCATATCTCACATTCTTATTTCAGCCTCGATCTACGCCTGGACTCGTGGACTTGCTCACCGGGCCACTCTAGATAACAACGCTGCGCTTGAGAGATTTGCCCAGAACTTGGAAGCTGTGTGTATTGAGACAATGGAAGCTGGATTCCTTACCAAGGATCTTGCCATCTGTGTTAAAGGAGGAAATGCTTCTGCCGTAACCCGTTCAGACTACCTGAATACTTTCCAATTCCTTGACAAATTGGCTGAAAACCTGGCAATCAAGCAAGCCAAATAAATACATTCTCGCATACTTGTATCCGGGCCACAATATTGCGATAGTTCATAACGTTCGTCATATTCCAAATTATGGCTAGAAATCAGAAAGTGTAGATCTCCGGTATATTTGCTAAGAAATTAATTTAACTATAACCATGTACCGAATGAATAGCTGACTGTAGGTGTCCGGAATGTTATGAACCGGCTCGTTGTGACCCTGATTACAGGTATTCTCATTCCCGCTTGAAAATCTTTCATTTCCATTCAAATTAACATTTTCTGTGATACATCGATTGCTTTTCTGTATTATCTATTATTGCTCATTTTTATTGCATGGACTTTTTATAAACACATTTTCCACGAAATTTTATTTAAAAATCGAAAAAAAAAATTCACTTCACCGAAATATTAAATTACTCGGTTTGCTCGTGGCAAATGTCGGCGAATTCGGGAGCTCTCAATGTCGCCTTAATCATCTTTTTGAGCATCGCATAGCGGGGTACGATAGGGAACATTCGTGACGCATCGTACTTGTCGTGAAGCTCCTTCATTCGAAATTTGAGTTATAACAATTTTGAAAAAATGAAGTAAATACTTACCTTGATGAGGCGCCTGAGCCCGAGATACTTTTTGGTTAGACGATACAGCTGGGAGTACAGTGCCTCGCATTCTTTGACAAGGTCTTCTGATTTACGGGCTGAAAGTTTTGATAGTTTTTTAAATTAAAATAAATACTTTTAAGTGAAATAATGTTTTATTTATGAGCTGTTTAGTCGAAAATATGAATAAGTATACCTTTCAAGGAATCATGGAGCGCAGTGTCTACGTTTGATTCAGCAGGTTTTCCGATAGTTGACTGCAAAAGAGCTCCGATTCCGCGCGTTGGTGGTAATTGGGTTGGTGTCTCTTCCAATAGTTCAATTATTCTAAAATTTGAAAACATGAAGTTGCCTTAGTTGCAGTTAAAAATCACTTGACAACATAGCAGTTAGCATCTTCCGTTGGTTCTTGCGCCGGTATATTTAGCCATTTCCAATACTGCTTTTCTAGCATTGCGACCTGAATAAAAGAGATTTCGCGTTAAGAAATGAATACAAAAGACAGCTTACTTCTCTGACGGACTGTCCCAACTTGACATATCTCATCAAGGCGTTTGCCTCTTTTGATTTAAGATAATCCTCTTGCAACTTCTTCAATGCATTCTTGAGTCGCCTATAAAAAGCTGCGTAGTTTGGTAGGAATTAAAACATAATTGGTCATGGCAAGGCTCCTTCAGGTTGCAAGGAAGTGGTTGCAAGTAAGCTTCCTCATAGTGGATGCCGAAAAAAAACCAAGCACATTTTGTCATTGTTTGAAAGCAACCTGCTTAAGCTTAAACTGTCTCAAAGTGGAGGCCATATTTTCTTTTTTTTTAAATAAAAATAGTAAGATTTCCACGAAATAATGCACCAGTTGTTACTAGAGCCAGCGACTTTCATCTGCTGTATCTCGGCAATCAAAATTCAGTTTTTGGAACCTTTGTTCTCTTTCCGAAAGCGAAAAATGCTAACTAGTATTCCTTAATGAGTCTGAAATATAATTTGAAGCTTAGAGGATGTGCAGAGGAAGATCAAAGGGAACATGGTAGTTTGAACTTAGAGAATTACTTTCAGTGTATGAGGAAACGTGACAACTTTTTTTTGAAATTCGATTTTTAGGGAAACTCGATCTCTGTTGGGTGCAGTTTATATGCGAATAGCATATTTATGAAAATGGCTGTCATTTTAGGAAAAGTAATCTATTTTCCTTTTGGTTACTTTTAGACTTATATTTTAGCTTGTCATGCTTTATTTGGAATGAAACAAAAATTCTCGAACTATAATGGTCTTTAACAATCATATAGGCCAGAATGAAATGAAAAATTTATCGGAAAATGCAACTGTGCGGAGTTTATTTTGTAGTCAAGTCGCAAAAAAAAGGTTGAATTCTCTTTTCTTTTAAATTGTTTTGATAAGTTTCCCATTACGAAATAAATCTAATTGGTAGTTTTTTTTTATTTTTATTCACTTTATTTACACTTGATTTATGTGCCACCGGGGTGTTCGGAATTCCGAAGACTTTTTTCGTGGGGATGGGCTTGTAGTTTTTTATTTTTTAAATGTTACATAGCTTTGTTTATAGAAAAAATCTATCTAGCAATCACTCTGAAATTTTCAGTACTAAATCGGAGAATTTCAAACATTTTTCAAACGCCACGAACTATTTAGATAATTCTGACCCCACAACATTTCACGATTACAATTACTATTTAAGAGGTGCTGATTAATCAAAACAATTGGTTACTTGGAAGCATTTCAGCATTGTCATCTTCATGATATTCTTTTCTAGAAATAACAGTTAAAGTGATTATCCCATCCCTTTCACCCAAGCTGCATTGAACGTAATTTATTATAAAAATTGAATTGTTTCATGGTTTTGAATTATTTTTTAATGAAAGCAACACGCTTGATTATTGTGAGGCGACAAGGGACGGAAACTTTTGATAAAAAATGTCAAAAATAATTAAATTTGAAATAGAGAAATACGAAAAAGTCCATGAATGGCAAAGAAAAATTTGCTTTTGCGCCTTTAAGATATACGGTTTTACGGATTGTTCGTTTCAGAATATTCCGGAAGCATTTTTTAGGAGATATTCCGATTATTATTTTTTTTTATTCGAAAGTCACAAAATTTATTCCGAAAATTTGGAACAATCGGAATACAGAATTCTGTTCTGCTGACTACTACTGAACACATTTTGCTTATGCAGTTTTATTAATGGCATCGACTCGAGAGCTTCATATACATTTTTCAAAGTCAAGGTATTCTGTTTTTTTTTTCAATTTCTTCGTTCACAGTAGTGTCTCACTAACCTGTACGGATCCAAAATCCTCCACCGCGTTCGGTGAAGTCTGTATGCAGTGGTGATCAGTGTGTCTCGACTTGTTTCTGTAGCACGAAACATAGTGTAGAAGATAATATTTCGAATTCAAATTTTAGGAGAAAGAATTCAGAAGTTTTTCTTTTGAAAAAGGGTGCTAAATCTTCCGAAGCCCCTCATAAAAACTGGGCGTGGCTTAATCCACTTACTAGCGGGAGCGACGAACTGCGACCCATCAGACGCGCCCTCTTTCGTCATTGACATCAAAATGTTGAGCATTACGTCCTGAAAAATAGAAAAGAGTTAGGTTAAACAGACAAAAGAGGAAGTGAAGGAGATGATTACATTCGGTGGGTTCTTGAGAGTTGACTCTAGGTGTGAAGAGGGATTTGCATATCGCATTTTCTAACGAATTTTAGGACAATGAAAGTTGGTCAGTAGAATCAAAAAATATAGTTAGTGAAAAAAAAAATAAAATTTTTTTAAAAATCTATTTAAAGTTAGAACTATTAAAGATTTATGCATTAGTGGAAGCAGATACATAGAAATCTTCAAATCTCTTAAAATCCTGGACAAAACTGAACATGCAGTACAAGTTTTAAGAAATTTTGACGTCACAATTGTATTGAAATACTTTTCAGTCAATTTTTTATATTCAAGACACATTTTGTATCAGAAACTTCATAAGCAGCCCCAACTGATATATTAAGTGCAGGGTGTGCAGGTGGGCCGAATCACAGTCACAATCAAATCGGCCGAGCTCGCAAATTGTAAATCTTGACCTATTTTACAACATTATAAAAACAGATTGGCTTGGCAGATTCACGCTGGACGTCGCAGGAAAGACCGGGCTGCGTTCCGCGAATCTGCCGTACTAGAAGTTAAGGCTTCCACGAAAGACAAAGACAAAAAATCGTCTTCGTTTGTCTTTCAGTTCGTCTCGCATTCGCCTTACGCAATAAAAAAGTTGTCAACTCACTGCGTCAGACGAATTCAAGACGGAGAAGAAGACGGGACTGACGAATTTTCGCCCAAACCGAAGCCTTACTTGAAGTAATTGTTTTTCCTAGAGCAATGCCATAAACCACATCGAGATCTACAATTAGCGCGAGTTTGATATAGTGAAAATTCGGAAAGCGAAGAATTCTGGCGCGAGAGCGATCGCCGGCAGCAATCCATGTTTCACAACCTAAAAATCGTCCAATTAACGGAATAGTTCGATGTTTGAATTGTTAACATTACAGCGGGCTTGCCAAAATGGAAGATATGGAAACTAAGCTCTTAGTCCTCTTTTTCAAATGTTTGAAATATTTATTTGAGCTGATCCGGCCAGAGGTCATTTCCAAGTTTCTTTGAAACTTGAGAATCAACAAAAAGCATAAGAGGATGTCTTTTATTTCAACGAATTCGTTGAAATTAATGTTCAGAAATACAAAGGAGAAACGAATGGGATTCTCGAAAATATAAACGGAATCAGTTCGAGAAGGAATCGACCATTTCACTTTGAAATTCGAGCCAAACTCTAAAGAAAATGCAATGACTTGCATGTTTGGAATGAGCAGTATATTCATTTTCATGGAAATAATTTGCTCTACATTTGTCGTTTTTTGCCATCTGAAAAACGAAGAAGCCAGAGGCTGTTCTGGAAGTCGTTACGTTTTACCGACTGAACCGTGAACCGTGAAATCTAATAATTTTATGAATCAGACTTACAAAAACACGGAAGAAAGTAAGGAGAGCTGTAAAAGAGCACTTCCGGGAAGAAGTAATATGCATGTCTCAAAAGAAAGCTTTTCGCATGTGAAGGTCACATGGAGATGCCAGCAGACACTCGGTTTTGAAACGACCCTCAAACAAAGAATAATTTATTCTTCGGTTTTTCAGAAGAATTTTCCCATCTACCTTGTCTAACAAAAACAAATTCAGACATGTGTTTTAGCCTTACCCAACGTTCAACAATAAAGAAAATTATTATTTTGGGGAATTTCCAGGCATTTTTCAGGTGTGGCTCCACAAGTGCAACAGTGGTGCAATCCGTGTGCCGCTACCCAGACTCGGGGACGGTGGGGACAACGAATTTGCATATTGCGCGGCCCAAATCAAGGGAACGCGAAAAATTTAGGCTTTGATAGAATCACAATTAGAATAGTCATCGGCGAGCGCAAACCGCGCATGGCATTGGCATGAAAAAATAGCAAATCGGCTTAATAGAACTGCGATGGACGCCGCACATTCCTTGATGGTTGGCTCAGCTTATTCTTTACGGCGTCGCCGTCTAAAATCTATCAAGCCAAATTTATTATTCAGAAAGTCAATAACATTGAACACATGGAGGCCCAGAATTTGTAGTTGTTCGAGCAAACACATTGGATTAGAAGAAAGTAATCGCGTTGTGGTCCTGGGATTGGGCCCGCCGGCAATCTCCCATTTTTCGGAGCAGTTTCTCCTTGGCAAGGCTGGCCTACCAGCATAATTTGAAAAAAACACAATTTTCTAACGCGCAATTCAAGGTGACTTTTGAGGAAAAAAATGGTGTGCTTCACTTTTTGCGCTTCTTTCTTTCCTTTGAGGTGAGACACTAGCGTATCTAACGACTACGGTGACACGAAATTTGAAAAAATGAAAAATTCTCGAAATTACTTTCACATTTACAACATTATTTGTGAAAAAAAAAATAAAGAATAGCATAACATTTAAAAAATTATCGGACGCGTCGCGTTACTCTGTGAGAAGTTGAAATAGAAGGTGACGTTCGATAAACTCCCTGAAAATCGAACATCAATGAATCAGAATGGCATCGAACTAGACAGTTGCTCTCATATTTCCGATTTCTCCTTCTCCAGCGAAAGACGTTGATAGTTATGCTTATGTGCTTCAAATTTTGGAGAATCGGAAGATACATTACCATGCAGCAGAATGTACGTAGTAGACAGGCTCATACGTTCCGGTCATTTTTTGGTGTACTAAACACAAGCAGCTTGCATCGCTTCTTCCCTGACTTCGAGCTATGTATAACGAATGATTTTTTCCCAAATCAACTACATCTTCGGAACGTTATTCTGTTCTTGATCTCAGAAAATTCCAGAAGACACAGGGTAGTTCACGGCAGGTCGGAAGCCCGAGAGAAATGGGTTGTGTAAGATAATACGGAGCACCGTCCTGAATGAATGCTCAGAAAAATGCGCATAGCCAGCCGATGAGCTAAACATAAAATTCACTATCAGATGATTATTTGGGTCTACTGGTCTGTTCGTGGAATGAAATATGGAGAATTAGTAGATGATGCTCTAACAATAACGTGAGATGTCTATACTCAGCAGCCACAAAAACTCAGTTAGACTCCATGCCGAACAGCAATTCTTCCTACCTTAAACTATTTTTTTTTTCTGGTTGACAGCTTTTGTCTACAGCCTCAACACCTTCTCAAACAATTTGCCGTCAAAACCAGCAACTTGCTTGCCGCTGACAATGTTTTCTTGTAATTACGTTACTAGCTAGCAGATGGCAAGTTCCTGATGGTGACGGCATCTTGCTGATTTATTGAAGATTATTTTTTTTTTTAATTTCGTTTCACTTCATTAATTGCTCGCATCAAATCGTTTTTCTGGAAAAAAATATATTTATGAGAAGTTTTTAAAAGTATCGCAGGGAAGGGCAACTGTGTCTAGTGGTGCTTCCGAAATGATTTAGAGTGTTAACGTTTTTGGTTCGATTCATTTCTTTGATTATTTTCAGCCGAGAAATGGATGAATTTATTGATGCCCCGAAATAAAAAGGAGTTGTTGGAAGTAAGAGCAATACTCTACGACTTACGGCTTTCTGACTTTCCTTTTTTTGCCGAAGCATACGAGCAGGTGCTATCGATCATCGATCACTATTCATGAAAAAAAAAAAACTTTTTGAGAGTTAAACAGTATTAAGAGCCATAGTTTTCTTGGTTCAAAACATTAAAATAAACTACATAAGAACATTGTAAATTATTTAACTAAAACATTAAACAAAAACAGAATAAACTTTTAAAATTTGATCAAAATCCAATTTTAATTAGTCAGCAAATTGGAATATTATAAAACCAGATAGAAAAAAATTATTAAAAAACGATGGACTTCAAGGAAATGCAATAAAATTTCAAATTTGAAAAAAATATATAATATAACGCGCCAACACGAATTTTGCGTCAGTAATCACCAGCAAGCAAACCGCAACTTGGCAAAAGCGTTGTAACATGCGATTTGCTTGCCAAAAATTCTCTGAATTCCAGAGCAGTGTGTGCACCCGGGTAATTCCCGGGAGTTTTCCCGGAACTACTCCCGGGTAATTCCAGGTAACACTCCCGGGTGCGCACACTGTTCCAGAGCTTTTCCATGACATTTCTGATGATTTCGAGCAACTATAAAGAACGGAGGAGGAGGTCTGAATTCAGGGTTTTCACTGAAATTCCATTTAACGCTTCACTTGTATCTATTTGCGGCTACACTGAAATGTAAGTAGTCCGATTTCTCGTTGAAAAACAAATATAATTTGGATTCTTGCCAAAATGCATAAAGGTGTTGAGTGAGTTCCGCAAAAATATACTTGATCGACAGAGTTTCACCTTTGCTCACGCTGTCGGTATAAATTAACTCGATTCAATATAAGAATAAAGATCCATTTTTTTGCAGAATTCACTCAAAACGTTTGCTCAAAGATAATATTTTTCAGTTGAAAAAGTTCCAAATGCTGATATTTCACTTGGCTACTACAGTATGTCACATTCTTGGAAGAGTTGGAAAAGCTCGTCCATGATCTAGATGCTCAAAACGTGTCAAAGTGGATAAGTACTGCGGCGAATGCCGTCAAATAGTCAGTTTTCTTACATTTCTGAAAGACTGAAAATGTCTGGAATTATTCAATGCATTTTCTTCAAAGCAGTGGAGAGAGGCACATAAGGAGTTGGAAGAAGAGATTGCTCATGGAAAATGGATAACGTGGGAGCCTCCAGCATTTTTACTACCAGCCGCAAACAAATGGAGTATGAAATAGTGCGAAGTGACTCGTTTGTCTCACTTTTCGCTGTCCTATCTAACCCTCAGATCAGTTGGCTCTTGGCGCATTAGGGCGTGGCAAGAAATGGGCTAACGTACGGAAAGAAGGACGGCAAATCCGAGGGTACGTTTTTCGGAAAAGTAGCCGAAAAGAGGAGTAGCTTTTTCAGAAGACTACTGAAATCTCAAGTGTTTACCATTTTATCGGCCGGCGTTGCAGCTGTTGCGTCTGATTTTGACGACAGAATTAACGGAATAAGTAGAAAAAGATGGAAATAAAAGGACAATGAATATTTAGAGGAAATTGGAGATTCAGAAGGGATCCTCAAGGAATTAGTGAAGAGAGAAGAAGCAGAGGAGTGAAATCAAATCAACGAAAGAACAGGAAAACGTGGGGATTCCAACAAAAAAGAAGGCGAAGTAGTCAAAATTCCGGAATTCCGCTTATTTTATTAGGGTCTCTCATCCAATCACAAAAGATGGAATCCTTTTTGAAATTTTAAATGTTTCCCCCAGCTCTCCCAACCCCCCCCCCCAAACTCCTTCATGAAATCTGTTCATTCGAAGATTAAATTGAACTTGAAATGTTTCCGAGAAATATAGCTTTTTTGAAAAAAAAACTCAAAAAACTCGAAAAGGAATGTGGAGTTCAACAAAGCGTGATTCCTTTTTGCGAAGGGAAATCGACCGTTGACGACATCCCACTGTCGTGCTTTTGTGCTCGCTTCGAAGCAAACTTCACAGCGTCGGCCACAGATGCTAGGACTCTGATATGCCGGATTCGTTATACAGAAGTTTAAAAAGACTGAAATTATCAATGAAGCTAGGAAAAATTGAATATTGCTCATCTGAATACTACTTCGTGTGCCGAAAATTCAGAAAATTACCAAATTGTAAATCGTTTGCTTCATAAAATAAAAATTAGATATCAAAAGAAGAAGGACGACTAGTTAGAAGGTCACAGATTAGATGGTCCGATTCTTTACGAGAAGAAGTATCAATTCGAAATGGAAACCTCCAGGACCATCATCGCGAATGACCGGAAAGACTGGTGTGCTGTGATCCAGGTTCACACTTAGTAAGTAAGCTTATTAAATATACCGAATTCTACAATTTTCGATATTTCTACAATCATGATTTTTATTTTGAGAAAAGCTCTAATCCGCCCACTGAAATTTTTGGAGAAACTGTTCTGAAGACTGGAACCAGCGCTCAGAATGCTCAGAAGGCACCAGCGATCTATTTTTAATACAAAAACCTGGCACACAATAATGCTGCGTGCAAAGTGAATTTTGAGCAAAAAAGGTGTTAAAAGTTGTGGGAAATCTCCTTTTCATTTAGCGGTTTTTTTGCCTTTTGTGGCGAGACCCACGCGTATCTAACGATTACGGTGGTTTCAAAGCGTTGCTAATTTAAGTTCAATTTAATTTCGCTGCGTTTATCTAACGAATCACGCAAATACCCAATACGACACAGATTTTTCATAACTACAGGTAGGCGTCCACGAAAGACGAAGGCAAAAAGTCGAGTCGTCTCCTCGTCTTAAAGTTCGTCTTGCATTCCTTACGCAATAAAAAAGTTTAAGACGAAGATGAAACAAGACGGCCGAAATTTCGCCAAAATGGAAGCCTTAACAGATAATTGTGAACTTCGTCTTTCACTGCAATTTCGAAAGTTTCAATAACAATTATTTTCCATTATAGCCGTCAGTAGAAATTCAGTATGAAACCAGGGTTTAAGAATCTGAATGTCTTAGAGCAATCCAATTTTAAATATTAATAATTATAGCCAAAAATTTAGATAATTTGAGGAAAGCCGATTGGCGCTGTGAAAATTCTGATTTCAAAAGCTTCCACGAAAGACGAAGACAACAAGTAGTTTTTGTTGGTCTTTCAATTCGTCTTGCATTCGTCTTACGCAATAAAAAAGTTGTCAGCACACTGCGTCAGACAAATTCAAGACGAATACGAAATTTTGCTCAAATGGAAGCCTTACTGATTTCCATGAGATTGTTTTCTAATAGACATTTAAACTAATAAAATATTTTTGAAAGCGGATAATTCAGTTGGAAGTTAATTATTCTTAGTATGTATCTTACGAAATTCTGATTATTGATTCCTCGATGTAATTGAAATTTGTGTAGCATAGTCAAATAAGAGTAAAAATTGAACTTCTAAAGAAATACGGGTTAAATATGGGAAAAGTAGGTTTGCTTTCCCTCCGAAAACAAAAACACATGCGTGGTGCCAAACTCCGCATATTCAATTAAGCTGCTGGTCATGCAACAGGTATATTATCGCCGTAAAAAAGTTCCGACATTTTTTCGAGCCCGCGAAAATCGGAATTTGAATTTAGAGGCTCCGCCCATTTCATCAGCGCATTTGCTATGCGCGATATATTTTTATCAGAAGAAACGAAAAAAAATAAATGACGCAAATTGATATATTTAAGCAATCGAAGAAACGTGTAAAAAAATTCACGATTAATACAATTTCGTTCTTTTAATCCAGTTTAATTCTGAAAATTCAGAAGAAAAAATAAGGAGCCTCTAAATTCAAATCCCGATTTTCGCGGGCTCGAAAAAATGTCGGAACTTTTTTACGGCGATAATATTATTTGAATTTAGATCGCCGTAAAAAAGTTCCGATATTTTTTCGAGCCCACGAAAATCGGGATTTGAATTTAGAGGCTCCGCCCATTTCATCATCAGAGCGCATTTCCTTTGCGCGATATATTTTTTGATTTTTTATTTTTTCTTCTGAATTTTCAGAATTAAACTGGATTAAAAGAACGAAATTGTATTAATCGTGAATTTTTTACACGTTTCTTCGAATGTTGAAATATATCAATTTGCGTCATTTATTTTTTTTTTCGTTTCTTCTTATAAAAATATATCGCGCATAGCTAATGCGCTCTGATGATGAAATGGGCGGAGCCTCTAAATTCAAATCCCGATTTTCGCGGGCTCGAAAAAATGTCGGAACGTTTTTACGTCGTTAATAGTTGAATAGTTCCCAGGGAAAGGGACGCGGAACACGTGGCCGTATTTCATTCTGTCAAATTTCGCAACTTGGGAAATTCATGGAACTGCTGTAAATTTCCAGCATAAAAATATTTATGGCAAAAATAAGGAAATTATTGTATTAGTTAAGTTCGAAATGTCACGCGCATTTCTAGGCTTTAGGAAACACTTTGGTAGATTCATGTTGTAAAAAATAAACTTATATTGCTTCTTTATAGAAAACAAACGAGCTTCTCGCAGTTTGGTTTAATCAATAAAATCTAATTCTGAAAGGGGGGGGGGCTCATTATATTCCGGGCGGGTGCCTGATGAAGCTTCAAAACGTTGGAGACAAATACAGTTCCTGACAACAGAGGAGACGTAGAGAAACAAGTTGTCGTAAGTTTTGGCGCCGCAGACGCAGAGCGTTGTCAACAAGGGGTCCGCCTCGAGTTTGAATCCAATTTTCAACGATTTTTAAAAAATTATATTAATAATTTTTTTCCCCGCAATGAGTGGGGGATTATTTACAAAAAAATTATCAAGGAAGAACTACGAAATTCTTCTTATAAATTAAAATTATTACCGAAAATTCGGACACCGTAGAAACGCCGCGAAAACAGTCGCAAATGGGTACTACCATAATCTGCGCATCTACCCCTCTTTGAAAATTTATTTATTTGCGGGTTTTTTTCTGAATTCTCTTGATTTTGCGTGGCCTTTTGCACAATTTTAGACGCCGGCTCCGAGAAAATGTAATTGGGTTCACCGTGGCATTATTAGGCGGTAATCGTTTTTTTTTGCGGAAAGAAAATTTAAATTAACTCAATATGATTCGATAATCTTTCCGAATTTGAACGGGCACCTATACAAATCCGGCTATATTACAAAAAAAAATCAAACTGCCCTCCAGAGAAGCGAGTACTTCAGTCTAGAAACAAATCAAAAAAGTGAACAAAGACAAATGATCTCTCAGTCCCATTTTCGTTCTTTTCATCCTTCCATTTTGCTCTCACTTCTTTGCAGCTTTCCTCATTTCTTCCTTATGATTTCTAAATCCCCTAGAGAACCACCAATCAGACTAAGGAAGAATGCCTTCGGTCAGCCTATTCGTTTTCTCTTTAAGATATCACCTGATACTTCCGTGTACCTTTGGCTTAATCCTTTTCGATGGCTGTTGCGGCGATAATCCGAGGACTGGGGTAGAGGACAGACTCATAACTTCCAAACAGATAAATAGAAGAAGCTTCCAGAAACTTCCAGTTTCAAAAACTCAGAGATTGTTGGGAAGAATAAGCAGACCGAAGCTGTGAGGTGGGTGGGGGAGGGGTAATTGGAGAAGTAAAAAATATGAGGAGATGGCCATGAAACGCCGGAAATGGGCGGACTCTGTTTCTTTTTTTACGGAGCTCCCGGAGCGAGTGCAGCTCTCTCGGTAATGATGATTCGACGCGTGATTTGCCCTTCGGCAACAACTTGCTATATGACGATTGGAGTCAGGAAGAATGGCACGGCCCCATAGGGCAGAATGAGGTGGAATTTTGAAAAATAACAATGGAAAATGGATGTTCTGAAATATGTAATGGACTCCAGAGAAGGAGAATGAGAAGACTCCAGAGATCATGGAGAATTTGTTGGAGAATGGGGAAAGTGAAATATTCTTGAGAATACATTAGAGTTTAGTGGCTATAGCTTCGAAAAAGATATGACATTCTTGAAGTGTTAACTTCAAACCTTCGAAAGCAAAGCCTATTCTGAAGTTGAGTCGCACTCATTTCAGAATAGCTGCTCGGCGCAGTAATATCACAGAATTGGATGATTTTCCGTAAAATTTGAAAGCATACCGGAACTAGGATCAGAATGTGATTTATGTCTCCTTGTTCCATGAACTATAAGAGCCATTTCAGCACGGTCACCTGTATTATTCCTCGAATGTTGTTGTAAAGAGAGATGGTACAATTGTGCAATTTTTGGTACAATTTTGTGATACAAAATCTCAAAATTCTGCTTTCATTTGAAATTATTCAAATATCTGTTGTCGTCGCGTTTTGATGGGGCTGTCCTGTGATAGCCATGCAACTGAAAGGAGCAGTCGCCCAAAAATGATGTAACTGTCAAAATGAGATTCTTCACGTTCAAGTTGTAAAGAATTCACAAAAAAAAGTCCTGTGATCATCAGTAATAACCATCACAACAATGGAAAACGTGGATGAGTATGTCTACCTTGGCAGGCTACTCAACTCACGACATGAGCTAGAACCAGAACTTCACAGAAGACGACGGGCAGCCTGGGCATCGTTCAACAACATCAAAAACACCACCGAAGCTCTCAGATGCTCCCGAATGCGAGCTCAACTCTTCGACACCATCGTTCTTCCTGCGCTCACATACAGGTCTGAAACGTGGACTCTTACACAGAACCTCGCTGAGAGAATCCGTTAGAAAGAAGAATAGGAATGACCCTCACGGAACAACGCCAACGAAGACATCCGAAAAGTCTTCCAGGTCACGGACCGACTTTTGGATGGGCCGGACGCATTCTGCGAAGAACTGACGGAAGATGGACGAAACTGATACAAGAATGGATTCCTCGAGATCAAAAACGACCTGTCGGACGACCCCCCGATGGTCCGACTCACTACGAAAGGAAGTCTCAATATATCGAGGAAATCGATTGACTATTCCATGGACAACCATCGCCACAGATCGCGAGGCGCCCACACAAGCGATTGACGGATCGACTAAGTAACCAAGTAAGCAAGTGTTGAAAAACCTTGATCAATCGTTGGCACAGTGGGGCTCTCTTAAAATTTGTACTTTCCGATGGTTTTTTGGGCGATGTTGTCTGTATATGGGCTCTCCTGAAAGCCCGTTTTTGGACGGCTAGATCAGCATTACAGATTGTGCATTCAACACTTTCCATACTTCATCGGCGGTGCTCTTGAATAATGTTTGATAATCACTTGAAGCTGACGGCTTCCAGATTTCCGACATAAAATAATTATTTATGATGGCTTTTTCAACCCTACGGCTTATAAGGTCAACTGAAACGTACATGTATCTGAACGGAGACGCTTACTGCTGCGGAGCACACATTCTTCAATTGTTATCCTACAAAAGAGCTCCTGAAAACCATCAAATGATGAGATGTCTCGCCTTCATTAGCAAGCAAACGAAGTTTAAGCCTGGCTAATCTACAATTCTTTTCAATTTGCGAATAGTTGAGCAACTTAAACACCAAACAACAAGGCTGATGAACAAAATGAAGAAAAGGATTTCTCACGGTTCATTCATATAGAAGTAGGCACTTGCGCTTTACATGAATGGTCTCACGGAGCTATCAATTCTTCTGTGATATTACTATCATATTATTAGGAAGGGCAAATGACGCTATGGAGAGCAAATGAAATGAAACACAAAAACGGATAAAGTACGAAAATTATTAAATAATAATGAAAAATGATAAATGTGTTCATATTTATTAAATATATTACGTTGATGAAAAAGTTATTGCGGTTCTATGTCATTTACTTTTGTGAATGATTTCTGAATAAAATGTTTGGTTATATGTGATCGTGTTATATATTATTTTAAAGCGCGTGATTCTCTCTATCTATTCGTTTTATTGGTTTTTTCTTGAAATAATTATGTCACTTTTCATAGCACTTCAAAAATAGTATGGATAAAAGGAAAATTCGCACGGTTTTTTTGTTCCAGTTCAAACTAGTCCGAAAAGCTGCCGAACAAAAATCGCGATATTAACGATGCATTTGGCACAGGAACCACTAATGAATGTACGGCACAATGGTGGTTCAAAAAATTCCGCAGCGGTGACGAGAGCCTCGAAGATGAAGAGCGTGCCGGCCGCCAGTCTGTGATTGATAACGATCAATTGAGAGCCTTAATCGAAGCCGATCCTCTCAAATCAACACGAAAAGTTGACGAAGAATTAGAAGTTGACTAATCGACAGTCGTTCTTCATCTGAAGCAAATAGGCAAGTCAAAAAAGCTCGACAAAGGGGTGCCGCACGAATTAAACGAAAATCAAGAAAATCGTTGTTTTGAGGTGCCGTCCGCTCTTCTTATACGCAACAAAATTGATCCGCTTCTTGATCGGATCGTAACGTGTGATGAAAAGTGGATCCTCTACGACAACCGACGACGTTCCGCGCAGTGGTTGGATCGTGATGAGGCTCCTGAACACTTTCCGAAGCCGAAAGTCCACAAAAAAGGTTATGGTGACTGTTTGGTGGTCTGCAGCCGGCCTCATTCACCACAGCTTCCTAAATCCGGGCGAAACAATTACAGCAGAGAAGTACTGCCAGCAAATTGACAAAATGCATCACAAGTTACGACGTATGTGCCCGGCATTGATCAACAAAAAGGGGCCAATTCTTCTCCATGATAATGCTCGGCCACATGTTGCTCAACCGACCCTGCAAAAGCTGAACGAATTAGGTTATGAGACTCTGCCTCATCCACCATACTTTCCGGACCTCTCGCCTACCGCTTACCATTTTTCAAGCACCTCGACAACTTCCTTCGTGAGAAATGCTTCAAAAGCCAAGACGACGCCGAAAACGCCTTCAATGAATTCATCGCTCCCAGAGACCCGGACTTTTACGCTAACAGCATAAAAAACGTGTTTCGTGTCACCAAAAATGTACTGATTCTAATGGTTTTTATTAAATTATTTTATTAGTTTTTATTCGATTAATAAAGTTGATTTTAAAAAAAGTTATGATCATTTAAAGTTGAAGGTTAAAAACCGCAATAACTTTTTCACCAACCTAATACAGTACTGGCCATAAAGAATGCGCGCGGGTGTTTTTTTTTGGGATAACTATGAAAATTCTACTGTAATTGCAGAACACCATCACGGCAACTCGCAGAAAATGAAATTGCATCATTTTTTCTATTTTTGGGGGTTTTATTTATTTTCAGTTTTTTTGTACATAGATGGATACATCGCGTTGAACATTCATACAGTCTCTTCTATTTTTGGCTGCTGATTGATCATTTGTCAAAACGTCTTGAAAATCGTGTTTGGAGCATTATAAAGATACGGATTACTGGGGGATTCCTATGCGAACATTTCAAAAACTAACGAGACTCTATGAAAAAAATCTAAAAATTGCTATCTGCAACGGAAAGAAAAACTGATTCAAAGCAGCTGTCAGGAAGAATTCGGAAAGTATTTGACGCCGCCTGAGCGGAAATATCCGACTTCATCAATTTCCGATAGGGGTGCTAGTCAAGACCAAAAGTTTCATCTGCAAATAGGTTATTCTATAAATCGGAAACAAAATTCTGGTAGGGCTCTCCACCATCATCTCTCTCGCCGGAACCAGACGCTTCTGCTTCTGCCGAGGGCTTCTCCGCGTTTTCCAGAAAAACAAATTTTTAGAAGGAAATCTAGATTGCAAATCGAATTTCGGTATCAAAAAGATGGTAGGCGTCGTCCTTTTTCGGGACATTCAAAATCAAATCAGGAGGCGCGCCTCCATCTCCCTTCAATCAGAGTGTATTCTAAAGTTCTGGACACTCAAACGTCAGCCTTCCCGATATAGACGAAATCGGTGAATGAAACGAGTGGAACGGGAAAGAAAAACAAGGATAATTGTTTAGAGGAAGGGTCATTTCTCACGAAGAAAAAGTGTAAAAGTTGAAAATTGCGGAGGGTTGAATAGATGCAAAAAGAATAAATCGCACCCACGGGGGATGCGAATAACAGACGACGCATGTGGGAGAGATCTGGAAGCCCCTGGAAATGGAAAACAACCAATATTTCTATTGTAATCGGTAGGCATGAAGGCTTACTTTGTTGCAATGGAGTCACGCGTTTTATGCGAGATTTATTATCCATCCGCGAGGACGTGAACCTTCGTTTAAAGGCGCAACGAATTAACTCTTTGGGTCTCGTTAGGGAATAGCGCGTTAAATAGCGGATAGTGTGTGCGCTTTCTTACAATTTAACGCGCTATCCCCTAACGAGACCCAAAGAGTTAATTCGTTGCGCCTTTAAACGAAGGCTCACGTCCTCGCGGATGGATAATATGCAGAGTAGGACGGAATTGGATTTTGGGAACTCGGAATCCGAAAAACGGAAAACGGAATAAAAATTTCACGGAATCTGGAATCTGGAAGACGGTATGAAAAAAACGGCGGAATCCGGAATTCCGTCCTTCTCTGATAATATGAGGCATTGGAGATCCCGTTCAAGGACAATTTTACATATTCATCAATTTATTCGGCAGCATTTTCAGACTTAATTTCCAAAATAACTCTTTCTTTCTTTTTTAGTCATTTTTAATCAATTGAATTTCCGGTGTCTGGATTATGTTTAAAAAAATAATTTTTTGGCATTGATTTTTGCGTATTCTGGGTGGAATTAACTACGATTATTACTCCAAGATTTATTTCAACAACCAACCCATCGTGAGAAAAAGAAAGTTGAAGTTTCCGACGGCTCTTACAATTAGAGTACGGTAGCACCGATGTCGCCTCCAGAGTAGGGCGGAATTGGGTTTTGGGAAATCGGAATCCGAAAAACTAAAAAAAATTTTTTTCACGGAATCTGGAATCCGGAAGACGGAATGAAAAAAACGGCGGAATCAGGAATGCGGAATGCGGAATTCCGCCTTTCTCTGATCGCCTCTCCATTGTGTAGAAGATTCACTTCTGAATCTCTTCTACATGCTCGGAGTGTATGAAAATATATACTCATCTAAAATCCATACCTAAATACCAATTTTACTCACGACACATGCCGCACTGTCACCGTTATAGGCGTGCTCGTTTGAGAGCTCTCAATATTCTTCCCTTTGGGCGAAATTTCGGTCGTTTTGCATTTGTCTTCGTCTTGAATTTGTCTGGCGCTGAGACAAACATTGCACTGAAACTTTTGCACAACTTTTTTATTGCGTAAAACGAATGCAAGACGAATAGAAAGACGAGGAGACGAAAAACGAGATGAAAGACGACTTGTTGTCTTCGTCTTTCGTGGAAGTCTTATATAGGAACTCTCTTCCTCTGATTAATTCATATTTTGTTATTGTTATTCTAAATCATAATGTAAATGCGCGCTAGCGCACTTTTTTTGCACCGCTAGTGATGACGTCAGTTGTTGTTTGTTTAATTGTTGTTGTTGTTTAATTGTTGAATATTCTTAATTTTCTTTGTTTTGTAAATTTGTTTCTTGGTTTTGTTAATACGGAGACAAAAGTTCGTCTTTCCTCTCGTAGTTCGTCCCTCGTCTGTCTTTCGACTCGTCTTGTTCGTCTTCCCGCAATAAAAAAGCTGTGTACTGCGTAAACAATGCATTCTACTTGACGCGCACAGTGCACTTAATTTGACGACAATTTTACTTTTCGCCGACGTCCCACAACAGTACAGGGGAGTATCAAAGCCAAGAGAAATCTAAACTCCACACTAGGAATTTAATACACGGAGGTTATCGACAATGTGGCAGAATCCTAATTAGAGATCTGATCCGACATGATACGATGAAGTACACCATGCCAGGCAGCACCCAATACTCTTCTAGATCTGACAGCTCTAACTTTGACTGAACTGACTATAATATAGTATAAATACGCCAAAAATTGGCTACAAATGGCTGCAAGCTGACCGATATTTTCAGAAAGGAAAACTGGAATTGAAAGAAAGAAACGCTTGAATTAAAGGAATGCTAATAAAGATGCGCTGCAAAAACAAATATAAAAATGAAGCGAATGTAATCATCCATAGTCATGAAGGAAAATAAAGAGCTTGCAAGAAGATATATGGCAAGGCGAAGAAGCTGAAAACGGTTTAAGAGAATTTTTATTTAAAAGTTAAGGTTCAAAGGTTCAGCGATTGTCGAAATATAGCTTAAGGAATAGGAAACTTTTTCAGATCTTCAGATTTTCCCGTTTTTCGGAGACTTCCTAGAGACGGAGCCTGAGATATCGCGACTGGCTTAATCATTGGCTCTTTTTTTAGAGTAGGATAACTAGTGAGACGATTCCCATAGGAAAATTGGGAGTGAAACGGACAATTCACATTTTCGAACTTAAAATAAATTGAATAAGTTGAAAGCTGTGAATCTTAAATCTAGTCAGAGATATCTATCTGCTTCAGATTTCAAAATGTGGAGGAGAATTTAAAAAATAGAATAACGAGTATGGAATGGAAAAATAAGAAATATTGAATATGGAAACGAATTCTGTAATTCCCTATTCAGTCTTTTCATAACTTTTGTTGTTGTTTTGTCAAAATGAGTTGGCGGTTGAAGAAAAATGCACAAAAAATAACAAAACAATGGCCGCCGCCGATCCGTTCTTAGGTCGCTGCTTTTGCTTTATTTTGTTCCTTATTAGAAGAGAAGAAGCTGACAATTGTGTGACAAGAACTGACAAATGAAATGAGAGCCAAAGAGAGGAGCGGAAGGATGTGTGGGAAAGGCAATAAATAAGTTGGAATCTTTCCATCTGACAGCCGAGAAGTCTTTTAGCAAAAGAAACAAACACGGAAAAGCAAAGAAGAGGAATAAGATGCAACCAATAGTGGAATGGCTTGTCAGATGCATTCTGAATACATTTGGAATATCGTCGTCTAGACGTGCACATATTCACAGATTTTATTGCCTGGAAGCCTACTATTGGGTCGACTAACTAATCACCAGAGTAGGGCGGAATTGGATTTTGGGAACTCGGAATCCGGAAAACGGAAAACAATTTTTTTCACGGAATGAAAAAAACGACGGAATCCGGAATTCCGCCCTTCTCTGCTAATCACCTTGCTGCTGCTTAAACTTGGAGATCTCAAAGCAATATTTGCAAGGGATGATCGATTTAGACTGAAAATCGAAATATCTTCAATTTTAATCTGAAAATCGCGTTTTTCTATCTTAATTATTCAGAATTAATTGATTTTGCGACGATCTCGTTTGAGCCGAAATAGTTCAGGAGTAGTGTGCTTCTCCGTTAAAATTTCCACGGTTAAATGAGTTTTCGGTTAATTAATCGGTGAATTAACCGTTAAAAATTAACCGCTTTTCACGGGTAATTAACCGAGTAAAAAAATGTTAACCGGTTAACCGCAGGTGAAACGGTTAACCGATGAGAAGTTTTGCTAAACAACGCGCGCGCGTATAATTGTAGTGTCGCTGTTGATTTTTTTTCTTTTTTCAATATTTTTGTTGGTTTTCCACGGTTAATTAACCGGTCGATTAACCGGTCAAAGCATTTTTCACCGGTTATTTCCTCGGTTAACCGTGGGTTAATTTAACCGATTAATTGTTCGATTAAATAAATAAAACTCACCGGTGAACCGTCGGTTAATTAACCGGTCAATTAGCCTTTAGCTTTCACCCCTTAATCGCAAAATGTTTAGCCGGTGAAGCACACTGTTCAGGACTAGCTGAAATTTGGAAAAAATAATGAAAACTCTGTTTCCCCCCCCCCTCCCTTCCCCAATATAGAAAAGCTTCGTCCTATCCTCCCCCTGAACTCAGATTCTCCATATAGAATAACCCCCCACCCCTCACTGACCAACATGGAATTCTGGGGATTGCCACAAATTAGATTGGACCAAATTTTAATAATAAACTTACAAATATGCTTGCCATGCTTCTTTTTCATAAAGCTGTATATCGCACTGAATAGGCAGAATTCTCGATTCAATAAAGCTTTCGAATCTCTCGTTTATCGGATGACCCTCTCTCTCGGATCGGAGCAGGGGGAGGCAGTCGCGAAATTTGGTGGAAAATGACAACGGCGTAGTGGGATGCGCCCGTCCAATATTATCCACTTATAATAGTCATTGAAATTATTGGTAAGCGAGAAACTGAGGGAAAGGATATGACTGAAAAGCAACAGGAAAAGAGAGCCAAATCGCGTGAGGAGAGCACACTCAATTTCCGGCAACCACCACAGCACTTACCATTATTCGGTTTTCATCAATTTGAATTGTCCCCAGACGACACGGTGTGCTGCTTGTGTTGATGCTGGTTTCAGGAAGCCGTCGGATTTCACGAAGACGTTCAAGTTTTCCGATAGATCTGAAGAAAGGTGTAGAATGTTTGTCTGAATAAGAGAACGGAGGAATTCGAGATTATTCTGATTGGAAATTGAGATGGAAATAAATCGAATAATTCTGGAAATATTAAACATTAATATTATCTATTCGCGAGTACGTGATTTTTCGTTTAAAGGCGCTGTTTGGGTCTCGTTAGGGGATAGCGCGTTTTAACGCGCCAATTTAAAAATTGTAATAAAGCGCACACACTGCGTTTGTGATTTCTTTTCGAAAATTGAAGCGAATATTGGAACTTTTTCTATTTATATTTTGCTTCGAAAATCATGTATTTTTAATTAACACCAATATTCGCTTCAATTTTCGAAAATAAATCACAAACGAGGTGTGTGCGCTTTCTTACAATTTTTAATTTGGCGCGTTAAAACGCGCTATCTCCTAACGAGACCCAAACAGCGCCTTTAAACGAAAAATCACGTACTCGCGGATAGATAATAAAATTTTTGAAAATACAAGAATTTTCAATGGAAAATTAGAAGATGGCACTGACCGATGAAGTTCTGAAGCACTTCTTACGGTGAAAGAGAGAATAAGAGAAAAAAAAGACAAAAGTCGTCTTGTTTTCAGTTTTCTCATTCATTTCAAAACAGAATAGATAACTACGAAAATGGTAAATGATGGATGCAGCCATTGACATCGAGAGATTGTCGTTTTTAGTGAGCTAGAGAATTGTTGCTCAAGACATCTACCTAGAAATTTCGACTGAAAGGAAACACGCTCCTTGATCAAACGCATAAAGTCGGAAAATTTAATTAAAGTAATTGGCTTCAGACGTTTTCAGAATGTCTCCATCATTTTGGAAGTTTTGGTTAAGAACAAACGGATAAAGTGAAAATGAAAAGCCCGCTCACATTTCATGTTTTTAGAAATCATTGATGCACGAAATATATGTAGCGATTGCCTTGTTCTAGTTCAGAAAACAGACAACGAAGTGCTTCGAAATTTGAAGAAGTGCCCTTTTATTTCCCTTAAATTTAAATAATGGAGCCCATAAATGAAGAGGAATTGAATCAAAACGCAAAAACTCGCTTCACTTTGAAAATTCTGGAAAGAGAGCATTTGTCAACGATACGGTGTTCTGCATTCTAGCAAAAATTCAGAAATTCTCTAGGTGTTCTTAAATTATAAAATACTCTTATTATCCATCCGCAAGGACGTGATTTTTTGTTTAAATGCGCTGTTTGGTTGTCGCGCTAATTTAAAAATTTTAAGAAAGCGCACACACTGCGTTTGTGATTTATTCAGTTTAATAAACAGTTTAAGAAATTTGGCAATAAAAATTAATTTAAAAAACATGATTTTCAAAGCAAAATATAGAAAAATTTTAATATTCGCTTCAATTTTCGAAAAGAAATCACAAACGCAGTGTGTGCGCTTTCTTACAATTTTTAAATTAGCGCGTTAAAACGCGTTATTCCCTAACGAGACCCAAACAGCGCCTTTAAACGAAAAATCACGTACCCGCGGATGGATAATAACAAATAATTGTTTTTCAGCTGGACATGCTATTCTATTAGAAATTATAGAAAGAACCGGCGAATTGAGGATATAAAATCAAGTGGAGTAGGCAAAATTTGAGATTTTTTATGGAAAACTCAGGAAATTTTGTGTACATATTATCGCCTTAAAAAAGTTCCGACATTTTTTCGAGCCCGCGAAAATCGGGATTTGAATTTAGAGGCTCCGCCCATTTCATCATCAGAGCGCATTTGCTATGCGCGATATATTTTTTGAATTTTTATTTTTTCTTCTGAAATTTCAGAATTAAACTGGATTAAAAGAACGAAATTGTATTAATCGTGAATTTTTTCCACGTTTCTTCGAATGTTTAAATATATCAATTTGCGTCATTTATTTTTTTTTCGTTTCTTCTGATAAAAATATATCGCGCATAGCAAATGCGCTCTGATGATGAAATGGGCGGAGCCTCTAAATTCAAATCCCGATTTTCGCGGGCTCGAAAAAATGTCGGAACTTTTTTACGGCGATAGTAGATACAGATGTGCCGCTGCAACAATGCATCCATGTCGAATAGCGCCTGTGAACCGAATCCCTACCAAAACTGCTTGGGAAGGAACAATTAGAGATTGCTGAAAATTGGCTATAATAAAGCAGAGAGCACGGTGTGATTGTTCACCAAATATCCACCAGGCGGGCTCGGATTCGGCACTTTAGCCCTACCACCCTCTGAGCGAATTAGCGGCGGCTGTGCAGTTTAGTGTGGCACATGTGCCTAAAATTTTCCTGAGTTCATAAATTAGAAATTCACGAGCAGAAAACAGCAGCGAATGTGCATCATAGAACACTATTTCAAATTCCCATTTATTTCGTTTTTTTTTGTTTTTGGAAAAATGAGCAAATTGGCAAATAGTGCTCTTCTCTTATTCTCGAAGACACTCATTTATCTTTTTGCAAGTACTTAACTCTAGGAAACATCAGAAATAGTCAAAATTTGAGTGCACAGAATATGCAAAAAAAAACGTTAGTCATTTGTCATTGTCTAGAGCTCGATGAATATTTTTTGCGTTAAATTTAGTCGAAGGAGCTCGTTTTTTCCTGTTAATTATGGTAGTCCTAAATGAAGAATTATTCATGTTAATATGTAATTTATTATCGATTAGTAAGGTGGAAGCGGCCCCTGGAATAAACTGACTTCGCTGGAAAAAGATGGAGCACAATCGGCGTGCGCACTAGTGTGTCGTGTCGATTTTGGAATTGATCGATGGAATCGAATTAAATCGACAATTTTTGAATCGATTCAATCGATTCAACATGATTCGAATCGCGATTGAATCAAATCGAATCGATTCGATTTTATAATTGAGTCGATTCGATTCGATTCGATTCGATTCAATTCGATTAAATCGAATCAACAAAAATAATGCAAAAATAAAGAAAATGCGCTCTACCGATCAATGCCTTCGGCGGCGGTTTAAAATCGTATTTTTTAACTGTTTTTTAGTAAATTGCTTTTTTCAAAGGAAAATACGATTTCAAACCGCCGCCGAAGGCATTGATCGGTAGAGCGCATTTTCTTTATTTTTGAACTAAATCGATTCAAAATCGAATCGAATCGAATCGAATCGATTCAAGTCGATTCATTCGCGAAATCGAATTGATTCAAATCGATTTGCCCGTTCAACAAATCGAATCAAAATTGATCGATTTTTGAATCGACACGACACACTAGTGCGCACGAGCCTCCATTATTTGCGAATTACGATTTGAGACCTCTGCTAGCCGCAGGAAAGCGCGCGAAATTGGGTTTAAATTACCCAAGATGGGTGCAGCGTTAAGAGTAGCTACAAACTAGAAACCGCAAATCGCAGCGCCCAACATTGATTAGTTCCCTACCGTCCTACACGTTGTCACAATAATCACAAGAACTTAGCAACGACACTCCGCCGAACGGGGCACGCGTTCTTTAGCTAAAGCATGGCGGGAATTTTTCGAGAATATTTATTTATTTTTTTTTAGAGAGATCTCCCGCTAGTTTTTCAGTGTTAAAGTTGTTTTGCTTGGAGAGATTTTTGGCGCTATCATAGTTGGGGAGGGGGGGCAATTATTTTTAGTCATTTTTGGAGGTTTTTGCAATTTTTTTTCTGAAAATGTTTGTTGTTATTGTTAAAATATTTGTAAGTTGTTTTCTTCACGCGTGACGCTTCGCACGAAAACTTCGATTCCACTTTTTGTCACGCATGGCGCGATTCAACGATGAACAATTTTTGCAAATTTTCTTTGGATTTTTTTTCGCTTATTAATTAATCGTAACTTTCACCTAGTCATTTTCTTTTTTGAGCGTATTTTTGTTGTCCGCCAATAAAATTGTTCTAAAAATGGCTAGTGTTATTCGAGTATGTCTATTAACATTTCCAGAAAAAAAATCCAAAAAAAACCTACAAAAATAACAAAAAATAATTGCCACCCCCCCTCCCCAAGTAAGATAGTGCCAGTTTTCTTGTTGTCGCTTTCCGTAATTTTTGTTTCTTTCCGATTTAATAATTATTATTTTGAATCTAATTCCAAAGTTATTTTGGAATAAGGTTCTTCCTTCACTCGTGTATTTTTCTTCTTCTTTTTATTATTGAACCCAACTTCCCGTAAATTACGTGGGCAACTGATTTGAAGCTTGAAACAGACTTTTCAAAAATTATTTTCACTTGATTAAAGAAAATATCAATTAATAATTTTGTTCTGCAGGCAGAATGCGGGGTGGGCGCTGCGTTTAGCGTTTTTGTAGAGTGGAGCAGTATTACAAAAAGATATTTAAGGAATTTTGAGAATTTATTCATTTACAGACTTTGGGTAGCTCCTCATATTGAAGGATGTGTCCCTCCTCCCACCATTACAATTAGTTATGACGCTCCAGGAGTGACATGGGTGTGCCTTCATTGATTTTCTTGAATAGGGGGATGGGCAGAGAATGTCTTTGTCACAAACGTTAAGTCGGTGCTATTTGGAGGCAATGGTTTTTAGTCATTTTTGGAGAATTTTTTTGGATTTTTTTCTGAAAATGTTATTACACATACTTGGGCCATACAGTGAAAACTGTAAACGACTTCAATTCGATAAGTGCGTTAGCTTCGGTTCTATTCATATCTATGATTAACTGATAAGCGAAAAACAAATCCAAAAAAAATTTGCAAAAATTGCTCATCGTTGAATCGCGCCATGCGTGAAAAAAAGTGGAATCGTAGTTTTCGTGCCAAGAGTAAGCGCCACGCGTGAAAAAACGACCTACAAATATTTTAACAATAACAACAAACATTTTCGGAAAAAAATTTTGCAAAAAACCACCAAAAATGACTAAAAACCATTGGCTCCCCCCCCCAACTAAGATAGCGCCCGTTAAGTCTAGAATAGGATTCTACTAAAAAGCAGACCAGTAAACTCTTACCTGTTTTTATTATTATTGTTTTGCTTCTGAAACAGAATCACATTTAGACGCGAAATCCGATAAAAAAGCGTAAAGGACCAACTGGTGCTGTGGTGTCGAAATGCTCACGAAATCAAATTTCGATTTGTCTCGCTTCAACTATTCGGAGCCGACCCCTATATAACACGAACGAGAGAGACATTCAGACAAGAAGGGCATCTAAAAGTTGTATTTGGAATAGCAACAACACCCAAGAAATTGGAAAATTGGCAGAACAATTCGGAGAAAGAAATTCTCAAAAGGAACCACGAGCAGGAGTGGAGAGAAACATGAAATTAATTGAATCACTATTGCACAGACACACAATGCTCTACTAATTGTTGGTTAAGCTTTTGGTCCGATAATGTTTTTTTTTGGATAATCGACGAGTTACTAGTCAAGGGGATGGTAATGGAGGGATGATGTACCACGGAAAGCACGTCTGCAGTTAATGACAAAAAAGATGATCTCATTTGAAACGGAGAGACGTATCTGCACACTGATCATGAAGGAAAGGAGGATTTTCAACTTATTCAGTGTGGGTAGAACCAGGAGAATACGCCCGTGAAAGAAGTTTTAGAGCTTAAACTGAAGGATGAACCAGGTGAGGAACCGAAGTGGAGATTCCAGTTGATTTTGTAATTAAGGAATTTGAATGGCTCAAATGACTCTTACGGCAGAATGAGTTAGTTGTGAATTCATTCGATGAAGTCAAACAACGAAGATCTGTTGTAGAGATACGAAGAACTCAATGATGATACATAATCGTCTCGATCCACATAATGATTGCGACCACGTCCGACGAAGAGGCATATACACATATATGGTAGCTTTAGCGCTAATAAAGCGAAGGCAAACTATTGAAAGAAAGAGATTTCGAGGTAGCCGATATCCGGTGAGTTAACAAACATTATGTGGAATGACTGATTGTATAAGGGTTTCTGCCCCCTCACGATTATACATAAAAATTCTAGACAACTGGGAAAAAATTCAGGAGCAGAGTTCGGTTCAAAAAACGTTTAAAATTAATTTGTTTAAAATATTTTATTTATGGTTCATTTTTCTCATTTGATACTGGAATTGGTACTTTCCGCTTTTTATCATAACTGCACTCCATTTTCAGCATGAAGTCGATCAATTGATCAAATGTTAGAACAGTGTACATTTTATGTGCATCGTTTTGATAGATTTCCATATTGCTCTATAAAAATTAAAAATTCAAAAATTCAGCAAAGTTTTCGATTTCTCTTACCGGCTTGTCATGAATGATAAAAAGTGGGCCGAGGTTGCAATGATGATATGGGTGTGATCCAATGTTGTATTTCGCTTTCACTGGAACTTCATCCAGCCAAACGGCTCCATGCATTTCAACCAGCTGTTTCATTTGAATTCTTTCATTTTCTGATTTGACACCAGCTTGCATGTGAATGTGCACTCCAAATAGAAAAGGAATATATTGTTTGTGAATCCATGCAGCCCATTTCAAAACTGTTCTATACACAACTCCCTTGTATTTCACTTTTTCCACTCGAAATTTGTAGTCGTTTCGGAAATTTGATTTCTTCTCCAAACAAGCGCGCATCCATTGTTGTTTCATCAGTATAGTTGGTAGAAAAACACACATTATGTAGCCAAACTCATCAGACTCAAATACGCCATTACTACCGGTCTGCACTATGAAATGAGTGACTCCTGACATTTGATCCGTCACCTAGATAATAGATAATCGATGGCCGAAAGAAGAACAAATTAAATGATAAAGTGCTCACATTTCCATTGTAGCTCTCTATAAAAGGATTACAGAGCAATTCATCCATACGAGTATCAATACGGATACGATAGGACATGGTGGGAAGTAAGTCAGGCATCCCTAAAACGAAAAGCTCATAACATTCACTACAAGGTACATAATTGTTTTGCAGTTTTAGCGGCTTGAACCTACTGATAAATCGCTCTGATTTCAACTTTAAACGCATTTATTGTAAATTCACAGAAAATTGGTCCCGAAATGGCATTTCATCATGCAGTTTCTAGATATTAAGCCGCTCGTTATCAGGCCGATTAACTAACAAAGATTGTCAGAAACTCACTTTGATAGAACTTTTTGTTCTTGTATTTTTCGAAAATCTTTTCAATTTCCATGAATTTCTCCATATCTTTTTGTAAACTAATCGATGCTTCGTCAACCGTTTGGATTGCGGTTGATAATCGTAATACTGTCTGTAAATTGTTTTCGTAGTAATTAGCCTGAAGTAAAGTAGTATTGAACCCACGTCAAGGCTCTCATCCAGCAGATGTTTTGGAATCTTGTTTTCAATGTTGTATGCATTTCGGTCAGCTCCATTCTTGATGAGATACTTCACAATTTTAACATGACCATACTTGGTTGCTGCGTGTAGTGGGGTATTTCCAAATACTTTAATAATATGCTCAAAATGAATTAAAGTACATTTCTAGCTTACCGTTGTACACATTTATAAATGATCCTTTGTCAACAGCTGTTTTTACTTGTTCAAAGTTGATCTCACGAACTGCTTCACAGAGAATATTCTTGTCTGATTCCTGATCCAACCAAAACTGAGAACTACCTTTCATTTTTAGCTTAAGTTAAATAGCTCACCGAGTATCTCCATTGCAGTTCCAATGTTTCTTGTGATGCGAACCGTGTCAAATAAACACTCTTCATTCGTTTTCTACCGCTTGCTAACAGGCAGCACTGAATGAATACTGCAGCTAGAATAATAAGACTCACTGCGATAATTATGATCATGACATATTTCCAAGAACCTGCGACGTGTTGCAAATTAGGCTCTTTACGCGCTAATTCGTTTATATATATGAATATACCCAGAAGTTCAAGAAGAGTTTCGGAACTTTTAGATGCTGATTTAAGATCTTTGCGATACTCGGTAAAATCCAAATGAAGATGATTCACTTTCTCTAATAATTCGAGTTGGTGTGTATCATTTCTTTTTTTCACATGTGTCTTAATTCTGTCTAATTTTTTGGACGCTGATTCCAATCCGGTTATCTTTGCGGCTTCCTTGAACACGTTTGAAATACTATTATTTCGAACTTCTGAGATGAACTTATCCAGGTTCTCCACGGCTTCAATTGTCGCTTTAATTCCATTTCTTACGACCATCCATTCTTTCAAAACTTCGCCAGACACCATAAGATTTAAGTCAATCACTTTTTCTAAAATCTTCTTCTCTTTTAGCACTCTTGTCATGACCATAATTATGTCCACTCCCACATGAATTTTGGTTACCATATTCTTATAGTCAAATTTGTCGAGCCTCGTCCATTCCGATTGTAAACCTTTTTTTTTCGTCAGTTCCTTTGCATTATTCAAAATCTCAGCCATTTTCTTAGCTGATCTTACATATTTAGTAGTAATATTAACAACCGCTTTTAACTTCGATTCATTGAACTCTTTCAGATGGTGCATTCCTTTGAAAATTCCATCAATATCTTCAAAAGAAATGTTACTTTCGAATAGACAATGCGAAATGGAAATGACATTAGAAACATTCGTTTTTTTCAGAATCTCAGTGATTCTATCAGTAGATGGAAGGTTTCGAATTTTTGATTTAAAATTTTCATTATCATTAATATTCAATAAAGAATATACAATGTCAGTGTTGAACATCAAAGCCATTATCTCCTTTGAACCATTGTCATCCAAAAAATATTCTAGTCTTTCTTGCAAACGGCGCCATTCTAGAGGAGATAATCGCCAACTTTTCACTATTGAAGACACTTTTGAAAATACCTTCACTATGTCAGGCGTATTTCTTGTCAAAGCGTGCACATGGTCTAAGTAAACCTCCAACTTGAGAGCCAATGCCTGATGGGCTTGAAACGCTTTTTGAAATTCAAGAAAAGTTCTTCCGGATGTCGGATTGTAACGTTGTATCGAAGTTGAAAATTTTCCAATACATTTCTCAATGGCGTGAATCAATGAATCCTGAATCGCCGGGTTACCTATTCCAATCAATGTTTCAACTTTATTAAGAGCATAAGCTACATTTCTAGCAGCACATCGACTGCGTGTTGATTTTTTCATTATCTTATCGATGTTTTGAAATTTTTCGAAGAATAACTTCAACGATTTCAAACCAATTTCAAGTTTCGTCATTTGATCTTCCCCTAAAATGTTCATCAACCTTGTATAATTAAACGCTTCTATCGCATTTCTCAAATGGTCACGCGATCCCTTGTTGTGATTGAATCTCGTTCCAAAGGTGGAGTCCATCAGAGCTCTTGATAGAAATGTATTATTCTTTTCAAGTGCAGGTTCACTATTTTTCAAATCCTGATTCATAGACCTTAACATGTCAGGAACCATTCTGGATAATTGAGGATTCTTTACTAATAGAACAGCCATGCTCATCATGACTTGCAAAAATTCTATTTTATGATAATTCGCGATGTATGTCTCGATAATCTTATATGATTGCAATAAGTATCGGAGTTGATTTAAGTCGCGGTTAATCATACTAGAATAATTGTTATTTAAAATAACGTAGCATGAATACAGATCTTTTAGCTCCACACGACCTCCCAAGCAAAACTCAGTATGTAAAAAATAGTCAAATGAAGGCAGGCTAAACGAAAGATTCTTGTTTTTCAATTCGTTTGTTGATTGGACGTATTTTTCAATTAATCTCCCATATACTCTATTTGTTAACATGTCGGTAGGGACTGTAGATAAATAGGACAATGCATTAATTGGATATTGGACATCTTGAAGTTTAGTTTGAAGTTTCAGCTTCTGAACGTCTTCATAAAATTTGAGAAGTTTTTTTGAAACTGCGGAGTGTCTTACTCGGAGAAAAAATTTGATTCTTTCTCGTGGTATTCCAAAGTATGTGGAGGCTGCAGAATCGAAATTTTTGAAAAATTTAGCCTGACTACGAATTCCTAAAATCAAATCGAGCAATTTGAAAACATCGGATTTGAACTGCTCCAAGTTGCTATATGTTTCTGAAATTGAAATTTCTAGGCATTTATTATCGCCGTTAAAAAGTTCCGACATTTTTTCGAGCCCGCGAAAATCGGGATTTGAATTTAGAGGCTCCTTATTTTTTCTTCTGAATTTTCAGAATTAAACTGGATTAAAAGAACCAAATTGTATTAATCGTGAATTTTTTTACACGTTTCTTCGAATGCTTAAATATATCAATTTGCGTCATTTATTTTTTTTTCGTTTCTTCTGATAAAAATATATCGCGCATAGCAAATGCGCTATGATGATGAAATGGGCCGAGCCTCTAAATTCAAATCCCGATTTTCGCGGGCTCGAAAAAATGTCGGAACTTTTTTACGGCGATAATAGGCATTTCGCAAAATCGTAAGGCATGGTTAGCTGTGATCCGCGTCTACACAAGCGATCACTTAAAGCTGTTGGGCCGAACAGAAATAGCGACAAATAATTTAACGTTTTTTGCCCAGGAAACAATGTTCCATTTTTTCAAGTGCGATATTATCGCCGTAAAAAAGTTCCGATATTTTTTCGAGCCCACGAAAATCGGGATTTGAATTTAGAGGCTCCGCCCATTTCATCATCAGAGCGCATTTGCTATGCGCGATATATTTTTTGAATTTTTATTTTTTCTTCTGAATTTTCAGAATTAAACTGGATTAAAGAACGAAATTGTATTAATCGTGAATTTTTTACACGTTTCTTCGAATGTTTAAATATATCAATTTGCGTCATTTATTTATTTTTTCGTTTCTTCTGATAAAAATATATCGCGCATAGCAAATGCGCTATGATGATGAAATGGGCCGAGCCTCTAAATTCAAATCCCGATTTTCGCGGGCTCGATAAAATGTCGGAACTTTTTTACGGCGATAATAGTTTAATCGTTTTCTTTTAATGTTACCTTGTTCCGCAGGTGCTGAAACACGTGTGCGCAGTTCAGCTTGACCGAATATAATCAACGAAATAAGAAAAATCTTTAGAAAACTGATCCTGGTATTATTTTTCACCTGGAAAGTGGTTCTTCATTTACGACACGACACTTATCACCGGTGTTACCATGCAGAGCGTTAATGTTATCACAAAAATATAGAATTTAGCAGTGAATCAATAAAATTACAAGAGAAACAACATGAACGCAAGTTTTTTTTTAATGTCACGGGAATAATAACAGATAAAACTTCTATTTAATGTAAAGATAGGGGTTACAAAAAGTTTGAAAAAAGGTGCAAAATCAAATAAATAACCTTTTTCTATCTGACCGCTTTTAAAAGGAGGAATGCGTGGTTGTACTAAAACAATTTAAGAAACATTCTAGAGTATTATTTCAAGGATTTCACAAGAAATTCTAGAGTATTATTTCAAGGATATTCCACGGCCTGTTTTTAAAGTTTTTGTTGATCCTTTTCAATCAATTACACAACTTTGATATTTTGAAACTTTGAAATTAACCTTTTCTAAAATGAAGTATTTCGAAGAAAATCAGAGTCAAAAGCTTGTAATCCAGTACAGTGTGTCATTACCGGTACGATTCGGTTAATTTACCGGTAATTTTACCGGTAAATTAACCGCGAAAGTACCGGTACTTTACCGGAAAGTACCGGTACTTCATCGGTAAAATTGCCGGTACTTTCGCGGTAATTTTTTACCGGTACTTCACCGGTAGATTTTTTTTATTTTTATTAGAAAATATTATTAATCTGCTGAATTTACCGAAATCTTTTCTGTTAATTTTAATATTACTATTCCAAAACAGCTTTGTTTGCGAATTAACCAAATTCATTATAAACTAAACAATAACAAGAGTTGCATGAGTCAATATGAACAGTAATCAAAAATTTATTCTGATTGATCTTCTTCGTCGCTACATGGTAGTGAATAATCCGACATTTCATCGGTCGGTTCATCTGTGGTATCACTGACATTGTCACTTTGATCTTCATCAGAGTGCGGGCTCGAGCTTGGAGGCATTTTTGTCTGTAAATCAAATAAAGTTCGAATGAAAATAAGAAAATGACGAAAAAACAAGAAAATTCTAAAAACTAGCAAGAATTTTGAGATGACCGAAAAAAAAACTAGGTCGTGTAGTCCTCGTGGACTTAAAATTTTAACCGGTACTTTATTATAGTATTTTAACCGGTAGATTTACCGGTACTTTTCCGTTAATTTCAAAAATTACCGGTACAGTACCGGTATTTTTTCAGTAAAATTTACCGGTAAAGTACCGGTAAAAATAGCGAAACGAGCCTTTACCGGTAATTTTTATCGGTAAGGACACACTGATCCAGTACACAATCCTAATTCTCAACATTACTCTACTTTATTACTCATTAGTCAATTCAACTTTAGGAAAATATTATGCTTGATAATGCATTATGTAAAATGGTTACGATTCACACGGTTATTTTATGATTTTTTAAATTGTAATTATGCAACTTTCTTACTGGTTAGAATTGACAAAATTGTTAATTTGAGCTTTGGTTTTTCAGTTGTCGGTGGCATGACTCCTTACCGTCCTACCCACTTTTACAAAAAGCACAATAACTTCGTAACGACGCTCTATCGAACGGTATACGCATTCTTTAGCTAAAGCGAGGCGGGTGTTCTTGAGATATGTTTTTTATGATAATTGTTCTTGGCTAGAGGATCGTGTTAGTTTGATCCGTTTTGGTTGGGCTTCTTCCTTTTTTTTGTTCCAATTTTTTGTTGGAAGAAAGTTCTTTGTGTTGTAAATTCATTCGAGTATTTTCCTTTAGGAACCCGACGCTCCGTAAATACATGGGCAAATTTTCGTCTCGATCCACATAATGATTGCGATCACGTCCAACGCTGAGGGTTTTACACCCATATGGTAGCTTTAGCGCTAATAAAGCGAAGGCAAGATATTGAAAGAGATTCGAGGCTGTTGATATCCGGTGAGCTAACGAACACCATGTGCAATATCTGATTATATAAGGGTTTCTGCCCCCTCACGATTATGCATAAAAATTCTAGACAGCTCGGAAACATTTCCGGAGCAGAGTTCGGTTTAAAAAACTTTTAAAATCAATTTGTTTAAAATATTTTATTTATGGTTCACTTTTCTCATTTGATACTGGAATTGGTACTTTCCACTTATTATCATAACTGCACTCCATTTTCAGCATGAAGTCGATGAATTGATCAAATGTTAGAACAGTGTACATTTTATGCGCATCGTTTTGATAGATTTCCAAATTTCTCTATAATAATGAAAAAGCCAAAAATTCAGCAAAGTTTTCGATTTCTCTTACCGGCTTGTCATGAATGATAAAAAGTGGACCGAGATTGCAATGATGATATGGGTGTGATCCAATGTTGTATTTTGCTTTCACTGGAACTTCATCCAGCCAAACGGCTCCATGCATTTCAACCAGCTGTTTCATTTGAATCCTTTCATTTTCTGATTTGACACCAGCTTGCACGTGAATGTGCACTCCAAATAGAAAAGGAATATATTGTTTGTGAATCCATGCAGCCCATTTCAAAACTGTTCTATACACAACTCCCTTATATTTCACTTTTTCCACTCGAAATTTGTAGTCGTTTCGGAAATTTGATTTCTTCTCCAAACAAGCGCGCATCCATTGTTGTTTCATCAGTATAGTTGGTAGAAAAACACACATTATGTAGCCAAACTCATCAGACTCAAATACGCCATTACTACCGGTCTGCACTATGAAATGAGTGACTCCTGACATTTGATCCGTCACCTAGATAATAGATAATCGATGGCCGAAAGAAGTACAAATTAAATAAAAAAGTGCTTACATTTCCATGGTAGCTCTCTATAAAAGGATTACAGAGCAATTCATCCATACGAGTATCAATACGGATACGATAGGACATGGTGGGAAGTAAGTCAGGCATCCCTAAAACGAAAAGCTCCAAACATTCACTACAAGGAAATTGTTTTGCAGTTTTAGCGGCTTGAACCTACTGCTAAATCTCTCTGATTTCAATTTTAAACGCTTTTATTACATTTTCACAAAAAATTGGTCCCGAAATGGCATTTCATCTTGAAGCTTCTAGATGTTAGGACGCTCGCTTTCAGGCCGATTAACTAACAAAGATTGTCAGAAACTCACTTTGATAGAACTTTTTGTTCTTGTATTTTTCGAAAATCTTTTCAATTTCCCTGAATTTCTCCATATCCTTTCGTAAACTAATCGATGCTCCGTCAACCGTTTGGCTTGCGGTTGACAATCGTAATACTGTCTGAAAATTGTTTTGGTAGCAGTTAGCCTGAAGCAAAGTAGCATTGAACCTACGTCATGGCTCTCCTCCAGCAGTTGTTTTGGAATCTTGTTTTCAATGTTGTATGCATTTCTGTCAGCTCCATTCTTGATGAGATACTTCACAATTTTAACATGACCATACTTGGTTGCTGCGTGTAGTGGGGTATTTCCAAATACTTTAATAATATGCTCAAAATGAATTAAAGTACATTTCTATCTTACCGTTGTACACATTTATAAATGATCCTTTGTCAACAGCTGTTTTTACTTGTTCAAAGTTAATCTCACGGACAGCTTCACAGAGAATATTCTTGTCTGATTCCTGATCCCGCCAAAACTGAGAACTACCTTTCATTTTTAGCTTAAGTTAAATAGCTCACCGAGTATCTCCATTGTAGTTCCAACGTTTCTTGTGATGCGAACCGTGTCAAATAAACACTCTTCATTCGTTTTCTACCGCTTGCTAACAGGCAGCACTGAATGAATACTGCAGCTAGAATAATAAGACTCACTGCGATAATAATTATCATGACATGCAAATTAGGTTCTTTACGCGCTAATTCGTTCATATATATGAATGTATCCAGAATTTCAAGAAGAGTTTCGGAACTTTTAGATGCTGATTTAAGATCTTTGCGATACTTGGTAAAATCCAAATGAAGATGATTCACTTTCTCTAATAATTTGAGTTGGTGTGTATCATTTCTTTTTTTCACATGTGTCTTAATTCTGTCTAATTTTTTGGACGCTGATTCCAATCCGGTTATCTTTGCGGCTTCCTTGAACACGTTTGAAATATTATTATTTCGAACTTCTGAGATGAACTTATCCAGGTTCTCCACGGCTTCAATTGTCGCTACAATTCCATTTTTTACGACCATCCATTCTTTCAAAACTTCGCCAGACACCTTAAGATTTAAGTCAATCACTTCTTCTAAAAACTTCTTCTCTTTTAGCACTCTTGCCATGACCATAATTATGTCCACTCCCACATGAATTTTGGTTACCATTTTCTTATAGTCAAATTTGTCGAGCCTCGCCCACTCCGATTGTAAACCTTTTTCTGTCGTCAGTTCCTTTGCATTATTCAAAATCTGAGCTATTTGCTGAGCTGATCTCACATATTTAGTAGTAATATTAACAACCGCTTTTAACTTCGAATCATTGAACTCTTTCAGATGGTACATTCCTTCGAAAATTCCATCAAAATCTCCGAAAGAAATTTTATTTCCGAATAGACAATTGGAAATGGAAATGACATTAGAAACATCCGTTTTTTTCAGTATCTCAGTGACTTTATCAGTGGATGGAAGGTTTCCAATCTTTGATTTGAAATTTTCATTATCATTAATATTCCTTAAAGAATGGACAATGTGAGCGTTGGACATCAAAGCAATTATCTCCTCTGAATCATTGTCATCCAAAAAATATTGTAGTCTTTGCCGTGAACGGCGCCATTCTAGAGGAGATAATCGCCAACTTTTCACTATTGAAGACACTTTTGAAAATCCCTTAACTATGTCAGACGTATTTCTTGTCAAAGCGTCCACATGGTCTAAGTAAACCTCCAACTTGAGAGCCAATACCTGATGTGCTTGAAACGCTTCTCGAAATTCAAGAAAAGTTCTCCTGTGTGTCGAATTGTAATGTAGAATCGAATTTGAAATTTTTCCAATACATCTCTCAATGGTGTGTATCATTGAATTCTGAATCGCCGGGTTACCTATTCCAATCAATGTTTCAACTTTATTAAGAGCAGAAGCTACAATTCTAGCAGCACATCGACTGCGTGTTGATTTTTTCATTATCTTATCAATGTTTTGAAATTTTTCGAAGAATAACTTCAACGATTCCAAACCAATTTCGAGTTTCGTCATTTGATCTTCCCCTAAAATGTTCATCAACCTTGTATAATTGAACGCTTCTATTGCATTCCTCAACTGTTCACGCGATCCCTTGTTGTGATTGAATCTCGTTCCAAAGGTGGAGTCCATCAGAGCTCTTGATAGAAATGTATTATTCTTTTCAAGTGCAGGTTCACTATTTTTCAAATCCTGATTCATAGACCTTAACATGTCAGGAACCATTCGGGATAATTGAGGATTCTTTAATAATAGATCAGCCACGCTCATCACGGCTTTCAAATATTCTATTTTATGATAATTCGCGATGTGTGTCTTGATAATCTTATATGATTGCAATAAGTCTCGGAGTTGATTTAAGTCGCGGTTAATCATACTAGAATAATTGTTATTTAAAGTAACGTAGCATGAATACAGATCTTTTAGCTCCACACGACCTCCCAAGCAAAACGCAGTGTGTAAAAAATAGTCAAATGAAGGCAGGCTAAACGAAAGATTCTCGTTTTTCAATTCGTTTGTTGATTGTACGTATTTTCCAATTAATCTCCCATCTACGCTATTTGTTAACAAGTCGGTAGGGACTGTAGATACATAGGACAATGCATTAATTGGATATTGGACTTCCTGAAGTTTAGTTTGAAATTTCAGCTTCTGAACGTCTTCATAAAATTTGAGAAGTTTTTTTGAAACTGCGGAGTGTCTTACTCGGAGAAAAAATTTGATTCTTTCTCGTGGTATTCCAAAGTATGTGGAGGCTGCAGAATCGAAATTTTTGAAAAATTTAGCCTGACTACGAATTCCTAAAATCAAATCGAGCAATTTGAAAACATCGGATTTGAACTGCTCCAAGTTGCTATATGTTTCTGAAATTGAAATTTCTAGGCATTTAGGCATTTCGCAAAATCGCAAGGCATGGTTAGCTGTGATCCGCGTCCACACAAGCGATCACTTAAAGCTGTTGGGCCGAACGGAAATAGCGACAAATAATTTAACATTTTGCCCAGGAAACAATATTTCACTTTTTCAAGTGCGATAGTTTTATCGTTTTCTTTTAATGTTACCTTGTTCCGCAGGTGCTGAAACACGTGTGCGCAGTTCAGCTTGACCGAATATAATCAATGAAATAAGAAAAGTCTTTAGAAAACTGATCCTGATATTATCTTTCACCTGGAAAGTGGTTTTTCATTTACGACACGACACTTATTATCGGTGCTTACCATGCAGAGCATTAATTTTATCAGAAAAATATGGAATTTAGTAGTGAATCAATAGAATTACAAAAGAAGCAACACGAAAACAATTTTTTTTAATGTCACGGGAATAATAACAGATAAAACATGTATTTAATGAAAAGATTGGGGTTACAAAAAGTCTGAAAAAAAAGTGCAAAATCAAATAAATAGAACAGCAAGGAAAACAAGAGAAAGCTGAAAGAGAATACTGTGTTGACTTGCAGAATCCGGTTGAACACCTTTTCCTATTTGACCGCTTTTAAAAGGAGGAATGCGTGGTTGTACTAAAATAATTTAAGAAATATTCTAGAGTATTATTTCAAGAATTTCACAAGATATTCCAAAGCCTGTTTTAAAATTTTTGTTGTCTCTTTTCGATCTTAACATTGACAGAACATTGATATTTTGAAACTAAAATTAACCTTTTTTTAAGTATTACGAAAAAAATCAGAGGCAAAGGCTTGTAATTCAGTACATAATCCTAATCCTCAACATTACTCAACTTTATTACTCATTAGTCAATTCAACTTTAGGAAAATATTATGCTTGATGATTCATAATGTAAAATGGTTACGATTTACTCGGTTCTTTTGTGATTTTTTAAATAGTAATTATGCAACTTTCTTACCGGCTGGTTTCACTGGATGCACTGGTTCCAGTGGTTCCACAGGCTTCAAACTTTCTTTCACAATTTCCGCAATTTCATCATCACTTAGTGTTTGATCAGGGAGGATAACGCCATCCAATCCATCGATGACTTTGACTGGATTTTCAGGTTCTGATGGACTTTCCGCCTGGACAGAAATTGCGTTCAGATCTACCGCATTATCAGAATCACTGTCTGCAAGTTCTATGTCGTCAAACTCTTCGGCTTTTTTTATCACATGCTCATAGACATATTTTCCGAAAGGTTTTCCCAATTCAGCAGCGTTTTCCTCTGTGAATTTTGTAGTATCCTGAAAAAAAGGCATGCTCGTATTTGCGAATTAGTGGGGTACTTAATGCATAACAGGTTCATATAGATTTTCTGTCGCCAACCTCATCTCCGATACTTTCGACGTCACGTGTTTCAGCTTCCCTTTCAAATTCATCGTCCCTTGGCTTCACGACTTCAGTTTCAGTGCTTTCGCGATCTCTATTTTTTGATATATCAACTGATTTTTCGAAGTCTTCTTGATTTAATGTTTCACTTTCTAGCTCCACTTCATCTGCTGATTTATTTTTTTCGTCGACTTCGTCTCTTGAAATCGGAAGCTCAATGTTCACGCTAGGTATGATGACTTCTAAAATAAAAAATAACGAAACCTCCATGATGATGTTTTTAAAGATTTTTCAAATAATACTGAATTTGTTCGAATTTCAATAAGATTATCATGGCCAACATGTGTAGTTGACTTTAGACTAACAGTAGGCACCAGGTAATTAAGTATCAGACCCCAGAATTTTAGAATGGAGGTTATACGACCTCTTATAGGAATTATTCATCATGCTCTTATAATTGGAAAACGCTACTTTCCAAAAAAGAAAAAAGTAAAAAAGGGTCAATTATGGAAACTATAATTAAAACAGAAAACGTGAAAACACCCAGAAGGAACCGGGGAAAATACATAATAGAAATCAATTATGCTCATGTCACAAAAAATCTTTAACATTTTGAGGAGAACAGCAAGAGAATCATTGATTTAAAAAAATTAACCAACTCAGTTTTAACGACATCTATTCGGAACATGTTAAATAATGTAATTTCTACATTGGTTGAAATTAATGTATGCAATAAAATCTCACCTAATTGTAAGATTTTTTGTTCACCTTGAAGACGACGAATATTTAAAATTTTATTTTCCTAATTATTTTCCAAAATTAAAAACTATAGAAATGAAATTATCAAAATTCATCAAAAATGTAAATCATCGAGGAAGAGGATCTGCGTAAACGCGCTCCCACTAACTCTGTTAAAGCCGCACCGGACTCGTGGCAAAGCAGTGTGGCAATTTGAAAAGTATTTATTTGTTTGTAATAAAAAAAAGGCTTCTCCTGACTCTAAAATTCTCGGGTAGCTAAAACTCTGAGGTAGCCAAAAATCTAGGAGTAGCCATTAATCCGAAAGTAGCCAAAAATCCAACGGTGAAAAGTAGCCAAAAATCTAGGAGTAGACATAAATCCTTAGGTAGCCATTAATCAGGTAGCCAAAAAACCGGTAGCCATTCATCATTGGCCTAGATTCTGCCTTGCTTTCGCCGGTTCAACTTGCTGCGGTAGCATCGATTGTAAAATTACTTAAGGTGAAACTGCGTTCGCTTAAATTATAAAAATATCTGCTCTTAAGGCGCAGAAAAGGGAGGAGCTAGAGACAGGCGCAATTTTATTGAATTAAACAAAACCAAATATCATACCAGCTTTCCTGTCTAAATCGTCACTCTTTCCCTCAACAGTATCTCGTTCTCCAACATCTTCCCTGTCCTCCGTCTTCAAATCCTCATATGACTCTCCCGAATCAATGTAGTCTCGATTCGGCAGAGCCGGCACATTCGGAGCTAGTTCTGTAAGAATATCTATCATTTTTCATTATTATTTTGGGGACTGAAAGTGATTTCGGTTTGCATCAGTTTTGAAAAGTCATAAGCCCAATATATAGTCATAATTAGTGTGCTTCACCGTTAAAATTTCCACGGTTAAATGAGCTTTCGGTGAATTAACCGTTAAAAATTCACCGCTTTTCACGGGTAATTAACCGAGTAAAAAATTTTTAACCGGTTAATTAGCTCGAAATTAACCGGTTAACCGCAGGTGAAATTATCTGACGTGATTATTGGTCCGTTCAAAATAATCTTATCTAGCCTCGGTTAGTTACTTTCTTGGTTATAAACTGCGAAACAAAAATGCCTTTAACAGCTGCAAGGTGAAGCTTGCTTACCCCTTGGTTCACTCGACCCATTTTCATATTCATCTCCAGCATTTTCTTGCTCTTCTGGTACAAATTCTGTTTTTGGTGACAGCACTGTATTGCTCGAATATGGATTGTAATCTTTCTGCTCCACATTTTGCGGTGTATTTGGAATTTTGTATATTTCAGCTGAAACTTAATAAGAATGCTGAACCATAATGCTGCTTAAAGTTGTATTTGGTTTGCCCTTCAACAAATGTGCATACCATTCTCTTTAATTTCTTTTTCGTCGATATCAATTTCGATTGTAATCGGTTTCAAGAGATATTCGAAACCTTTTAGCACTTGCCCATTCTCATCAACTGGTACTGCTATGCCACCATCTTTATCTAAATGGCCAATTCTGGGATCATTCAGATTTTCGGCATCTTCTTCCTTAAAAAAATGTGATTTTTCTTCATGTTTTTACTATGAATTCTCAATTCACAGAATAAAAATAACTTTTTCAATGAGAGATGACTTTTCAACATTTATTTGAATCTTACTCTCTGGTTAATATTATCCTTTTCCTAGCGAAAAATCGTTTTCTCCTGAAAAGATACAGTCGACCACGCCACGAAACTTTGCCTTTAAGCGCATAGATTAATTTTAGTTGCGTTCAGATTGGCAAGAATGAACTATAAAGCCCATAATAAATAAGGTAACCGGCTATGCTAGCCGGTTATGTAGAATGAAATAAGCTAAATTGAAATAAGTTGAAACGAATACCTCCAAATGAATTGTTTTTTGATATTTCAAAAGAAAACACTTAAAAAATTTAACACTATTGTAGGGAGAGGGACAACTTTTCCCAATTTTCCCAATTTTCCCAAGCGGGTCCTTCCCTACCTCCTCAATCGGAAGTGGTGGTAAATCTTCTCCTTTCTCTTCATATCTTTCGAACTTAGTTCCATCTGCTAATTTGGTTTTCACTGGCGCGCTTTCTGAAAAATTAAATCTATTAAGTGTCTATCAAAACTCGGAAAATATATAGACTGGCGCCCAAATGGTATTAAACAATTCACCCCGCAAAACTCTGACTGCTCTTGCCCTGTGAATCACTGCTGCTTCTGCGTCTGAAATTGAAAAAAAAATAAGGAATGTATTGGGAATTGGGTTACTGGGTATGATATACAATATTCTGATGTTATTATAACACTTTCAATGATTTCAATATGGGCAATTTCTAGACTTTTTTCATATTTTCAGGCATTCGACCATGCTCAAATTTGTCACTGGCACATTACTCACCATTTGTCAGAGAAGCTATCAAGAATAAGCTGATTCCGAGGACAGTACGACAATCGACAAGCATTTTTAAGTTGTTGTGTACACGATTGTGTAACAGCTGCCTTAAATTGACGGTGAAGGCAGTGACATTCTTATCGAATCAGTGGTTATCTATCATGGAGAGAAGATGCTCAGAGAGTGGACAGGAGAAAAGAGCAAATTGAAATTAGAGATGCAAAAAGAACAGGTCAACAAGTTCACACCTTTTGGAGAATATGGTGAGTCAGCACGGAACTAAGTCAATGTGAAAACGTGTTGATCGTGAGAACGCGGTGCGGATCGGTAACGGGGAACAGACGTATAGCCATTAATTTTTTATATTTTTCGGAAAGAGTCTGTTTTCGCATTGTTTTAAAAGACGACTTGGGCAAGACTATGGCAACATTTAAACGTTCTGCGGGAAACGCTCCACAGTTAGAGAGGAAGGCGAGAGGGCAATACTCTTCGGCTTTTTATTTCCTTTATTAACGAAGTTGACTCATCACTCTCTTTAACTTTTCTAAAAATTATCTTTCCAAATTTGGCTATTTTCTCTGTGACTATCAACTGAGACTATTTTGAACTAGTGGTGGTAATCTGTAATTAATCTATTATAAAATTGATAAGAACTTAGCGAGATTATGGGAGAAATCGCCTAATTATATAATCTTATTATGACAATTTCAGCGTATAACAAAAAAAAAGAATAAAATGCCGTCAAAGCAGGAGTGAAGGAAGGAGAAAAGTAACAACTTCTCCATAAAACATATTCTACATCAGAGATGTGCGGAATCCACATTCCGATTTTTTATTCCTTATTGTTACGGTTTTTAGCGAAAAATAATTCGAAATTAAAAAAAAAATGTTTCGTTTCCGAATATTTTCGCAGCAATGTCCTATTTTCTTTGAAAAACATATTAGGCTGATTCGTAAGCTTCTTTCATTTTGACGTAATAGGTTGTATCTTTAAAAAATAAGAAATATGAAATAAACTAAAAAAAGAAATAGATGGAGCTCTCGTTCCACGAACAGACCACAGACCGAAGTGAGCTTCGTTTATCATTCAAGACGGCGCAACTCAAGTCAATCCGAGTATCTCAGTCCCTTAGAGTCTAAACGCGTGGAATATAACGGCGCAAGTTAGGAATGTTTCCCATTTTTTTGAGTCCACGAGAAAATGCTGCTTGACGACCCAAGATGGTCCTTTATAACTCTTGGGTGGTTTCGATAAGCTTATTCTCGACCTCAAGTAGCTCTGCATCCTTGTGCAAATTCTCGTGGTCGTCTTGATCAATCAAGATTATTGATTGCCTTTTTCAAATCGATAGTACCATCTAGAAATCGTTGTTCGAGAGAGGGACATTTGTCTTGTAAAGCACACCCAAGTCTTCTGGAATCTTCTAGAAGTAGAAACAAGGCAATGTTCCGGATATGATTTGGAACGAAACGTTTTGGTATATCTCAGTGCATGGCAAGAAAAGAATAAAACTGGTTGTGTTTAATACAGATAAGAAGTCGGAACTTTGATTTAAATGTGCTCTAATGTTCAGGCTCGCTATGATTTCGGTTTCCATTTTGTAAGTGATGATATCATTTATATGGGCCGCCTTGTCCTTTGTACTCAGCTCACTTACTAAGAAAGGTTGATAACTCACCGCGGAGTTTCCATACGAGACCTATGTGAATCGATAGATTAGAAAACACTGAGTAAGAATCCGTTTTCAGAATTTGTTGAACGCTTCAGCGAAGCGAGTTATTTCGATCTGAAATTCCAGCACTGACTACTGTGGTTAACCATCTTTAGTGTGGTGAACCGTGGCAAATTGGCAGAGTGACACTAAAAATTGGATGTGATGTCGCGGAGGAACTAAAGATGGTTAACCACAGTAGTCAGTGCTGGAATTTCAGATCGAAATAACTCGCAGGACCACACCATTACGTTGCCTCCACCATGTTTGACAGTTGGTGTTTGATATTTTGGGTCTAATCTGTCCCCCACTGGTCGTCTGACATAAGCAATTCCATCGGAACCAAACAGCATGAACTTGCTCTCATTGCTCCATAATACTCGTTCCCACTGGTTCTGAGTTCAGTGCAGATGAGCGCGTGCCCAGGCCACACGGGCTGCTCGATTACGGTCTGAAATGAATGGTTTCTTCACAGGTCTCCTACCAAACTGTCCGGAATCATTTAGACGACATCTGATCGTTCTAACGCTAGCTACAGGCGATCCACGATGAGAAACTTGCTCGAGAACTTCAGCGGCAGACAGAATGTTGGTTCTGGAAGCCCGGACGATGTTTCTATCTGTCACATGGTCCGTAACACGAATCCCCAAGTGTTTTCTTTTGATTGCTTGTCCGTTTTGAATCTTCCAGCGTTTTAGAAAATTTGAAACGTTGCTACAATGGATATTGAACTGCTAGGCAAGCTGCTTCTACGTGCACCCTTGCTCCCGACCTTGGGCAATCGCAGATTGCAAAGTTGAGGTCAAATCTCGTTTCCTTTTGGCTTTAGCCATAACAAAAAGAAAGATTTCAGAAGTTATCTGAAAAATTCTTGGAGTTTCACTCCCAGAAAAAAGTATATGAAAAACGACCAAAATGAAAAAACCCAAGAAAAAATTTCTTTTTGATGAAACATCACGAAATTTCGCGGGGAGTACATTATATACGCGGGCTTCATTGCTCTTCTTCAAAAAAAGTTCAAAAAAAAAAAACAAAAAGGTGATATTTAAGTGGCCGCTACTGTAGCACGATTATTGTTTCAAGTAGATATGTATTTTTAATTTTGTATAAAAATTAATCAAAAACAATTATGGACTTTGGAGCTTTTCCCTCGGCAATGAGCATTGGTAAATCGACCATAAACTTCAGAATCGCCTCATCGTATTTTGCAACCAGATCTTGATTTGAGAAGTCGCTGATTTGATCCATCACACTGTGAAACTAGGATTTAAAATATTTTTTAAATTATAAAACTCACTTTCCACCAGCCTCCACCACACTTTTTCTACTCATTTGCTCAATTTGTGAGCTACTTGCCAGCATTGTCTTCATCATTACGTTCTGATTAAATGCGTCGTTGATTGCTGACGAAACGATTCCTTCTAGTATCTTCTTGGGAAGGTCTGGCTCTGCAGTCACTGGGCGACCAAGTCCAATTCCTTGGGTTGTATTCCTATTAACTGCATCAACCATGGCGCCGACTGTTCGAAAGCCTCCAGTCAAGTACATTACAGTGTTTTTAAACACTGGACGAATCTGTAAGATATTTTTTTGAAAATCAAAAGTTTAAAAATTAAGGCGATTGATTACCTTTTCTGCAAATTCAGCGAAGAACGCTTCTCTTTTCTTTGTTGATTCTCTTTCATGGTCGAACAAGAATTTCTCAGCAGTTCCGCCGGATAATTCTACGAAATCAAAATCTTTTCTTTCATACTCACTACACATTTTTATTGCATCATCCACTGTAGTTCCCTCCGCTTGAAACTCAACCGAATTGGTTTTCAAGCCAATCAGAAAGCTAGTCGAAGGAATTTCCTTCCTGATTCCATCATAAATGTCAATAACTAAGCGATTACGATTTTCCAGTGATCCTCCATACTTATCACTTCTTTTATTCGTAGTTGGAGATGTGAATTGAGTCAGAAGATATCCATGAGCGCCATGAAGTTGTACTCCATCGAATCCACATTCGTACGCAAACTTCGCAGCATAGACAAACCGATCGATAACCTCCGTTTTGACTTGCTCAGTCGTCAAAGCGATCGGTTTTCCGTATTGCTTATCTGAAGTCTTCAATTCAACATCGGACGCACTCCACGGTGTCGGATTCACGTATATAGGAGTTTGTCTTCCAGCATGGGATAGTTGAACAATTGCCAGTGAGCCGTCTTGTTTTATTTTCTGGGCCCATTGAGAAAAAAGGTTTCTTCTTTCCGAGCTCTCGCCTTCTTTGAAAATAATAGCGTTGCCGATAGATTCAAGGTTGGTCTGAAAAAATTTCACATGTAGAAAACAGAACACGAAATTGAGAGTCCGCGACACACTACACCGAAATGTCGCTCAGTAGTTAAAGGCGCATTAGTTATTTCCAAAGTTGGTGCTACTGGCGAAAATGGAACTTGAATTATTTCCAGTATACAACTTTTTTTGCACACATTTTAAATTTTTTGCATTTAATTTCCAGCTTTCTTATCAGTACTGATAATAAATTACTTAAAAATTGGAACAACTTTCCACTTTCTACAAATTTACGAAGATTTTCACTTTTGGTTCAAACGAGTTCAACCGGAAAGTTTCCAAAAGGAGCAGTCCAAAACGACGGGCAATCCTGCCTTTGCATGTCTCGAAATGTCGCGGTCCCCGCGAAGCCACTATTTTTATCGCATTTCATATAGAATTTATGAATTAGGAACTTACCGGGTCTATCAGCACATTGGAGGTCAGTATCATTCCAAACTGTCCATGTCCCCATTTATCGTATACATTCAGAATTTGTTTCGTTGGAAGACCGTGTTTATTCAGATCTTCTGGAGCATATATAGACAGTCTCTCGGTCATCGCGGCTTTCATAAATCTGTTTTGAGCTGTTCTCCCACTTGGGAATTTCAGCGTCTCTCCTAGTATTTCAGCAGAAACAAGAGCAGCGTTTGGGAATCTTTTCAAGGACATTGTGAGAACCTAATCAATTTAAATTTTTAAAGAAATGTTGTGCTCTAGCTTCTCAGGTCTTTCATTTATATACCAGGTGACTACGATGACAAATAATTTTCATCTAGCACAGAGTGCGACCATAGAAGGAAAAAAGTGCTCTCTTTAGTTTCATCGCTTAAGTCATCACCTCTCGATGCTACATTTTCGTGCATTGATTTTTTAGAGGTCGGCATCAAAAAATATAAACTGTTAATTGCGAAAAAACATTATCGGTCACTATAATTCCCTGCAAGCTGAAAATAATTGCTTGCAAATATCACAAAACGCCCCAGCCAGCACTTCTGACGCGTAAAATCTAGGAGATCAAATTTTGCTGATTTTCAACTGGAATGTCGTCAGCTTCATCATTTTCTTGACAGCGTTGAATTCTTTCGATTTTCTGCTGTATCGCATTGATAAAATCATCCGAGATGAACACTCTTTGTGTAATTCCGTTCGTTTTAGTGGAAATTTGAAAGAATAGACTCTGTTTGAATTTAGATAACTGAAATGAGGCACTAAATGATTTCCATCAAAAAATCAGCTTCCCAATACGTTTTCTTGTTTTGTCTAACCCGATTTTCCCTTTTTTTCGGTGGTCTGCCACTGTGCCACTTCCAAAATGCTATCAGGTGTTTCAAATTTCAGTGAAAAACTACAGATGCCACCGAAAAACAGCGATATATGTGCAACGAATGCTTTAAAGTGAGAGCAATAGGAATCAAATCGAAATATCGGATATTTATCCACCACCACCACCTTGATTTGTCGTGAACCAAATTGATTTTGATCTCTTGGAACAGATGACGGGTCATGGCTCTGGTAAGTGTGCACTGAAACGGTGACTAAAATTGTTTCAGCCCGTTTTCAGCGGAGCCTTTCTCATCTGCACCACCGCTTCTGTGTTTTTCATGCTTGCACCCATCTCTGACCAGAAGCACCCCAGTTTTTTTGACGGTGTTGAGGTCATCACTTTGATGTTCTTCGAAATGAACCAGGCAATCATTCTTCAATGCAAAATCCAAAGTGGACTTGGTTTTTTGGCGTGTGACAAGCTTCGATGTCGATGTTTTGTATTGAAGTACTAGAGAAATTTGAATAATTTTGTCACCGTCATTTGCAGACTTCGTGACGGCTCATGGTTCATAGCTTTTGCTTGCTTAAAACTTTGTGAGACGGTGTTCTGGATGAGATTCGCCTCGAATTGGCAATTCATTGCTCATTTGTAGTGAAAACGTCTGGCTACTGTAACGGAAGTGAAGAACAATTAAGTATAAGCAGTGAAAGAAAGAGAAGTTAGAAAACCTCTCACCAAGAGATATTCGAGGATATAAATATACCCCATATGCAAACGCCACCCGCCCACTTTTATTAATTTCGCGCTAGTGTGGGGCAATAAGCCTAGGATTTGTTGCTTTTTCATCATAGTTTTCATTTATTTAATTTTTTTTTCAATTTTCACATGTTTTATATATTTGTAACGAATTAATCAACAGCTGTTAGATTCCAAATGGCGCCTTTTTCTCCCAAATTTTAATTATCTCTCACGCATTTTAATAACGGTGGGGGAGGGGACTTTGAAGCAGATTGTCAAGGATTTCAATATGCCGCCCCCCCCCCCTCCTTATACTGTGTGTGGGGGGGGGGGAGACTGATAACTGAACGAACGGTTGGGAGTGGGGGATGTGCATAATAAAATATCGCTAAACTTAAAAACGCTGAAATTTTGAATGAAAGTCAGAACCTTTAGTGCTTGATTCTGCAGAGCGTTGGCTTCCCCATCCCCAAGAAAGTTGGAGTAGTAAATATTCCAATTTTAGTATAGTTCCCGTATATTTCATTTCATTCTTTCTCACTGGAGACAACATATAAATAATAATTTCCCTGTCTCAGCGGGTCTTATCATCGCGAGATCTAGGACGGACGAATGTTGCCGTCGGTCTACCTATTCCGACCTCCTCATAACATTCATATTACTCCGCGCATACTCCTCGCCCTTCAAATTCTATACCAGCACTTATTTCATGTGTTGTTTCCTATTTCATAGATGTGAAAAATTCTGAATTCGTTTCCTTCGTCGTTGTCAACTATAAGAGTTCCTCGATTTCAGAAAGATGAAGGTGGATGTTGCGCGTTTGGCTGCAACACTTGTTTGTATCGTTTCGGCGTGTACCATCTGTTTCACTTTGATTACACTTTGGCATATTTCGTCCAAAATTCAAAAGACCGAAAACGAGATTATTGGAAAGCAATCTGCATTCAAGGTAAGATCAAGATTCCGTATGATCTTTGTCTGAGTTCTACAAGCGTGCCGAGTTTAGGCCAAATCGCAAGTGATCTGGGCTGAGTTGATCGAAACCGGAAGATCTCTTCGTATTCCAAGAAATAGTTATGCCGCAGATGAAAAGAAGGGCATTCTGCATCAATGTAGTCGTGCGTTTCTTCTTATTAAAATTTGTACAAGTTCGTGAAAAATGATTCTTGCAGAGTGCACACGCCTCCACTGTCCCCAGGGCTCTGTCGGAGAAGAAGGATTACCTGGAAATGATGGACAGCCTGGAACACCTGGAAAGCCTGGATCCCCTGGATTGGAAGGAGTAGATGTCGACCTTCAGCCACAAGAGGAACTTCCATGCTCCATCTGCCCGGCAGGTCCTCAAGGACCACGTGGTGCACAGGGCGAACGTGGACTTCCAGGGAATTCAGGAAGGAAGGGCAAATCGGGAAAAGCGGGGCAGCCAGGACAACCCGGAGGTATTGGAGCAAGTGGAGCAAAGGGACCAACTGGTATCAGAGGGACACCTGGAATAAAGGGACCACCAGGAGACACAATTATTGCTGGTGAGGGTATCAAGGGTCCCACTGGTCCTGCGGGGACCCAGGGACCAAAAGGACCACCAGGTAGTCCAGGAAGACCATCAAATATCAGAGGAGCACCTGGAAAATCCGGAATACAAGGTGGAATTGGTCAAACCGGAAAGTTTGGAAAATTCGGAGAACAAGGAGGAATTGGAGCACCAGGAGAGCCAGGGCTTCCAGCTGCCTACTGCCCATCCGATTGTGGAGTCAACAAGATTCTCTCTCAATTTGGCCATCGCGCTCAACATCCAGAATCCATTAATGGAGAAGACAATGGAGCTCCTGCTTCTAATCGTGAAGAATACAGCCAAGAAGAACCAGTAGAGTCGTCGGGGCCACCTGCACCACAACCAGCAGCTTCTATTCCACAGGAAATCCCTGCAGCTGAAGAATCCTTCGAGGAGTCTTCATATAGAAGCTTCTTTGGTCATTGAAAATAATCTTCATAAAAACTTTTAATTTAATCCATAAATTTGTTTTAGTTTTTTTTTTTTAATTTCAGCCTCTTAATTTCAAAAAAGCTGAAAGCATAAAGCAAGGTTCATTTTAAAAAATATATTTACAATTTTAATATAAAACAGTACTGCTGCAGTGATCCATGCGCCTTTAACTCCATTCGAAATGTTATTTATTTATATCGAATTTGAGGATTTTTTCATGGATGGAGCCTAAAATTATACAAAACACTACAAAAAATAATAAAAGTGCCCAAAAATCCAGAAAAAGAGTTTAAAATTCGAAGAAAATACATTCACGAACTGCTCTTTTCAGACATTCGGAATTTTCAGACACTTTGCCAATGATAATCTGCAAGAAAAAAATTGCACGGCAACTTACAGCAATCTCCTAGAAGACAGATGGCAAGCAGACTGTATGGTGATGTTTGTACAGCAAACGAATAGCAATTAGCGAAAAGCGTAGCCACATGCGATCTGCTTGTCAAAAATTCTCAGAATGGTTGAATTGTGCGCGACCGCAGTTGCATTAAGTGGCATTTCTTGTCGAAAACTTCTGGTATCGTACATTTGAAAAATGAAATTGCCTGGAAGAGACGAGGAAGCAAGAGAAAAAGAAAGGCATTGAGCATGGAATACGGGAATGGGCTTCGAAATCCATGACAACTTGTAAGCACGGCGGTTGAAAGGATTGAGAAATGGCCAAAAATTGAATAATAAGAAATTCATATATTATCGGAGATTCACATAGAGATTGCATTTCGTGATAGAAATTACCTTCACTGAAATGTTCTTTCAGCTCTTAATGCTTCGATTACTGTCGAGCAATTCGAAGCGTGGGATATCTGAAATTCATGACTTTGTCTTTCGAAATACTTAGTTTAATGTGCTTAGGGGAAAGTAGCAGTTGAGATAGTTTCGTGGAGAGATCCGTAGTTTCCGCAGGTCATGGTCGACAGCGATGGTTGCGTCCGATGAGAGAAAAAACTCGTCCCATCGACGGGAAAAATCGGAAAGGTAAAACAACGTATTATGGATGCATTGCACTTGATCTTCATGAAAAAGGAAAAAAATGTATTTATACGACTGTCATTATAATGCGAATGACGGTTTTTGGACTAACGGTGACGCAGCGTCGTTGCGGGTTGATTCTTCCCGAAACCCACTGGTATCCATTGTTAAGCGTCTTATCCTAATCGACAGGCATAAATGAACACAACCAATCTGTTCTCACATTTCTATAATAATTTTTCATCTAAGGAGAAGCATATGCTACTAGTAAGTTTACAACTTTATGAATTTTTACAATGAAACTAATAAGAACAGTTGGAAATGAATATCAGAACGAAACAATGTAGGCCAAACAAGACAAAACGAGACGTAGACTTGACGAAACTATATCTGAGCATTGGTTAGAGAAGGCCCCACGAAAGGCGAAGAAATAACTGAATTAACAACCAAAAATAAAAATACTAGACCGCTAGTATTTACATATTATATAAACGGAATCCTTGAGAAAAAGGCACATTGAATGAGAAAACGAAAGAATCAGGTAAAAAGTGTAATAGGGTCGAGTTTGAAAGAAGGATTCAACCTGATTGGTTAATCTTGAAAATAAGAAAACAATATTTTACAGTATTTAATAGTTAGTTGTTTTGGGAAAAATTGGCTGACTGAGTTTTTTCATAATGTCCCGTGAGTCCTGGTTTGGGGGATCCATAGACACAAACTGTGTTGTCGTCGTAGCCAGCAACGGTTAGAAGTCTAAAAATTATGAAAAAGAAGTAAAAGAAAAACCATTCAATTTCATAGAGAGCTTCGTCTTAGGTTTTTAAAAATATTATAGTACCTCATTTGATGCATCGTCAGTGAAACAACCTTTGGTCCCAAATTTTTATCGTCCGTCATTGACGATTGCATTGTGCGGCCGCTCAGCTGAGCCGATGACAATTTTTGTTGTGAACCGAAGATATTAAAAGTGTTGGAACTTTTTTCTCGCCGTAGCGAGGTGGGCTCCCCGGGTGGTAGAATTCGAGCCATCAGCTTGTTCTGTGAAACATCATAAATTGCAAGCTCGCCACCGCCCGAACTAGCGAGAATTCTTGAATCTTCGTGAACAAACATGTGAGAATGGGTGCCTTGCTTCCATGGAGTCACGATAGACGGAGTGGCTTCCTGAACAATAATACATCATTTAATTCTAACCATTTTTCAATTACCTTGAACATTCTGAGCTGCAATTTATATATACTACCATCTTGACTACCAGCAAACAATTCAGTGCCGTATCCTTGCCTGTTCACTCTTAGATGCATTATTCCGGGTGGGCGGTCGTTGAATTGATTCACCGTATTTACAGGAGCTAAAGTGCATCGTGCAGCTTTGGGATTTGCCATTCGCATATCGAAATAGTCTACACGACCATCAGCATAACCTGTAATATAGTTGTTTTATACATTTGAATGTCGAACGCAAATCTCACCAACGGCAATCATGTTTCCTTCATCATCCAGATTTCCCGACATAGCTGTCGGTAGAGTATTTCTGTCCAGTTTAGCTCCAAGACCAGCTTGAGGCTTGCTTCCAGGGGAATACATGACATCTTGACACACCTTCTCGCAGTGAGCATCCCAAATACGGACACTTCTGCTGCCAGTGCAGAGAAGCTTTCCATTTTGTTGATTCCAACTAAAACATGTTAGATCTAGTGCGTGAGTTTCTATGGGAAAACTTACTCAAAAAGACATCGGTTTGTATCATCACTCAGTTTCATTTGATTTTCTAGTGCGAATGAAGCAGACACGAGTTCGGGTGGCTTTTCATAATCGTCACACCATCCGAGGAAGTAAGGATCCCAAATACGAATTATTCCATCAGAACTGCATGCGATGACCATTTCTCGTGACATATCATTTATCAAAATGAGCTGAGAAACATATGACGGACAAAATGGGTTTGAGTTTGTCAGATCAAAACGTCGGAAATAGCGAGAGTCCGTGTCTTGACGAATGATTGTCATCATTTGGCCATCAGAGGCGTACATACATCTGAATCAGTCAGAATTATGAATTAATTTGATTTGCTTTCTAATATCAGGAAGTTACCACGCTTGAGAAAACTATAAATAAAACAAGGTCAAATAGAATTCTCGTATTTTTAAACGAACATTCAAAAAATTTATTAGCCTACGCTTGTTCGGAGAAAAATCCAAAAAAATTATTTGGATACAAAATTGTTTGGTAAAAAACCAATTAATTAAAAATTGTTCCCGAAGATTTTCACGAAAAAGGCTAGAAATCAGATAATTCGCTTATAGCTTTCAATTTCAAAATTTTATCTTATTATATAACATTTTTTTTTTAGAATTTTTGAGATTATTTTCACATTTGTTTTTCATTTGTACATTTTCGGTTCATAGAATAGTACTTTCACAATTGAATTTTAAAATTTAAATATAGTCAGCCATTTTTTGTGTTTCACTAGTTTTTTTTGAGAATAGTTTGAAAGCCTAAGGTCTTTCGGATTCTTTTAGGAAAAAAAAACTAGAGAATCCGGTTATGTACAATAGTACCTAAAAATTTGTTTCGATTTTTTCGGGAATTGGTTTTCCTCGCAGCGCTTTTTCTTACCTTCTTAGTTTGGAAGTTATTAATGATCGGGCTGGATGAGTCAATTTGACTCTCCATAAACACTCATCATACTTGCAACTGTGAAAATCTCGCCCTTCGATTTCAGCACTTTGCAGCATTCCTTCCATCGCATGTATCGCCCAATCACTGATCGTTGTAGTCGTCACGACAACATCCTCCTGACTTTTTTCTTTTTTTCCTTCTTGTTTATCACGTGCTCGTTTCTCTTCATTCAATTTTTTATCTTGTTTTTGTAGTTCCTTTATCTTTTCGCGAAATTGTTCCGGCATGAATTCATCCTCGTCATCTTGCTCCCATTCCTCCATTTTCTCTTCATCAAGAGTAATGACATGAAGAATTGGTTCAACGAAAACCTTGCTGCACCATGAAACGAACTGAGTAGATACAATAGGATTCTCAATCATTGTCCGTAACGTTTTTGATTCTTCTTTTACAGCAAATTCACCGGGCACTGCCTTAGATCGTTTCGGAGTGAATTCTCTTTTTGCTGCCTCTATGAAATCCGATTTTCCTGAAAATATCGAAAATAAATTAAAGCAAATTCAAATTTAGAGAACACTCACTGAATGTTCCTTTGACAGTTTTTCCAGAAGCGGATGTAGCTTTATCTTTTTCTTCATTTATCGATTTATCTTCATGATTTTCTTCGTCCGACTCATCATCTTTTGAGAACAGTTCACTACTTTGAGTCTCATCGGTGAATGAGCTACCAGGAGAGAGTGCGTTTTCTAAACTTATATTGTAGAACGGGAAATATTAGTACATTTTAACAAGATCAGTTGTTTTTGTTAATGTGATCCTCATACATATTTATTTGAAATATGGGAACTTACTATGATGCTGATTGGCTTCACCAGGACTTCCTACTAGAAATTTGACCTTTGACTCATCTTGCAATTTTTTGATCTGCCCTTTTCCTTTTCGCTGCTCTTTTTCATTTTGAATTTTCATCTCCGTGAAGTCAATACCTGTGCCGGTTCCGGCTTCTGGAATAACTCGAACAACTTTCAATGGGGTGCCATTAATTTGAAATACATTTTCAAGTCATGCTCTAGTCACAGACATTAGTCGTTAAAAAATGGCAAAAGAGCCCATACTATTTGCCAAACTACAGTGAGTAGAGAAGCAAAATGACAGAGTATTATCACAAAGAATTGTATAAATTCACTAAAATAACTTTTTTTTAAAGCCTGAATTGAAAATTGAAAAAAAAAATAACTGGGCATTCGCCTAGAGAGGATACACTTACTCTTCTCTACTTCCAAATTTCGTTTAATCTGTGCGGCTAGATTACTTTGTTCTTCCGAAACACCGACAGGTCTGCGGGGCATTTCGACAGTAGCTCGAGATGTTTTTCGAGCAATCATTTTTCGATTGAGATGTGCCATTGTGTTGTCGATGCTTGCCTGCATTTCTGGGATTCCTGCCTCGATGCGGTAAACAATTTTTTGAGCCATGCGGGCAACCTAAATTTTTTTTTGCTCTGTCTGGTTTTCACGTATTCACTGTGAAAATTCTACTCACTCTTTCAATAGGATCCAACGAGAGCCTCAGAAGCGAGAGCCATGTTCTTGCCACAGCCTCATTGAACGTCTTTGCTTCCAAATGTTTGATTTGTGCTTTGGCTCGCTTCCTGTATTTCCAACTATTTTAATGAGATCGAATTCTGCATCATAATAGCTGCTTACCTGAATTCAAAGTCTTCAGATTCCCGTTCCACAACGTGACCCGTATCATGACAAACAGCATAGATATTTCCTGTTTCATCCTCAAGAACTGTCTCTTCAACAGCTGTACTGAAAACACTTGTTGACATTTTTTTCCGAATTACCGATGGTTGCATGAATTCGTTAACTGGAGGTTCACGATGATGCCACCGATTAGATGGCATTTCTGAGGCGATGTCAAATCCTCGCTCGTTTAGGTTTTCCGATGAATTTCTCTTGCGTGGGAACTTGAACTTGATTTGATTGGATAGATCCAACAGAAAGCTCACAAATCGATTTTCGAAATCAAACACAAACCATTGCAAGGCAACAATGAGTTCTTCTCTGACTAAAACAGAGCTATCAAATACACACTGGGAACACATTTCGTCCACCAAGTTTTCTTCAACAGCCGATGCGTGTTCGTTGCTCCTTGATGAGTTTCTTAGCAAACTACCGAGTGCGAACACAGCAGCGGCTCTGACTTCCGCCGAATCATCATTCAACTCTATTATCATTTTGTCATGAGCCGTCAAACGGATACCTTGCCATCTGGCAACATCATAATCCGACCATAAACGGCCCAGACCAATCAAGATCCAAAGCTTCAGCAGCTTCACAGACCGAGCCGCGTCATCAACCATCAGTCCTGTGCAGATTCCCATATATCCTTTGCTTGTCAACTCCTTCTGTGCCACTTTGAAGTTGTTCGAGGTGAGCTGAGCGAGGACAAATGCCGCTACAGTTTTCTGTTTCGGCTTGATGTCTGGGTCACCGAGCAGCTGGAGAAAATATTGGAATCTCAGCATTGTTTTCTTTTCAGACTGTGAATTAGGTTGCTTCTAAAATAATCATTATTTTCCAAAGTTTAATGATGAGTTGGTCAAGCCTATACCATAATTCCTTGTGGCTGCTTTTGTTGGGATTGCTGCTGCTGCTGTTGTTGTTGTTGCTGTTGTTGTGATTGCTGCGGCTGCTGTTGTAGTTGCTGTTGTTGCTGCGACTGTTGTTGTTGTTGTTGTTGTTGTGGCGGTTGTGGCTGTGGCTGTGGATTCGGAGAATGTAGTCCTCCAGCAGGATCCAACGGGTGTTGATTTTGGGCATATTGTAGCTGCATATCTAGCGCCTGATTTTGGTTCTGTTGGAAGCGACCTCCAGTTTGAGTGCTGATTTGAAGAGCACGTTTATCCATGGTTAGCTGTGCTGGTGGTGGTTGCGGTGGGTGATTGACAAACATGGATGACGGCTTGAGAGCAACAGACGGTTGTTGTTGCTGTTGCTGCTGTGGAGAGGATTGCTGTTGTGTTGCAGATTCGTCGATGCATTCGTTAAACAACTCCATCTGACAAGAAGGGTCCACTGCCAAAATTTTAGCCCAAATAAATGCAAGAGAAATCTTTAAATCGCTAATATTACTTTGCAAAAGTTTTAGCACATATGGGAAGATTCCAACCGCCAGTGAGTACCCAATAGCCCATCTACCAAAATCAAGAAACCGAGCCAGTAGTCGAAGAGCTCTGACACGATGAGCTTGACTCAGAAGCACTTGAAGAACCATTGGAAGTTGTAAAGGAGGCGTTCCTTCGTCAACACCGTAGTCCAGCCATAATTCGAATGCTTGCAGTTGTTCAGTGAAGAAAGTATTATATTGGTGTGTCTCGTTGAAGGCTAGCACGTGTTCAAAGTCAATGAGCACTGAATTGTTGTTTTATGAAACTTTTTCCCAGATTTTCAGCTCACCGAGGAAAGGAAAAACAGAGCTTCTATTGATAACATCTCGGCCACAGAATAAAGCTTTCTCTGTTTCTTTTACATACATTAACTCTCTGCAATAATCGAGAACCATATCCATAGTTTGATCCCAACACCTCCAAAGATCGTGTTTTGAAGTGTCCTTCAGCTGAGGTACCGATACAGGTACTATAATTATGAAAAACAAAATTACTTTCAAAAAATACAGGTATAGAATAAGTAAACTCACAGACATCAAACTTTGATAAAACTCTTTGAGCCAACAGGAAACTCCTGAACAAAGTTGCTAGAAGGAGATCTTGTCGGAAGAGTTTTTGAAACAAATCGCGATCAATGGAAGTGAAGGCGATAGTATCCGTTATGGCAGTAAATATCCAATTCAGCTCGCCGAGAACAGTTCGTCTTTCTGATAAATTACCCGGGATCATGTCGAGAATATTCGCGGGGTATTCGTCGCGGTGTTCCGAATGGCTTAAATGAAAAGCAAGCGACGTTCGGATAGGAGTTGTGAGACATGAAGTGAAAAGATCAGCTGGTAAATGAGGATTAGACATAGGAAGCCATTGACCAACGCTACATGCTGCCAAGTGAATGCAGTCCTTAAAAATGTCATAATGCGCCAGAAAAAAAACGCAATGATTGATAAAAATATACTGAAGCATTAAATATTTCTGAAATTGCTCACATTATATCTAGGATACTTCTCCGGAAACCCAAGCGCTTCAGCTTGATCAGCATCAGTCATTTTTGAAGAAATGGGAGGTAGATTTTTTTTCTCTTCTTGCCATCTATCAAATTTGCTCTGCCATGCTCTGAAACATTGTTTAATAGATTCAGTACATATTATACGGCAAACATTTTCTGATCCTCTCCGAACCGTCTGTAGTTGTGAAGAATGGTTTCAGCAGAATGAGTCTCCCAAATATAGATAGTTGGATAGTCCAACCACTCTTGTAGATCGAAAATTGATAATGGAATGTATTGTGTGAAACTCTTATTAAACACCCAAATTTCTCCATTGTCAGTAGGTTTCGGCACGCCATGACCGTTGTAATGGAAAAGAACCCGATCGGTCCCACTTATGCGTCGTTGGTTCGTTGCAGCTTTACGGACATCGTCAATGGGTGGATCCGTACAGATTTTATATCGAGTTCTACAAAAATTAATTTTTATGAAATTTTTAAATCGCGATACCAACATTTCTTGTGATTTCAGAATAGTTCTGACGACATCTTTTTATAAATGCTAATACTTGTGAGCCAGTTATATATTATTTTATATGTATAGTGGTTTAGTTTCAATGAAGATTATATTTTGTTCGAGTCACTTAACGAGATGGTGTTTGCAAAGTTATTTTTTATTTTTATTTTTAGAGAAACAGAGCAATGCAATAGAGCGTATATCTTTGCGTCTCCTCACTTTTGTAAGAAGACAGCGGCGTTCTAAACTAGCAGAGTTGAGCGTCAGCGGAGAGAATGGCCGAAAACGCTCAAGTCAGCATATTTCTCAGACCTATCTTGCGAAACATTAAAAGCCAAGGCTATTCTCGAAGACCACTTACTTAGGCTTTGGTTGCCATTTTTCATAAGCCCTTTGCGTACTCAATCCGATATCCATAGCCGCTCTATGTGCTCCACATTTGTATGGATCAATCCATGATAATAGTCGAGCGGGGGCATCTTTCCGAGACGGAGCTTCTGGTGGATCCACTCCCAAATGTAGACACATGATAATGACGACAGAGGCAGTACGGAGACGATCACTGCCTTTTCGACGGTTTACACTGTAAATGTGTGTTTTTGTAATTTAATCTATCGCTGTGTGTAGCCTTGATATCAATCTGAAGCCAATGGACTGTCGTTGCTCCCCTAGAACATCTACAGATTTCTTTAAACGAATTCATCGGAGAGAAATTAGGACGTTTAGGGCATTTAGGGCATATTATAAGAAAAATACGTTGAATCTACTAGTCTTAAACATTTAAACATCAAAAAAGCACTTATACATTTTAAATAATATATTTAATCAACATTGTTTTTAAAGTTAAGCTCACGTCAGGGTCGATCAGTTCATTATTATAGCATCTAATACAGGAATTTTTAAATGTTTCTTTTAAAATTTATTACAAGACTAATGAAGAAAACAAAACACTATCTATGTGATTTTTTTCGATTTTAAATATAGGTAAATCGAAATCATACCACTCCTCGATGCAATCCCACTCATCTTCCATGCTTCCTGCGATATCTTCAACATGCCGTGGTTCTTGTAAATATAGTGTCACCCGTTCCACATTTCTCTGAATAAGCATTCAAATTTAACTATGTATTAATTATACATGCATTATTTTTTTATTGAAAGTAAAATTAATATAAGAAATTTAACATTTATTTTTATTTGCATTTTCCACATTAAATAATTCCTTTTCAATAGATTTCTAACCTGTGCATGCCACATTTTAACTGTCAATCGTTCTGCAAACGAAGAGAATGGTGTTAACTTCCTATCCTCCTCCATTTTGTGTCTGAAACTGTTTTATTTTTCAATTTCGATTTCATTCACAAGTCACATGACATCTCCCGAAATATTGGAAAAAGGAAAATCTGGGAAACAAACATTTTTTAAACATTGAACGGAACATGCTTTAAATAAAACAAACAATTGCAATAACTCTGAATGTTTTATTATTAACAAAAGTGCAAAAATCAAATTGGTACTATTTAACGTTGGCAAAATTAGCAGACGGCAGAGCAATGCGCTGACGCGCTCTATTGCAAACTTCTCTCATTTCGGCGAATTTTCAAATATTATATTTTTTGGAAGTTTCTTACAGAGCGTTGCTATACAACATCGCAATTTGAAAAATCTGCTACACTAGGCTTTCTCAATCGTTAAATTATTAAAACCATCAAGATAGAGATTTTTGGATGCTTGGACTTCTGAAATAGTTAAAAAAAAAAGGAAATATTAACAATTTTTATTGAATGATATAGAGTTTTCAATTTTAAGGAGGTCTCTTTTTATTCCTTTGTAAATAGTTATAATAATAAACACAACAGAGAAGTAAGAAAATGTGAGAAGATGTTATTTGTTTAAGCCACAGGATACATCCGTCTCATACATCCCGGTCCAGAGCATCCGAGTTTCGTGCATATACAGCCAGGCGGAGCTCTTAAAAAGTGAATTAAGAAGTAATACATTTATGGGCTACGGAAAGAAAGTGTATAGAATAGAAGTTATGAAAACAAACAAAATAAATTCGAACCCTAGCCAAAACTTCTTTTCGAATTCCGGTTCCATCGCTGGACCAGACGACGACATCTGCCGGTATCTGGGGTACTGGGCTATGTTTGAGCTAAACAGAAAATCGAGCGGATCCACTGCCCAAGAGGCGGCACAAAGAAGTAATAAGATTGCTGGCAGACCAATTATTGACGATTTCAACATCTGAAAAAAAATGGAGTTTGTACGCAAAGAACCCGAAAAAGAGTAAGTTCGGAGTTATGGCAAAAATGAAGGATGCTGAATGCTCGAATATACGAAAAAGTAGTACAAATAATACTACATATTTTGAAAAATCACACCTTTTCAAATAAGTGTTTTCCATGCTAAAGCCATTAATCAGCTGTTTATATAAGCGCCTTCTGAGGCAGTCATCTGACACTTTTCGATTAAATATAATTACATAAAACCCAATCATAAGCACGAGCGATTGATATTTCAGCTGGTAGAATACCAAAGAATTCAGAAATCTTATTATCAGATTCCGACACATATACACTTTTTTGTAGTAAACCTGTTTGATCAGTTTTGCTTCTGAATGAACTTATAAACTGGATTTCGGACAGATCAGAAAACTGTTCATGACTTAAGACGTCAAAGAGAGAATAACAACTTATCTAGAAATCCTAAAATATGTTCAATGTGCATTTCAGTATAGACGTTCTGATGGAAACAGCGAATTGCTCCAATATAACTTTTCTAGCTCGTAGAGAAACAATAGGCGCATTGAACCTATAAGCAAGAAACAATTTTAAAAAGTTTAAAATAGTTGTTTGAATTCGCAATTTTGAATAGGAGTCTTTGCCAAATTATTGATAAATGGCGCAGATTTAGACGGCGGATACTATTGTATTTTAACCGCCTTTTTAAATACAGGGTGGGGAATAAATATAGCGCCGCATTCAAGACGATGTAATAACTTCAAATCAAAAGATTTTTTTTCTGAGAATCAACCAAAACGTTTATTAAACAACCACAAAAATTATAGCCTTCGAATTTTTCTCCTTTCGCTTTGATGACTGCTTGAAGTCTCTTCTGGTAAGAGTCGGCGACGACACGGAGGTAATCAACGTCTCAATTGTCCCATGCAGCTATCAGAGCGATCTTCAGGGCTCCCAAATTCAGATAATTTTCTTGATATAGTACTCTCTGTTGGAGCCAAAGTCAACGTTGACTACCTCCGTGCCGTCGTCGACTCTTACCAGAAGAGACTTCAGGCAGTCATCAAGCGAAAGGAGAAAGATTCGAAAACCGTTAATGCTATATTTTTTACTGTTATTTAATAAACATTTTGGTTGATTTTCAGAAGAAAAACTTTCGATTCTAAGTTATTACACGGTCTTGAATGCGGCGCTATATTTGTTCCCCACCCTAACTTAATGAAATGGGAATTGTTATCTAATTGGCAAAGAAATTGGTAAGAGTAAATCTTGGAATATTTTCTCGTGGAAACGTGCTTTAGAAAGTCGGAATATATGCGAAGCGAGGCTATCTAAAATAGAAAGGAATGTCTAAAAATGCGTTCTAGAATCTTTATGAATTCTGCGAAATTGATTATTTTTAAAAATCACAAACAACCCAATCGTTTAACAATTAAAACTCATTGTGGTTACCTTGAAAAAATGAATGCTGATCTTAGGGAAGAAATTCGGAAGAAGTTTTGCGGCACAACTTAGGCAAATGCAAAGTCCTTAAACTAATAAAGTTGGAGGGCTGCTTAGAAGGGGTTTAAGATTACAATAATTGTCACAATTTAGTAAATTCTGAAATGTGTAAATGAAGCTTTAAAAATTAATTTAGATTTATTGTAACTGAAAAATGTTTAAAAATGCTTCACAAAAATCAATTAAGATTTATTGTGACTGAAAAAAGTTTATCAATGCTTCACAAAAATCTCCGTATATGACTCCAGAAAACACACGACTTCTCAACGTAACGTTTCTAAATGCTATCCTAAAATCCGACGCAGAATTCGTCGTCACGAGTGCTTATAGACACCATTTTTGTGATCCTGACAGAAAACGGGCGGACTCGTAGCTTTCTTCAAACTTGAAAATATTGGCCAGGAAGTGTCGAACATAAATTTGTGAATTGAAGTAGAAATCAACGGCGCCATCGGCTTTCCCGCTGTTTTTTTCCACAGCTGAAAACGGCCGGCTGATTTCGGCTGTTAGAGTGGGTAGTCGTAGACACGGCGCAGCCGGCGTCAGTCACCTGAAAATTGTAGTAAAAATTATACTTTTCAGAAGCCCATAAATCTACAGTGCGGTCAATATCTATAGGACCCCCCTCTAATTAAGGTCTATCCGGAGAACGGAAAAAGATATCAAAATTCTGTAAGCGTCATTCGATTTCAAACACAAAAAAACCCCGGGGCCAAAATTTCATGAAGATACCACTTTCCAGGATTCTGTAACAACAAAAAGGTGCATCTGCAAGTGGTCAATATCTATAGGACCCCCTCATTTTCCGCTGTTTGCAGATAGGAGGTCCTCCGGAACTTTGATCTTTTTTTCCTGTTTTTGTTTTATTGCACGTTTTTCGGTTTTCTACAGTAATTTTACACTTCTAGAATCCTTCACGCTTTTTGAAAAAGCCCAAATACACTAAATTACACATTAAAAGACGTAGTTTATTGAAAACTGGAAAGGAATGGCAAGAAAAACATCAAAAACTAACAAAAATTCATTAACTAGTTTCTCCTCCATTGTTCAGGATCACTTCAATCAAACGATACGGCATTCTGGCGACCATATTCTTGAGAACAGCGCTGCTGATGAGGTCCCACTCCGATTTCACAGCTCTCATTAGCTCGTGTACAGTGTTGTACTGTCGACCATTGTGGTACACACGTCGAACCAAGTATCCCCAGATATTCTTGATGTGGTTCAGATCCGGACTGCAGGTGGGCCACTCCATCACATCGATCTTCTTGGCGGAAAACCAATCCATTGTAGACTTGCTGCGATGGGTTGATGCGTTATCTTCCTGGAAGGTGTGAGTACGGCGGCGGTTCTGGAAGAATGGAACGATAGTGTTCTGAAGGGTCAGCTGATACGAAGTGGACGTCTCGCGAGTAGTAATGAACTTGAGATCCAACTTCTTCTCGTCGCAGAATGCTCCCCAAACCATCAAACGTCCACCGCCGAAATTGTGCTTCGAGAAGTACTTCGGATCCTTCCGAAGATCTCTCCAGTGGCCTCTGTATCTCTTCAGTAGCCATCGAGAATGTCTGAGGATACTTGGTTCGACGTATGTACCGCAACGACCGTCTGTAAAACACTGTACACGAGCTAAAGAGAGCTGTGAAATCGGAGTGGGACCTCATCAGCAGCGCTGTTCTCAAGAATATGGTCGCCAGAATGCCGTATCGTTTGATTGAAGTGATCCTGAACAATGGAGGAGAAACTAGTTAATGAATTTTTGTTAGTTTTTGATGTTTTTCTTGCCATTCCTTTCCAGTTTTCAATAAACTACGTCTTTCAATGTGTAATTTAGTGTATTTGGGCTTTTTCAAAAAGCGGGAAGGTTTCTAGAAGTGTAAAATTACTGTAGAAAACCGAAAAAACGTGCAATAAAACAAAAACAGGAAAAAAAGATCAAAGTTCCGGAGGACCTCCTATCTGCAAACAGCGGAAAATGAGGGGGTCCTATAGATATTGACCACTTGCAGATGCACCTTTTTGTTGTTACAGAATCCTGAAAAGTGGTATCTTCATGAAATTTTGGCCCGGGGTTTTTTTGTGTTTGAAATCGAATGGCGCTTACAGAATTTTGATATCTTTTTCCGTTCTCCGGATAGACCCAAATTAGAGGGGGGTCCTATAGATATTGACCGCACTGTATTAACAAATGTAGCCTTAACTACGAGGGGTTTTTTTTTCATGTTTTCTTAAAATTATTAGAATATTTTTGTTTTATGGCATGTGTATTTAGAATCATAGAAAGTAATTTATTTCTACAATCACAGAACGCAAAGTTGAAACAAAAAAGAAATAACAACTTGACTAAAATAACACAAAAATGTTCTTTTCGATATCCCATTTCTAAGAAATATTCCAGATAAATTTTTCGTGTTGCGTTTCTATTTTGTTCTTAAAAATTGCTAAAAATGCAAACAATGCTGTTCTGAAAAAAAAGGTTTTTTAATCTTCGAACTACGGCGCCCAATTTTTTTTTGAAAAATGAGCATACAGAGCTATTTTCCCAAAGCAAATCTTTAGAGCATTTTAAGAAGTTTAATTTAAAAAAAACACATTTAAAATGTAACGGAATTGTAAATAATAGTATTTATGTATTTCGTTCGAATTGCCTAAGAAATCAATTGACTTGCACACCTCCAGTAACCTGATTCATACGCAAATCGCATAAGTCTTCAAGAAGGAAGTTAGGAATATGATCAAACAGCGAGTTGTGATCATTAGAGAGTGATCTAGCACCTGTTAGGTAGATTTCCTGATGTTTAATAACGCAATTGACATCGTATAGTTCTGAAAAAAAAATAGGATGACATTTTACACCAGGTACACCGCGCCCGGTGCACCATTATTCATTTTTATTACATCTTTTTTTTCCGAATTCCCGTCAATGGTGGCTGCATTTCCGTATAGACTCCCGATCCTGGATTGCTAGAGAATAGGGTGGACACTGGAAGACATGCCTAGATGTGGCCGTCCCACTACTGTTACGTTGTTATAGTGAAGACGAAAGGAAGAACTTCGAAATGTGTCAATTTTGTTTGTTTATTGCTTGGGTAAACTTTTTTTCAAGTTTCATATCGATTCCACTTTTTTTGCAATAGTTATGGCGTTTAAAACCCATCCTATTATTTTTGCTGCACCCTGTATAACAACCATGTCTCACAAAGTGGCTTCTAGGGAACATCTTACACTTTAAATTGCAATTACTGTAAAAATGAATATTTTTCAGTTTCCGAGTGAAAATTCTTACTCTTGTTTCGCATTATCTTCAATCACAGTCCTTAATGGATTATCATAAGCTCTGGGGGACACTTGCTTGTAGTCAGAATGCCGAAGAAATATCGTATTCACCGCATTTTCGAAGGGAATTCCTTCTCCATAATAGTGTGTCATGTCGATTCAACAATCGATCAATTTTAATTCGATTTGCCGATTTTTTGAAATTCGATTTGTTGATAAAATCGAATTAACAAAAATAGTGCAAATGCGCTCTACCGATCAAAGCCTTCGGCGGCGGTTTGAAATCGTATTTTTTATCGCTTTCATTCAGATTGTACGATTTCCAATTCGATTCAATCGATGAACTCCAAAATCGACACGACACACTACTCCATAATCTTCCACCTGTTGACCCCGTGTAGCACAGAACTCGTTAAAATGTTGAAGAGGGAGACTCTCCATTGAATCTCCACAGTCAAGGTTGCATTTTTCTAAATTAAAATTTTCGGTTTTATAGATCTCTCAAATTTCTAGCATCTTCGCAAACACACATCTCATTCATCAGATTTATACTATGAGCCGACCACTTGCCGGCGCATATTCCTCAAAATGAGCAATAATGCTTGCAGTTGGTCGCAAATCGCATATCTCGGAGAGCCTAGCATCTTCAGCTCTGATTCCAATTTGTTCAATGAAACTGCTTTTCTATTTTTTCATTAAAACGGGAAGAGACCTATCATACACGATCAGTTCTGATCAGTAATCCTCAGTTTGATAATACTGGAATTTTTCTACGAAATATTATCTATCGTTTAGAGGCGGTGTTTGGGTCTCGTTAGGGGATAGCGCGTTTTAACGCGCCAATTTAAAAATTGTAAGAAAGCGCATACACTGCGTTTGTGATTTATTCAGTTTAATAAACAGTTTAAGAAATTTGGCAATAAAAATTAATTAAAAAACATGATTTTTGAAGAAAAATATAGAAAAAATTTCAATATTCGTTTCAATTTTCGAAAAGAAATCCCAAACGCAGTGTGTGTGCTTTCTTACAGTTTTTAAATTGGCGCGTTAAAACGCGCTATCCCCTATTAGCTAGACCACGGCGCATTCTGCAATTTCAAGGAAACTCCTTACGCAGGTTATGTGAGAACTCTTTCTGCCAAGAACACCCTTTCAAATAGAAACAGTTAATCAACTTCTTGATTCCTCTGGATTTTCCAGATCATTGATTTGTGATCGAGGATCAAAGTTGTTCCATGAGCCGGCGAATAACATTTAAAGCGCGGTACATTATAGTCTTGTCGGCTGTACAATAAGTATTTCCTGCCGATATAATATCACCTTGACGGTTCTAACAAGGTAAAAACGAACAAATTAAATTAGAGAAAGTCAAAACAAATTTAGCAAAAATTTAGGAATTTAGGAACTAAAATTTATTCGGCCGGCGTGCTGCTTGGGTTGACGGTGTATCAGACGTTGAGCGTTAGTCTGGTTCCGAATTAATTTACAGTTTATAATTCAATAATATTAATTGTATAAATTCACTAAGTCTGGGTTGTACTAATTAGAAATAATTAGAAAAAGATCGTGTGGTAGTAAAAGTAAAAGTAACTATAATAGAACATTGAGATCTCTTGGAGGTGTGCTGCTTACGCGACTCGTAACCGTGTCTACGAAATTTTCCGATTATGTTTTCAGCAAATAAACTAACTTTGTTATCTCTGGCTGATTTTATCTAGTGTACTGTCAATGTCGTTCTATGTCAAACTAGAGCATTTCCTCTGCGTAATTTCGTAGTGCCGGCGTAAAGTACGAGTAGAAAAACGTTGGAAGAATGGACACATGTCATAATGATTGATTCACCCGACCTCTCCCGCCTGGAGAAAACATAATCGGAAGTATAAGAGAAACGAGTGCATAGTTTTACTGATGACAAAAAAATGGAGCGGCTGTTAATTTTGGAGAATTTGTGGGGAAAATTCTGGTAGCCCTGAATTAAATAGGCTTTCAGGATTGATCTCTTGACGAGAAAACTGACAATAACATTCTCCATATTGAGAATTAATGTTCAGAGATGACATGTTCCAAATATAAAAATAGCTCGACAAAATAAATATCAAGGACTATGAAACCTGCTATTTAATATAATAGCTACTGATCTGATGCTGACTTGCTCAATGAATTAAGGCTTCCACGAAAGACGAAGCAAGCCGACTGTCTTTCGTGGAATCCTTTCTTCTCGTCTTGCGTTCGTCTTACGTCGTCAATTAAAATACATGACGAATTCTAGACGATGACGAAGACGAGTCGAGACTGTCTCATTTCGTCTTTCGTGGAAGCCTTACAATAGAAATACATTTACAATGTTATTTTTTTTATATAGACAGTTATACAATTTGTGATATTTTTTCTGCGCTCGATCATATTCTCCATTTTCTCACCTATTGTCGTTTGAAAATCATGACACACCTCATTTTCTTTATATTTTTCCGGAATATAAAATATTTTTAGGGCTCTGAAGTCTGTTTTATTCTGTAGTGGTCAACAAGAATGGAAGACTTATTTACAACACAGGAATCATGGAGATGATTTCAGTTAAAAGAGACGCAGATGCATCAAGAGAAAGTTGAACGAGTAAACAACTCTCAGACTAGAAAAAGACGGAGGAAGAACGGAAAGCGGCGCCCCAAGTTATTTTTTTTACGTCTCTGGTCACTAGATAATCTTTTCGCTTTTTCTTACTTGCGTTTTGCTTGACACACCTGGTGTAAAGTATCAAGCACGTATGAAAATAGGTTCTTTTGCTATCTTTATTTTATTTTTTTTTGAAAGGAGAAAACTTCGGTTTAAATTATTCGTTTTACTTTAATTACTAGTCTCTTCTCTCTATTTTTCGTAGGTCAATTAGCAATTTTGAGAATGACGGTTTTGTTGGCGGATAAGAAGGGAAATACTTCAGTTTTGCAATCTCTTGTTGAACTTACCTGTTCTTTTTTTTTGTTTTACCTCCCGAACTCCTTTCGACACTCTGTATTTGTCGGAATTTCTAGATTACTGGTTTTTAAAAAGGACGTTCAATTACGAAAGTCTTTTGATAGTTGTGTTGGTTGTAACCATTGTTGCATAAACTTTTAAATTTTCCGTCACCAAAAAGGAATTAATTTGAATATCGCCTACTTATCTCTATCGAGTATGTCCTTCTCTTCTACTCAAAATAGCCTTTTTCTGTCGCTTGGAAATGAACCGAGCCCATTCTGCGTGTCCTTGTGTCCCTGTGAAACAATAAAACCATCATCCCGTTGTCCTTCCACCATCCGCCTTTCGGAAACTCTCATCTATTTTCTCTCGTTTTTTGCAACCCCTATCCAATTGTGTTTTATATCTTCCGTGAACTCTATTAGTGTAAAAGATAAAAAGAGATTTGACTTTGACTGGCAGATTGATATAGTGTTGATAACTGGAAGGAAAAAGCAAAGGGTTGCTCAGCAAACAATCATGCACATGGGTCTTTTTCGTACGCGTTTACCTTTTACTCCATGGACTCTATCATAGAACTTTGATTATTGATTGTCGGGGCCTCCTGATGACTCACTCCGATTTCGACTTATATTTCACAAAGCGAATTTCTCGGGACGTTAAATTTATAATTTTAATTCTGATGCTTCCGGTTTTAAAGAAAACTCGCAGCAGATAGAAATAAAATTTGTTTTCTACTCACATTTTTTTAAATTGAGATATTGTCTCAGTTTCATCGCCTAAGGAATTAGTAAGCTTTTCGACAGCCGCGAAACGAAAAAGGCGGCCCTAAATTTGAATATAGGCGCGAAACCAATACATTTAAAATATGTCCCGGAAGAATCTCCATGCATTTCTCCTTTCAAATTCGCCACATTTCTCTCCACAATTGGCACCCTGAAACTGAATAGCATGGTGATTAAAGAGGCACAGTCGGCTCGACAGGCGGTTTCGCGGTTAACCGTTTGCAGCGCCGTCCGGCGAGAGCTCAACATGAAGTCAAACTTTTTCATTTTTTGTCTTTTGAAAGTTGGAAGTTCTGAAATTTGAATGTTAAGCGCATGGTTTTTGAGTGTACAATGATCATAGTTTCGATGATTTCGTTGTTTGTCCTCTGAGGTTAATCGAGTACGCACCGTTTTTTTTTTCATTTTTGCATTATTTTTTCCTGAGAAAGAAAATAAATTTGGTGCATAGTGAACTATTTGTGTGTTGCATCTTACCGGTGATTTAGTTAATCGTTCTAGAAAATGTTGCGAAATTGTTAATTATCTTTTTTTTTTGTTAGTCTTATTCGGAACAGGGCCAATTGTAAACTGTGCCATAATTGAGCATTGCTCTGAATTTAAATAAGATAATTTTTGAACTGTCTCTAATTAGAGCACCTTGTTCTATTTGAGCGCGTTTTTAGTTATTAATTAAAAAGCAGAGTTAAAGGAAACACAATTGTTTAAAAGAGAAAACAATGGTGCTTGAGCAAACAAAAAATAGAAAAAATTGCGCGTCATTGAACAAACTGTTCGAATTAGGATTAGTTGAGAATTGACCCTTTTCAGAAACTGCGTACCACCATTCCTGTACCCAATTGCATTTTTTCAATGAAGGTGTAGTATACGAGTTTACACAAAGGTTTGCAGGATCATCTTAACGTTAAAAAATACATTTCTCATCTATAGTTTCCGGAATATATAAAACGTTTTCCCTGTTTGTTTCAAAACATTCTTCAAAACTATAACAAGTCACACCTACATCTGAACAAACACAAAATGATTTTCCTTTCCATCCAACACACTTTTCTCCTCTTCGGCGCTATTACTCATCGAGCTTTTTTTTATTCGAAAGTGAAAATTTGGATATTTTTTCACCGAAATGTTCAGAATGGTTTATTACATATTTTTCTGGTCGTTCATAGTGCCATTTGAGAAAAACAAAACTGCTTATCGTGTCTTAGCTACATGAGATTCTGTTTTAAAAAATAACGAGTTGTTGGAATCAATATTTTTTGTTAACTTAGTATTTCATTGACCAGAAGCACTATTTAACCATACTACTATTAATAATACAAAAGGTGTCTGAAAATCTGTTGCGCAATTGCCACATATCTCGAAAGAACATACATTGACCTTTCTTTTTTTTATTATTCCTTCTTACTGATGTGCTCCGCTCATAACGATTTTTGAAATGCTACGAAAAACGTTGCATTACGGCGCATAGAACAGTGAATATATGGAAAGGAAATACTAGAAAACTATGAACTGTGTGGAAATTTAACTAGGTTTTTCAAGACGGTAATTTAACGTTTTTAGCGTGCATGCAAAAATACAGATTCGTTCCTGTTTAATATTTGGAAAAAAAGTAATCCCCAATTAAAGAAGTACCATTTACTTCATATTAAACTGAACGCTTCAGGTTTTCCGATTTAGTTTCTCATTATTTTTTGAATGGTGCACTGATTCAAGCATATTTTGAACTTCTCAAATCTGAAAGTTAACAGCACGCCGCAGGGACGTGGCCTAATTTTTTTATTTTCCGTTTTCGATTCTTTCTTCGTTTACAATAATAGAAAATAGTAAACGTATTTCCATATTTTTCTAATTATGATACCTACAACCGTGAACTTATTGCATAAAAAATAAGCAGTCAGATGATACCTGAGTGCTACTTTACCTTTTTTAACGATAGTGAAAAATATAGAGACAATTGGAGCATTTTTTAAAGTAAAATTAGCAAATTAAAAGCCGGTGACAATTAAAAATGAAATGTTATAGCTTATCGCTGCGGGTCTGTCAAAATGAATTTCGATGCGCCTTTAAGAGTACAATCAAAAAATGGTTGTGATTTTTTTTCTTTTTTTTTTGGCGATTGAGTTTTCGTGTGGCCTAAACGTTTCAGGTCAAATCAATCCTCTCCTCAATCTCTCTAAATAGGCCCCTGATAATGCAGAAATCTGATCTGTTTGTTTTCGGTATTCTTTGTCCTTTTCCATATATCTGTAATTTAAATATACCAAATTCTCGTATTTTTGTAGAATCACATGCGGTAAGATCATACGGAGGTCGAAAAAAATTTACAATGGCGGTTCCACCGTTTCTAAAGATATTCACTGTCAAGTTTGTGCTTCCTGCAGCACTATTAACCGGTAATATTTACTTTGCCTTGTTTTTTATGAGAAAAATGTTGTTTTTTTTCAGCTGCCATTATCAGGCCATGCTTTCTCTCAATTGGATACGTGGTTTTTGCGCTGCTCAGCGCAACACTTCCTCCAATCCGTAAATCCTTCCCTCTTCCCAGTAAGTCATTCATTTCATTTGCCCCAAAGTTCAGCACAGAATTTAGGTGATTTTTAGCTTTCGCTCACATTAAAATTAATAATACTTGTGCTGGATATGTGCAAACTATGGCTATAACAACCGAGATTAAGTCGGATCCGTGAAACACTTTTCTTTTCAGAGGTTATCGGAACATTTGTCACAGTTACGTTTCTATTCTGTTTAGCTGTTGCATTAGGAATTGGTTCGTACCAGGTAATTCACTATTTTCTAAATGAAACTTGCATTTTTTATAATCGCTTATAAATTAATTTATGTAATTAAATAGGCCTCTACCAGACGGTTTAGGTTTCCATTCGGCATCGAGTTTTTACATTATTTAAAACCTAGCACCTTGAGGCAACTAAAAATTATTCTAATTATTAACCACGACCGTAATTAGACAATTACCGAATCTAGATTAGGCAAAATTGGAGGCACGCGCAGACAGAAGAAGTAAGAAGTAGGTTTTGCTATTCATGAATTCGAGAAGATAATTTAGACGATAATTGAAAGGCTTTTCAAAAATTTTGCTGCACCCGTGAATATTAAAAAAAAAGTTTTTTGTTACATGATTAAGCCCATTATCAACTTCCCGTGTTTTACGTATTTTAAAAGTTTTTAGGTCTCTGAGCAAGTGATTCATAAAAGTGACCGAACCTACATTTGCAATCGATCTGACACAACTCTCTTTCGAAGCATCGGGCTTGTTCGTTTCCATCCAACTGGTACTTTTGAGTCGACTCGAGCTTTTCTACCCGAAATAATAGCGCTGTCAGCATCCATTATTACGTTTTTCATTGTCCTGCTACTTTCTCACAGAGATGAACAGCTGGATGTAGTTGGAGATGTTGTTACGGTCAGAAATGAATCGTAAGTATAAGGTTCTTGATTCTTCCAAAAGTAGAAATCATTTCCAGAGGCCGCGAGAAGCAAAGAAAAATGACTGCGATCATGTGGAGTGCTATCAGAAACTCCCTTCGAAGGCTTACAAACTTTGTCATTTTCTTGTTCACAGCTTATGTTGGAATTGTAAGGCCGTCTGTGACCAACTTTTTATATTTTGCTGCATTCTTGTTCATCTCAACCTGGTGGGCAACATACACTCCTCTTAGGCATAGGGTTTATAACCAGATCAAGAAGGTCGGTATTCATTGGTAAAAAGATTAATGATAACCGATAATTTTAGTTTCTCATACTCTATTCTGCCATACATTTTTTGGTTCTCTACACATATCAGATCCCAATAATACACAATTCATGGGTTCCAACTGGATCGTTTTGGTCCCGTCTCTTTGGACTCAACGTTCTAATGGATTCATCGTGTCCTGACTGGTGGAAATTTCCATTTATTGCTCCAGATTTCAATGATGACAATTTGATTATGAAATGGCCTCTGTATGCAAATCCAATTGTTGTATTGGTGAGTACTCCGAAATGTTACGGCGCAAATGTTTTCTTCCTCACAAAAATAACTTTCAGATATTCTACTATCTCACTGTTGCCCAGTACAAATTCACTATTAATGGATCTCGACAATATATTGAAGACAACGACTATGGATCATCGGTGCACGAGGAAGTTAGTTTCCCAATGTTATCTCCTCTGTAGTGTTTAAAATTTGAACACTATAGAATATATACTCCCTATCTCTCCTATATCTATTGTCCATCGTCCTTCATCTCTTAAAAACATTAAAGGCGATGGTTCACGCTAGAAATTAATGCTCCTAAAGTAGACATAAAATAACTAGAAGCGTAATGTTGTTAGAAGTTATAAATAGAAGGTCAAGATTATTCATGTCATGTTTTTTCAAGTTATGTGGTTTCTTATCGGTTTAGCGCTTTGTGTCCTCCGGAACTGCTGAAACAAATGTGGACGATGTGGGACAGCTCATCTCGATTTCTGAGGGCACTGCTTCTGCTTCATCTGGCAGAGGACGTGGCGATACTCTGGTGCGTGTGGCTGGTGGATTTATCTTCTTTGAGTTTCTTTAGTTTTCACATCATTCTAAATTTTAGCATGAATTCTTTTTGTTGAAATATTACTCAACGTAGAATCTTGTTGTTTGGTTATGTTCAAAATGTTTGAAAAAAGCAGAATCTGTTTACTCAATATTATGAAAGAACGTGGAATGTGCTACCATAATCTTTTAAACTTCTAGAATTGTTGAGAAAATTTCTAAAGATACAGGAAAACAGTGCAGTTCTATATATGTATTTTAAATACATCCTTGAAAATAACTAAACAGTACATCGTGCCAAATGTCTTTCAATGAATTTTTAACCTACGATCTTTTAATCATCATATGTACTTAAGGAACCTCATTTGATGATTTAAAAATCTTAATCAATTACTCCTGAACTTAACCAATCACTCATTAACCACTATTCCTCGCCTTATCCTATTTTAGCTTACCAGTGTTTCCTCCTACCCCTTTATCAGTTTTCTCCTAACATTGTTTTCTAATTTTCGCTATCAATTACAGCTACTGTCCAATTCTTCCTACGAAAATGATCAAGAACGTACCAGTTCGCAGCCCCCAGTGCGAGAAGGCGAAGGACAAAATTCGATTCCGATGAAAAGGGTGACGTCAAAAGTAGTTGATCGGAATAAATTAAGCAACATTTTCAATTGTAAGTAAAACTCTGAAGATATATTAATGACCTGTAATAAAAGCTTCAGTACCTGGTGAGCAAGAGTCTGTGGCATCGAAGGGAATGATTGCTATTATGACATTTGTGATTTTCCACTCGTACTCGATTGCATTGACAACTATGATGGTATGGTAAAGATAATTAAATCTTTATAAAAATAAGTAACCCTCAATTTTAGTAATTATTTAAATTATTTTTGCAGACATGGGCTCTTCTCTACCATTCGATATTTGGACTTATTCTTCTGATTCTTACTTGCATATTGTGGATATTCCGTGACACTAGAAAGACTTCTTTCACATTGGCCCCTCTCCTCCTGATGTACATTGAAGTGAGTTTTTCAGTGAAATTTTTTCAGTGTTCATGAGATTTTCAGTTCCTCCTGGTGCTTCAATATTTTTTGAGCATGGACATTCATTCTGAAATTGGCAATCCAGCCTGGATGCATTTCTTTGGGATTCAGTGGGCAACAATTCCAGTTCATGCGCTGATCATCCTATGTGTGCAGGCCAGTTTGTGCAAAACATCCTTTCTTAATTTTGCACCGTAAAAGTTTCTGATCAAAAAAAAAATCTTAAATAACGAGCTGGCATGGTATAAAATTATTGCCATTCTACCTGTTGCTCATCTCCGTTTTTATGAACTTCTCTCATTTTCGATAAATTTAATATAATGCGTAAATCCCAATAATTTTCGTTCATTCGGATTATTAAAAGGAAGATTCTGTGATAGTTATTAATGTTCTAAATCCAGTTTATTGTAGACGCTTCTCAGTCTACCTGTTTTCTTGCTCCTCCGACTGGCCCGTAGGGAGAAATATTACGAATCATTGAGTGATTTCGAACGACAGAGACGAATCAATTCATATGGAACATTTGGAGCATCTAAGACTGGAGCTGGCGGTGTTGCGGTTGCAAAAGTATGTAAATGTTTATCAAAATTCAAGTTTTAAAACAAGTAGTATGCTTGTACGCTGTGACACGTTTTGTTTAGATAGTATCTCCTAATGCAGATTTGAAGACATTCGAAATAGTGAAAGTATTCTTTTTATGTTCAAATATGTTTTTTCTCGTTGTCATGTTGCCCGACAACAATATAAAAAAATAGAGAGAATAGTTTGATGTCTCTCTTCTCTTGGTACTCTTTTTTTGGTGAAGCTGCAGCTGTCCACGCAAAACTGTTCGTTTCGTTTTTTCACTCCAGTTGCTTTTCCTGCTTTATTCTTTTCCCCGCTCGCTCAAAATTTTTTATGTTTTAATCTTCCCTGAATTCAATCAATTCGTTTTCAAGTAAAACGTTGGTGCTTCTAAATAATGAAACCGGAATTTTCTGAAACGGAAGAAACATCTTCAAAAGATGACGATGATGGAAAGGAAAAAGAAGAAGTGATGGTAATGCCTTTTTTTGCCAAAAGGAACAATCGTAATTCATCACACCATGCTGCATTTATTTTTCTCAAAAATAAAACCAAACAAATATCTATAAAATGTTGGGAGAGCTATTAGTTTTACTAAATTATCTTGTTTAACCAAATCCCCCCGAAAAAGTTCAATAATTTTTGTGGAAAGGGTAAAATGCATCTAAGTTCATAATTTTCTTGCTATAACGCTTATTTTTAAAGATATACAGCTTCTCCTGTCACATAAAACTATAATTGCCAAAAAATTAATTGTTTTAAAGTTTCAGGATCCGAAAAGTCGAAAGTTTGCTGCTTTCCTTGGATATCTCTCCTACAAAGTGTCAATCTACTTCATCTTCGTCGTCTCAATAGTGTTACTCCTTGTTTCCACTTTCTTCAAGCCTAATCTTTACAATATTCTATTTTTTGCCCTATGGGCTTTGAATATAACTTATCTCAAGGTGAGTTTCTAAAAAATGCCTCAAGTTGTTTTTTAAGCGTGCTCTAGATTTCTTTTCATACGGGTTTATTACTTGTTATTGTATGATTGACTCACTAGAAGTGCAAAAGAAAATCCGCCAAAAAATAGTCATTGAATGCGTCATGCGTTTTTTTTTACTTCTCTCGCTAGGTGAACCCCAACTTTTTTAAAAAGGCCGCAATGGAGAACAAATAAACGGTAATGGAGGCGAGAAATAAGTTCTTAGTTCTAATAGCAGTGTTTGGAGTCTGTTGAGTGATTTTTCATTCGATTCAACAAGAAAATGTTTCATTTTATCTTTCATCTAGTCTATTTAAAAAGCTCCAATAAAATAATGTTTTATTCATATTCATTTAGCTGTTTCTCGTTTCCCAGGTTTATAAAGACTCATGAAGCTCGCAGAAGTAATACAACTTGTATTTTTAAAAAACATACTTTTTACAAGGTTTAAAATTTTAAAAGTTAAAATTGGGGAGATTTATTATACGTGTTTCCATTGCGTCGCACTAAACAAATTGTGAATGTTACTTCCTAACGATACCGGTTTACTGGTCAGCGACGAAAATTTTCCCATTTTAATATAACATTTTCAACGGGGGAAGGTTTTGTTCCCTATAGAAAATAATTCGTAATCGTTTTTATTTAAAAACATTTAAAAACATTTATCGTCTTGATAGTTTTCTTTCAGTTCTCATTCCGTCTTTACCGTGGATTGGCTTACGCATTCTGCCTGACACTCACATTTTACACTTCAATTGTCATTATCGCTCTTTACATTTATCAGTTCCCTGGTGTAAGTTTTTTCTATATGAGACTTCTAAATAAAAAAAAATTCTCATGGTAAGGACACGAAAACTTTATGTTTTTAAAATGGTGCAGAAAAAGAAGAACAATTTTGAATCGCTTCTACATGTATTCTGGCGCACAAAGTTCATAAAAAGATAAAACTTCTCTGTAACTTCCCCTAGCTATTTTCGTTGCCAATTACTGTAAAAGTCTTTTCAGATAACTAAAAGGAACATTTGACATATTAAATGCCGAATTCAAAATTAATTTTATTACTATTTCTTTGTATTTTCTATTCAACATTCCATTTCGATAAGCTATTATGTGAAAACAGTCGGTGATGTATCTCCGACAAACCGCGCGTAACAAGCATTAGAAGAAATGTACCTATTGCACGATTATGACACGATCTCCCGATTTTCTTCTTTTTTTTTGCATTGAGAGTGTCTATTTCCCTGTTAGTACTAAAATACATACGTACGTTGCAGGTTTCCCAATGGGTCATTGACAATACGAACCTTTCAAAAGAGTGGCTTGATGCAATTGGGCTTGTCGACTATTCAGCAATTGGAGAATCAGGGCAAGTTGGCAAATTTTTGCATAAAATTAATGCAGAGCAATAGATTCTTCAAAATAACCTACCTTAGATAAACATTTTAAAATATGGTTCCATTAATTCCAAAGTATGATTAATTAGTTACATGATTTCTCATTACAGGGCGCTATTCCTACAACTGTTCGCCCCAATCGCCCTGTTCTTCGTCACAATGCTCCAGCTCAAATTCTTCCATGGACCTTGGAATCGTGCCACATCACCGAGAAGAGCAGAAAATGATCCACCAACGAACCCATCTGAAGTGGCAAGTACATCTGCAGTGGCAAGTACATCTGGAACATCCGGAAGAGCATATGCAGCAGGTCAGCTTGTTACAGACTATGGAAACTTGATATATGTGTGTGATAAAAGCTCATAACGGGAAATAATGCATTGGTAAAGGGAATGAAACTCATTTTTATATGAAAACATTTAGAGAACAAATCAGCTCTAATTTTTATTATTGATAGTTGTGTAGGGTCAACAGTTTTCTAAGAAGCTTCTGTCGAACTGTAGACAATACCAAACTGAGATTGCAATGTTTTGGTTTTCATAGTAACCTATTAATCTCGTAAAAAACAATTGCTGTAAATATTTTTGGATATTTTTTTAGCTCCCAGGTAATAGATGTTCACAAATATCCATAAGCTATATGTTAAACGTTTTAAGTGATGTTTTAATAAGCTTAATTTGGAGGAATCAGAACTGGATGAGGAAGCTATAATTAACTTGTTCATGGCTTATAGGGATTTTCTACTTTTCCTTATTCGGCTTCGATCATTTCATATGCTCATTTAACCTTTCAATGGGGAACTATATTTATAACAGTTTTCCTTACCTTATAAACATATTATTCCATAAAACCGGTTTCTCAATCAGTTCCTTGTTCAAGTGTTTTACGTGATTTCTCTTTCTTTCAACCCGGCTCCTCTCGCGTTTAAATCTTAATTAAATTATAAATAATCGAATTTCGCATCGTGGATCCACGTTTTCCGTGCTTCTTGCAGTCTCTGGTAGTCGTCATCGTCTGTAATCTGAATTTCATTTTGAATGATATCTGAAGAACAAATAGTTAGACATCGTTCCATCCGCCTTTCTCTTATTTTTCGGGATCAATCGATTCAAAACGACAGCTTCTGATTCAGTTTTCTCTGTGTTTACCTGATTTCACATACTCTCGTTTCCTCTCGCTTACGATCCGTCGGTCATGAGGGCGATTCTACTCTGATGGATATCATATGAGAAGCGGAGGTGAAATAAAGATAAAGACGAACTATTCCCTTCGGTTTCACATAGGCATAACTTATCACTTGTAATCTTCATATGTTGTACATAACATTTCTTCTATTGTTGATATTTGTTCTTGGGGTTTTCCTCTTTTCCAAACTTTTTCGCATCTTCGCCGTCATCGCGAATTTTCACATTTCCAAATTTCAAAGCGTCGACTATGAACCATAATGAAAAATTATAACACTTTAGCTATTTTAGTCGACATAGTGAAATGGCAAGCAACGTTTAAAAATTTTTGAAATTTTCTGTTTTTGTTTATTTATTTATTTTTCTAACTAACTACGCCGTTACGTATGAGTTTATTTTCATCCATTTACGCCATCATAACGAACTTGATTTGCAGTATCATTTTTCCCTAGATGAATCACTATGAAAATTTCCTTTCACGGCTTTCTTCTTGCTCCATTTTTTTCTTTAATTTTTTTACTGCCTCAATCTAATCAATTATAAATAGAAGAATGTTCAATTTTTCGCGCTCTTCGCCTTGCACAAGAAGGCGAAACGGAAAAAAATTGGCTCAAATCTAAACATATCGTTTTTGTTGCCTTCAGTTTGACTATACACGATTTTTATGAATCACTGCGTCTCATTCTCGTCTCTACTATCTCAATGACGTCATCGGAGAAATCATTCTCTGGTTACGATTTCGTTTTCTGTATTCAATCTACAATGAGATCTGATCTAACGATTTCAATCAATAAAACATGCATTTTTAGTCTTAATATGTCACCCAAATATCATCGGCCATAGCTAAAACTGTTTCGGTGATGTCTCTATTTTGGCCGTTCACTCTTCCTCCTCCCCACCATTATTACTCACGCCGCAGTAGTTTGTTACTCATCGTCAGTTACCTTTGTTTAACTATTCCGTGAAAACAATTGAGATAATATTTGACAAATATTAATGACGGCGACACGTAAAATGGCTCGAAAACACTACAAGATGAGTATGTCCCAAAGATTGACATTGTTGAAAACCTGAACATTGGTTGGCAAGTTAATGATGGGTTATACCAGAAATGTTCGAATGTTATATCACCGCTTCATATAAACACTTCCAAAAATGAACTAGTAGCTAAACAACATTTATTATAAAAATTAATATTTAGTATAAAGTAGAATATCTAGTAATAAGAATATTTAATACAAGTTAGATTGGGAATCGTAAATAATAAATCCAACACCTTTCGACTTTCCTGTTGTTTCACAGTTTCGTTTTCTTCTTCATTTGTGTTACAATCGTCTTCCTTGTTACCATTCAGATCTGTAAATATACACCGAATGTGTTTTGTAGTCAAATCCACTTCTTTCTCCTTTCTTTTAGAGCCACTTAAATCAAAATCAAGAGTCGACTTGTGGATCTGCACGATAAAAGCAAGTCCCTCGCCTGAAATTTTGTGCATCTTCTTTCATCTCTTTGTGATGATAGACACTTTTCTATACATTGAAAAGAGAAAATTGTTTGTGGATGCACTCTGATTCATTTAATAAATTCATATAGTAATAAGAGAATGCGTTTGAAAAAGAAATTAAGTGGGAACTAACATAATCGGTTCCAAAACCACCTAACAAATGATTAAATATTTTTACTGGGCACTTTCTATTCTTATAATAGAGTTTTTTTTCCCAAATTTACTTAGAAAAATCTGTGATTCACCTTTAAAATTTATACGAAAATGAAAGCAGATGTTTACAAAGTGTATTTTTAGAGAAAGAAAAGTATAGGGTCGTTTGGAGGAGACACAAAGATTAGTGGTTTGCCACGTCAGATGCCGCACTTTAAAACAAACGAGAAGGATTAGAGAACAAGAAACATAATTATCGAGATCTCAATCTTTCTGATAAATGATCTTTTAAGCTAGATAGGTGGTGTGGCAGTTTTAAAAAGTTCGAACAAATATGAAAAGGCTACGATACAATATAAGAAAATGGTACATCAGAAAATAGCACGGTGTAAAAGAATATATGCTTTTACAAAACCAAACTTCTAGAGTTTCGATTCAGACCGTATTATGCCGTAACTATTTGAAAAAAAACAGATTAATAGTAACAAGTTAAGTGGGTCTTATATTCTGGTAAATTACATCCAGATATTATAAAGCAGAGATGAACTAATCTATCATACTACCATAAATTAAATGGAACGAGTAAATGCAATCTGTTTCTACTTCTATATCTTTACATTCGTTTTCTCTAGTTGTATTTAGCGATCACAGAAAAAAACAAAATCAAAAAGCGACAAAACGAAAGGAGATATAAATTTGAACCCTCTCCTGACTCCTCCTGTGAAAGCCCGCCTTTTCTATTTCTTTCTCTGGATCTCTTCTCCTTACCTCAAATCCTTCGTACGCACAAACCCACGAAAAGCCCGCCCTTCTGTTTATTTTCGCCAAAAAGCAGAAAAAAAAATATGAAAACAATCTACTACTGACCAGGCTTCTATTCCATTCATACCATTTCTCTAAAACTTCTTCATTTGTTACTCCTTCTCGGTTTACTTCCTATTGACAAAAATGGTTTACGGTGAATTCGTACACATTCTTGACTACTATCAACGCCAACTACGTGAATATTCTCGACAGGCTCAACTAGAAAGACAATCTGATCCGGAGAGAAGGCGTAGCTGGTCTGCAAGGCATTGGTTTAGAGTTAAAAACAGCTCATCAGGAAATTCTGATGATATTCTAAAGCTTCCATTACATTTTGAAGATCTTCCAACGTCCTCCTATCACATACCATTATCCCAACTTTCCAATAATACCTATCCCGATACAACTTTATCATCTGCTTCTGCTCCTTCTACATCTAATTATTTGAGCACTTCTACCTATTCGGATCATCGAAGATCTCTTTATAAAGTAGACGTCGAGAAGTATTGGGAGCAATTGCTCCTTCATAAGCTCTTGCCGTCACCGACGGATCGTAATATGCTTACAAAGTCCATAGTGAGTAGTGGTGACTCTGGAATTTACGACGAAAGCGGTATCATGCCGTACATTGATGATGACGATGATCTGACACCGATCATAGTGGCGAGACCTCCCATAGGAAGTGGTTTTTCTAATGGCAGAAGTGATTGGCATCGGTCACCAAAGCAATATTTAGCGAATTGGTGGAGTAAGTTTTTTTTTTCTTAGAGGAAATATCCTTATTCGATTTCCATGCGCTTTAATAACGTTTTCTAACAGCGTTATAAGCTCTTTTCAAAAAAAGATGCTAATTTACTAAAATTTAAAAACAGTTGGGGATCCTGTTTTATTACAAACTATACAACTATTTGTTTTCTTTCTTTATCTTCTTCTCTCGTGCTTCTTTTTATCTTTTCGGAAATTTTTCACACTCGAAACAATTTTAAAAATTGTAATTTGAGAAGTTATTATTGCATATATTGCAATATTGCAATATTAAGCTAGTTACTCTTCTGGTGAATTTCCTTCTGAAAGTGCAACATATCCTTTATTGGTTGAATTGTTTCCTATCACCGCTTTTTAGTATTTTTGAGCTAATTATTTGAGTCCAATTTGGAAAGGGAAGTGAACGAAGCTCTTTTATCGTTTTGCCGCCTACCCTCGCATATGAGAAGTTATTGGAGTTATTTGTCTGCTACGAAATCAACCAATCATATCAAGACAAGCTTCTTCAAGCATTGGGGCAATGTAACTCGCTCACAAAAACATACCCACATGCACGCAAAAATAAGAAGCGACAGCTGGTGACAGGAAGCTAGAAATTCTCGTCCAATCGCTTCGCCCCCCCCCCCTCCCTCAATGACAATGTTTTCGTTGAGCACAGAAACTGATTATCAATTTGTGTCTCTAAGATAAATAGCTACTGAAGAAAGTTCGTCGATCTTGTTTCGATCAGATGTTTGAGGACACAAGAAATGAAATAATGAGGGATGTAAGGCATGGTTAACGTTTCGATTTTCGGAAATTCTAAAATGTATAAACTGATTTTTATTATGCTTAAAAAGTAGCCAAAAAATATTCGAATAATCTCATATAGTTTAAGAGCAATATATTTAGATTTAACATGTCGTAAAACCGGTTTAATTTTTATAGCTGGACTTCTTCTATTGTCTTTCGTACTCTATTTAATAGACATTTTGAGAATGTCTTGTAGACTACTGATAGAAGGCAGGTAGGCCTATAATTCTCAAAATTTTCTCTGTCTCCTTTTTTGAAGATCAGAGTAGTGTTAGAGCTTTTCCATTTCAATTGAATTTTTCCGCTTTCTAAATACTTCAAGAATCGTCGTGCGATCAGGCTTATTATGGCAGCTCTTGAAGATTTGATCATCGCCTGCTGCCTTCCCGTTTCTGAATGAATTGAGGGTTCGCACTTCTTCTGATAGGAACGGTGGTGCTGGTGGTGGTGTTTCCGTTCTGATGGGGGTGTTGGTTAATGTGGAAAAAGAGAAGTAGCTGCTGAACAGTTTCGAGTAGAACTTCGGGATCTCCTGTTTCATCTTTGTCCTAGAAGTGATTCTTTCGCCGCTCGTCGGAGACTTGAGGCATGGTATTTCAGATTTGTATTTTGTAATGTTTCTCGCTATCTTCTTAAGATTCTTTCGTTGATTAGCGGCATTAAGTAAGCGGGTTCTGGCAAGCTGTTCGTACTGACGAGTTGTAAATTCTTGAGTACGTCGATTAGATTTTAAAAATCTTGATTAATGTCCGTATTAGAATATATTGTGACCGTGGCACTGAACGTGTGCGCAGTGTTCGGGTCCAACTCTCTCTTTGGAAGCTTTCTGCGCGTGATTTGCTCGTATCTCGCGATATTGGTATTGATGTGCAGATGACTGCGAAGTAGACGGTTGTCGCTTTGTGAATGATGGGACCACCGACACATCCGTCACAAACTTTCCCGGTATATGGTCGATTTCATGTTTGTGCTTCTGGTCGGGGCTGATGTGTGTCCGTCGTCTATGCATTGTGTGTCAAATAAGAAGCGACAACTGGTGACTGGAAGCTAGAAATTCTCTTCCAATCGCTTCGCCCCCCCCCCCCACTCGATGACAATGTTTTCGTTGAGCACAGAAACTGATTATCAATTTGAGTCTCTAAGATAAATAGCTACTGTAGAAAATTCGTCGATCTTATTGCTATCAGATGTTTGAGGTGACAAGAAATGAAATAATGAAGGATGTAAAGCAAGATTAACGTCTCAATTTTCAAAAATGTATGAAATGATTTTTATTATGTTTAAAAAATAGCCAAAAATTATTCGAATATTCTCTTATAGTGTAAAAGTAATATATTTAAATTTAACATGTCGTAAAACCGGTTGGATTTTTAATGGAATGGCTTGTTTAGTATTGCTCCATTTAATTATACCAGCGGAAAGTTTGCGGCTACGCCGCGACTTCCACTGGCTTCCACTGGCTTTCGTTTAGAAATATTTGTTGTCGTTCTGTTTTTCTGTTATTAGTAAAACAACTTATTAGCAGAACGCCAAAAACCAAAATAAATTTACATCCCGTCCCGTATATCTTTTGAGTTATTCAAAGAAACGTCTTGGACAGAGTCACATACAGACGGAACTATTCGCTTAATAATAAGTAGATAGTGATGTTCCAAAAACGTTGGAAAACAATGTCCATAAAAATTGTAGTTTTAATGATATCAAGCTGATTTTTTACATGTGATATACGGACATGCCAATTGATATATCAGCAAAATTTTGGCTTTTTTTATCGATTTCAAGACAGTTTTGTAGATTTAGAGTGTACGGTTCTACAGTATCCCTAGTACCCTGCGACATCTTAAGTATATGGTTTCGAAGCGCTCGGGTGGTCATGACTCCATCCCGAATATCAAAGTAAAAGACCCAAGATCTTTTGAGTTATTCAAAGAAACGTCTTGGACAGAGTCACATACAGACAGAACTATTCGCTTAATAATAAGTAGATTTCCATTTTCATCAATTGTTTTCATGGTTGAGGAATTCATTTCCATTAAATTTCGACTCTTTCAGACACAAAATTTAATTTGGAGGTGCTTTTTTTATTCGGCTCTCGCAAAGTGCACATTTTAGTAATATATTTTTGGAAAATTTGCTGATTTTGTTTGAAGCTCGAAATCTTTTGTAATGTACGAAAAAAATAGTATTGTACTCTCTAACTTACTTGTCCCATCAGTTGGCTGTGCTAGGTGCTAAATTCCTTTATGTAAAAAAACACGCTTCGGAATGGCAGCGTAAACCGTCTGGTAGAAATGTAAATAAATAATCTGTTGTGTTAATTGGAAAGAAGGAGGAAACTGAAAATGTTATAAAATAATATTTGTATAGTCCCAGATTGAAGTAAAAATGAGTTTCCATCAACACGCATACAAGAGTTTCCAGTTTTGCCAAATGGAAAAATTTTGAATAATAAAGTCAACTTTTAGGTGATACACTTCTTAAAAAATTACATAATCTTGCCAACGAGACTATCGAACTGTTATGGAGGTTCTTCGAAGTGCACGTTTCCAAAATTGTCTTCATCATTATTGCTGTATTTATTGCAAAAAATGTAAGCTAATCGAGAAACTATTAAATTTGCGAATTGATAATTTTCTTCAATGGCCAAATTATAAAATTCTATCTTCAGATATATGCCCTCTACATTCCACTTGCTGTCCTGTTATCATTGGCTATATGTCTTCCTTCCGCAGCCGACGGCATATTTTCCATATTCATGTGTGCATATCTGTTCCTAGTGGCACTTAGCAAGATGATATACCAACTGGATATTATTCCCGAGCTTTCGAAAATTGATAGAGGAATTGGTGCCGATAACTGCACTTTCAGCAACATCTCAATATCTGATTGGTTTGGACTGAAGAAGGAAGGAGAAAGTGAACCCCTTTTCATGCTTTTCGGGGTCCTGGTCTCTATCATTGCTCTAGCATTTCAATCAATTGTTATGTACCGACAACGCCACTATCGAGCCTCTCAAGGGCTTCCAGAATCGTTGCGAGCAAAAGTATTCCCTGATTTTCATCATTCTCACTTTGATAGATCACTGAAGCATGCTTTCCAATTTGTTATTGACTATGGATTCTACAAATTTGGTTTGGAGATAACATTAATTGCTATGGCTATCGAAGTTTGGGTGAGAATGGATGCCTTGGCAGCTATTCAATGTTTCTGGATTATCTTGTTTGCCTTGAACAAAAGGTACCTGACATGTTTTACTTATGATATTGGAAGGGGTTTCTATATTACTTCTTGTTTTGAGTTCTATCAACTTCCTTCGGAAACGAATATTGTTTTATATAATTTTGAAGAAAAGAATGTTTCCATCTTTTTTTACAATCTTTTTTTACAAGTTTGTAATACGTTTTTCCCCGAGTTTAGTTCGTTGCCTCAAACAATTCACTGTTTCAGATCGTTTACGCGTCGGTTATGGGTGTTCTATGTGATTTACATGTCTGTAATGTACCCATTGCAGTTTATTTTGTTTGTTGGACTACCGCCAGACACGTGTATCGGTAAGTAGACTAGTAAATGTTTTGTTTATTAGCATTTGCAGAATACCCATGGTCAAATTGGCTTTCCTCCTATGAACCAGCGGCAACTCACAACATTGCGGTCCTGCTTGGCTTGTCAACATATGGTCAGGAATGGCCGGCCAAATACCTTGTCTGGGAGTTTTTCCTTCTTCTGCTTTCTTCTTGCCAATTAGCAGTTTTCCGACGAGAAGGCGAGGATAACGATTCAATCTACACAGATGGGCATTTTGTTATCAAGAGTGAAAATCCGCATTACGACTTTATCGATGTCAAAAAGAGCTACGTGGATTACTTCAAATCATTTGTGTTTCACTATGGTCACTGGGTAACTCTTATGGCCACGTTAGCTGCTGGAATTGCTGGAACATCTTTGTTTGCTCTCGGATACATCATTTTCACGCTAACAATGCTCTGGTCGGGTAACAACTTATATGTGATGAATGCAATGCTACGATCCTTCCAAAGTACATTGAAACGATGGAATGCTCTTTTAGGGTACGCTCTGTTCACTATTACAATGAAAGTATGCGTTCAAGTGAGTGAAGAGAAAAAATACAACAATGTCAACAACCCGTTTGTTTCAGATTTTTGGATGTGTATTCCTTTCATGGTTCCAAAAAGCTGGGGCATGGGGAAAAGCACTGTGCATCTTCCGCCAGTTGTTCAGTGTCACTTGTGTCAACAACCTCTGTTGGATGTTAAACAGCACTAAAGATTTCGGAAAAACCTGTGCAGTTGAATCCAAAGAAGCTGAAATTGGATATGACGTGATTGCGCTGGCTTTCCTCATCATCCAAATTCGTGTGCTGAATTCCTGGTTAGCTTGAAACTAGTTTTTTCGGTTTAATACAACCGATCGCTCATTTTGATTAATGATTTGCAGTCTATGAGTTTAGGTACTTCCAGCACTGTATGGTCGAGTATCGAAGTGAAGTGATTCTGGCGAATAGGTTAGTAAAACTTTAGTTCTTTCTATATATTATTCATCTTGCAATACTTGTTCGCTTCTTTTTTTTGTATATCGAAAAGTGTTGTAGTGGTGGTAAAGGAATGTCGCGGTGAGTATTGTGTGGAAGAGTTTCATCCTTTCCAATCTTGAGTGTATTAAACGAATACACCAGCTGTTATCCATATCATTCCCCGTTTTATAATTTTTCTTCTGGTTGCTTGTGTTTGTGTAGTTTTCCTGGGAGTATAGATTCTGGTGAAGCAAACATATTCCGATACATCTTATTTTTGGGACACCGTGAATTAAGGTGCAATTCTTTAAAAACATTTTCAGAGGAGCTGTTTTGAAAAATCAGCTGATTGAAAAAGAAATGAAGGAACAGAACGAGCAACAGAAGGCGAAGTTCAATGACATTCGTAGAAGAACTGAGGCGATTCGGGAGAGGTAGATTTTTGATTGCCTATAATTTGATCCTTTCTGGTAATTTTTTAATTTCAGATATCAAAGGCAAATTGAACGAGGTGCCGCTGAGCGAAGCTTTGAACCGAAAACATACGGGCAAGGTGGGTTGTATATTGTAGGAAAATTTATTCAAATTATAGAAATATATGGCAGTTTATTAAAGTAGATACTCAAATAAATGTTCAAAGCAAAACAGAGAAAAACGTTTTTCAATTATTCTCAATTTTTATGCACTTTTTATTACTAGCTGTAGCAGAATAACTTTGTTCAAATGGTGATTTGGGTAGTCCATGTTGGATGTTGTTTAGTCCTATCAGCTTCTCTATTATTTTTCGTATTTTCTTTACAAAGTTTTAGTCCTAACTGATTTAGCTTCTTTCTGTATGTCATTATTTCTCGGCAGCTCTAATTTATTCTCCTATCCGGGACTTTCTTCATTGTTTTCTAATCAGCAGAATCTATAAGTATCAACGAGGACGATCCGTTTCCTTACTATGACTTGCGCTCGCAAGAAACTGAAGATAAGGGTTGGTTTTCAATTAAAGGGACACTATGTTTTTCTTCCCAATCAACTGCTTTATTGGCCGATTTTCTCAAACAACATTTTCCCTCTGTGGCTGATCTAAAAACACTATTATTTTCCCTTTTGTCTTCTGTTGAGTTCCGTAACGTTTCCTTGCTTTTCTCATGTTTTTTGTTCTCAACTTCATTTTTTCAGTTTAAACCATGATTAGGTATATGTGGTGCTCAATTTAATCCAACTCGGTTTTTGCAAAGATTTCGTTTATTTATCAACGAATAAACTGGAGTATAATTGACTGGGTGCAAAAAAACAGGGGTAGGGCGGGATATAAGCAGTTTTACGGTAATAAATTTAGTGTGCAAGCTGAACCTCACATATAAACGCATTTCATTGGGAAAACTACGCAATGTATTATTCTCGGGTACTTAAAAAGAAAAGTAGGGTAAAAGAACCGAAAATAATTCCATATTAGTTATGTATGTCAGCTTCACTTTAAATTTTGAATTTTCTAACTCTTCATTCCTCAAAATTCCTCACACAGAAATTTCAACAAACTTGTTCACTTCAAAACTGAAGTTTCATCCTTGAAGTTTTCTCTGGAGAAATGTTGGAGATTTGCATATCCCCAACTGATTCCCGCGTCTCCGCTTTTCAAGTCTGGTGCGCTTCCGACGCCACTATAGCCTTTCTCCGATTTTTGCTTTCCTACAGTTTCTTGCCTGTATTTGAAACATTTTTTGCTGCGTCTCTATTACAGGTGATCATCAGCAATTAGAGTTAATGCAATGCAATAAATAATTTTTTTAGTAACGCTTAATTAGAATATACTAAGGCGCCCCTCTAGTATTCAATGAGCTCAATGAGTGTGTCTTCATTACTGGTGGAGGCGAATTACAATAACAGTTTTTACTGTATATATAGATAGCCCTGTCGATGTTTGCCCTGTCAATTAAATTCCAAATAATCAACGAAATTCACTAATATTCGAATACCTATTTTGATACATGCGAGCATGAGCTTCAACTTTTTCTGACATCTTTAACCTATGCTTGTGTTTCAGCTAAGCGAGCCGGTGATTATTACATGTTCAAATATGATCCCGAGAATGATGATCTTGTTGAACCAGTAGACAGCTTTGTTCCCGAAATGGATCCAAAGGCGACTGCCTACGATCGTTTGGACCCTGGACAGGTTACCCTTTTTAAAAAAAACTAAAACTGTATACTTGTCTCCTTTAAGATAATGTACGCCGCTACTGCTCACGATCTCGATCTTGCTAGGACTGTTCAACAAGTTAGGAAAGGAGACACTATCAAAGATCCAGATGATCGTGCTCTAGTTGCTGTCTCCAACCCTACCGTTCGTAGAGCTAGAGCTGGTGACGAAGCTGTGGAAAACATAGAAGACGAGGATAACAAAGATTCAAAAGTCGAGTCTACGGCCAAATTCGCTCAGAAAATGATAGCTTCTGCTCTTGATTTGTGCAGTGTTACACTCAACAAATTGTGTCGGGAACATCGATACGTTGGATTCGTTCTGAGTAAGGAAAAGCAAAAGTTGAAAGCTGGCCACTCGGAATCTCTTTCCAACACCTCTAGAAAACTCACCGAAATAAGAACAGAGGTAGATCTGCCCAGCTTGTTATTGGTACAATCTGAGAACGATGTGGAGAAAATGGAGACTGCTGTAAGTGTAGATTGGCAACAGAAATCTTCAGCCACGCGACTGTTAAATGCTATTGTGAACTGTGTTGGAGCTCACACTGATATTCTCTGCTACTTCTTTGCTATTATGACACAAGTGATGACCGGCGGTCTTATCACTCTTCCACTTCCACTAATGTCTCTATTTTGGGGAAACCTCTCCAACCCACGACCATCGAAGTTCTTTTGGGTCACAATGATCACTTACACGGAAATCGTTATTGTTGTCAAGTTTGTCTGTCAATTCTCCTTCATGCCATTCAATGCTACTACGTATATATCTGATGAAGGACTGAATCCTATGTCACTTGACAAGTTATTTGGAGTTTCGAAGAGAGATCGGTTTGCACTTTGGGATATCGTTTTGCTGTTCTCCCTTTTTTTCCATCGTTACATGCTAAGAAAATTAGGGTTGTGGAAGGACGCCAATCTCACTGAAACGTTCTCGAAGGTAATGAGCTTTAAATATTAGAAGTCAAAACATTTTTTTGTTCAGGACGATTCATCAGAAACTCGCTCACCATCTGGATCTGATGTAGGAACACCAAAAAAAGGAATACAAGACCCGAAGGTTGTAGTAACGGCAACGGATGATCAAGAAGGAACCAGTGGAGAAGAGAGTAAGTAGAAATTTTATTTTGAACATCAAATCACATAATTATCCAGTAATCATTCCAACGGATGCAGCCGGTCCTAGTGAAGAAATTGTTGAACCCATTCCGCCTGAAAAACCAAGTGGTCCGATCGGACGATTCATTCATCAATTGTTCTATCCGAAGTTCCGTTACATTCGTGATCTTTACCCAATCATGTTTGGAATCGATGTTATCTGCTTCCTCATTATGACGTTTGGTTACTCATCATTTGGAGAAGGAGGTTCCGGAAATGTTCTTGACGATGTGAAGGCTTCTCGTATTCCTGTGACTTTGGTTGTCATGCTTGTTGGAATGACTTTAGCCATCATTATTGATCGGGCTCTTTATCTGAGAAAGTCAGTGGTTGGGAAATTGATTTATCAATTTGTGATGATCTCATTTCTTCACATCTGGATCTTCCTGGTTCTTCCTAACATGACTCGTCGTTCTGCCATCGCTAATCACGTTGCCCAAGTATTTTACGTTATAAAGTCATGCTACTTTTTGGTATCTGCATGGCAGATTCGCAATGGGTATCCAGAATTGTGTATTGGAAATTTACTGACACATTCTTACGGAATGACTAACATGATCGCATTCAAAGTGTACGTTTCTTATAGTTAGCCCATATAAATGGTAATGTTAAATATTGTACAATAATTCCATTTATAGGTTTATGAACATCCCATTCTTGTTTGAACTCCGAACCGCGATTGACTGGACGTGGACTGACACTTCAATGCCACTTTTCGACTTCTTTAATATGGAAAACTTCTACGCTCACATTTTCAACATCAAGTGTGCTCGTCAATTTGAAGCCGCTTACCCAGCACCTCGTGGAATTCCCAAGGGAAAACTTGTCAAGTATATGATGGGATTCCCAATTATTATTGGAGTCGTCATTTTCATATTCTCGCCACTTCTTCTTTGGTCTCTTCTCAATCAAATCGGAACGATAAGTATGCCAGAAAAGGTTAACTTGAAAATTTCCATCGAAGGATATCCACCACTCTACGAGATGGAAGCACAAGGAAAACAGTTGAACAATAAGGAACTGTCTACTATGACACCGAACCAACTCGGGAAGCTTAATCAAGCGTTAACAGATATGTATACGGCGCAAGACTCAGATTCTATAATGAGATCTAGGATGTCCGTCTCATATCTAAAAGGATACACCACTGAAGATATTTTAATTGTTCGGTTTCGACCAGAATCTGAAATTTACTGGCCTATTTCCCAAGATTCGCGAAATGCTATGATGTAAGTTGATAACAAACAAATTCATGTAGTTTACCATGATTGCACGTTCACCTGAAGTTTGATATTATAATTAAAGAAATATTAGATCTTAAACCACTTAATAATGTTTTGTAAACTGTTACATTTTACAGTGACAAGTTGAGTTCCAATACAAGTGTTAACTTTGAAGTATCCTTGGAGTTCACTCGTCCATTTGATCAAGCTGAAAACACGGCTCTCAAGCACTCAAAATCGTGGCTTGTGCCGGTTTCAACTGACTGGAAAACTAGAGAGCAAATCAAGGCTGCTCTCAATGGAACTGCAGGAAACCCTGTTATTATTCCTGCATCAATGCCTGCTTTTATCCAAGTACCAAATCAAGGAGAACTGTCTCTCCCTACTTCGATCGGTAACTCAATTGTGCATGATGGAAACCCACCTGTCAACACTACTGGAATGACTTCAACCCAAATTTCTCAAGCTTGGTTTGACACTCTAACCCTAAATCTGGAACAGGGAAGAGGACCGAATGAAAAGATATGGATCACTACTTCTGTGCATCCTGGAAACGCCACAGGCAACATTTGGGTTCCAACCGAGAACACAACGTATTCCAATAGACCCTACCTTCAAGTTGTTGGCTTCATTGACAGAGCATTCCCTTCAATTTTGGCCAAAGTTTTCAAAGGAGGAGTCATTGCTGTGTATCTCTCAGTCATCCTAGTCGTAGGAAGAGGTAATGAGTGTATTCAATTTGTGATTTTGCTTATATTCACTTATATTTTCCTTATTTCAAGACTAAATTCAGCTCTTAAAAAATTAGAGCAACAAATTATCTCGGAAAAAATTCGGAAAATTCATAAAAAGCATTTCAGAACAACTCAAAATTACACGAATCGAAAAAGTTAAACCCGTAAATTCACACTACGTTTTAAGGCGCCTTTGGGCATCTCCAAGATTGAATCAGCATCCATGAGTAAATGCATTGTTTTAACTAAATAGTGAAAAAAAAAACGTTTGGTAACACAAAAAATGAAATTTATCGTTCTCAATGTAAAAGGTTTCAAATTGATTATTTTATGTCTGTAATCTATACTTTCTCAGGCCTTGTTCGTGGAATCTTCACAACATCACCTAGCACAGTGATGTTCACAGAACTTCCAAATGCTGACCATATCCTCAAAATTTGTCTCGACATTTATCTTGTACGAGAAGCCAAGGACTTCATGCTGGAGCAGGTATAATTTTTATATCGGGAGCCTAAAAAAACGCAATGTTTCATGTTAGGCCAATCTTACTAGATTTTTCAAACTTTTTACAGGATTTGTTTGCAAAACTGATCTTCTTGTTCCGCTCACCAGCGACACTCATCGAATGGACTCGAATGAGCAAAAAGAAGCAAGAATAGGCAGAAGCTTTACTGTGAAATAAAGCAAAGAATATTTTATTATCGGTAATCCGTTTTATTCTTTTTTCTCACTGACTAGAATTTTTAAAGTATTACGATTTCATTATTCTTTCCCGTCTCGTTTTCTACGTGTTTTATTTTATCCCTCCTAGCCTCATTAATCACCAAAACTTCCTGATATTTTTTTTGGAGTGCATATTATGTCAATATTATTGGATTCCTTTCCACTCCTTCTTTCGGGTGTTCATTTTGAATGTTTTGTTTCTTGTTAACTTCATAATGTTCTGTACGAAAATAATAAATACTTTATATTAAAACACGTTTCTTATGAGCTTATGCTGACTAAACAAATTACGTACAAAATAGTGACGGGTCGGCACGACTACCATCAAAATTAGCGTCGAAATTGTGCTGTAAGGTAAGACGCCATGTCGATCACAGATTGCGTCAATATTCGACGACAGCCGACAATACCTTGGCGTTATTTGACAAAAGCCCATAGTGCGGACTCGATGAATATTAAAAGTCGACCAATTCGGCTCGATTTTGAACTGCATTTCTTTCTTCCTCAAAGTCTTCTGAACTGAGATGCTGAAGAGATCTCAGAAAACAAGGCAAACCTTTCCACGTCCTGAACAGCTAATCGTACGTGACCGAGAAAAACTATGTAGGAAATGATAATTAAAATTTCAGAATTTCGTCTACCGTAGTTGAGGAAAATAATAATAATTATTCATTCGTTTAACGTAAAGAAATTGCACATGATTAGAAGAACGGACAAAGAAAAAAGGATGGACGTGGACGAATAAGTAAAATAACCAACTTGTGAAGGTTTTAGCTCTATTGTGCAAGTGGATAAAGCTTGGATTTGGAGGAAATATTATCCATCCGCGAGTGATTTCTTTTCGAATATTGGTGTTAATTAAAAAAAACATGATTTTCGAAGCAAATATAGAAAAAATTCCAATATTCGCTTCAATTTTCGAAAAGAAATCATAAACGCAGTGTGTGCGCTTTCTTAAAACTTTTAAATTAGCTCGTTAAAACGCGCTATCCCCTTACGAGACCCAAGCAGCGCCTTAAACGAAAAATCACGTACTCGCGCGCGAGCTCGCGGATGGATAATATCTGTTACACGAGTCGCAAGGAGTTTAAGACCAAATTCAACTCGTATTAATTAACACACGGCTCTACATAAAAAGGAAAATATCTTAAATAAATGAAAATTTATCCTTCAAATTCGCAAATCAATAGAGCGCGTTTACATTTGAAAATTATGCTGGCTTAGACCAATTTTAGTTAACAGTGTTTGAGATTATTTTCACACTTTTTTAAAAATATTTTTATCGATTATCGCTATTACAAGTGATGCGGATTAAAGTCGATTGAAGCTGACAAATAAAAAAATGTTTAACGGAACATTTGTCGATTCTGTCGACAGCGGAATGCCAGCAAGTTACTCTAGAACAAATACTGTTCACGGCCTAGTTTCTTAGATTTCTCTTCCATTCACTTCCCTAAACGGAGCTTCACCAAAATTCCTTCTTTATCAAAAATAAATCAACTGATTTCAATTTTATATTAATTGTAAAATTGCTTCGTGTATCTTCACAAGTAAAAGTATATAAACAAAATAAATATTTTATTTTAAGGTATGCGTACGCTCGATGACGTCGCAAACGTGTTGGAAAAAAATTCTCTACCGAAAACAACCGTTTCCCGACAATTATTCCGGTGGAGATGCACAGTTTCTCAAAGAGCTGCGCAAAAATGGTATGGAAAGGTTTAATAGTTCAATTGCTCATATTATAATGAATCTTAGATAAAAACTGAGCACAATTTCAGATACTTTTAAATCAAAATTCGTGAAAAATTAATGGGGTTATTCATGAAAAGCACGAAAATCATTTTAATGCAAAAAAAATGCACATTTTTGCATTAAAATGCAATTGTGAATAACATTAAAGTGGCATTTTTTGCATTAAAATGCTTTTCGTGCGTTTCGTGAATAACCCCATAAGTTCAAGACGCGGCCTCTCAAATATAAAGTTTAAGCAGATAAGATAGGACTTTCTAATTAAATAATAACAGAAATTAAAGATTTTAGAATAATTCGTTTATTTAAAATGCTATTTTAAAAATTAATTTAACTTAAATTTGAATATTTCTTGCATTCCAACTTATCGACATGGAACCATGTGTGGAAATCAATACGAGTTAGGCTGGTTAAAAGTTAGGCGTTGGAGCTATTCCCCTCGATTCCCTAACAACATCAACTATATTTTTAAGCAAATAATTACAGGTTGGGGAATAAATGTAGCGCCGCATTCAAAACGGTAAATATAATAGCTTCAAATCGAAAGATTTTTTTCTGAAAATCAACCAAAATGTTTATTAAATAACAAAAAATATTATAAATAGCATTAACAGTTTTCGAATATTCCTCCTTTCGCTTTGATGACTGCCTGAAGCCTCTTCGGGTAAGAGCCGACGACGGTACGGAGGTAGTCAGCGTCTAAATTGTCCGATGCAGCTGTCAGAGCGATCTTCAGGGCTCCCAAATTCGGATAATTTTTCTTGGATACTTGTTGAGTCAAATATCTCCACACAGCAAAATCCATTGGATTGAGGTCTGGGCTTGAAGCTGGCCTTTGAACCTTAGTGATAAAATCGGGGAAATTGACTTTACACCACTGCTGAGAGAGTTTTCCGATGTGAGCCGGCGCTCATCAAAGCGAAAGGAGGAAAATTCGAAAACTGTTAATGTTATAATTTTTGTTGTTGTTTAATAAACATTTTAGTTAATTTTCAGAAACAAAATCATTCGATTTGAAGTTATTACACCGTCTTAAATGCGATGCTCTCTTTATTCCCCATCCTGTAATTATTATTATGATTATAGTAAAATATATTGTCATACAAATATTCGCATTTTGACGGTTTTTTTTTAAATTTAATCTGACAAGAAATTATCAACGCTCGAATAATTTAAACTGAAAATTGAAATTGCTCGAAGAGCGCTTTGCAAAGATTTTTATCAGATAAAAGCAAATCAATTTAATTACAGCATCAGTGGTGCATTATGGCTATAAAAGTGCTGTGTTCGGAAGTATGAATTTTCTGACGCATTTGGATATGATCACAATGTATTTTGTACTCTTTTTAAATGTGAGGCAAAATTAATCTGTATAGTTCGATTCCATGTTATTCCATTTATAGATTCTCCATTCAAACTGGTCATTCAACATTCTGTACTCTGTTTCCACCCTCACTATCTTTTTCTACCTATTCTATTGCATATTCCTGGCGGCCAATCCTGCAAACGGTAAAGAACACGCTAGAACCATTGTAACATTGTTACTGTTTGCATACGCCTTTACACCAGTGATACGGTATGTTCTTCAATTAATTTTCAAGCGAAAACTGGAAAATTCTAGAACTCTAACAACTTCAATAAGCACGGATACCATCTACTCCACTTCTATTATCACTGCCATTTTCAGCTGTTTCTTTCATGATTACGGAGTAAAAGCGCCAGTGTAACTGTTCTGCAAACATTAAATATCAATACAATTAGATTTCAGAGTATCGTATCCAACATCTGTAAGCACTGGTCTGAGTTCTGCGATCTTTCTGCTCTCTCGACTTGAAGAAGACACTCCAACGCTTCTCTTACTTATTGTTGCGTTCACTCTGCATGCATATGGTGCTGAATTCAGAAACCGACTGTTCCAGGTGTACCCCGGCTTCGCAACTTTATCATTTTTCTTCCTCTCCTTTTTATCAATATATTGCATCTCCGATTTTTCTATCCAGCTTTCTGTCTTCTGGACTGTGTTACATATCTTTATACTGTTCATCTGTCCCCTAATCTTAATCTTAAAACAAACCGGTAAATGCACAATTCATGGGCCGTGGGATGAAGCGGTACCGCTCCAGTCTAGCCATGTGAAGTGAAACGGTGTTTCGGATTAATTAATAAAGATTTCATAATATTGCGAAATGATAAGTTGATTAATATTTATCATCATGATTCAAGAAGATTAGTTTTTGCAAAAATCAAATAATTGATTATCGCAAAGCTAAACCTTATAATTTGACGTGTTTATAATTGTTCGGAAGTAAACATTCTTGTTGGCAGGAATTCCTCACGGAAATTTTATTGCTTTGGACTAGCGATGCAACCACGCTCTATTGAGACGACAACAGAAAATTTCAATTGCATTTTTTCTGACTCATTTCATACAATTCTCATTGATTTTCCCTGAATAAAAAGTTTTTTAGCCAATTTTACCTTTTAAAAAAAGTAATTCAGATAAATCCCGACACAATGGCGATGCTATTTGGATTCGGACAATCCGCAGAAATCCAGATACAACTTTCAAATGAGGACTCTCGAAAAGTACGTAAATTCTCTTTAACTGCTTCCTAGTTTATTTGACTAGAATTATAGTTCCGTTTTAGGTTGTTAAATCTCGTGGAGACGATGGAAACATGCATGATCATTTTCTCTATTACGACGGAGAATCTGTGGCGGGAACTGTTCATGTGAACTTGAAAAAAGCTAATCAAAAATTCGAACATCAGGGAATTCGAATCGAATTCATTGGACAAATTGGTATGTTTTTCATAAGAAAATTAAAAAGCTTGGCCACAACAAAAAAATAATAATTTTGGTAGCAGTTCCGGGTTTTTGTGGTGAAATACAAAATGAGGAGAGTTGCTTATTCTAGTCAAGTATGGCTTGGCTGAGTTAAAGAATTTTGTTCTACTCTAGTATAACAACAATAAAATGTCTTAATTTACAAGGCGGTATCACAATACTGGGAGGCTGGCGCGTCTTCTGCAAGCGACTACATATTTTCTATAGTTTGCACATCTATTTTCAAATTTTATGGAATTTTTTCCGGAAAATGCGTTGGATTAAGCTTTTTCTAAAAAATGTTTTATGAAAGCGCATCGGAAAATCACTTTCTGTGTTCGCGGTATATTTTCCTACGTAAACGTTTGTCTAACACTGATCCACTGTACTTCACCGACAACCAAAGAATTCCTAATTACTATCTTTTTACATTAAATTATTTTCCATTTAAGGTCATTTTCCGTACATTCATAAATCTTGACTCTTCCTCCGAGAGGGGAAAACTAAATGTAAGGTTTCCAACGTTTCATTCAGTAAAAGCTACTATAATAATCTATCAAGAGAAGAAACAAATATTCAGAAGAAGGCAACGAAAATTTCTCCGAACGTTGTCATGAGACACCCAAAATTCTGCACGCCCACGGGACGAAAATTAAACTGCTCACGATCTCATCTTGTAATTTCAAAGAGATAAGCTGTAAAAACCCGAAATATGTTATAATATAACCCAAGTGATGAACTATCACTATTAAAAAAACATAAACATATTAGCTTTTACTAAATAAGAATAATATCGCGGCGTAGCCGCTAACTTTCCACTGGTGTTTATTAAAGTTGTAGTTTTGCACTTATTTCGCTAATTTTTGACATGTGATACGTGGACATCCAGATTGCAGACAGATCTATTCACTTAGTAAAAAAAATACTTAATTTTCAATTTAATTTTAGGTTATTTTAATACTTCCATATACAATTTATTAGAAAGTTCCTCATTATTATTTAAAATCTTTAATGCTTTTTAAAATTAACTGAACCATATAATTTTTGGTAAAATGGAGAAAACAATCAATGTTTGGCCGGTCGAAAAGACATCTCAAGCTTTTGACTTCGACACACGTAGAGATGCTCTGATGAGTGAACCATGTGCTCATTCCCAACTTGTTATTTACTCAAATTATGTATCTGCTTGCTTCAAGTTGTTTTCAAAAGTTTTTATGCTCCATCCTTCTCAAAAATGACTGCTGGGTTGCTGATGTTGATGTGTTTCAGTTTCAGTTTCAGAAGTCTACTATGATCGTGGAAATCAGCAGGACTTCATTTCGCTGACCCGTGAACTTGCTCGTCCTGGAGATCTCACACAAAATGCGCAGTTTCCGTTTGAGTTTAACAACGTGGAAAAGCCGTTTGAGACATACATGGGTACAAATGTCAAATTGCGGTAAATTAATTTATTTATGGAACATCTGAAAATGTTTAAAAATTTCCGTATCTAATCCTTGAAAACTCTTGTTTGTTTCTTTATGCATTTCATGTGACTACTTTTTCTTATTTAAACTTTCCAGATACTTCTTGAAAGTAACTATAATCAGGAGAATAACCGATTTGACAAAAGAGCTTGACTTGGTCGTCCATGCACTCAGTAGTTATCCAGATAATGATAAATCTATTAAAATGGAGGTTGGAATCGAAGACTGCTTGCATATTGAATTCGAGTATAACAAGAATAAATACCACCTCCAAGACGTGATAGTTGGGAAAATCTATTTCCTGCTCGTTCGCATCAAAATTAAATACATGGAAATTGCTATTTTGAAAACTGAAGTTGTCGGCTCTGGGCAAAACACTTTCAAAGAGTCGGAAACCGTTGCCAAGTTCGAAATCATGGATGGGGCACCAGTTCGTGGAGAATCCATTCCAATTAGATTGTTCTTGTCTGGATATGATTTGGCACCATCGATGAGAGATGTTGGGAAAAAGTTTTCGGTCAAATATTTCTTGAATTTAGTGCTTGTTGATGAGGAAGATCGAAGATATTTCAAACAACAGGTAATCATAGCTTTATAAACTTCAACTAGTAATTTTCCATATTCAAATAAGTCATTTGATAAATATTTGGTTTAGGAAGTGACACTCTGGCGGAAAGCCGACAAAGTGATGAGCCGCCCTAATGCCAATGAAAACGAAGATAATGCGGTGACAAGTATTCCTGGAACGCAAAAATTCACCGCTCCAGTTCCAGTAGAACACCCGAAGCCGGAATCTCCGAGATCAGACCCGAAGAGTGGATCGACAAGTCCTGATGGAAACTCTGATTCTTCATAAAACTGAAAGAATGTCAACGTCGTTGCGAACAGTATAAGACATGTTTCTAGAACAACACAAAAAGTTTTCCATTATATTTTGACCAATCTCTTGCAAATTTTTCACAACCCCGGCTTAATCTTTCTGTGTTATTTTCATTGAAATGCTTATCTAATATCTCTATCTCCATTTGTCAGTGTCTGTTCAAAATTTCAAAATTGCCGTCTCGCCTCTTTTTCACTCCGTTTCATAAAATTGACTATTCTGTGATGAAAAAATTAAGAAACTTATTCCCGAAGCCCTAATTATTCTCTTATTTATTTCCTAGTTTATCTAACGCTCCCAAGCCCTTTTCCCCGTCTGCTTCTTAGCCGGTTTGTCGGGTTTTGTATATTTTTTTTGAGATTCGTCAATTTAAAATTACAATCAATTGGCTTTCTTCTTTCCGTACAGTACATTTTTAACGTTGTTGCTTCTTTACGTTTTATTTTCCCATTCATCCTCAGATAAATTTCTATGTAAAAAATTAATAATCGATTGCATTAACCGTAAAATGTTTTTTAATAAGTTGTCAGCTTGTCATCTATGTTTATTTTAAACGCATAATCCTCAAAAAACCGTGGACCCCAATTTCAGACAGAAAAATGAACGCTGAACCACACGATTTCCGCGACCACAAAGCCCACATGAAGTGGACAGTAAGTGAAGCACATTTAGAGTTAAAACAAGCATTTAAATAAGGCTTCCACGAAATACGAAGACAAAAAATCGTCTTTCAGTTCGTCTTGCATTCGTCTTACGCAAAAAAACAATTAAAAAGTTGTCAACACACTGCGTCAGACGAATTCAAGACGAAGATGAGACGAGACGGCCGAAATTTCGCCCAAATGGAAGCCTTACATTTTAAAACGCAATTGCAATATACGATTCATCCATTGATATTAACCCTTTAGCAAGAACGAGATTCTTATCGTGCAAATGTTCCGTTGATTCCACAAGACATGTCAGGTGGCTCTCATGCACAATCCACTTCGTACACTGTTCTCCAAAAGGCACTCAACAATCCATTGGTCCCACTCGGAATGTTCGCCACTGTAGGATGTCTTGTTGGTGAGTTTTGCTCAGGAAATTTGACAAAAATTGGAACACTTCACAAATTCGCCTGTCATCCTATTCCCAAAATTCTTGCACACATAAGATCACAATGTTTCTCCTTTTTAATTTCATTAATCACTAGAGTTCATGCGATATTTCTGGGGGCATATTCTAAAACTATTTTTTCGAAAATGGTTTTGAAAAACTATAATCGAAGTATTTTAAAAAAATGCGAGCTGATCGCCGAGTCTCCCGTTGTTTTCTGCAGCGCAAGTTAGTCTAGTCTATATAAATCGCTTGCAAAAATCTATAAAATATCTACAATGTGCTAAAATCTGTAGGCACTAGTCGTATAACAGTGAAGATCTAAGAAGGGCTTCATGTTCTAAACCGTACGGCAATCTGATAAAATGCAACATTCGTCGATCTTTTCTTCCATTTAACAGTAGTTCTGTTTTTAGAACGTCGCCCATTCTTTTCTTACTTTTCCGTTTTTTCTTCTTCTTCACTCTCTTTCCTCTTCCTTATGATTCCATTGGATGATGTGAATTTTGTTTTGTTCTATTTAAAAAATGAAGCAAATCTCTTATGATATTCTAATAATATAATACAACGGTTTTTTTTCAAGGAATGATGGTCGCCACATTACGTCGAAGTCCTCGTGATGCTCAAAATTTCATGCGTGGACGTGTTGTTGCTCAGGGATTCACAGTAGCGGCCCTTGTTGGTGGAGCAGTGATGTTTGGAATAGGAGCTCCAACGGAAGCGGCGCTTCGCGCTCCCGGAAAAGGTCAGACTGTTGTGGCGCTGACCCCACCACCCGCAATTCAAAGCAATCATGCATAGAAATTCTATTTCTAAGCTTCCCTCAGATTATTTTCAAACTTCTATGTCTAGCTGTAGAAATGTTTTGTTTCCATTCCTGATTTTTTGTAATTATACATTCTCCATAAAGTGCAAAATTGTTTACTATTTACACGAAAACTGACACGTAAACCACGCAAAACGAAAACAAGCTTGACCAGAAAGAACAGTGAGCGGAGTAAGATTAGCGAATTTTCGGAGTACTGGCATATTGTCGCTGTTTCTTAATACGAACAATCAATAAAGAATTGAAAAATATTCCTATAATTCGAGAAATTAAAAATTGGTAGTGGCACGAAGAATTGAGGAGAAAGTTGAGTTTGGCGGTAAGTTTGAATTAGAAAATTATCTTTCAAACGGAGCTAATGCTCGCCGAATAATTCCATACATTGAATTGATAATTCCCCAAGCAAGGAGAGAGCGCGTGAAATTCAGATGAACACCCAAATAAAGACCTCGAAGAGAACGATTTCGGAGTTTCCATACGTCTCGAAACACGAGGATACTGCTGTCATATTTGACACCTACCTGAAACGTATGATATTGTTTTCATGCTACGTCTTCGAAATAAAGTCACCTTCGCTTGCATGTGATTTTTGACGACACCTAGTGGGAAAAACGCAGTAGATATAGCTGCTCCAAGAATGGATCCAGAGATAAAATCACCAATCCAGTGCTGAAGAGAATGGGGCAGACGGCCGGCTTGTGGAATGTCTACTATCTGGAGAATGCGAAATGTTAAAAGGAAAGCTTTCGTTTTAGTTATTTTTTGTTAGATAAACCATTAATAGTTTGATAAATAAGAAATTCACACGAATTGTTCCTAAGAATGGCTGCTTTACACAAGGAATCATTGCTTCCGCCTTCTTAAAAATATTTTAAGTTAAATTACTCTTCCTCTCCCCCCCCGCTTCCTTATACATGTAGCTTTTAACTTTTTTACCGCCCGTGTTATGGAACAAATTATATGCCGTTCTCTCATTGATTTCACCAGCAGAAACATACATTTTTCTCCGGACCGTCCTTCTAACCCAAAAAAAACCTCCCTCCCAAATCCAGACATACTTGTTACATTTCTAACGTTTCAATTACTATCTCCTCTTCCAGCAGAGACTTAGGTTCGGCCGTGTGCAATTCACCGCCTGGCCTTTAAGGTTAAGGCTTTCACGAAAGACGAAGACAAAAAGTCGTCTTTCTTCTCGTCGCTCGTCTTGCATTCATCTTACGCAATAAGGCAAGATTTACGCAAGTCAGACGAATTCCCGACAAAGACGAAAACGAGACAGGACTGCCGAAATTTCGCTCAAGTGGAAGCCTTACTTAAGGTGACCCACAAACTAGAGAAACTCCTCAGACTCTTAATATGTTCTAATATGTATCATAAACCGCCATGCCAGTTCTCAGCTGCTTTCGCTTTACAGTATGTTTTACTATTACTTTCCCAAACTTCATTTTCAATAAAATCCTATATTTATTTATCGTCTTCTTCCGTATGCCTTGCAGTGTCTAATGCCCAAATAAATATTTGGCGCTATCTTAGTTGGGGGCACTCGTTTTTAGTCATTTTTGGGGCTTTTTTCTTGATATTGTTTTCTGAAAATGTTTGTTGTTATTGTTAAAATATCTGCAAGTTGTTTTTTTTCACGCGTGGCGCTTACTCTTACACGAAAACTACGATTTCATTTTTCTTTAAATTTGTCTTTTTTGTGCGTATTTTTGTTGTCTGCCAGTAAAATTGTTCTAAAAATTGTTAGTGTTATTCGAGTATATCTAATATCATTTTCCGAAAAAAAAATCAAAAAAAAGCTCCAAAAATGACTAAAAACGAGTGGACTCCCTCCCCCCAACTGAGATAGCGCCAAATATTTTCTTTGCCCGCGTTTTCCCGTTTTTGAAAATATTGTTCGTTACTCGCATTATTTTCTCACCCCATCACAATTTGTACAATTATTATATTCATTCATCTCTCGGTTTTCTTTTTTTTTCTCGACCCATTCTTGTAATAATCTATCAGTTTCTCTTTTCTGTTCTCAATTGTACTTTATCTATATTATCTTTTCTTTTTTTGAAAGTGATTTCATACCTTTTGCTTCAGCGGTTCCCTGAGAGTGAAGAAGAGTGTATTTGAAAGACTGTTTCTTACAAAAATTACTGAAAATCCTCTGTAATATTCCCGATATCCATAGTCTCGAAGTCTGCTGAATGCATGTAGTGTGTTCTTGAATTTATCGTGAAATTTTGAAGCCTGAAGAAGTACTTGAACTCTTTCCAGAGGGCATAACATTGCTTCGCATGCTCCTGCTGAAAAAAAATTTAAATAATTGAAGAAATGGTTTTTTAATCGAAATTACGTGATAACTGAAAATACATTTTTGTTCGCTTTTACAAGGAATTCCACGCCACACTGGTAAATGTGTTTTTTAATGGAAATATCTTTAGGAGCTATAAGATTTCTTCAGAAACTCACATAAAAATGCGGCTTGTGCATGGCACACTGTAAACGAAGAGTTGGGCGGAGCATGCGGGCATTTCAGAGATATCTAAATAAATATATAAATGTATTTAGCTATAAACTTTTACAGACTTGAAATTCATCGTATAAACCGTACATCAACGCCCGGCTCGTCGTCCGCATAATCAGTGGAGGCAGCAGCCCTCTGTACAATTTCCCGACTCCTTCTAGTTTTATTTGTTTTACCGCTTCCTTAACGTGGAATCCATGAAGCTGTTGTCGGAAAATGATTTTGTTCGATGGATACAAAACACATGTTTCGATGCATCCGGCTCCCCATCCCGCTATGAAATCCAAATGATTTCGATGAACGACTCGGATGTCAGGAGCCGCCGACTTCCCACTGCTCTCCAGCGTGATTTTCGTGCGGAGTTCGAAGTTTTATTACCTGAAAATCATTTGAATTTGCATTATGCGGGCATTTTTGTATATCGATAAAAGATTCGTAGAAAAAAAAAGAAAAAAAGCTTCTAATAAAAAATTAGACTTCTACAGGCTTCGTGATTAACTTTAATAGCCATCAAAATTTATAGCTCTAAAACCAAAAACTATAAGTACGAATTATTTTATTGCGGGCAAACTAAATGCGATTTCAATTCAGAAAGGAGGGTAAGCAGAGATTGAGAAGCAATATTTCAAAAATCCAAAGATTTTCAAGCACGCTTTAATAGTAATTTTGCCCTTTTTGAAAGATATTAAGCTTTGCTGTTTTCTATTTTTATAAATATTTTTAAGATTTTAATTTCTTTAAATTTGATTATCATATTACATAGGAAATAGGAAAAAGAGCATTTTCCGCATTTAAATTAGGTGACCACGTATATAATGCAAGTGAAAAATCGTAAAGCACGTGATTGCATTTATAAATAACTTATAACTGCGTTCGCAGCGACACAAACCGGGGAAGTTTTCTAGTTTGCAATAAAAATTACATTTACAAAAAAAAAAGTTATAATCCTAAAAAATAGCATTGAAATCGAGAATGGCAACAAAAAAGGAAAACGTTTTTAATCTGTAGTACCCGTGTACTCCTCTCTGAGAAGACAGACTGAATTTTCTTCCTGCGTCTCTTCGACGATTCCTGTTCTCTCTTTAAATATTGTTGCCTGCTTTTTCACATGTTTCTTTTTACACAACTCTGCAAACCCGGTTTTTAAACTTGAGAAGAGCATAAACAGCATTGCTTATTTCTTCAGGGTAATGTCAACTGCTGCTGCTCCTGCTCCTGCTTCAAAACAAGAAAATAAAAGCCCACATATTTGGACTGGAAGCGCCGAAGAAGAAGATCGTGTGGAGACACTCATAAAGTATGTATTATGACACAATTTTTATTTAAAGTATAGCATTCTAAAATGGTTTTTCAGAAAATCTGGGTGCTGGGATTTCCATTTAAAAGTTTCCGATTGTATGGGGGAGCATAGAGACTGGAGAAAGTGTCAAGACGTGGTTAGTTTTTCAATATATTTTTAATTAAAAAAATAGTATTCTTGCAGGTAAAAGAATTCCGTACCTGTGTTCAAAGTGTTCGAGTTGAAGAGACACAAAAAGTAAAGTCAGAAAGTAAAAATTGATGGATTTTCTAGACGATTTCGATCCCTCTGATGATGAAAATCAAGCAAAAAATTTACAAAAAACACCATGTTATCCACCTTTTATCCCAAATCTCCACAATAAATTCTGGTATCGTTCGGCAACCAAGGAAAATCAAACATCAACGGCAATAACGTAAGCTTGATTGGGAAAATAAGGGATAGGGAAAAACAAATTTTCTATTATAGAGAAATCGACTTGTTCAATGTAGCTGACTCTTTTGACAATGGCAACTTCGAAGAAGCTGAAAAAGTGAGTATCAGACCTAAACATTTAAAATAAAACTCAGTTTTGTACGGGGTGGCTTATAAAAAACGCCCGGCAGTTGTGTTGATTACCCATGTAATATCCTCCCTTTTTTCAAATTATCTGCAGTCTAACAATAAGCATATAATTGTTTATGTCCTTCCAGATTTTTTGAATTAAAAAATTCTAAAATCGAACCAATCCGATTTTATTCCTCATGAATTACAGATCCTCACCAATCTCCGAGAAACTATGAAAAACAACCGAACGCATGAAATCATGCTAATAGATTCTCTTCTGCAATGCTATATCAAAAAGTCCGATAAGCTCTCTTCTTCCGAAATCTCCACTTGTCTCCATCTTGTCTCCGATTATGAATCTCTTCTAGTTGACTTCGGTGATCAAATTCAATTTCTCCGTACTAAAGCGTTCTTACTGGCTAAACTTAAATCCGCTGTCGACATAAATTATCTATCAGAGTTCAGAAAAACGGTGAGTGTTTGTTTCAAAACTTCTGTATTACAAAATCGTGTTTTTCAGATGGCTCTTCTCTGCCAACTCTGCGGGTCTTTCGATAACTGGCAGATTTTCGAATTTGGATCCGAGTTTTTCAGTAATCTTGAATTATATGGTCTCAAAATGAAAATTAAGAAAATTCTGAATTACGAAATTGAAAATTCAAAAGGGTTTGTCAAAGAGAAGCTGAAGAAGAAATTAGAGAACATTGAGGCAGATGTAAAAATGCTAGAAATGATTCTGGAGAAAGACGATGTAAGAAATCTCAAATGAAGCACTTCGCGGTTCGCAAAAATATTATTTTCAGATAAATTCCATTCAATCGTCTTTGAATTCTCACAAGGATACAGTTATTCTAGAATCCGCCAGTTCATCCGATTTCCGGGCTCATGAAAGTCGTTCCAAAAATAAGATAATTCCAGTTGCCGATCAACCAGATGCCATTGCAGATTTTTTCCGTCGTTTTCCGTTTTTATTAAGTTAATTGTTCTAGGTCTCTTTTTAATTTCATTGCTCAATTCTTTTCCAATTATCAACGTTTTCGTATAATGAATGGGTTGTCTCAGTAAGCGTGAACAAAATGCAAAAACGTCTCAGTCTTCCCAATTTTTAACGTTTTATTTTACGATGTGCGCCCTGTAATCATCCAACAAAGGCACACAACCTCCTCCACGTAATTCGATTTGATAACCCATATTGATGCCAAAGTGATATCGATATGCCGCGACGCGATCATATAATTGTTGCCACGCGTTTGTTAATGTGTGCACAGTTAAAATTCTCGACGACGCCCTGCCCTTTTTTAAGTTGCTTGTCCACTTTCCAAACGTCATGTTTCCATATTTCCGTTCCGTTTTTCTTTAATTCTTGATTTCTTAGAGCACACATTTCCATTTTTCTAATAATTTGCAGGCTTCTGAATTTTGGCCACGCCATAACTAAATCCACGTCTCCGTCGTTTTACTGCCTTAGCCATCTTCAAAGTTCTCAAGCACTTCACCATTCGTACCTAGTCTATTTAAGTTTGAATTACTAGTTTCCCGTAAAATTATTCTGAAAATATAACATTTAGTTATTTAGTTACTTAGTCGATCCGTCAGTCGAAGCTCGTAATGAGCTGAATCCGAAAAATCCAATTTCAGACGGTTTTACTTGCTTTGACTGTTCTCATTATGAGACCCAATAACTGAAAATTTCCAAAAATGTCGAAGCTCATAATGCGCTGAATCACAGCTAACCATGCCTTACGATCTTCGGCGAGATGGTGGTCCATGAAGTAGTCAGTCAGTTTTTTAATTCTGAAAATATAAAAAAAAATAATAATTTTCAAGTAATGTACTGATTAGAAAACTTTTATAATATGAAGCATTGTGTTTAATAGTCTACGGTATCACTGTTTGCTATTTTTCAGCAATGTCATGTGACGACCTGTTTCATATTTCAATTTGGATTCTTTAAAGATTCCAGAAGACAATTTACAGAATAAGAAAAGTGGATCTCTGCTTCGTCACTTTTCTATTATATTCCCTATTTTTTCGCGGTAATTTAATTTAGTTCATTGAGTACGTGGCAGGAAAATCATTCAAGTTTTCTGCAATGGTATTTTGAGAGTTTATCAATTGAAGTATAATTTTGTAGAATCATTTTTGTAGAATTTATCATAGCGACTAGCATTATTCTATTTTTTTAAAACTATTTTTGTTAGCCTCGCTGAAGAAAGTAGTCATGAGCGTGTCCTGTGGCCTGGCCAGGCCTGTGCCTTGAGGATGATTTTTAGTTTTTAGTTGTATTATACATAAGGAACGCAGCTTTTTGCATACTATCATCTTGAGCTTCATTTTCTCATTTCTTCGCATAGTTCGCTCGTTCATTCCATTTTGATCGGCTATTCTTCTCACGCAGCGTTTGGAAAATCTAATAGATTTCACCGTGTTTGTAGTAGAAACATTGGTAGGATGTCCCGATCGTTGATAGTCCTTCAGAATACAATCGTTTAACGGTTCGATAGAGAAGCGTTCGTGGCAACTTGAAACGTCTGCCGATCTCGGCGTTGGAGAGAAGTTTCTTAACGCAGTCTTACCTCGGTATGGAGAAACCGCCGTCATTACCATAAAAGTTGGAATAAAGAGCTGAAAATTTGCAGAATCAAAGAAAAAGATTTGATAAATATAAAATTTAAAAAGGCGGCCGTGGGGGGTCCGTGCACTTGCCAGAGTCTAATCAAAGCTGTGTATTAGTGTTAATGCTGCCCCCTGTAATAACTACAATTTATTTTTTTTTAATATACCAAACCAAACCATTTTTAATGTATTCCAGAATGCGGTCAACGATATTATCTCTTCTTGTGCTGGTAGGACTGTCTCAAGCAGCGCTTCTTCTTCCATACTCTCTTCCAAACGACTTGATCCAGTTGATTGGATTTCGCGAAGCTCCACAGAATGCCGCAGTCACTGCTTGCAACGATATTCAATTCAATTATTGTCAGGTGAGCAGTTCACAAGGAAACCACGAGATTTTCTGAAACGATGCAAATACCTTTTAGGCTACCTTCAACCAATTCTTTGGTATGGATGATTCAATTTCATGGCGTAACGGATCATACATTTTCACCACTGTTCAGAAGTATTTGGAGATGAATGTCACTGAATTGATCAAGGTTTGCAAGTAAGTCTTATTGAACTAATTTTGATTCCATTTTTCGCTGAAAGTATTAAAAATTTCCCGATTTAACACCACATTTCAGTTGTTGGGCCAAGTGAGAGAAAGTGAAAGTGAGCATTAAAAAAATTGGCTAAAAAGCAAATTTCATACCGTAATAGCCGCGAGAGTTTTCATCAAAGCGGCATGCATGGTACTACGCTTTCAAAGAACCGAAAAAGTGGCTGTGGCGCTGTCTAATTAGCGTAGCAGCTAATTCTAAACAGTGGCCGAATTCAAATAGACTAAACCAGACGGTTTACGCGTTATTGGGCAGAGAGTTTTATACATAAAGGAATTTAACACCTTGCACCTTGAAGTTCAAATAAATTAATTCAATTTAAATAGAAAAAGGCTTATTTCGTTGTAATGCGTGCGTAATTCGGGTGTCCTTGAGCCATAGCAGTCTTTTCTGAGACTAGAAATATGTCTCCAACAACTTACATCCAACAAATGTAGTTTTGGTGTGAAGATTTCAGACACAAAGTTTCAGAGCTTTCCCACTAACATTCCCACTAACACATTTTCAAAAACTTAAAATAAGGAATTTTAAACTGAAAAATAAATTGTTTAGTATATATTTTCCTTTTAGTTTTTTTTGTATAGCTAATCTAATTTGGCGAAGCCCAATGAAAAGGAATGAAGAGCAAAAGGAACTAACGAAAAAGGAAGAATACGTAGAGCACGCCGTGAAAATCGTGCAACGGGTTGCAAATTTGCAGGCGCCACGTTGCAAAACCGAAGCAAAATGTGAAAAGTGCGAAACTTTTTGCAATTTCTCGAATTGCCGCACGCTTTTTACGTCGTAGCCTATTCTTCTCTTTTCGTTTATTACTTATTCCTCTTCCTTTCTGTTTCAACTCGACACACACTTCTTCTACAGGCCGGCAATTATGCATCTTCATTTTCAGCGCTCGTACCCAATTCTACCAATGCCTTGGAGCCTCCTATTATTCTTGCGTCAACCTTTACACTCTTCTAAACAAACCGCATCCTGACTTCTCTGACTGTAAACAACATAAATTGCATACAGAAAGTGAATACTCGACCGTTTCATATTTTCAGCATTTGACTACGTCAGAACCTTTCGTGGACTCGAATGGATGTGTGTTGGTGGATTCGGAGGTATGCGGACGATTTAAATTGTTTTTTAATCAATAGTTTGCTGTAAATTTCTATTTACTTCCGCAAAAAAATTCGGGTCTTATTTAAGAAGTAGTAAACCAATGGGATTGCCTTGGAACCTTCCCAACAACCAGCGCCTATTCATCATGCATCGCAACCTTCAACAACACTGTTTCTCCTGCCAACTTCTGCCCGTGAGTTCTGCTTCTGAAAAAACAACAAAACGAAAAACACGCAATTTATCTGTGACTTCAAATATTAACAATTTTGTGAGCTATTTAAAAAATTATATCAATTGAACAATTTCCAGAACTGTTCAACAAACTGGTGATTGCCTAAATAAGGCTTACAATAATGCCTGCGGAGCTGGGGCAGTGAGTTCTTTTTATTTTATTTTAAATAACTTTTTTTTTCAAAATGCCAAATTTAAAAATAACTAAATATTAGCGAACAATATCAAGAAATTTTGAGTTTTAGAATGTTCAGTATTTACCGAAAATACACTTCGATGTCGTCACCCCGTATGAAATTGATTTTCCATTCAAATCAATATCATGAATCATGTTTTAAAAAATTATTTTAGGCTGGATACTTTGGATGTGAGAACTTCCGTATCACCTTTGACAATTCTTGCTGGGGACTCAGATGCATGGTTGACACCATTCTTTAACTTTCTTTTATCGCCCCTTTCTGACTGAATTTGAACTATTGTAGTTGAATGAATAAGTTGAAATTACTTTATTTAATAATGGTATTAATGATATTACTTTGACCTTCAATCAATTATTATAAAAATTTTGCGCTTACCATTGGGAATATTCTATGTAGTTGTAATTTTCGCTACATTCTTTGTGCTTTTAAGCCGTTCTTTCTCCCTGCTCGAAAGATGCTTGTTTTATCACTTCTTTGTCATTATAAGTTAAGAATTTCGTGCTGATATGATCATGGAGAGGCCCAAATGCATGCATCCGTGCGCGTTAAAAAGACATTAAGACTGAAACTGTTTGCCCGGCCCGGCACACAGTGTTATTTATTTATTTTTATTAAACTTTTTTGTTTATGTTTTTCAAGTTTTTCCTTAATTTTTTTCTAGTCAATGGTGATTGCATCTCCGTATAGACTCCCGATCCTGGATTAGAAGAGAATGGGATTGTCCAATTTTGAGATTGCAAAACATCATTCTCTGACTGTGACTCGTTACCAACCTCTGGAAGACAAATCCAGATGTGGTCGTCCCACATTGTTTTTCAAAAGTCATTGCGTCAAAACCCATCCTATTATTTATGCCGCATCCTGTAGTTGTGCAGGGTGGGTGTATGATTATCAGGATCGGACGGCTCCACTTTTATAGATATAGAAATCTTAGTTCTTCGACACATATTACCGTATTCTGCGAATTTATATTTCCAAGGTAGGAAAGACGATTCTTAACCTTCCACACTTGGGCCACTTCAAACAATGGTCGTCGTTTTCTCCTCATACAGTGATCGGCTCTCAGTGTATGTTCGCACTCGCACCAGTAATCCCACGCAAACGTATTCACTTATAATTAACGAATCAAAATTTGAAGGTTTCTTAAATTGATGTGGACCGTGTGTATAAATCACTACGAGTTAAGCTTTGTCCAAAAATCTTTGCAACGGGTGTAGCAGCTTATTACCTTTGAAATTCAAATTGTTCTTCCCACGCTCACATACGGATCTCAAGCCTGGACTCTTACACAGGACCTCGAGGACACATTATGCGAAGGACAGACGGAATATGAACGAAACTGATACAAAAATTGATTCCTCGAGATAAGAAACGGCCCATGATATGGTCCGACTCACTGTGAAAAGAAGCCTGAAAATATCGAGGAACTCAACTAATTATTTCTTGCACCACCATCGCCCAAGATCGCAATGCATGGTTAGCTGTGATCCGCGCCCACTCAAGCGAATAACGGATCGACTAAGTATCTAACTAGGGACACTCGAACAGAAATCTCCTTAACTTTTTCTAAAAATTAAAAATAGGAATCAGTTGTTGTTATAGGAATAATCAGAATTTCTGGAACAAATGAGTAGAAGGTGATCCTTACGCTGAGCTAATGTCATAGTTTTTTGAAGCCCATGTGCAGACTAGATCGAAACCGTATTGAAGTAGGATTGGGTCGGATCAGTATAATTTATCCTTTTGTCGAAACAATTATAAAAATAAAGCAAGGCTTTCCCGGTTTAACTGCGATTCTTGATTCGATATTTCGTAATATAAGAAACAATAAAACTGCCAGAACTGACAAATCCGAGTAATAAACGTGATAGCGAAAAATGCGAAAGCATTTTCATTGTTATTGCTATCATAGAAAAGACTCGTATGAGCTGTCGAATACACATAGAAAATATGACGGGCAAAAGCAGAAACTTTTAAAGATGGCTTTCTTTAGAATTCCTTCTTTAATTATGTAAGGAACTTTGTAAAAATATAAATGTTGATTCAACGTAATAAACTGAAAAAAAGAAGAAAAAACGAATTATAGGTTGTCATTCTTGATTCCTCAGAAAATTGAAAAAATTTAGTTTTGTAAAAAGAAATCTGTTTTACTAAAATATTTTTTAATTGAAAAGGGAAAATATCGAAAATAAAATCATTAATTTCAGTTAATTTAAATAAAAATAACAATTACAAATAGTGATTGGAGAACGCGTGCGTAATACTTGCTTTTTAACATGCGACTACCTTACAAAAGTGGGCGGCACCTATTTATTTGAAATTAATTTTTCGTGCACAATGAATAATTGACGAAACCTTCCTGTTCAGAGAATACACATTTTTCTGAGTTTATGCTGAATATTCCATAACTGCATATCACGTATCATGGCTCATGGATTCATTGACACTGATTGAAGAGAAACCGAGAGAAGAAGAACATTTGTGACTGCAATCATTCTATTTGCCTTAAGGATTACAAATAATGTATAAAAACGCTGTTGCTGACGCGAAATTACGAATCAAATGATAAAGTTAATGAAAATTATCTATGTATGGGAAAGAAATGGCCGATCGCTATGCTGGAATTGCAAAAGAATTACCATGATGTTCGAGCTGGTAAAATCAGCCTCGCCGCTTTTGGAAACAAAGAAGCAGCAACGTCTTCTATCGGATGCAATTCTTTAGTGTTTATCGAGATTATCGAGAATTCAAATTTATCGAGAAATCGCGAAAAATGATTTGAATGGAAATACGATAAACAACGCGCTTTGCGTTATTTCGGAGTGTCGTTCGAACTAGTTTATTATTATTTTTTTTCTAGAATTTTCGAAATTTTTCGGAAATTTCTCGAGAACTTGATCTCGTTGATTTTTCGGAAAATTTTCGAGAAAATTTTCGAAAAATTCTCGAGAAATGTATCTCGTTGATTTTTCGGAAATTTCGTGAATTTTTCGGAAAAATTTCTCGCAATGCTTTCGAAACGACACACTGGCCCGGACTACTGTATAAATACGGTAAATAGAGTAACTCCACAAGCTACAAAATACACTTTGTTTTCTTTTGCTTATTCTTAATAATGGCCTTTATTTGACAAATGAGCCAGCCAAAAGATCTAATTATGCACTGCTTCTGGAGCATCACCCTAATTGAAGATCGATTTCCATTTCCTGCTCACCTATCTCGCCCAACGGCTCGATTCATGAATTACTGTCATCATTGCAAACTTTTGGCCCGTGATAGGGCGTCACCAGGAGCTCTTGCCACTTATCTATCACACTTTACCGGTTCTCCGTCTCATAGAAATGAATATGACGCGATTATAAATTGATCGATTCGTCACGGGTATCGTATTATATATAAAGGAGATGGAGAACACTGTTTGAGCACATTTAGCTTCGTGCTCACTGTTTCAGCATCAAGGACGGCTATTTGTAGAAGAAGCTGAAATTGCCGAATAGTTGCAAATTACAGAATGAGCTCTCTCGCATGCTTGCTTCTCTTGCTCGTCGGACTCTCCCAGTCGGCGATTCTTCTTCCTTTATTTCCGCTGTCAAGCGATTTGATTGAAGTAATGGCTCACAATGAGGGTTCTGGGGAACTCTCCACGTGCCAGGATGCTCAATTCAACTACTGTCAGGTACTCCTATTGCAATGCTCAGATTGTATTAGGTTGATGGAAAAGTTATTGCGTTTTTTAACCTTCAACTTTAAATGACCATAACTTTTTTTAAAATCAAATTTATTAATCGAAATAAAAACCATTATTTCAAGGAAAAATCAATAAGACAAGTAGATAGAGCGAATTACGCTCTTAAAAATGATATATAACGCGACCACAGATAACCAAACATTTTATTCAAAAATCTTTCACAAAAGTAAACAACATAAAAACGCAATAACTTTTCCATCAACCTAAAATTAAGAGAGCATTTCTTGTTATTTTTTCAGATGTCATTCAACAAATTCTTCGGATTAAATGATTCAATCACCTCGCGTAATGGCTCGTTTATCTTCAAAACAGTTCAAGATTATTTGGATTTGAATGTCACTGAAGTTACCATGGCTTGCAGGTAACCTGTCTGTCGAATATGTTTCTGAACATGTTTCAGCACCTATGCTGAATTCTATCGGTGCTTGGGACGCTCGTACCACCCTTGCACGAACCTCAACAACATGCTTCGAACAACGAATTCTAATGATTCGAATGGTGAGCTTCCGAAAAGGGAAATTCTTAAATTGCAATGCAAATGAGTTCCAGCTTTTGACTACATCCGCACCTTCCGTGGGCTTGAGTGGATTTGCACTGGAGGATTCCATGGTAGGTTATGGATCTAATAGAAGATTAGATGATTTTACTTTTCAAAAACTTAAAATGTGACGATACGATTCTATAAGAGAATCGAGTATTCAGAAGTGCACAATAAATATGATTGTCTTCAACCTTTTCCATCATCGATGTCCTATCGCAGCTGCCTGAATTACTTCAATCAAACCGTCTCTACTACCAACTTTTGCCGGTATTCTTTCAAAAAATCTGAAGCCACGCGTTTCTCTGAAAATGCTCGATTTCAGATCTGTCCAACAAACAGGCGATTGCTTTAACAACGCCTATAATTCTGCATGCGGAACCGGGGTGAGCTTCCTGTTTCAACATTTCTATTTTTCGTAATCTGCATGTCTAAAAATCTGAATATATTGTCGGGTGGCTACCCGGTTGTTTCAAAAAAAAAAACAAGACATCTTTCCCTCAAAACCTTTTGTCAATAGACACGGCAAAATTCCTAGGCCAGCTCGCCAAAAATCATGCGCCATGTGTGCATGCTGGCGTGTTTTTCGTGCTGAATAGGCGCGAATAGCAAAAAGACGGGAAAACCGATAACTAGGGAACTCCGTTTCGATCTTTTTTTTGTTCTTGGACGGCTTCGCTTTTAAGCGATTTTTATAGACAAATGCTTGTCCTGTGTGGGAGTTTTTTTGCTTTTAATTGCTACCGTTTACTGTTTTTTGTTGGAATTTTTGCAAATTCGAATTTAGATATTATCGGATTGCGAGTACGTGGTTTTTCGTATAGAGGTGCTGTTTGGGTCTCGTTCGGGGATAGCGCGTTTTAACGCGCCAATTTAAAAATTGTAAGGAAGCGCACACACTGCACTTGTGATTTCTTTTCGAAAATTGAAGCGAATATATTTAGGAATTTTTTCTATTTATATTTTGCTTCGAAAATCATGTTTTTTAAAAATTAATTTTTATTGTCAAATTTCTTAAACTGTTTATTAAACTGAATAAAGTATTATTTACCGGAATTTAAATGGTTTTTTTTCAATATTATACAAATATAGAGAAAATTCCAATATTCGCTTAAATTTTCGAAAAGAAATCACAAACGCAGTGTGTGCGCTTCCTTACAATTTTTAAATTGGCGCGTTAAAACGCGCTATCCCCTAACGAGACCCAAACACCGCCACTATACGACAAACCACGTACTCGCAATCCGATAATAATTATTTATTATTGGCAACTATTATCTATCCGCGAGGACGTGAGACTTCGTTTAAAGGTGCAACAAATTAACTGCTTGGGTCTCGTTAGGGGATAGAGCGTTAAATTGTAAGAAAAATTGTTTTCTTACAATTTAACGCGATCCAATTTACCTAACGACCTAATTAACCTAACGAGACCCAAACAGTTAATTCGTTGCGCCTTTAAACGAAGTCTCACGTCCTCGCGGATGGATAATACTTGTATTCGTTGTGTTTTTCTTGTTAATTCAAACGAATTTCTTGGAAAATAGTACTAAAAGTAAACTATGAAGAGTTTATGTCAAATGAATTGCTCAGCTATCAAGAACACTTCTGAACATTTTTTTCAGTCCGGACACTTTGGATGTGGGAACTTCCGGTCAACGTTTTCCAAATCTTGCCCTGGACTGGCGTGCATGACGGATGATAACTAGTTGTTTGATTCGTGAATAAATCTTTCATTCATAAAACGAAAAATCAAAAAAATGTTCAAAGGGGCGGAGAGGCTTTCTGAAAGTTCAGATGCTTGTAGCGATAATAAGAACGATTATTAAACGCGAAGGAGGAGAATTTAAGTCATTTTGAAAATCGCTGTCAATAAGACTTCAGAAGATTTAAGATATATGATCCTGAAGCCATTCGAAATCGGAGACGGCTAGAACGAAGAAGTGGGATCAAAGAAATGGATTGGACAACGTGTCGAATCTGAATCACTTATGGGGTTATTCATGATGCATTTTTATGCAAAAAATGCCACTTTAATCTTATTCACGATAGCATTTTATCGTCACCGAGAAAGTCTATGCGCCTTTAATCTTTCAAATAAATGTTTAATTTTACTATTTTTTCACCATTGCCATAGTAATTTTACGCTTTTTCGTCTCCTCATCGTTCATTTTAGCTGTAAAATATTATTTTTATCAAATTAATTTAAATTTTTTCCGAAAATGTGAATTTTTCGCACAATAGGAGTTCTTCTCCAAAAAATTGAGGGCCTTGTAAATCGACACATTAAAGGCGCATAGACTTTCTCAGTGACGATACCCGACACCGCCTTGAATTTTAATTCAAAATAGTACTGAATTAAAATGCATTTTTTTGCATTAAAATGCAATCGTGAAAAAGATTAAAGTGGCATTTTTTGCATAAAAATGCATCATGAATAACCCCATAATTTTGTGCTGTATTTTGTAAAAAAAAGAGGTTTTTGACGAAGTCGCGAAAAGGTTTCCTCGATTTCATCTACTGAGGTTTTAGTGCACCGGCGGCTCAAAATTTTTCCTTTTTTCTTTCTATGATCATCTCTTCTTTAATAAACGGGTCATTGAAACTGTGTTCTTTTTTTCTGATCGATTTAAGCAAGCGAACTTATGAACCGAGAAAATGAAAAAATAGTGTACACGGAATATAAAAGTGGTTGTAACATTCGGACTCGCCTTACCACCCTGCGTCCAACGAGGACGTTTAGTGTGTCGTGTCGATTTTGGAATTGATCGATTGAATCGAATTGGATCGACAATTTTTGAATCGATTCAAAAAAAAAGCTTAAAATCGTATTTTTAACTGTTTTTTAGTGAAAACGAAAACGATACGTGAAAAATTATAGAAAAATGTAAAAAACTCATAATTGCTTTAAAAAACTAAATCTGAAAAAAATGCGAAAAAAATACTAGAGCGCATTTGCACTATTTTTGTTCATTCGATTTTATCGAATCGAATTGAATCGATTCGTTTCGAATCGAGAATTGAATCGAATCGATTCAAGTCGATTCATTCGCGAAATCGATTTGCCCGTTCTACAAATCGAATCAAAGTTGATCGATTGTTGAATCGTCACGACACACTAGAGGAAAAAGGTCAGTTGGTGATTGACACTCGCAAGAGGATGGTGAGCGCTATGACGCTATTTTAGTTGGGTGGGGGGCAGTGTGTCGTTTCGAAAAATTATTTCTCGAATAATGCGTTTTTCGAAATTTTTCGGAAATCACGAAAAATGATTTGAATGGAATTACGATAAACACCGCGCTTTGCGTTATTTCGGAGAGTCGTTCGAACTATTATCGCCGTAAAAAAGTTCCGACATTTTTTCGAGCCCGCGAAAATCAGGATTTGAATTTAGAGGCTCCGCCCATTTCATCAGCGCATTTGCTATGCGCGATATATTTTTATCAGAAGAAACGAAAAAAAAAATTAATGACGCAAATTGATATATTTAAACATTCGAAGAAACGTGTAAAAAAATTCACGATTAATACAATTTCGTTCTTTTAATTCAGTTTAATTCTGAAAATTCAGAAGAAAAAATAAGGAGCCTCTAAATTCAAATCCCGATTTTCGCGGGCTCGAAAAAATGTCGGAACTTTTTTACGGCGATAATATTATCGCCTTAAAAAAGTTCCGACATTTTTTCGAGCCCGCTGAAACCGGGATTTGAATTTAGAGGCTCCTCCCATTCATCATCATTTGAGCGCATTTGCTATGCGCGATATGTTTGTTGAATTTTTATTTTTTCTTCTTCTTTTTCTTCGCAAATTGATATATTTAAGAAATTGTATTAATCGTGAATTTCTTACACGTTTCTTCGAATGTTTAAATATATCAATTTGCGAAGAAAAAGAAGAAGAAAAAATAAAAAATCAACAAACATATCGCGCATAGCAAGTGCGCTCAAATGATGATGAATGGGAGGAGCCTCGAAATTCAAATCCCGACTCGAAAAAATGTCGGAACTTTTTTACGGCGATAATAAATACCTGCAAAGTTATTGCTGTTGTAAATACCTTATCTTTGAAATTAATAATTGCATTTTCTAATTATGGAACCGAATTCCAATTTCTGTCTTCGAAAACTAAGGTATATTAAAAAGTAATCTGCATCCTGCAGCGTTGGATGAAGAGGTGTTCTCCCTCAAATCCCGCGCCCCTCTTAACAGCGACATAAATTCAATGCCGAACGCATTATTCCCAATATGGTTTGCTGCCAATGGCTTCCCAAGGGGTACTGTTATCGAGATTTGTATATAAGTAGTCTGCAAGGCTGCTCAGCGTTAGTGCACAGAAACACCTTCCCTCCTGTTGTTTGCCCTCTTTATATTTATGTTAATGCAAACTACCCCATTTCGTCTTTTAAATTTACCATTTCTTGTTAAACGATTAATGTTTGAGTACTTTGAAGCTATTGAAATGTAAGTCTAACAATGTGTCATATGATGTCAAATAATTCTATTATTTCAGATTCGAGTTTTCCTTCACATCTGCCCGAGTACGAAACGTAGAACTTCCATTAATGAAACTACGAGCCATCGAGCACAATATACGATTTGACGGAATTCCAATTATTGAAACAATAATCAGAAAAGACAGTATACTAGGAGACGAAGGAATGGAAATCCACTTGTGTAATTTACCAATGAAAAATGACCCTGATGAAAATAATGAGAGATTAATCCATTGTCATCATTTTAAAATTAGGTACTTGTCATTTGTTAAAAATCTAAACTTGTAATGTTGTAATGTAAAATCTAACTTGTAATTTTCAGGAGTAAATTTTCACAATATCAATTATGTCATCACAATTCGGAATTTGCCGTTTCCGTCGTTTTTGATCAATTGTTTCGTATTTTTCCGGGACCAATTAATATGTCATTGAATCTCGGTATCATGAGAAATGTATCTGCTGTTTTACTAAATCCTCATTTCGAAACATGTGAGAAACTGGAGGTTTACGATGATGATGAATATGACGCTGAAGAGAGTGAATTAGAACAAGTGCTAGATTCGGTTTCAGTAAACAAGGCTATGGAGGTTTATATTTCGCTACCATCTGGATTAGAAATGAATGGAGTAAGATTCCCTGTTTGCTATAGTGACTTACCTTTATTTTTTCAGCTCGATCATTTGACATCTTTAATTCTAGGCGATGCTAATTGGATGACCATAAAAGATCTATGCTCTATGAAATGCGAGAACATAAGACTCATGCAGCACACATTCGATATCAATGATTTTCAAGAATATGTGATATGGTGGCTTAATTCAAATAATACTACGCTGAAGACATTGGAGATGACATGGAATGATTCTGAATCGGACTCACAGTTGGACACTAATAGACTGCCGTGGAAACTATGGAACCCAAAACAACGAGGAAGATATTATTAGTAAGATTTTTAGAATTCCTTGCTTTCAATCATTTTTGCTTAATTTCAGCTTTCCAAACAAACCATATGAAATATCCAACGTGAACTGCGCTGAAGGAGTCGATGTAAGACGATCCGATGGACTCACAGCCACCTTTCTTATTAATGATGTTTTTGATAGATCACTCATGTTTCTTGTTTGGCACGATCCGTTTCCTGAAAGAATGCGGATTTTGGAACTGACTCATCAAATTTCCTCCGGGATAAATGAGTTCTATTCAATTTACCATACACTTGCAAAAGATGAAAGGCATGGAGTGCTGGGAAAAGCTGTGGCGGAAATTCTTCAAGACAACGAGATGGATGCCATTACGTACGCATATATAGAATCTTCCTTGGCACTGTCTGGCGACAAGATATGTTTATTTTACTTGCAAATTTTACACCAAGTGAGAAAACTCAAAAAAGAATTCGCTATCTGGGCGAATTCCTCTGAAGCATGTAATGAAGTTGTATAGCATCCTGTAAAGCAGCATTTTTTGCTAAACTTCTTTTGTTCTTGTTGTTGTTATTGTTGTTATTTGGTCATGATGTCATTGGTTTAGAAATGCATCAACGCCCACTGTAAAAATACTTATTTCGGAATTTTAATTCTTTTCCTTAGCAATTATCTTCAAGAATATGCATACTGCAGCTGATCAAGCCATGGACGTGTTTCCTTATGCGTTCCAACTATTCAGCCAAAGATAAAGATGGTAGCAATTGAAAAATAGAAAACATTAACCATTTTAGCTGTTTTGTATAATCAACAATTTTATCGATTTCATAACTTATATTTTTGAGGCGTACGCTTGCAGCATTTTCTAATTGTGGTTATATCAAATAGTGTGTCGTGTCGATTCAAAAATCGATCAACTTTGATTCGATTTGTTGAACGGCGCGAATCGAATCGATTCGATTCGATAAAATCGAATCAACAAAAAAAATCTATATTTCTTGTTATTTTTAATATGTTTTCTCTCTTGAACTTTAACTTTAACTTTATCTTTAACATGATCTTAGACTTCATCTTTGACTTCATATTCATATTCATATTTATCTTTAACTTTAACTTTAACTTTAACTTTAACTTCATCTATAACTTCATCTTTCTCTTTATCTTTCTTTTTATCTTTATCTATATCTTTATCTTATAATTTCAATAAATAGTTTAAACGCTAACGTAAATAGCCGACACTATATGGGAGAATGCAAACGCGCCCTACCGAACTTGCAAAAAAAGGCGATTTAAATTATGAAAATTTTCATTTGGATCGGAAATGAAACGTTTTAGACACACAAAAGCCAGATTTAAAAAGAAACTATGAAAATTCGAGTTAATATGGAAAGAATACGTATTATTATGCATTTTCAGAATTTTTCAAATGCATGAACAATCATGATATCGCGGCTCGATTAGAACATAATTTAGATCCTCTTTTTCGGAAATATAGTGATTTTTCGTAGAGCCATTGGAAGATTGCTTCATTTTCCTTATAAAGTTTTTTGTGATTATCATTTGTACGAGGTTGAATTTCTCACTGCTTTTTTATTGAATAAATTATTTTTAGAAAAACGTATTATACATTCGGAAATGTAAAGTTTATGACGGACGTGTCAGTGCTCCCATCATTCACAAATGGTAGCGACCATCGTCTACTTCGCAGTCATCAACTTCTCGACACCATCGTTCTACCCGCGCTCCCAAACGGATCTGAATCTCTTAAGTCACGGATCCACTTAACTATATCAAAAAGAAAAATGGAATGGACACATTATGCGAAGAACTGACGGAAGATGGACGAAACAAGAATGGATTCATCGAGACCAAAAACGTGTGAAGTGTGAAGAGCTGGAGGAACTGAATAAATAACAACGTCATGGCGAATATGTTTCCTTGTTACGTCTGGAATATCATTTTTCTCTGATGAAGACAGTTTATCAGCGAACTAAAAGAACGTCGCATCCTTGTATTGAAGTCACATTTCTGCGGGATTATAATTTATAAAGCTTTTGAAACGTTTATATTTTGAATCAATTTTCAAAAAAAGAACATTTTATTAAATAGAACGTGGAATTATTGTTATTATTATTGATAAGGATGACAAGAGATCAAGTGATGATGGTTAAACCAAAAACAAAAAAATGAATAATTATTAATTTATAACTGTGCCACGTCCGTCCGCACACTGCCTAGAGTCATATTTTAGAGTATGGGTGGAATCTGTTTAATCTGGACCCTTGTCTTGGAGCAGGCCCATTGACGTAGACGTATTTGACGCATACGACTGGCTTTCTGTGGACAGGTTTCTGAAGTGGAGTGGCTCCCATTCCAGGCACGTTTGTCCTTTTGGCTGATACGAAGATTGGCCTGTTTCGAAATATTGATCCTGTGAGCAGGAGAGCATTAGCCACACTATCCACTTCCGCAAATTCGACATATGAGAAGCTGAAAATTAGACTTATTATTGGAAAAATGAGTAAGAAGGAAACCTACTTTTTCTGACGTTTGGTATATTTGTCTTTGGGAATTGTAACGCGTACCACTTGCCCGCATTTTCCGAAAAGCTCCTCGATTTCCTTTTCAGTCGACTTCCAATCGACATTGCCCACGTAAATTGATCGGGAGTCAATTTCCCGTTGTTCAGCTTCAGTTGGGGCCATGTATTTCATTGATGCTTTTTGCACCTCCTTGAGAGCTGAAAGCTCAATCATCTCCTCCTCCATGATTGACATTTTTTTGGAACAGTTTGGTTGTGGAGCCATTATATTTTCGATTAGAGCGTTTTAGTCTGTAAATTAGCAATTGAGGAAGGAGAGCAACATTTGGGCATAAATTATTTGAGGAAGTACTGAAAGTTACAAAAAGGAGATATCGATGTTAATTATAGAACGACTACAGAAAGCGCTACACTCCAAAAATTCATCTCGATGAATAGTTAAAAGAATTAATTAAATTTAAAAACTCATCCGACTCTGTTTCCTACACTGTAACTGTAAGCGTGAATCGAAGCATACGGTGGGTTTTACATTTCTGGAAACTACGTTTTCAGCATTTCCTTTTAATGGTTCATCTGGACTTCGAGGAACTAAACGGAACAGTGCGTCTCAATGAAAATTCTACAATGGGGAATTCCGAAACAGGAGTTATGCTTGAACAAAGAACATAAAATGCAAATTGAAATGAAAAATGTAACAGAATTTAATGGTAACAAACTAGGAGCCAAATAAACGTAAAACATCACAGACAAAACAGAATGCAAAGAATGACAAGGGGCAATGCTCAGGGGCTCAGGGCTCACCTGAATCGTCGATTGTAAGTACAGGACATTTTGGGAAGATGGGGGGGGGGTACATCTTCACTTAATGTACACCATACTTTCCCTATTACCTGTAGGATACACCCCCCCCCCCCCAATCTTTCCAAAATGGTTCTCTGTATATCGACCCCATAAATTCTATTTTCCTAAAGTAAGTATAAACTATCAACGGCTCTTACATTTACAAAACGACTGGACCACTTCACACAATGATTGAAGATTCTCCTAAAGCTACCGAATTCCATCGTTCCCCCAGAATTGTCGTGCTCATTTCATGTCGTTTTCTTAAGAACTCGCGGTGATCAAGGCTCTCATGCAGCCTTACCGATATTTTAATTTGGCTCACGAAATCACCCAGTTTAATGAGGAAATTAGAATCAAAAGGGTCAGGAATCGAGAAGATACTGCCTACGGGTAGTATGGAAAGTATAGTATAGGAAAGTTTAGAAGAATGTTCAATCATTGTGTGAAGTGGTCCAGTCGTCTTGTAAATGTAAGAGCCGTTGATAGTTTATACTTACTTTAGGAACATAGTATGGGGTCGATATACAGAGAACCATTTTGGAAAGATTGGGGGGGGGTGTATCCTACAGGTAATAGGGAAAGTATGGTGTGCTGGATACATTAAGTGAAGATGTACCCCCCCCCCATCTTCCCAAAATGTCCTGTACTTACAATCGATGATTCAGGTGAGCCCTGAGCCCCTGAGCATTGCCCCTTGTCATTCTTTGCATTCTGTTTTGTCTGTGATGTTTTACGTTTATTTGGCTCCTCGTTTGTTACCATTAAATTCTGTTACATTTTTCATTTCAATTTGTATTTTATCTTCTTTGTTCAAGCATAACTCCTGTTTCGGAATTCCCCATTGTAGAATTTTCATTGAGACGCACTGTTCCGTTTAGTTCCTCGAAGTCCAGATGAACCATTAAAAGGAAATGCTGATAACGTAGTTTCCAGAAATGTAAAACCCACCGTATTCTTCAATTCACGCTTACAATTACAGTGTAGGAAACAGAGTCGGATGAGTTTTTAAATTTAATTAATTCTTTTAACTATTCATCGAGATGATTTTTGGAGTGTAGCGCTTTCTGTAGTCGTTCTATAATTAACATCGATATCTCCTTTTTGTAACTTTCAGTACTTCCTCAAATAATTTATGCCCAAATGTTGGTCTCCTTCCTCAATTACTAATTTACAGACTAAAACGCTCTAATCGAAAATATAATGGCTCCACAACCAAACTGTTCCAAAAAAATGTCAATCATGGAGGAGGAGATGATTGAGTTTTCAGCTCTCAAGGATGTGCAAAAAGCATCAATGAAATACATGGCCCCAACTGAAGCTGAACAACGGAAAATTGACTCCCGATCAATTTACGTGGGCAATGTCGATTGGAAGTCGACTGAAAAGGAAATCGAGGAGCTTTTCGGGAAATGCGGGCAAGTGGTACGCGTTACAATTCCCAAAGACAAATATACCAAACGTCAGAAAAAGTAGGTTTCCTTCTTACTCATTTTTCCAATAATAAGTCTAATTTTCAGCTTCGCATATGTCGAATTTGCGGAAGTGGATAGTGTGGCAAATGCTCTCCTGCTCACAGGATCAATATTTCGAAACAGGCCAATCTACGTATCAGCCAAAAGGACAAACGTGCCTGGGATGGGACCCACTCCACTTCAGAAACCTGTCCACAGAATGCCGGTCGTATGCATCAAATACGTCTACGTCAATGGGCCTGCTCCGAGACTAGGATCCAGATCAAACAGATTCCACCCATACTCTAAAATATGACTCTAGGCAGTGTGCGGACGGACGTGGCACAGTTATAAATTAATAATTATTCATTTTTCTGTTTTTGGTTTAACCATCATCACTTGATCTCTTGTCATCCTTTATAATAATAATAACAATAATTCCACGTTCTATTTAATAAAATGTTCTTTTTTTGAAAATTGATTCAAAATATAAACGTTTCAAAAGCTTTATAAATTATAATCACGCAGAAATGTGACTTCAATACAAGGATGCGACGTTCTTTTAGTTCGCTGATAAACTGTCTTCATCAGAGAAAAATGATATTCCAGACGTAACAAGGAAACATATTCGCCATGACGTTGTTATTTATTCAGTTCCTCCAGCTCTTCACACTTCACACGTTTTTGGTCTCGATGAATCCATTCTTGTTTCGTCCATCTTCCGTCAGTTCTTCGCATAATGTGTCCATTCCATTTGTAAGGGATAATATCCCTTATACGGGTCGTTACTGTCAGTTAGGTACTTTGGATTCACACATAGCTGACTCATAGACACAGGAATGCACTTATGGGGTTATTCATGAAAAGCACGAAAAACATTTTAATGCAAAAAAAATGCATTTTTTTGCATTAAAATGCAATCGTAAATAACATTAAAGTGGTATTTTTTGCATTAAAATGAAATTGTGCTTTTCATGAATAACCCCATTAGAGCTCAGGGAATCTGTCCAGGACAGATTCCACCCACACGCACTCCTGCGATTCGTTTAACTTCTTAGTCTCTAAACCATTTCCATTACAGATCGGCTCGACAACAACATTCGCCCACCATTCGAGATCCCGTGAACCACATCCTGCCATCGGTCCACGATTTGATTGCCCTATGAACCACATCCTGCCTTCGGTCTAAACGACAACATCAGCCCACGATTCAAGACTCCACGAGCCACATTCCGCTATCAGCCCAACATCAACATCAGCCCACCATTCGCGAACCCATGAGCCACATTCCGCTCAGCACCGCCTCCTCATCCAATAACTATAAATATCGTCAACACTCTGATTCTAGGCTCTTTTTCTCTCTTATTCAATATTGTATCGGTCACGGACCTCCTTTATCTTTTCCTCCAATAAATTTGTTAGTTATATAAATTCTACCTTTATTCATTTTTCTTTTTGATATAGTTAAGTGGATCAGTGACTTAAGAGATTCAGATCCGTTTGGGAGCGCGGGTAGAACGATGGTGTTGAGAAGTTGATGACTGCGAAGTAGACGATGGTCGCTACCATTTGTGAATGATGGGAGCACTGACACATCCGTCATAAACGTTACATTTCCGAATGTATAATACGTTTTTCTAAAAATAATTTATTCAATAATAAAGCAGTGAGAAATTGAACCTCGTGCAAAGGATAACCACAAAAAACTTTAAAAGGAAAATAAAGCAATCTTCCAATGGCTCTACGAAAAATCACTATATTTCCAAAAAAGAGGATCTAAATTATGTTCTAATCGAGCCGCGAAAAATTCTCGTATCACGATTGTTCATGCATTTGAAAAATTCTGAAAATGCATAATAATACGTATTCTTTCCATATTAACTCGAATTTTCATCGTTTCTTTTTAAATCTGCCTTTTCTGTGACTAAAACGTTTCATTTCCGATCCAAATGAAAATTTTCATAATTTAAATCGCTTTTTTTTGCAAGTTCGGTAGGGCGCGTTTGCATTACTCCCAAATAGTGTCGGCTATTTATTATCGGTTCGCGAGTACGCAAGAAACCGCTTAGAGATGGGGTTTGGGTCTCGTTAGGAAATTGGCGCGTTAAAACGCGCCAATTTAAAAATTGAAAGAAAGCGCACACACTGCGTTTGTTTTTCTTTTCGAAAATTGAATTCGAATATTGGAATTTTTTCTATTTATATTTTAAACAATTAGCTGCAAGTGAAAAGATACTAATTTGAAGAATATAAACTTCTAATATTGAAAAAAAAACATTTAAATTCCGGTAAATAATACTTTATTCAGTTTAATAAGCAGTTTAAGAAAATTGACAATAAAAATTAATTTAAAAAAAAAACATGATTTTCGAAGCAAAATATAAATAGAAAAAAATTCCAATATTCGATTTCAATTTTCGAAAAGAAAAACAAACGCAGTGTGTGCGCTTTCTTTCAATTTTTAAATTGGCGCGTTTTAACGCGCCAATTTCCTAACGAGACCCAAACCCCATCTCTAAGCGGTTTCTTGCGTACTCGCGAACCGATAATACGTTATCGTCGAATGACATCACCTCCTTTGCCATGATCAAGAGTGATTTAAACGTTTCCGTTGAATCAGTGAGACTTGTCCTAAAGGAGAGCCAATAACTTAATACGAAATAATTCAAAAAATGTGAGTGAACCTATGTTTATTTGGAGTAGCTTATTTAAGAAAGTATAGGAGCTAATCTTTATATATTCTTATAGAGTTCATATAAAAATATCGCTTATTTTTTTTTGAAGAACCAAATCCGAACGCCCTTGTTTTTTTTTTAATTCTCCCGCAGAGTCTGTTGTTTTCCTTTGAAAAATATTAGAAGGATTCAGCATATTCCATTTCAATGCTTCAATTACAAATCGTTTAGTTAAAGACTTCAATGCATTTTCGATTCTTCTTGTTTCCGTCAATTTGTTTGGTATTTCAAGTTAATAAATCCGATTAACTGCTGTCTTTTTTTCTTATCACTCCCATCCCAAAAAGAATTCGGAATAGAGATACGCAGAGAAAACGTTTCGAAGTAATCGTATTGAGCTGAAATAGGGCGAATTTTCCGCTTTTCTGAACTGCTCGTAGCTTAATTTGCATAGCTATTTAGAAACTAACTATGCTTCAAAAATTGGTGATTTTGGGAGTTGTTGGTAGGTTTTTCGAATTGCATCTTTCATGTCTTGATTGATACTTTTTAAAGGCTTGTCGTTGGTAAATGCCACTTGTGACACCACACAATTTGTGGCCTGCCAAGAGACTTTTTCTGATAAGCTGGGTATCGATCGCACTTACAATTGGTTAGTTGTTGAATATGCAAAACTGATGATCGTTGACTTCCAGGCTGAATCCACTGGGACTCACCAATCAGATTCAGAATATCTATATCAATGGAGGCACAGCTGGATTGAGAGGATTGAATGTTGTTTGCAAGTGAGTTTAGAAAAAAAACATCCGAAAAATCTGGACCGGCCTTGATAGGCAAAAATGGACTCTTCCTATTTCATCGATGTAGAACAGCTCCGATACCAAACAAATCTTTTTTCAGTGCCTACAGCGCAATGGTTCAATGCCTGGCCAACGCGTCCACAACCACCTTCGAATGTTTTGACATAGGATTCCTTTTGACCCACTCCTCTGCTCCAAATCAAGCATACTCGTATGGCTTTTTGATGAGCATGCTACAGTATCAATGTGGAGCTGGATTCTATCGTAAGTTTCGAAACAAATGCCTTCTAGTGAGATAATTTTCGGCTGTATTTCGTCGACCATGTTGGCCCACATAAGGCTTCCACGAAAGACGAAACAAATCGGTCGTTTTTCGTAGAAGCCTTTCGTCTCGTCTTCATTCGTCTTCCAGTTCGCATTGCATTCGTCTTACGTCGTCAATTAAAATGCATGTGTAGTAACACAATGCCTATCTCTGCGTCAGACGAATTCAAGACGATGACGAAGACGAGAAGGGACTGTCTTATTGCGCCTTTCGTGGAATCCTTAGGCACATATATAACGGAAGTATTCCGTGAAGGATGTCTCTTTTAAACTTGTGTAAAGCTTGTGTCAAACCTGGAAATGACTCGATTTTTGGCTCAAAAACTCGTTGGCCGTGCTATTAATGAAGAAAGCAAGAAATTTTGTGTTAGTCTTATGGCAGGCTAGTGCAGAACCAGTCAACTGACCAGAGCCTGCTCTAAACTCGGGGAGAACCACAGAATAGTCTCGTCGTTGTATTCTAAAATTCAGTGGCATCTGACAACTGGTCTTGCATGCAGAGAATCTACAGTGGTAAAAATGCAACGATGTACGGATGCATCACCGACTTCGTACTTAATACTCAGGAGGATCCCAGAGGAGTGAGAATTGCTGATAATAATTTACTCTTATTTTTATAACGGCCATTCTTGGTTCTTCGTATTATCTTTCTTCTAGGGTTGCAACTACGTACAGACTGGTATGGATTGTTTCTCGAAAGCCTCCACTCTTCAAGGATGCCCGGATGAGCTGAAGTATTATGGCTGTGAATCCTTCCGCCAATATTCTATTCCTCAATTTTCCCGTTGCCACAAGCAATGCTCAATTGACACTCAGTATCGTGCGGTCTAAAACTCATGTTTTATAATCGATAAACAATTCTATTACATTTCTGGCTTTAGTTCTGTACAATTTCCGAGTAAAACTGAAAAAAAACATAAGAGAATTCTGCTTGAAACAACCAGGGGAGCATGGGAATGTCTACTGGCGCCTAAAGTCGAAAAGTGGTTCAAAATTTCACGATTCGTGAAAGTGGAAAATGGAAAAACGGCGAGAGTGGAAGAAATGTTACATGAAAAATATAAGTAAGGCTTTCAGATAAAATGATTTTTAAATTTAAGAGTCGATAAGTGAGTTCGCGTCTCCCCATTTTTCAGAAATCCAGCGAATAGTCTTCACGTTGATCTGTGGGCCGATGAGCGGGTTCAACTGATGAAGAAAAACCTGCAAATTAATCTTTCGTTTTTTTTCGAATCGAGAGAGCCTCAAGTTGTAAAAATGTATGTTCAATGCGAAACAGTCGATAGGTATGTCGGTTAAAAAAATTTTTTTAATTGCATATGTAAAAGCAACTTACCATAATCCAGAACATCCAGCAGCAAACAGCGGTCATAATAATCATCAATTGGATGATTCCTGTAAGAACAGTATGGGTTAGGAAACTGGTAACTAGAGAAAATTCTACAAACCTCTGTTTGGACCTTTTGGCACAATCCACGGTCCTCCGAATCCAATAATGGCCCAGAAGGCAGAAACTGAGACGAGTGGAATAAGAATACCCATTTGGAACTGAAAAAAAGTAGTAAACAATTGCGAAAAGAGAAATATGATGGTTAAGAAGGTTTTTGGATACGAAATTCGGATACACTATTAAAATTATGACAAGCCGACTTTCTTAATCTGTGCTATATCGGTAGCACGAATCTGAACAGAGCCGATTCTGAATTATCCCGGTTTTGAACGGTTTTTCAGTAGAGCTCACTTAGTATCTCATTTCATTGCAATATTTTCAGTTGAATTTTTCTTTTTGAGTAACAATTGAAGAAAAAACAAGAGCACCTTTAATGGAAATAAATTTCAGCAACTAATATGGATTCTTGGGCGAAAATCACAACGCGCCCTACTGGAAAAATGATCGAATCAGAGACAATTCAGAAACGGCAATCGGTCTAATTCAGGACCCTGTGAGGAATCCGCAGACCACTACTAAAATCGGAGAAATCTTAAAGGCACACGTAGAATTGTGAGGAAATTAGTAAATCGAAACGTCAGATGGGTCGCAGTGCGCCTTTAAATACAGTGGCAACGTATTAATCATTCGCATGTCATTTTGCCATTTTTTCTTGAGTGCCAATAGTGATGTATCAGCTTTTCGGAGGAAAACGTGCGAAGCTAGTAAGATTTGGTAAGATGGAACAGATAAATATGCAAAAACAACAAAAATCAGCTAAAAAAGTGAGCAAAACGTAGAAAAAACAAGCCAAAGCGGAATTGTGGCCGGAGATCAATAGAGGAGACGCTGCTGACTGTTGCGGCCGAAAATCGATTCTTGTTCTCTCGTCTCTCGGCCATCTTTCATTCAGCAATTCCTCCCCCCCCACCCATTACTCACTAGTTGCTGAGCTTGTAACTGATAAAAATGAATAACTGAGCAATTATTTCATATGAAAATAACGATTTTTCAATATTATTAAGTCTCAAAAAGTAGTGCGTAGTGTTGCGTAATATACCCTAAGACCAATTGCCGCAGGACGCTTCTCGTCGCTCCCACCTTAAAATCGATGCCTCCCTCAACTGCCTTGAATGTCTTCAAGTTATTTTATTTCTAAAATAATATAAATTCCGTTTTCTTTATGTCTTATAATGCGCCTCAATTTATATGTTTGTTTTCAGGAAAAATGGGAAAAATCTGTCCGCTGATGGGACCGAAATTGTCAGCCTTCTGGTTAGTTTTCGCTTTTTCAATGTTTTTAACAAAACATATATCTTCAGCATGGTCATGTCAGTATGGGGAGTCATTTTTCTTGGACTTCTCGGCGTTTTCTTCTACATTCAGGCGGTCACTCTCTTCCCGGATCTTCATTTCGAAGGAGAAGGAAAAGTTCCATCAAGGTAATCGTCTTAATAAAATCAAGTTTCAAGAAAAGAACGAAAAACACAATTTAACTTGAATGTCAGTAATTTCGAAATTTATTAACCATTAGATGCATTTTATCGTCGGCGTCATCCAGGGGAAGCTTTTGTTTCGTAATCTGTTGAATTGTTTAATTAATTTTAACATAATGGTGTTAACAACCGTGTTCTTATTACTCAGGCCAAAATGTTAACTAAAAGCCGTATTTTTAAAAGCGGGAGGTTTTTTAGTTATACCAGATCAAATCGTCTAGTCATTTCCAATTCTAACTGTCGTGACTGTCCTGATCGACCGAGATCATTCATTGAAAAGTCGCTGTTCTTGAATGATAGTACCATCCTGAAATCGCGTGCTCGACAGGAGGCTTCTGACTTGAAAACCACGTCCCTTGTCTTCTGGAAACAGAAGGAAGATGACGTTCCGGATATGTAGTTGATTTGGAAAGAAAAGATTCGGTATAGCTCGGTGTCAACGAAAAAAATGGTGAAACCGCTTATGCTTATTACACTATTTTAATGACGCTGAAGACACTCTGATTTAATTTTTTTCTTTTCTAAAAAAATTAAAAATTAAAATTAAAAACGATCAGAAAAAGAAACATTACAATTATTGGAACTGATGAATTAGCCTAATATTACAATTTCAGTGTAATCGATAACAAATACAATGAGAAAGCTACACAATGTTGGATTGCAGCTGGTCTTTACGCGGTTACACTTATTGCTGTTTTCTGGCAGAATAAGTATAACACGACACAAATCTTCTAATTCTTCCGATTCAGTCGAACGTTTCTATATCGTGCTCGCTTCATAATTATCGTCGTTGTATCAAGATTCTCTCGCGATCCATAATTTTGTTTATTGAAACCATCTCTATTTATTCAATAGAGCTGTTTCCTTCTTTTCACTTTCTAATGACTTCTGTAGTATAAGTCCCAATCGACATTCCACTTTCCCGTATTCTGTATATTATTACAATTTTTCCAATTAATTCTAGTGATAAAAATTTGTAAGATATATTTTTTTGTCACAAAAATTTATAAGTCAACAGCAATAGGAATAATATGGCGAATGTTTAAATGGAATGAACAAGAAACGCCAAAAATAGAAGAGGGAATTTGACGCATTTTGTTAAATTTTGATGCTGACGATGTTGCTTATTTTTTTCCGGACTTCTTGATTCCTCCTCCAACTGAAATTTGAAATTGAACGAACGATTATAAGTATTATGGTATTTTTAGGGACGAGTCTCCTATGTATTGTCCTATGTACTGTACATATTAAATTATAAATTTAAATAGTACCGAGCGTCGCGACAGCCCTGCTTTAAGATATAAATTGTTAAAAAGAGCAACTTACGAAGAGGTCCGCGTTGTCCGGCTTTAGCGGCCATTTCTTTAATCTTCTTGGCTTCTTCTTGTTGTTTCTTCTTGAACTCGATGTCTTCCTGAAAAAAGTATATCGTTCATTTCGGGTTTCTATTCTATTTTCTTAGAGCCGAAGAGTTGAAGGAGCGGAATTCTTCTAAAAATCGTACAGCCTAATTTCCCAAACCGCCGAACTTATTAGAAACAATCCATTTCAAAAAAAGAACATAAAACCATTGAAAATTTCAAAGATAATCTACGAAAGAATAAAGAAAACAGGAAAGAAACTTGTTATAGACTGCAATGGCACTCCCTTCTCAGCTTTCTCAGCTATCATATTAAAATATAATTATGTTGGGGTAAGTTCCCCCAGCGTTTCGAAGCAGATTGCGTTTTAAACTCCTTATATTGCGATGTTATTCAAAACCAAACATATTTAATCGATTCGACGTGATTTCATAAAGTAAGAATTTAGTGATACCTTTCTATGGATATTCAGGGTAGGAAAAGAATCCGACGATAAGATTCAAAATGTCAATATCTTTGTTTAATACCCAGCAATATGGCGCCATTAAATACAAACAAATCTCTCAAATGATGAAAAGGTTAATAGAATTAATCACTTCTATGAAACCAAATTCGCAAAGTTGAGGTATGATTATGGTCACATGATCAGTATAATTGTTTCATTTATACATAACTTTCAACTTTGTTTTACACCTGCAATTTGTATAAATCCTAGTATATATTATTGTTCATTACCTCAGACATATCTTTGTCGGCCTTCTTTGGCGCTTTCAGTGGTTTAGCCTTTCCTCCTTGACGACCGGACATGGCGAAACGATTATGATTGGCTGAAATTGGGATAAATTGTACCAATTTGGAAGAGTTTTCGTGCATGAAAAGGGAGCTGTAAAAGTATTCATATATTCGAATACTGTTTACTATGAGTATAATACTACACTTTTATTCTTTGCTAGGCCGGCTATGGATGTGGTTTTTCGACAGATTCATAATGTACCCCTTAATGAGAGTGATAGCTCCAAAGCTCGGTGTACGTTTTATGAATTTAGGTTACTGGCCTATAAGTTATGCGAAGGATAAAAAGATCATAACTTTTATGAACAGCGTAGACAATTTCGACCAATACGGTAAACTCAAAAGAAGAGAATGAAACCACAGGTAATATATTTTCGCAGAATCATACAAAGCACACATTTACCTTTACGAGAAGGCACTTGCTATGCATCCTAATTACCCGTTTTTTGAACATTTCGAAATACTAGAAGTCAGTTGTGGACAAGGTTATTCATTAGAATGGATTGAACGGTAAGAAAGAATGTTAAACAGTTGAAAACAAGAATCGTTAGCTGGCACGGGCCAACCAAATGCGTGATCGGATGCGATAAAGTAGTTACAAGGAATTCGAACAACATTGTCTATGGCGACGCTACTCATTTACCATTTGCAGACGAGTCCTTTGATCTGGGTATATAATTTTCAATAATTAAACGGATGAAAATTTTACAGTACTAAATGTGGAGGCGGCTCATCTTTACTCGGATTATAAAAAGTTTTTCAAAGAGTGTTTTCGTGTCATGAAATCTGGTGGTTACTTTTGCTATTTGGATGTGCGCTACCCCTATGAGGTGATTACTCCACATAATCTTATGTTCACCCCCAAAAATCTCAAAATTTCGATTTTCTGTAATTCCTAATTATTTATCATATATGATATGGAAATACTTTTAAAAAAGAAAATTATGGGTCCTAGAGCAAAAATCAAATAAAACTGAGGAATCGAGAAATTCGAAATTTTTCGACAAATGTGTGTTTTTTTTTCCACATAATGTTATGTTCACTTTTAGTTTTTGTCGTTTTTTGACTATTAAACTTGGTTTTAATTTGTTTACTTATTGTTTTTTTGCTTTCAGAAGACATGCCGAAAGGTAAACCTCTAAGTGAATATGAAAAAGGACTAATTGACGTCAAATTGGCTGAAGGACTCTCGCACCGTTAAATCTCTAAAGAAATGAAACGTTCCCTAGATTTAATCAATCGATATGCTGCAAATCCACTTGGTTATGGTATAAAGAAGTCTTCTGGTCGTCCACCTCTTCTTTCTGAACGAGACAAGCGAAGAATTATCCGCAGAGCGTCAAATTCTAAGGTCACTTGCTCAAAGATCAAGAGCGAACTTGGACTTTCCGTATCCGCGGAGACTGTTCGCCGCGTTTTTTGATGAGAAAATTCATCAGACGCCAAAGAATGAGGAATGCTCCAAATCTGACCACCAAACATCGAGAAAAACCGGATTTAATTTGCTAAGAATAACCAAAAAACTGACTGGAAACAGGTAAGGATTACTGCAGCTTTCTTAAACGGGTATTTTGTTTTCAGATTATCTTCAGTGATGAGAAGAAATTCAACTGCGATGGACCGGATGGCTACCGTGATTACTGGCATGATTTGAGAAAAGAAAAACTGCGGTTCTCACGTCGAAACTTCGAAGGTGGAGGAGTGATGGTCTAAGAAGCAATCAGTGCCCAAGGCAAAGTCAAACTTTGCTTTGTACCCAAGAAGATGGATGGTTGCCAATATCGATACGTGATAAGAAGAGGTCTCGTACCATTAATCCGTCGGAATCGCTCCAAAAATTTCACTTATCAGCAAGATGGAGCTCCATGCCATCGTGCTCAACGCACAATCAAGTGGATATGTGACCGTGGGATCCCGATTCTCGATTGGCCGGTCTGTTCCCCTCACATAAACATCATCTAAAATGTCTGGGGATACAGTGTACGGAAAATCTACGATGGAATCAAAATTTATGAGGACATTCCATCCCTCAAAAAGGCTATCATTGAAGCATGGCAAAAAGTGGACCACCAGCTGGTCAACAATCTTTATTCGTCTATGGATGAGCGAACATTTGAAGTTGCTCGACAGAATGGTCGTCCTATCGATTATTAATGATCATTTGTCTGATATTTTCTCTTTTTTTTTAAAGTTTTCAGAAAGTGAACATATGATTTGTGGAAAATTTTTTAACCTTTTTTCATAAAATTTTGGTTTTTTCCTGATATGTGAATTTTTAGGCTATTTCAAGTTTTTATCATGAAACACCTACTAAAAGCCCATATTTCTTCAATAGGAAGCATTTTGGTTGAGAAGCCAGTTTTCGAGATTTCGGACATTTTTGGGGTGAACATAAGATTATGTGGAGCACTGTATATTAATAATGAAAATTTGACTTTCGGTTTTCAGGTAGAGCTGATTCAAGAAACAGCCGCGTCTTTAGGATTAGTAGAAAAACACTTTGAATGTTGCACCGATGAAGTTGTTGAAGGTCTGAACTACTCCGCAAGAAGATATGATCAGCTTCTTGAAAGGGTGAGAATTAAGAGCTTCCAAGAATTACCCATTAGCTTTCAGGCACCTATTTTCATAAAACTCTTCAAGAAGTCACTAAGAGACACATACTGTGCACCTGGCACGGCAGCTTATGAAAGATTGAGAAATAAGCAAAGAATCTATATCGCAGCAATGTGGACCAAGAAATGAATGGAAGCAATAAAATATGTATGGACTTTGGTTCTAAACCAATGATCACAAAATAAATATATTAAAATTTCGTTATAGTAATAAATTAATTCATTCAACCGGAAGCGATGAAAAAAGTTCAAGACGGCACGCCGCAAAGACATATGCACAAAAATACGGGGGAGAGTAAAATAGGATAAAAGTATGGATATAAACAGGATTCTCAGTTTACGCGTTAATGACTCTAGCAAGTTTTTGGATACGGTTGAGCAGAATGTCTCCATCCTTAATGACAGCCTTGTATAAATGGTTTTTCGAATCACGGTGATTAACTTCAATTACGCCATTCACTGCATCAATTCGGCACTGTAATTGTCCGGTGGCTATGAGACGGTGCAATTCACGATCGATAAAAGCCCGAGACACTCCGAAATCTTTTGCCATCATATCAATACGTACTGTTTTGTATGGTGTCAGGAATTGTTCATAAGCACGATGACGCATCCCGCGCGAGTAGTAGTTAAAGTGTGGAGATAGGTAACGATCAAATTTGAACTGAAAATGAAAAATATGAAGTGATAGATTTTGTTAACTTTGAAAATATGTCTTAATACTAACCCGCTCACTCTCTAAAGCAGCCAACTGAATAAAGAATCTGTCATAGTGACAATCGTAATATGACTCCAGATATTCACGGACGGGAATCAGTGTCCCATTATGTCCTCCACCAGTCAATTGCTCCTGCACTTCGTTACAGCGGATAACCTTCGTACGGAGATCGGGACGCTCTAAAGCGAATGTGGTAGTTATAACAGTGTAAAGAATCAGGTTCTCGTATGTCATCAGTTCGTATGATCCAAAAGTTGGTACAGCTTCTAGGAAAAGATCGGCAGCTCCAGCAAAATCACGAACAGACATGCGATAGAGAGCTTCATAAGATCGCAAACGGTTTTTGCGTTCCCAATCACCACCCTGCTCCATAAGCTCTTTAGCCTTATTAATGTACTTGTTGATTAATTGATGATCGAGGAAGAAAAGCCCAACACGAATCATTGCAAAGACCAAATCGATCCTATATCCCATACCAACTGTTTTCTCGTAGGTGGCTGAATAGGCTTTCTGAGCATTCTCTTTGTCCCCAATTTGACAGTAATATTCGAACTTTCGAAGTAATCCTTGACGCACTTCAGACTCTCCAAGATTCTTTTCAGCGTCTTCTACTTCGGCGGTAATTTCCAAAATTTTTTTTGCATTGGCTGCTTTCATTGCTGCCAATTGGACAGCGTCGACAGAAATTTTGAAATCAGCGCATACGAGCTCGTAGAACGGGGCCATATCGTTATCCTTGATGGCCTCTTGAAGCTTTGCTAGCTTCGCTTCCTTGAGACTACTGTCAACTTCGGGATGATTCAGCATGAATCTGGTTTGTGCTAACTCGAGATCGGGCCATTTTGAAATAACCTGAAAAAAGATTAATGACAGATGAACATAGCGATAATATAATACAGACCTCCTTGTCGAAATTCCCATCATCCACAGGTTTCTTTGCGTCTTTCTTTGAGGCTTCTGACATTTTTCTGAAAGCGCAATAAATTTGACAATGTAAACCGAGAAAAAAGCATTAGAAGAAAAATATAGAAAAATAAAAAATATTTTTCGGAATTTATTTAAAACTCAAAAGTTCTTACATTTTTCTTTCAATGAAAAATATAGTAGCTCAAATAAAAAAATAGGATGAATATCCCTTATACTGGTACATTTTTGGAAAACACTATGACATCGATTTTTAAAAGATATGTCGAGTCATTTTTGAAAAAGTCAATTATTGAAAAATAATTTTTAATATAAAAAATCTGCTAAGGAAAACAAAATCTTAGAAAACAATATTAATTCAAAATTTGGATGAACGAAAGAGGGGCGTGATGACAATGGTTGCAATTCGCGGCGCGTCTTTTCGCAATGTTACCGCACAGTCACCTGTCACCATCCTTAGTGAAATGATATTCAATCGGGTCCCTCACGCACTTTGAAATCACCCCGTCTGCAGTAATTCTCACAAAATGGTTAAACTATATTTAAAAACCTCCTGCCAAGAAGTTCCAATCAATGATATCATCACCACTGGGAAAGCTCAATTCTTCACCAACCTATCAAACAATTCAATGGAATTTACTGGCCAGAAAGATATCGACCGCTTTCGTGAGTATTTTAAGTTATGCGGCGAAATTCAAAACATAGTTTTCAGGTCTTTTATACAATGGAAAAATTTTAAACGAAGACAGCCTGAAAAGTATAACTGATGATGATGCCATTAGAGTTATTATATTGCCTGAGTCACAAATTAAGGTTTGTGCTTCAAAACTTGAAAGCGATTAAATAATTTCTATCAATTTTTGAAACCAATCGATGAAGAGCATCGCAAGGCAGTTCAAACAGAGCTACAAACTCTAGCTGCCCCATACAAAAATCCAGAAGATCGTCGTCTTCATGGCTTCAACCATGACTTTTCACTGCCAGAACACATGAGCAAGCTTATTAAAAATCATCCCAAACTGGTTTTTGATAGTCAGTTTGTTTGTGTTCTCTCTGATTGGTACCTCTTCCGCGCATACTGTATCCGAAATACCTTCAAGAAAGATCCGACTCGTGGATTGTTCAAGTATACTAATCCCGAATTTCTGCAAATTTTTAAAGAGCTTGTGACTACGATAGGTGCTCGGTACGGATTTCAATCACCCAATTTTCAAGGATTTGGGGGTCCAAGAACGGCTGTTGGAGGCCAACCAATTACACAAGAACTTTTACAAAATGTATGTGTTGGATTTGCATGAGCTAATTATAATCTATCTTCGAGAATTGTCACTCCTGAACGCTTTTCTTCCAGGCTCTTCAAGCCGCCTTGGCAGGAGTTGTCCTTCCTAATAGTGGTCGCCCTCCAGCTTCTGTGCCACCTAGAGTTCCAACTCCAGCCCAATTTAATGCTCCAGTTCAACCCCCTACACAAGCAGAAGTTCCTATGCAGCAAGGATACGAACAGCAAGCTGAAGCTCTTCGGGAATTCGGGTTTGAAAACAGAGAACTTAATTTATTGGCATTGGAGCAATCAAACGGAGACTTACAGGAAGCTATAGATTTTCTTATTAGCCTTCAAAACTAAGGTTTGCACTTATTTACATGTTCTTTCTATGATCTGCCTGTCCATATTGTCTTTTTTTCTTCGACAGACTCCCCTAAATTGTTTATAATTGCTGTCCCTATGATTTCACAAATTTAAAAGAATAAACTACTAGATGAAAATAGAAATGATCTACCCTTTGTACAAAAGTGATTGGTGCTTATTTAGTGTCTCTGTGAATGGCCACCATTTCAAGTGGAATCGTCGGAAAACCACTTGTAATCCTCCCCCCCCCCTCCACCACACCAATGTGCCGATATCATCCACTCACTTTGCTTCTGATTCAAAAACAAACACGGAACGACAGTTCAGTTTGCATTTCACAGTTCTACATTTCAATATTTCTGCCTGAATCACATTCTTTTCAATTTCAATTTTAGTGCAATAAAATAAAAAGTGCAGTTCGGTAGCCAATGCTTTGGTAGAGGTTGTTAGTCACTGAATGACATTAATCGAGTTGGTGTCTGTAATAGTTTTGGAGAGCATTTTATAGATTGCCTACGTAAAGATAAGACCGCTTTATTGGTATTTGAAAATATGAAAGCAATATAATTTGTTTCAAAGCATGACCACCATAGGCACCGAGGGTGAGTCACTTCTCAAATGAAAGTTGTGATTGTGGACAGTCGTATTTAGGCTTACAACGACTGTATGTTTCTTAAAATGAATGTTCTACGTATTAATTGGAGTTTGCTCTGATCCAGTCTTTATCCCTCAAACTTCCGTATTCCCATTTATCATCATTCGACTTTCCCATCTCTGAAAAATTGTTTTCTCAATATTTTCAAATTCTCAAAACACAAACAGAAATTCAGATTTGAAAACATAATTTTAATGTCATGTGTTTGACTCAATTTCCGGCCGTAAACAGAAAAACAATATTTGCATGTATGGAGCTTGTTTCTTGCTATATTCATCAACAATTCTGATATTCTCAATATTAAAAAAATCTTTTAGAACCATTCAAACACAGAAACATGTTTTTTCGTCTATTCACGAAGAGAAAAGAATGGAAAAAAAAACGTTGGCAGCCGGGCATCTTTTTTTTTTAGTTTTCTAATGGACATATTCGGCGGACAGGTTGCTTATGTACAGATTCAAGTTGTATTTTTAATCACATTTTAGTGTGTTTAACCGTCCTTTTTTTATCCAGTATTATTCGAAAAATGCAAAAAAGCGTATTTTTTTTACCACGTCTTCGTTATTGTTTGTAAATAATTTCTGATGATTGTGGATTGGGTATTGGAAATGCTCAAATGTATAAATTACTGCGCTCTTAAGCTTAGTTTAAATTCCTGGGATTCATTTTTTTGAATATCGTAGTTTTAAGCTGCTTTGAAACCTTTTAAGAGCAAATTTTAGCCAAGGAACAAAGCTTTTACAAAAAAGGAAAATTTTGAACAGTAATTGACAAAGAATTCATATCTATTAAGCAATATATAAATATCGCATAAACACCCGGCTCAAGTATTGTATTTTTGGCATTAGGGTCAAGATCAAGAACGATTATGGATAATATTATAAAATGAGCGCCTGTCCACTAATTGTAAATTTTGATGATGATCTCTTAGAGTTGTATATTCATACGAAGACGCCGATGAGCAAAGTTCGACTTTGAAAGAGTATCATTCCAGTCCTTAATTTTTGACACTTTAAAATTAGAAAATGCGATGGAAATTGATTACGGAAACCTAATAAATCGGCAGTTATCCGGTGAGAAAAAGATAATTCAACAAAAATTACCATTCAACACGAAATTCAGCATTAATAAGAGGTTTGGAACAGAACAATATTACGGAAATCTACCGAACCTCCAAAGAACTATTTCGAAACAACAGAGACTGCGAATATTCGAAAAAACGGGAATCCCACGAACTACTTTTAAAGGCGCACTCATTTATACATATGGGATTTGCCGAGACACAATCATTGTCGCATTGAACAGTAACTAGTGAATCAGTTATATTTAAATTTCTGAATTTCTATTGTAATCAACTAATAATTATAAATGTCGCGAAAACACAGTTTTGATATTATATTAGCATTGTGGTCTAGGTCTAGAACTTTTTCGGATAATATCATAAAATGAGCATCGATCCGTATGATAGCACGTAGCAAGTAGCGCGATGGAGCTACAAGAATAAGCGGGATGCAGTGGTTGTGGTCTTTTAATCTGGAGAAGAAGAACAAAATCGCTGAAAAAACATTTAAAGGTCCATTAAATTTAAAGGATCGTAAATTCTGCTTCTCATTTAGTATAGAAGTTCCACACAACTGTATCGGCCGGATGGTCTAGAGAATCCGGCAGATCTGACGGCCAAAGCGTTTTTCCGTTATTTTTCCTTCGTGAATAAGGGGAAAAACAGAAAGGCACCCTCTTTTCCAGTTCATGAATTGGTTCATTATGATTCATACGAATAGTAGCATATATTACTGAAAATGTAGACTATAAGCAATATGCAGATTAAAAAGGAAAATAGTAGAATTGTATACAAATCGCTTCGGGAAATATTCTTTCTTACTTTGAAACAGGGCTCATATGTTCGCGAACGGTTTCTTCTAGTTTTACTCTTCCTTTCTCATATTCGGCCCAGAAATAGACCTCAATTTTTTGCGTTACGGTTTTCTTCAATAAGGAAACGATAACAAACACTTGAAAGAGGTCATGATCTACATTGTTCGTTTTCATTAAATTCATTTTCTCAATTTTAAAACTTATCGACTTAAACCTTCGTGAGAGTAAATGAGCTTTACCTAGAGTGAGTTGAGAACTGTTTGCGATCGGTCACAGAAAGTGGGATTTAAAAAAGTTTATAGAAAAGATGGGTCAATGGGAAAATAAACATCTGAATTGTTTTTATAAGACCGTCATAGTTACCGCCCGACTAACTATTTCACCCTTCGACTTCTTCTACTGCTAGGCTGCTTCTAAATATCCATCCAACAATAGAACATGACATTTATTTTCGATTTGAAACGTTAAACATAGAATAACATATCTTTTTATGAAACGTTTTATTTATATTCTCTGATTCAATCGATCGAAAAGCTGCAAAATCTTCCAAACGTCTGTAAGACGACATATTTTGAAGTTTGGAGGCGATTGTTTTTCAGTTGGAAAAGTGAAGAGCGAGTCGATTTGTTTGAACAAGAATGCGAGAGTTTTCTGGAGCAGAGAGTAAAGAAGTCGGAGTTCAGCTTTTCTCGCGTTTTCTCTGGCTGCTTTTTCTATTCTTGTCTCATGCCCTTCCGCGCCTTTCCGCACCTTTTTGCCGAAATGTGTCATTCCATTTTGGAAGATTGGAAGGAAAAAAGCAAACATTTTTTTTTCGTGGTTTTTCTCGATGGGCAATAAACATTTAACAGTAGTGTTCTTCCTTTTTTCAAATTCTTCATTCGTCTTTCTTTTTTAGATTCATAGTGTTCATCTGATATCTTTTCTTTTCATCAAGATCGAAATTGAGGGCGCTGATCAATAAACAAAAAATGATAATCCCTGTACGGCGAACAATCCGATTTTCTATCCCATTCAATTCTCTGGTTGAACTTTGAAATTATTGGAGCCATTTTTCAAGTTCTTCTATAAATTTAGAATGCCTTTTCAGCCCATTGGCCCCTTTGAGAGATTCTTAATGAAAAAACTTCAGAGAGCCTGCTCATGATCTTTTTTAAAATCGAAATAATTGACAGGAAAAGACAGCGAATTGCGGATCTCGACATGTTCTATAAGTTCGTATAAGCAGAAAATCTTTCAGACGGCTCAAGCTGAAACCAAAATCAATAAATTGTTCGAGCCAACAACATAGGCTCAGACTGTTAAAGGGCTCCAGTCAGCTGCCTACTTTGCCATTAGTTGTATCCTACAAGGTCGAGGCCATGTGTTCCACAAGACTATGAACGACCAAAAGGGGGGGGGGGTGAAACGAAAGATTTTAAAGGTATTTAAATTTCGAAAAATTGGAGAAATTTATAAAAGCGAAAGTAGACAAATTTTGGAATTCCGGATCTTTAATATTTAATAGTTTAGTATTGTTAAAAGGAGTTTACAGTGCGAATTTTTGTTAATTATTTCGAACACCTTCCATGTGCTCTTCAAGAATTGCAAATTTCGCACTGCCATAATCGTTAGAATTGCGAGGATCTCGCCACGAACCACTAAAACAAAGCAAACATCAAAACAAATTTCCGGTCACTTCGGACACCCTTTTTTGCACAATTTGCTGCGCTTATTTGTTGCCTTCTATGCTCTTTCCATTTTTGTTATCAATTTAAAAAAGCTTTTCAATCCGAAAACAGTGTATAGTGAAATCATTATCAATTTCCTCAACTTGTTTTTGTTTTTATTTCATATCTTCCTTGGTAACCATCTATACACAACTTTTCTGGGTTTCGTCTAACTTCTCACTTGTTATCACGCATCTAAATATTCAACTAATCCATCCTCCTTCTCCTAGAATTGTCGAGTTTTTAATTTCCTTTTATTTTTCCATTCGAAGACCATGTCTATTTGTACGTCTTTTTTTTGATAGGGAGAGAGAGAGAAAGAGAAACAAAGAACAACTGATTTCGGTTTGATTTGATTTCGGATTGAAGAAAATAAATAGAGCAAGAAATTGAACGAAGCAATTGAAAATGAGAGAGAACGGGCAGGGGGGAATGGGCTTAGTTTCGAAATGAAGCTTTGCGGAAAATGATAGAAATTAGAAAGCTCAAAAGGAGTTTCCAATGGCGAGCGCATGTAGGAACTAAGCATCTTTGTAAAACAGTCTAGGCGTCTAGGCTGACTTTTCTACAAGGCTACCTCAAATTTACAGTCTGTTTAAGGCAACTGATAGCCAAACCTTGTAGGAAGCTTATCTTCCTTGCTTAAAAAGTTGAAAATACTGAATTATTCTGTTGGAGCTCATTATTATACGAAAATTCTTTATTCAGAAGAAAATGCTAGTAGACAAGATTTCGAATGCTTTCGCTTATTCTGGAGGCGTTTTTTTTGAAATCAGACATTTTTTCGTAATTTTTCGAAAAAGGAAACCAGAACTTTAGCATTCTTAAAGTATATCGTCAAGAAAACTTGCCGCCGAAGTTTTCAAATATTAATATCATGAACCTAAAGGGGCAAAAATTAATAGAAACGATACGATTTCCAAGCGGAACTCGGTTTCTTTTATTACCTGCTGATCAGAAATGAAATACAGAGAGCAGTACTTCAAGCCAGATGCCAAACTTCTGTAAATCTTGGCTGCGGTCTGAAATTTTGAAAAGATGAGAGCGGAAAACGGTTGGTTACACAAAGTATATTACGAGCACCTTGGCTTTGCACTGCCCTAGTCTTATCCCCCTGTTTCAGCCTAGTATTTAGGCGCCGATTCCAGCGATGCAACGAAACGCCTTACCGTAGTGCAAATCCCCTCCCCCACGAAAAATGAGTAATGCCATTTCCTCATTTCAAATCACATGTTGACCTCACAGTTTGCAGTTCAGGCCAATTAAGTTTTCGATACGCAAACATCGCAGTTTTCAATGTAGGCCACACGGCTCCCCTAGTTTTGACTGAAAAATTGGATTCCGCGTATTTTCATTCTACGCCAAACCGGTCTTGACATACTTTTCAGTTGTTATTTCGTAATTTAGAGATTAGCTTACTTCGGAAGACGACCTCATTTTTCAGATTATCTTCTCTATTCCCTTTCTTTCTTTCTTGCGCTTGCAAAAAACTCGAATATTTTCATTAGGATCTTTCAGACTTTTCAGAATCCTGCCTTCACAAGACAAATAAATAACAGCAATAATATAAATAATGAAAACGAAGAGAGATATGAAAAAGAAAGGTGAGTGTTGTTTTCCCTTAGAAATTCTCTGAAAACCACAAATTTCCATTATACTGACTACCTGTTTTTCTCCCATGAACTGCCTCCTTTCCTCCAGTTCGTCAGCTCTGCCATTGCTTACATTGGAAGCAGTACAATTGCGCCTCTTAACACTCAAAATGTTTTGGCGATTTGTAGCTTCTTCTGGCTTTCTCTTACATTCATTTCCTTGGTTTTGCAGACATTTCCAACAATATCATCACGATGTCAACAATTTCCGATAAGTTATCAACAGACCATCAAAATTATTTCTCAATTCCGGCTGCGCCAAAGCCGACGAGGATTTGTGGATTTTTTGGAGTTCATAAGAGTGAGTTGTGCATTCTCAATACTAATAAATAGCGAGTACGGTGTACTGAAATGGGTTATATTTTTTGAAGCAAAAAATTACGGTTAGATTTTACTTTCACCCCCCACCTGTAGGATAGGAAATCTACCCCCATCTGCATTTTTTCACATGCTTATTTTAGTTTTATTTGTATTGTTATTCACGTTTTTTGATATGTGGACAATCATTCGTTATCCTTGCAACGTGGCATCATTGCGCACGGAAAATGTTAAACATTGAATACACATTTCCTTCCATACAGTACAGAAATAATCAATTGGTTTTTGAGTACTTCTGTACTGCATGGTTATGGATCCTTGAGCAAGAGAATACAGTTCCGACGTAAGAACTAAAATAGCACCGGAAAGTCATCATATTAGGCCTTCTCCTAAGCTTAGCATACTCCGTTTGTGACATAGGCTTAGTAAGGTCCTAGGGCAATGTGATTCCCCACTATACCACTAAAATCTCATCTGAACTTATGGGGGGGGGGTTGATCTAAACATTTGTTTTATGGCTTTTAGGGTGAAGAAAACAACATTGCAGTTGGGGGGCGCTGTTAAATTTTTCGTGAAAATTTACTGAAAGATTACTATTTGGCTACTATTTTTTTGAAGTTTTATGTTTCATATTATAGGAAGATAAAACACTTTCTGAGGTATTCACATTCTGCAAAGAATGCGATTCAATTCGTTTTAAACAGAACGCTGGTGTAAGTGCGCTCATCTGGTCTCGCAAAGATCTGGTTATCCGAAAAACCTGTCTTCGCTATGTGTGAATGCCAAAAATTTGAACATGTATAAATTAATTCCTCCAAATGTCTATCTGGTTGTGAAATATATATGAAAAATTCCGCTTCTTTGAAAAATAAGTTTATGTATTTATTTGAGATGCGCTGGTACCGATTCAATATATATTAGTGAAATTCAATTTCCTAAATTACTTTTCTCTTTTCCCTGTGGTAAAACTTGTTTAAGATTCTACCGTTTTCAACACAGAAATCAATTTTTAGCGAGCGCGGTTTTTTCGATGCCAGTCATAGCGAGCCCATCGCTTTTCGACCTTGCAGCGAGTTTACACCTGGGTCCGCTTCCACGCGAATCAATATTACTTATCAAGATTAAAAGTGATACTGGTATTGAAGTGTTTACTTTTTTATGAGTTTATTTGTTTTAGGCATACAACAAAAAGAATCGAAAAATAAAAAATTTGTGAACGGCAATAATCTAACTTTAGCGTCCCAATGTTTTTTTGCAGTATTTTTGATTATTTGTTAGCAATCTTAGTTTCGCAGTAGAGAAATGTCTTAGAATTCAGTGAACACCCGGAAAAGATTCTAATTTATATCTTTGAATATATCAAAACACGTGAAATAAGATTTCCTATTTAAACATTGGTATTCTAGACGTAAAACTGAATTTTCAGTAGCGATATTTGGAATTCTGTTCAATGCAATTGTTATCTTGTCTTTCTACATCTATGGATTGGTCAGATTGATTCAAAAGACTCCGAAAAACTATGTGGAATTTATTGGTGCGAAACAAATGGGCAAATGGAAGCTCTCTTAATTTTCATTATTTCAGTAATCTGCTCAATTCTTATTATTTTGATCTTTGCCTTCAGTCTACTTTTCATCATGGCAGTGTTCCGTGCAAGACCCAAATTCTTGCTACCATACATTGTTTTAAACACGATTCTCTTTTTCGCCTATGCTGGTTGGTGACCTTTCTTGTTAATCAGTTTGGCAAATATTGTGAATTCTGCTAAACCGGACATGAAAATCGTGTATCGAAATAATTTGAAACTGAGATTAAGATTGCAGGAGCAATAATCGGATCGACGATCACAGTTCCTGATGAAATTCGGGAAGAGGTCAATGGAGAGGATCGCAGCTATAAAATAGCGGATATCATTTTGTTACGGTAAATTTATTTTCATTACATTCCTAATGAGTTGATTTCAGGGTAGCATTTCTCGCGGTTGGCGCTTTTGAAATATTTTTAATTTATTCATACATCTGGACATACATTGATGTTCGGAGGCTGTATCTTTTCAATCGAAGATGAGCAGATCTATTTCTCATTAACATTGCTTTCAAAGAGAACATTTTATATATGAAACGGGTGAAATGTATTGATAATTGAAATGTGGAATGATTATTTTGAGAGCTGATTAATTATTGTGTAATTGCAAATAAAAAGTAACTACAAAGTAAATAAAAATCTGAACAGATTAGACAATTAAACTCTTTTTCAGCTTATATTCACTATTATAACCATCTTAACGGCTAATATCGCTTGTGACAAGTGCACGAGCTGTGAATTTTACGGAAAACGAAAGAAGTTATATTCTCCTCTCAGAATGACTTATGTTTTGTTAATTGACTTATTTTGGAGTATAAAAACAATTGCAGGAAAGTTTTGAAATACTTATTAGTAAACGGGTTTAATTCATTTAAAATCGATGGTCCATGTGTGAAGCTGTGCGGAATTTTTTCTTTTTTAAATTTTTTCACAAGACAATTAAAACTAAGAAATTTGTAGAAAAAAAAACATATTTGTAATAGGCCAATAGTGGAGACGTGTATTTATATAAATAGGAAATAAAACAAAAAACCTCGAATTGCCAAACGGAAGTTTGATAAGCGCCTTTAAGCTATGCCGTTTTTTTCGAAAGTGACTTTCTGAATAATCCAATTGAAATTCCGAAAATTATCAGAATTTAATAGTATTTCATAAATGGTCAACTGCCAATTTGTTAGAGTCTAGATTTCGGCATTTGATTCATTTCCATATCAAAGTGTTATGTCCTGATCGAACAAAAATTGGACAGAATCGGTAATTGTTGTTAATTTAGAAAGTGAAGGAGATAAAGTGTCTCAATACGGGTTAAACTCTAACTCAAAAACCCCCCGGCGGAAAATAGACAAAAGGGAAATGATGACAAATTGTATTTTTCGCCTGGTGTAGATGAGTAGATCAATTCTAAGCGAGTATTTCAGAACGTTTAAAATAAATATTGATGCGATATAGGCGACTCAAAATAGGCTATCTGGTGTCTATCGCATTTTTACTGGAACAATTGATGGCTGAACATTTGTTGTAGGACGTCTGAAAATGTCCTTTTTGCTAAACTGCAACTGGTGACTGCACACGTCGACCAACCTATGATGGCACTGAAACTGGTTGAATTGAACTCGTTGTTTTTCCTTCCGTATCCATCATTCTTTCCTTATTTGATTGGGTTGAGCCATATCAAATCCATATCAAAGTGGCATAGACTACCCGTCCTTTCCCCTGTATGACTGTTCATGAAACCACGCATCTGATTGAACAGCTGAAGCTGAAAGAACAGCGTGTTCAATCTTTCTTTCAGTAGAAAGTTGATGATCTTCATCCTCAAAAGCGACATTTAGCACTGCCTTAAAATCGGGATAGATCTACAAATCTCGTGGGGCCTTTCTTACGCTCACGCGCAGTCTTTAAATAATCTTTAAATAAACGAGCAGGAGGGATATTCGGCATGCTAGAATCATAATTTGTCTTTGACAAGACAGTTCAGGAAGACTCACACAAATGACATCCTGTGGAACCTGTGTTCACTGTACTTTTCATTATATTCCAGGAAAAGTGGGTTCACAAATTTGAATATGATAACCATAAATATTGTTTGAAAATTTATGACAATTGCGAAACGCGACACGTGCTCCGAAGAACTTATTTCGAATTTTTAAATAAAATGATACTGTAAGCTTGAAAGGCGCAACCTGAATAGTACACACACATCGTATTCGATTGTAACCGTAATCTTTTTGGAAAGGCGGTAAAAGTTCAAAATCAAATTCCTTCCCATATTTTCTTCTTTTCATTTCTTTTTTCGCTTATTTCCAGACTTACTAATTGGGAAAACGCGCGTTTTTCGCAATTCGATCATTCCTCTTTGCAATTTACCGCCAAATATCGAGTGCAAACTTTTGATGTTTCTCCATTCGAGGTTTTAGAATGTTTCGATAAGTTTTTCCCGTTTCTTTCTCCCCTAACATGCTATAGAGTATTTTTATAGACATCGGTGACTGCCGCTTTCATTTGTTTAAGTTTTGGGTTCGTAAGCTTCGTTTCTGCACTGAATACTAACCAAGATCACTCACCGACCATTCCGCTCGCAAGTTATGGACACCAAAGAAGAGCACATCAACAAGACCAACGAGTCAGTTTAATAGTCGGCTTCGTTTTTAAATTTTGGCTTTCAAATTTATAGAATGTGTCCAGAGAATCACCCTGATGTTGGAATGGTCATCGCAACACAAGAGAATCAAGTCGGTCATCCAAAAAGTCCTAAGGCTCAGATTAATGATCTCATTGCCCAAACCGCGAATTTAATGGCAATGAAAGAACAGTTACTCAAAGAAATCGCAAAGTAAATTACCCAAATATTAAACGTTTGAAATATTCCACTTCAGAAATGAACATATTCATTCGATGCAAATGCGCGCTCTCAGCAATCTGCCACAGAACAACTTACTTCCGTCGCATCATCAGGCCGATGCGAGACGTCGCGGGGAACGTCGTATGCAGAAGCCAGAGTCCTACAAGACCGTCATCTGTCAAGCATGGCTTGAATCGAAGACGTGTACATTTGCCGAGAACTGTCGTTTCGCACATGGCGAAGAAGAGCTTCGTCCTTCACTGTGAGAGATACTAATTAATAAAAATATGAAATAATGATTATATTCCAGAATTGAGCCCCGGCAGAACAACAAATACAAGACTAAACTTTGTGATAAGTACACAACCACGGGGTTGTGCCCGTATGGGAAGCGTTGCCTTTTCATTCATCCAGATCATGGACCGAATGCTTATATTCGCGCCGACAAACTGTTTGAGGTAGAAATGCAGTAATTAATTTTAAAAAGTGTATTTGCAGGTTTCACAGCGTCATGCGTTAGCAGATCTCCGCGATCAAATGGAGCAGCAAATCATGAATGGAGGGCGTAATTCCTCAACAAATGCACTCTCCTTGTCTCAACCACTCGATATGCTGGCTAGACCATGTACACCGGATGCGCCAGCTACAAGACTTCCTTTGGGCCCGACTCCAGTCAGTAGTCGAGGGCCGAGATACGAGATTCCATCAAGAGACTCTCCCGCCTCGGAAGGTAACACCTTTAAACAGGAATTCCGTCCAAGTTGTTTTCTTTCAGATTCTGCCAACCTTCCTCCTCCAAGCTGGCCGTTGGAGCCATCATCGTTCTTCTCATTGGATAATCCAAATATGGCGAGCCGCCCAGTTAGTCCATTCGAGTCTATTCTAATCGGATCGGGTGCTCCTGGTGCAGGTTTTCCGTTTACCATGCTCGGAAAACAGTTAACGCCTGGAGGTGTGTCCGGATATTCTTCAGCTGGATCTACCCCATATCAAGATATTGATGCGTCTCCACTCACTGCTGCATCAGCAGCCGCAGCAGCTGCTTACATTGCTAACTCGGCTACTGCCCAATCTCTGTTCCTGAAGTCCGTCGTCGATCCAACGATGCCGCCACGAGAAGAGTCGTTCTCACCAATGCCCGGGTTTGATCAACTTGCAGAGGACATGGCCAAACACCTCGAGTTGTGGTGAAACGCTATAACTATTCTCTCATATTGTCAAATTATCGAACTTCAGTCATGTTTCTCATACTAACTAATAATATGTGCAATTTGTGAATGTAATAAGGTTCAGTCGACGAGTTCTTGTCACATAGAAGTTTGCCAATTTTTGTCGCAAGACTATTTCAAACACACATTTCCCTCTTTGGTTCTCAAAACTGATCTTGAATCTTGTGATGTTATTGTAATATATCGGATATCATTGCATGAATTCTCAATCCCTCTTCCCCAAAGCTTTTCCAATTACCACTAACCACTAGTTCTTGGCCCTGTTCCACTTAAATAAACTTTATTGAATGAGAAATATAAGTTCTTGTAAATTCAATTTCGATGTTTTTCTACGGCCCCGTTATTTTCATTTTAAAATTATAGTTTATTAGGGACCCTATAAAAAAGACAAGAACGAAAAAGATCAAAAAAGAACGAAAGGGGTGAGTGGATATAGTGGACATACAAGGAGTGTGGCCTGTTGAGAAACTGAATTACAAGGCGCACTGTTTGATTTTACAGATATTTTCAATTCGTGCATGCAGTAGCATTTCTACGTAGTAGACTGTCCCTCTCGTTTCTCTTCTAGTGTTTTCTAGATTGCGTTCGAAACTCCCTCTCGTTTGTTGCATCTTCCGCGTCAATGGCCACCTTGACGCAACCCGTGATTTCACGCCTTTACTCATCCAGTACGAAAACATTTTGCTTCAATTTGCTATTAATGCAATTCCAAAATTTGGTCTTTCAAATTCTTATTTAGCAAATAATCATACTGCCTCAACTTCACATTTTTCAGGCTACAGAATGAGTGATGAACCAGCTGCGAAACGGATGAAAAACGCAGACGAGTTTCCTAATCTCCGTGCGGAAGTCGCTGGTCCTGTAAAAGAAAAGCTGATAGAATTGGATGCCATTCAACATCAGTTGGACGTAATGAGTGAAAAAGCAGCTGAAGAAGTTCTCAAAGTTGAACAGATTTTCAACAAAAGAAGGCTGCCGATCTACGAAAAAAGAAAGATGTTAACCTCTAAAATCGCCAACTTTTGGCAGACAGCGTTTCTTAATCATCATCTTCTCTCTACTGCCATTCCAGAAGAGCAAGAAGACTTGCTAGCAGCTCTGCGGGATCTCGAAGTTCAGGAATTCGATGATCTTCGCAGTGGATTCAAAATTATCATGACGTTTGATCCTAACGACTACTTTGAAAACGACGTTATCACGAAATCGTATCATTTGCAATCAGAATCGCCAAGTACTGAAATCACTGAGATCGAATGGAAGGCGAATCGGAAACCTCCTTTGGTAAATAATAATCACCGAAATTTTTTTGGAACATATTTTAAACTTTTGATTTTCTCTAATTCAAACTATAATGGTCGAATTTTCAACTTCGTGGTTTCTGAAAATTGTTCTAATGCATTGGGGGCTCATATTTCTCAGCATAGAGAAGCGAAGCATATAAGCTAATGTAATACTGTATACACATGGGAAGTTTTCTTTAAAATGTGCCTTTCCAAAACAATATTTTGTTAAACTTCTGGAAATTTGATGAAAATAAATAATGCTATCCTTTTTAGAAATCAGAAGATGGAGACACTTCTATCACCTTTCTCGAATGGTTGACCTACGCGGCTCCACCAGACAGCGATGAGATCGCTGAAGTGATTAAAGACGACTTATACATCAACCCACTCCAATACTACGTAATGCCAGATATGCAAGAAGTGGAAGAGGATGATATTGAGAACTTCTTAAACGAGGAGCGTGGAGTGGATGAGGTGAGGTAATTGAGAAAATCAATAATTTTTATCAGCTCTTTCAGAACGGACGGCCGATTCGAAATCTCAACGGCAGTGATTCAGCAGTGATGGATGTTTATGAAACCGCTGAAAGGGATGAGGTACTTGATGATGAGGAAGAGGAAACGGGGGAAGATGAAGAAGAAGGAGAAGAGGATGAGGCAGAAGCTGAAGAGGAAGAGGAGGACGAAGAAGAGGATGGGGCTGTAGAAGAAGAAGATGCCGGAAATGATAAAGACGATGAGAAGTTTACCGCTGAAAACACTGATGCATGAGGCGCGAAGCCGTAAATTTGGGCATAATTTTATTTTGTATTTATTGTATTCGTATTTTTATCTCACTTTCATCACTTAATTATCGATCCATTTTTAAAAGTATTTATTTTTTATAGAATCAATTACATATTTTTATGTTTCCGTTAATTTTTTAAATTTTACCTTCCAATCGAATAAACTTCATGTGCTTTATTGTTCGATTTTTCACAAATTAAAAAACAAATGGTAAATGGCCACTTTAGTTTCTTTCAACAATTCTCTACAGACAACGAAATGCCGCATTATTATAAAACAATTTCAGATGTTGCTACATTATCGGTTCCCAGCAGCGTGTTCTAGGTTCTCTGCTGCGTTACGATGTTTCAGCATGGATTTTTCTCATGAAAATCCGGCGCCGCATCAATTGGAGCATGTGACAACTCGCTTAATAGAAACTGTAATTTAAGAGGTTTCTCTGTTTAGTTGAGAATTCGTGGTTTTGAAGGTTCCTCTGATGTTTCGTCGTCGCATGGATTTTACGTTTTACAGAAGGGATGTCGTGTGTGACGATCAAATTTTTTCCGTTCAAAAAAGAGGCATTGAACAGTTAATGAGCCATTTTGGAATAATTGGAACATTGGGGCAGGTAATTTTTATCGAAATGACTCATTTCCATGTAGAGAACAACGTTCTTGAATAGTTTTAATAAAGCCATCGCTCAGTGTTGCTGTGTACCTCATAGAATTATCTGAAATATATCGAAATATTACTTTAAACTATTGTTTTTCCGGTTTTCCTCCCTCATGTAGAAATGGAAATCTTGTCAGCAGTTCCTGTGATTGAAGACGGAACAGTTCGATGTCGTTGGAGAGTAAAATACGTATCATTCTTACGACTTATCACAAATCCACGTCTTCTCCGCTATGACCACCGTATAAAGAATCTAAGTTGGTTTGATGGATACTCGGTGTTGACAGTAGATGGCAACGGGGATGTTTTCAAAATCACACTGCAAAAGGTCTTTTTTCCTACATATTTGATGGACAACAGACATTGTATTTCAGATGCAGCAAGACGAGCAGAAGGGATTGTTGGCATCTACAACGGACAAGTTGAAAGAGAAGCTGGCGCCCTCCCCGATTAATACTTAAATAAATTTTTTAACTACTTAGTTCACTACTCAGAATTTAGGTCATTTTATGTAACTAACAAATAGATCTCGATTTAAGTTGCGATTGTAGTCGTTTCCCTCATTCAAGTTTTGCTCCTCTTTCTTTATAATTATGATGCGTGTATTGGTTTGCTAATTTATGGTTTGTAATAAACGTTTGCGGTAATTCGACCCGAGTTCATAAGTTCTTCAGTGTACGTGGAAATTTCCAGAAAGAAATGCTTTGAGGTGATCAGGTACAGAACGCAAACACGCCCCACGGAGGCAACGTTTTTCTCTGCCCTCTCAGCGTTTGGCGAACTCTCGCCGTTCCTGCGTGCTTCAACCGGATCGGAGCTTTTTATTTTCGCTATGAGCAAAATTTTTTGGAAATCGTTTTAAAATCAAACAACTGCATTTTTAGATAATTGGAAATCAAACTACGGTATGAGTGAAGTAATAAATGAGAATATAGTGAAAAAAGAGCCAGAAAACGAGGACGAAGAGGAGGAGGAAGAGAAGGAAGAGAAGGAAGAAAAGGAAGAAAAGAAAGGTAAGCTATTTAAATGTCGGACGTGCCTAAATAAAATTGGTTTTCTATACAGATGAAGAAACAGAGCTTGTAAATATTCGAATCCCCACGCAGACAAAGAAGTCACTGAAACGAAAGCATATCAGGTGAGTGAATAAAAGAGAAATGTTAAATTGTTTACTATTCCTGTAATATTCAAAAAATGTTTTTTTTTCATTAAGGATTGTGTTTTCGAGAAAAATTTGATAAAAATGCCTATGAAAACTTCATGTAAATCATTCTCTTTCTGCAGAACCGACTTCGGCAACGACGACCTAGACGCTAATGTTCTCGAAGCGCAAAGACTCGAAAAACAACGTTTGGAACGACTCGAAAAAATTAAACCAGAAAATGATCATATTCAACAGATGGAATCACTTTTTCTGTCTGGTTCTGGTGAAGGTCAACTCCCGCAACTGGATCTTCGAGACGATGACTTTGAGCAAATGTTTGGATTTAGTGTAGACGATGATAACAAAAGATTTCGAGCTAGAGAAGATTTGAAAACAGAACCCATCTTTTATCAACAGCCTTCGACGTCAAGAGGACCAGTGGACGTTGTGGATTTGACGTTAGATGATTCAGATGACGATTGTATGATAACGGATGTTAAGTCTAACATCACACCTATCGCTCCAAGTAAGTGATACGAATTTACGATAATTTTCCTTTCAAAAGCCAATGTAGTTCTACTGCAATCTAGTTTCTAGGTCGTCGAATGCGATGGGCCCAAGCCGAAAAAGACAAATTAGATGCTGACCAAATGGAAGTTCAACACAACATTGAGGCTCGTCGACTGAAGAAAATGAGGAGTGTTAAGGATTTGGAGAGCACAGAGAAAAAAGGCGGGAGACTGTTAGTTAATGCTGGTTTGTCTTGAAAGTCATATATTTCTTGTAAAGCTTGTATTTGCTTTAGGACATCCTGATGAAGATCCAGATATATTTGTAATATCTCATTTAACGCATGTTCTTCAGCCTCACCAGCTTGGAGGAATCCGTTTTATGTATGATAATACGATTGAATCACTAGATGAATACAAAAAATCTGATGGTTTTGGATGCATTCTTGCTCATTCAATGGGCCTCGGAAAAACAATTCAAGTGATCACCTTCTCAGAAATATTTTTAAGAGCTACCAAAGCGAAGAAAGTTCTCGTAATTGTACCTATCAATACAATTCAGAACTGGAACGCAGAATATGATAAATGGATACCAAAGTTTTCTGATACCGGTGACAAAATACGAAATTTCGATGTGTTTCTGCTGGGTGATACTGTGAAGACTTTTGATCAAAGAGTTAACTTGATTGGTTAGTTCACCTTAGAAAATAATTCATTAGTTCAATTCAAATTTTAAATCTTGTAGAAGAATGGGACGAGAAGGGTGGTATTCTATTGATTGGTTACGACATGTTTCGTCTGCTTATCAAAATGACAAATCCAAAGAAGGAGAAAAAAAGCCGACCAAAGCTCAATTTATCGGGTATATCGTCAGGATTCATAAAAGATCCTTATGAAGAACAAAAAGCTAAAGAAGATGAGATGGAGTTTGATACTGGATACACCAATGGAGGAAGAGTTCGACAGGATGCATTTAAATGTGTGTTTTAACTTTGAAAAATAATTACTCGAGAGGAAGCTGATTATATAGACTATATATAGCGGTCATTGAAATATCCCTATTGGTTTTTGGCTGTAACTATTGCTTAAAGATGAGAAAAAACCGATGTTCCTCTGTAAAATGATGCTAACATTAGTCACAAAAATAGCCTCGCTTATACTTTTTATGGAATAACTGGTTCGAAAAAAAGTTTGCTTCGAAAGTATCAATTTTTCATAATTCGAAGCGTCGCAAATCTTCACCTTTCTCGTAGTTAAAATTGCTTTCCGTGAGGCGTGTCTGAACAAAACTGGAATTAAAAAAAAAAATGCAAAAATTAGAAATTAAAATTGAACCACACACAAATAGGAAAAAAAAACGAAAATAAGTTAACTGTATCATGTTGTGGATTGGAAAAACTTTAATTTTGAGGAAAATAGTTGTTTCGCATTACTATCTCTTAATTTTCTTATTTCTTGAATTAAAAATAAAGTGCTTAAGAATGAATTTCAGTGATCCGTAAAGCTTTGCTCGAACCTGGACCAGATCTTGTTGTGTGTGATGAGGGTCACAAAATAAAAAATATCACTGCTGAAATCTCAACGACCCTTGGAGCTATTCAAACAAAACGACGTATCGTTCTTACGGGATATCCTCTTCAAAACAATCTAATGGAATATTTCTGTATGATTGACTTCGTTCGTCCTAAATATCTTGGAACGCGCAAATCATTTATCGAACGTTTTGAGAAGCCCATAAAAAACGGGCAATGTATCGACTCGTCAGAAGCAGACGTGAAGATCGCTCTTCAGAGAACACATGTGCTCGTCGAGCTTGTCAAAGGATTTGTGCAGCGAAGAACTCATCATCTGCTGAAAAAAATTCTACCAGAAAGCAAAGAATACGTGCTTCTGCTTAGAAAAAGTCAAATCCAGAGGCAATTGTACAGAAATTTTGTCCTGTGGGCAAAAAATGAAATCGCAGAAAACAATGATGCTGTTTTCAATCCGTTGATGGCGTTTTCAGCTTGCTCAAAAATCTGGAATCACCCAGATATTCTATATAGAATTGTGGAGCAGAAAAAACGACTAGAAGAAGAAAGAAAGAAATCAGAGTTCACGAAAATGCAGCTACAAATCCATCAACAACAGCAGCAGCAACAAGGAATGATGATGATGGGGCACAACGGGATGATGCCTGGGTTCGGAGCACAGTTTCATCCCCAACTTCCCTCTAACGGAATGATAATGCAAAATGTAAGCACGCACATATATTAATATTGCTTTTTAACCATTTCTTTAGGGAACGTGGCTTCCGAACAGCTATCAAATAGCTTATCCGTTCAATTCAATCTCATCGAATCCATCAACACCTTCATCGTCTTCTGCTACTCCGAAGTCAGTGAAGAAGACAAAAAAAACGAGAGGAGCATCGAAGAAGGCAACAAAGAGTGATGAAGAAGAGGAAGAAGGTGAAAAAGAGACGAAGATGCGTTACGATTGGACACTTCAACTCTTTGAATCATACCAAGAAGGTGTTCTCGAAAATGGATACAAAATTGTGATTGCTCTTGAAATCCTTAATGAGTCTACTCGCATTGGAGAGAAAATTCTAATATTCAGTCAGAATTTAACAGCTCTCGACATGCTCGAGGAAATTCTGAAGAAACGACAAGTAGCTTTTAAAAGTGGGCCTAATGAGACTTGGGAGAAAAACAGAAACTATCTCCGACTGGATGGAACGACGAGTGGAACTGAAAGAGAGAAGTTGATCAATCGGTTTAATTCTGAACCTGGCCTTCATTTGTTCTTGATCTCAACTAGAGCTGGCTCTCTGGGTATCAATTTGGTCAGTTTCCAAATTTTTTAAAGCTCATCATTTTCTTTAATTTCAACTTTCAGGTTTCCGCAAGCCGCTGTATTATCATAGACGCCTGCTGGAATCCTTGTCACGACGCACAAGCAGTATGTCGTGTATATCGATATGGGCAGCAAAAGAAGACGTTCGTGTATCGTCTCATCATGGATAACTCAATGGAAAGATCAATTTTCAATCGTCAAATTTCAAAACACGGACTGCAGCAACGGGTAGTAGACGATGCACAAGTTGATGCAAATATTTCTCAGAAGGAGCTGGAGACACTATTGATGTATGATGAGGCCCAAGATGTCAATCATGACAAGTGGAACACCGATGATTGGGAGTTTGGAGATCCGATACTAGAATCCATCACAAAACAGATGAGCCAGATGTTCTCCGGAAAGCCGTTCCTCCATGAAACACTGATAATGGAATCAGAACAGTCATTGAGTGAACAAGAAAAAAGAGAGGCGCAATTGTTGTTTGAAAGAGAGAGAAGAATGGAGAACTACGACCCATTGAATGGAACGAATAGTTCAAGTTACTACAATAACATTTCCGGAAACGTAGTGGGGTTGTTAGGTCCGCCTCCTGTGCCAATATACAATAACAACATGCAAAGCAGCTATAATAATCAATGGGCAGATCAGCCGCCATTTATGCAGCAACAGTACCAACACCAAATGGTAAACGCACAAAATCAGACGTTTCAACCAATACCTCCTCCACTAACTCAGCATTCCACCATACGCCCTTCACCAATGCCTTATACTCTCCGAATGAATGTTGGTCAATTCCATCAACAAGGTGGTGGTCACACTATGACGTCCTATAACAGCGCATATCAAGATAGCAGCAATGGAGGATCAATAGTACTTCCACAGCAAATGCTCCCCCCAAGAGATCCTTCTGCGTTTCCTGGAGCTATTATGAGCAAAGCACCTTCTTTCTCATCAGCTGGAGCGGTACAACAAATAATTACGGATAGGCGTAAGTCTTGATGAATGCAAAAATCAAATAAAAGAAACGTATTTTTGTTTTCAGAACTCGTTTTCCCTATTGTCGGTCAACGTGATCATCTTCAGCAGGTTCAGGCAAACACTCCAATTCAATTAGTTGTTCCAAAGAATGGATATTACGTAAAACTACGTGATGGAACAATTCTTGACGCTGTTGGAAGTGTATTTGAAAACCGTAAGCTTCTCCTTAGGTTATGCTTCCTATTAAAATGTCCATTAAAATGCCATTTTTTATAATTCAAGAGTTTCTTTTAATTCACTGCTGCCCTAAACATCATTGCTTCGCCTTAAAATTTTTTAAAATGTAAAACGCAAAAAATCAAAAACGGCATTTTAATGCGCACTTTAATTGCTTGCATAACCGCATATTCGGTCATGATACTAATTGAATATCTAAGAATTTTAGACGCTCGTCAGCTTCGTGACATGTATCTCAGCAAAAATTTAAAGCCGGAGCCAAAGCCGGTTCAAGAAGTTATCAATCTTGATTAGCATATTTTAACGAGTTTTACTTGCTTTTTTTTCAAACGTTGATGTACATTTCCTCTAATTAAAAAATTCCATCTCACCTCTACGTCATTTGGGATCTCCATTCATTTTCTTTCACTAACCTTCCGCTTATAGAGAATCCTAACCTTAATTTTAAACGAAAATTTTAGACTACAAATTGGCTTTTAATTACGGAGGCAAAACTTGAACGCAGTGGCGTTGGCGACGTTTGGTGCATCAATCACTGTTTTATTGATTTATTGATATTTTTTGTTTTTGTCTTATTTCGATTAGATTCGTTGAGTTTCAGGATAATTACGGCTTCTAGCGTGCACCGCACCGCAATTGTGAAATTTGTCGACGCAATTGCCTTTAAGGATACAAAGAGACGCTTATTAACTGCTATGGAACACGACAGGACAGTAGGATCAATTTCTGCCATACTACCACCAAAGGCCGAAGTTGTTCGGGAAGGAGTCTGAAGACTCCGTGTTGTAAATTGAGCTTTCTTAATTAAACCTCAAACCTGATTTATTATGCGCAACAATAAATAATACAAATCACGGAAGTAACAATACAAATAAAGAACAACAGAATACAATTAATAGAGACAATACGAAGGAAATCCACCAGGGTAATTAATCGCTCAACAGAAAAAACTAAGAACGAAAGGAAACACGAATAGCAACGAGGGAAACGGTCGTTGCTCTTAAGTCAAAAAACCTACGTGTGCCAAAACGTGGAAAACTTACCATCAAAACAAATCTTATTTGCGCGCCATAGAAACGCGCGCCAACCTCGGTGTACGTGAACACTTTCGGGTCGAACGTAGTTCCAAAACAATGCGAGAGTTGACGATCTTCGCAACATCTTCCCTCCACAAAAAAAAAGGTATTGAGTTGGACAGTACGGAACATCGGCACATCAGCATACAATAGATTTGACTTGAAGATTGTATATTTGACTTGATGGTGGTGAATACAGTGTTGAAGATAATTGATCTCAGCGAGTGGATCACAGGTAGCTTGGATCAAAACGAACTACTGGCTTTTTCGTTCTGGAGCTTCTTCTGAGTGGTGCAGCATTGGGACTCGGGCTTGGCTTCATGATACTCCTAATCGGGGCGTCAATGACTTGACTCTCAGCATTAGTATGGCTTTCCGAATCCGCCCTAGGTGATACACACAACTCCGGTTGACTACTATGCGCCCTAGTAACATCCGCAAAAGTCTCAAATGGCTCATCGGGGAACAAAAAATTCTCACCTAGACCTACACAATTTTTCTTTAAAATGTGACTTCCTGACGACTTTTGGTTACCGGCGGCTGTAGACGATGACGAGGGAGATTTTGTTGGTGTCGGTTTAACAATCCTGGGATTTGGTCGGTGAACTGGTGGGGTTGGTGACAAAACGGTTGTTGGCTCACGATTTGCTGTTGGGTCACCACGATTGACCGGATTTTCCATGAAATCACTCTTCGGCGAATCTGAAAACAACCTATGAGTTAGTGGTAACTGGAATGTATCAGCCATTGTATCAAACCAGTTGTTCTCTTTGGAGAGAGACAACATATTTTTCCGCATCTGGTTTGCATGGAACTTCTTGACATTTCCCGCGTGCTTCACCATATACACGACTGGACCCACAACTTTGGTCACTACACCTTCTTCCCAATTCCAACGGTTCTGACGGTAAATCTTGACAAAAACCTGCTCATCAACCTGGAAAAACCTGGATTTTACGCCCTTTCCATCGAAGTTATCCTTCATGAGCTTTTGTCTTATGGATAAATTTTTTTCCACTTTACCAGATGATTCCCTGGGAATCAATAACGACAATTTTGTCCTCAACTTACGACCGTTGTGCAGCTCTGCTGGCGACTTCCCACCAAGTGTTTCCATCGGGGTACTTCGATAGTACAACAGGAACCGATCCAGCAGATCTTGCGACACACTCCCCTCCTCTTTTAACTTTCGGAGACCACGTTTCAACGTGTCCACGAATCTTTCTGCTTGTCCGTTGCTTTGCGGGTGATAAGCAGGGGTTCTCACATGTTGTATACCATATTCGGTACACATGTTAGTGAAACTTTCTGAAACAAATTGGGTACCATTGTCAGAGACAATGGTTTCTGGATAACCATTTCGCGAAAAAATACTTCTCAGCGCTGAAACAGTACTAGAAGCTGAAATTGAGCGCGTAATAGTAACCTCTGGCCATTTAGTCAAGGCGTCCACGACGACTAAATACCAAACTCCGTTATCAGGCCCGGCATAATCGATATGGATACGACTCCAAACGCGATTCGGCTTCGGCCACGGTTCCAATGGTGACTTCATCGTTGACTTCTGGCATTCCTGACATTTTCGGCATTTGTTCACCAAATCCGCACAATCCTTGTCGATGCCTGGCCAATATACACAAGTTCTTGCCAACTGCTTCATTCTCTCTATACCTGGGTGATTTTCGTGAATTTGTCGGATTACCTGTAGGCGAAGTGATGCTGGAATCACGACCCTTTCCTGCCACAACAAACATCCGTCGGTTACAGACAAGAACGCTTTCTTGTCGGCAAACGGTTTCAGCTCCGAGCTGATTTGTTTGTCCTTCGGCCACCGATTTTCTTTCACAAAATGCACGATTTTCATCAGCAGTTGGTCCTTTTCCGTCGCTTTCTTGATATCTGCAACGGTTACTGGAATTTTCCTTACACTTTCAGTCAAATAGTTGCAATTGACTGCATTCAGCTCCGCGACCACAACGTCTTCATCGTCCAACTTCGAGCGTTGCATCATCCTCGAGAGTCGAGAGCCTTTAGTACCGAAAAGACTTGCCTTTTCCTTCACAAATTTTCCCAGATCTTCCTGGGAACCCGACTGAAACTTCTTCTTCAGTTCGACTGCTAAGGTGTCGGCGGGCGGGATCGATTGTGTTTGGTTCACCATCATAGTCATATGGTACGACATTTCCTCGGATTGATTTAGAAAATCTAATCCCAGTAAGTTTCCGTGCTTGCGCACATACACCCAACCTTCACCTACTGAACCCTTGATTTCAAATTCGGTCTTGAATTTTCCATCAATTTCCATAACCGTACCATTTGCGCAAAACACTCGAACATCTGCAACTTTCAAATTTGGCCTACCCAAATTTTCCCATTCCTTTCTTCCGATCAATGTGATATCCGACCCAGTGTCGATTTGGAACTCTACCAATTTATCACCTAATTTGATCTTGAGGAACTGTCTAATTGCATTTACAGTGCATGTTGCAACGACATTCTGAGTTTTCGCCTGCGGCGGTTTTTTGCAGTCCCTTCTGAAGTGACCTGGCTTACCGCAATTCCAGCATTCAACAATTTTAAAATTTTTAAAATTCTTACGTTGACTCTTGCTTCGGTGATTTTTGTCCTTTCTATCCGGTGTTGCGACTTTCTTCTCACTTCTTGGTTGTCGAATCTGATTTGTAGTCTTGGCTTGAATTTCCTCCGAATCCTTAGCCAAACTAATCATTCGCATCCACTCCGTGAATAAATCCTTGATTGTCGTTTCCTTCTTTTCATCTGATCGGATTTCCATAAAATGTAAAAAATGATTTCTCATTTTTTCATCTCTGGCCTTGTCCAATCCCTTTATAAAGAAAAAAACTTTCCAATCCTCAGTTTTCACTTCATCTAGTTTCGCTTTTTCACACATCTCGTTTACACGATTCGTGTACTCCGTAGGTGTTTCGTCTACCTTACTAATTTGCATACAAGCGAACCTATTAGAAAAAACTGACCTTTTCAAATCGAACAATGTCGATAATACCGTTGTCGCCTCTGTGAAATTCAATTCGGAGCATGTCTTCGGTTTTATGGACGCAACTAACTGTTCATAACACGACTCGGAGAGTTTGCTCAACAGTAGCTGTCTTTTCCCTTTGTCCGATAGTTCCTCACATTCCAACTCAAAGATATCTGCATATCGTGAGTACCATCGTGGGAACGTTCGATTTTCGGACAAATCGAATTCAAACATGGGAATTCTGTGTGACACTGCGTTAATAATTGAAATTTCACTTACCGGTCTTGGAGAATCCACCTTATTCGTTTTCTCCATCATCTGTCGCAGCAACCCTGTGACCTGCGCAGACTGTTTCTGCGCTTCCTCTACTTGTGCTCGGTTTATTTGCATCTGCTCTTGCATCATTTTGATCATTTGCATCATCACGTCCTCCTTGTTTTCTTCTCTCGTCATTTTTTTTTCTCACAAACCTGAGTAATTAACAATTAATTAACAAATAAATGACTCACGAAAACAAGTCCTCCGCGTTTTCACAATAATTTCCAAAATTATTGTTCGTACCTGATCGCCACTGTTGTAAATTGAGCTTTCTTAATTAAACCTCAAACCTGATTTATTATGCGCAACAATAAATAATACAAATCACGGAAGTAACAATACAAATAAAGAACAACAGAATACAATTAATAGAGACAATACGAAGGAAATCCACCAGGGTAATTAATCGCTCAACAGAAAAAACTAAGAACGAAAGGAAACACGAATAGCAACGAGGGAAACGGTCGTTGCTCTTAAGTCAAAAAACCTACGTGTGCCAAAACGTGGAAAACTTACCATCAAAACAAATCTTATTTGCGCGCCATAGAAACGCGCGCCAACCTCGGTGTACGTGAACACTTTCGGGTCGAACGTAGTTCCAAAACAATGCGAGAGTTGACGATCTTCGCAACACTCCGAACGCAAAACGATCCGAGAACTTGCAGATGAGATGATGATTTCCCGTTTTTCCATGACAAATGCTGTCTAGAAATAGCTAAAACTGCATCCATTTCGAGTGACAAAGGCCGCGATTCTCTGAAAATGGAAACACGTCTCAAAAAGACAAAACTCTCGTTTCTTGGCACGCAGCGAGGAGATCATCTGGCGACAATTTTTTCAAAGAAACCGTTCATAGTAGAAGCTGAGTTCATTTCTCAAAACAATCGAGTGTTTGCTGGTAACACCAAGAAAGCTTCTGATAAAAGAAAAACAGTTCATAGAAACCCAAAAATTTCATTACCAAGAATAATTTTAAAAAAGAAGCGGAGAAGTTACTTCTGTACCACTTCTGAATGAGTTTGGCTGTATGAGCAGGCGTGCCATCCTGCTGGAAGACCGAAGTGTATTTGGCTCCAGGAAAGGACGTGCTTTGCCAAAGTCTCATTTATATAGACTTCATTGGTGATTCTCTTCTTTTGTTCCTCAAGCATGAGGGGTAATCTTTCCATCAGCACAAATCGCTCCGAAAAGCATTACTTCAGGCGTATGACACAATCTATAAACTGTTTTGTCTTTTTCAGAAGCTTCCTTGATGTTTCGAGATTCAATTGTTTGGAAAATTAAGCTCAACTTCTTCTGTAAACAGTTGTGAGCTTTAGCCAAATTGTTGCTTCCTCACTGCGCGCCAATCAGTAATTGTTTCGCCTTCTCCAGACGTTTTTTTGTCCGAGAAAGTCGCGGCCAGTTTCAGCTATTCTTGACAGTATTCGTCATAGTAAAACGGAGCATGTTCATGTCTTCAACCAGTTTCTGAATCGATTTGTGTGGATATCTTCGGACTCTCTCCCGAGCACCATCGGCCTTTGGTGGTGATGTGACAGAAATTGATCCTACTGTCCCAACGCAGTTAATAAGCGTGCTCTTTGTACCGCTTAATAGCTTTGTAGTTTTTATGAAGGTCCCGAGTCGTTTCGAGACGCTTCTTGTTGTATGTTCGTTTTTATGGAGTCCCACAATTGCAACGCGATGCACGCTAGAAACCATTGTTACTCTGACACTCAACGGATCTAAATGAAATTTTGGAAAAACAGAGAAATAAGTGATGCACCGAAAAGGCGTCAGTCGCAAATACCATTGCGTCAAAGTTTTGTCTCCGTAAATAAAATCCACCCGATCTAGTTTTAAAATATGTATTATCAGAATATTATATCTTCTACAATTTGTATATTTTGGACGGGGCTTCACTCGTTTCACTTCTTCATCTGCCACCTCTGGGAAAAGTGGAAGCCCAAAATACGCGAACACCGATGAAGAATTTTTGACAATATGTCGAATTTCAGCGGTTCGCTTTTTTCGTTCTTGTGTTGTGTTTTTCCGTTACTGATTTTCAAGGATTTCAATAAATAAATTATTAATTTTCATGGGTTATTTTTTGGGAAAATCGGTAATAGTCATTTGTAGTTGAGACCAACCCATTATAAAGCTTGTCCGCCCGACAAGGTGATTTTTCACTTATTCCATTTTAGGTCACATTTACTAGCGAAAAGTATTTGTAATTTTTTAAATTTCTTTCGTAACAAAATATATTCAAAGAAAACGAGATTCAATGTGAGATATACTCACCATTAGTACTTATGACCTCTTGTCAACGCGATGGAAGTTGAGCGATTCCATTCTCATAGAACTCGGGAGACTGGGAGGCGGAAAAGTCGCCCAATCTCTTCTGGACATTCTTTCTAACATGGAACTTCTGCCCGCCAAGTTGATTCTGCAAGGAACGAAAGAGATGGCAATCAGTTGAGACCAAGAGTTGGTGACACAAGACTTCTGGCGGGTCTTCAAATCGGTCGGTTGTTTCATAGTGATCAGAGAAAGTGCAAGGTCACAACGTAATTGTTTTTGTGAATCCGCCAAAAAGTGTGGAAAGAGTTGACCAAACCAAACTTTGGCACATCGAGTCCAGATTCATGAAGATCATCAATGCAAGTTTTTTAAAGGGTACTTAAGATTCACCGCAAGTTCGCGTGACGTTGCTCTTGGTTGTTTTTTCAGTCTTTCTTTCATTTTCTTTCACGGAACAATGTCAAAAAGATTTTCAAGACGATATTAGACTTTTTTGAAAATTTAGACCTATTGCATGAAGATTCATTAAGATGGCCAGGACGTATGTTCTGCAGAAACAACAATAGATGGATCACGTTGATGCAAGCATGGGTACAGAACGGTGAAAAATGAATGACCTATCGAAACCTGCCGATGAAATGGTCGGATTGTTTGCGTATGGAAGTATGAATGAGATATGGAAGCCACCTCATTATATCTTTGATCTACCCATAATTTTTCCCGCTTTTATGTTAAAATACAACAGCACGATTTCTCCATTCAGCCGATTTGAGAGCATTCATCGATGCTTTTCAGAATCACTCAGAAGAGTTGTGAGAGGCATGGATAAAAAGAAAAATGAAATAAAACAAAAACTGATTCCACAGTAATTTTAAAGCATAAATTCACGGTAATGTTGTAATGAACCTATAAAAATAGCATCAGCTGCAAAAGGTCTCGTTTCTTTGAAGTTTCCTCACAGTTGTTACTCATATACCATCCTTCAAAATTTACAGACATTGGTAATTGTTTGCTGTAAGCCCAAATTTTTAATAACCGAATTGGGATCTTGAGCGGATGTCCTCAAGATCCCAATTAGAATGGGGGTATAAACCGGCAACGCACTGTATCCGTACAACCAAAGACAGCGATACAGGAATAGAATTCCAACTGCTCATTCTGCAAAATAGTTTATCTTATTTCGAATTTCCTTTTAAAAAAAGTTCCGACATTTCGTTTAGATAGCTGTCAGTTCGCCCTTAATCGCACTATAGTTCATCTCATAGCTTGATTGAAGCCATCGTTAACATTTTGGATTTTTCAACTTTTCGATTATGTTTTCTGATTTTAGAGTAGCAAAAATTTGAGGAGATACTAAAAACTAAAGCTCACGTTTTGTCCCATTCTTCAATTTTCCGAAAGTTCACGCGACCCAATCACACATTTTTTCTCTTCTGTCGCTGGGAGCACGTGAATTTTATCTTCTTCGTAGCACCGAATAGACGTCTATATGTGACTAGCATAACATGATAGATAACAGATATCAATGAGAATTAAGAGATGTGAAACGGATAGAGAGATTGTGCAGGTGAGAGAGACACAGACACGTCTCGGACATTCGACCCAACGGCGGACCTCGAGAGCAGAAAAGCTTAACTTTGTATCATTTTTCGAATTTATTTTACTGTTTTTTTTGTGTATGGGTTATGATAGGATAACAATTTACAAAAGATATATCACACTGCTTCACCGCGAGTCCGCTGTTACTTATGAGAATTTTTAAAAATAAACGTTGCTCATAACTTTTTTTTTCGCGACTTAAACAGTAAATAGTGGAAATAGTGGTCCAGAAGCAAAATACGAAAGTAATTTTGTGATTTTTTCATTTGATTTTAGACTGGTTTAATGAAATTATTATAGAATAAATAAAGTAAAATAAAACTTTGAACTTTCAGTATTATGTATTATCCCAATTTTCGGTGTTCTACAGATTTCTAATCAGATTTTTCTATTCAATTTCCTCTCTTTCCCTTTAATTTTTAATGCATTCTAAGCCGTTTTAAGAACGATTGCCAGGATATCGTGTTTAATTGAAAATACCTGGAGAATTTTTCTTTTTAGATGATATCACTATCTCTCGTTCTTCTTCTGCTCTTTGGAATTCGGTGCTTTGATTCGGCAGGTAAGTCAAGCGACGAATAAGACATTTCAGGAACACGTGAAGCTGATATGACATGTGAAATCTGAAAAAAAAAACAAAGAAAAGTTGTCATAAGGCTGAATCATGCTGGTCTGTGTGAAGAACTATTCATCTTGTATGTTTGAAAATAAAAACGGCGTATAGGAGTTGCACTTGATAATAGAACAAATGTTCCAATTCAATTTCAAAAATACATTTCAGGAAGGTCATTGTCGGGGCAAAATAGTTTCAGCCCATTTTTCCTTGGACGCGAAAAGTAAAAATTAAATATATTGACCGTTTGGAATAAGGCTTCCACGAAAGACGAAAAGAAAAAGTCGTCTTTCATCTCGTTTTTCGTCTCGTTTTTGTTTGTTTTTTAGTTCGCGCATTTATTGCTCACTATTTGTAATTTTATTATAATAAAAAAAAAACTTTTAAAATATTAAAAATCGTGAGCGGATAGCACGTTAATAGTATTTCCTTTTTAGCGTGCGCTACAGTTGCAAAAGTGGGTGGAGCCTTATAGCCAAATGCGAAAGTGATTCTAAAATTTTACCAAAATTGCATTACTTTGATTAACGCTAAACTTTTTGCGAAGTTTTTCATATGTTTTATGCAAAAATTAGGTAAAACTTCGAAAGTGAAATGTTCTCGACAATTTTTTAACCTTTTATATCTAAATTACTAATTAGCGCTTTTCGATTTTGGATCCCTTTTTCTTAACGACTGCTCGATGACGCGTGGTGCACCTAAAGTGCCTTTGGGCTGGCATCAAGAGCAAGGGGTCTAATGAGCTGTCGTTGATAAAGCCTAGTTCATAATTGATTTACAATTTGTTTATAAGATTTTAAATGATTTTCAAATATTTTGGATATGGGTTCACAGGCTTTCCAATGTACCCATGTTTATACCGTTCCCTGCTTCTCCATAAAAACCTGAAAAACTTTTTTTCAGGACAAATAAATGATGATTCTCCATTATTCATCAGCTCATCAATTGACAATTCATTGAATTTAAAAGTATCAATTGAGAAGAAACCATATTTTACGGGCTCTGTTACGGGTTACAAGCTCTATTATACAAAAAACGCAAGTCACACCACAGATGAATACGAGAATTGGAACTATCTAGAAGCTCTCTCCCAGCAAAATTCGTATAATTTTTACATTGATGCAAATAAACATGGAATTGTGCGAGGAGTCGTCTTCCGTCTTAGAGCTACTGTGTTCTTCAACAATGTGGAGAGTGCGCCTACAGGAGTAATCACAATAAATACGAAGCAAGAGGCTCCGAGAGCTCCGCTGATATTGAGCACAAAGACGCTGTTCAACTCTTCGGTTTTGATTTCATTTGCACCGTCTGATAATGTCAATGCCATTGAAGTTAGTTATTATTTTGATGAATTTCATTTAATAGTTGTATTATTGCAGAACTACACTTTGATGTACAGACAAACAGAGGATAATGAGTGGAAGTCCCTCCATTTCAAATCGGATGCAGATGGAAAGGTAAGGCTACGGTCTGGCAAATTGGAATACCTCTTTTCAAATAGAATGTAACTTGAAAAGAAAGTTAAGAAATTCTGTAGAAATGTTTTTGAATAATAAGCGATCCAAAATAAAAAATTACAGACCCGTTTTTAATTTTAGGTACTTCTCGACGGTCTCATCCCCAATAAAAACTATGAAATCAAAATGTTTTCATTAGGAGCAGTTCAAGGGACACCATCAGATACGGTTTCATTTACTACAAATTCAACTGCATTGGCTGTCGTGAAAACAGAACCAGACGAAGAATACACTGCGGATCCGCAGACAAATGAACCATTAAGTATCACGTGTACTGTAAGATCAGTAAGCAAGGCATCTGTGATTTGGAAGGTTAATGGTAAGCATTAATTATTATGCCTAAAGCATAATTGATATCGTAACCAGAATTCATTAAAAGAAAATTTGCGAAAAAATCTGAAAACGATTTTAGGTATTTTTTCAAAATTCGTTGTCCTACTTTTTTCGAATCTTTTCATAGAAAGATTTCGGAACTGCAAGAACTAATGCAAAAATAATGAATAATACAAAAGCGGATTTCGGTCAAAATCCAACAAATAAAAATACGCTTTGCGCCCTTGATTTTCGCGGTATGCGATAATTTTTGTATACCGATTTTTACAATAAATTTTTTCCCGAAATATAATTTCGAATAGTTTTCAAACGGAATAATTTTCAAAAAACAAACATTCGGGATTTCCGTTTTTCGAATCTCTGAAAGTCTACTCGTAATCGGACCCGCATGGACTGATTCATAGCATTTTTCAAATTGTAAAAAACATAAATTTTGAAATATGGGATCACATATCATAGGCACAATGTTTTTTTATTTTCAGATGTGAAGGTCTCGGTGGACTCTAGTTTTTACACAGTTGTTACTTCAGTTCATGAAGACTTCATAGAATCTAAAATTCGAGCAAAATCAAGAACTAGATCGGCCAAATTCACCTGCATAGCAACCAACGATGCCGGTGATTCTTCAAAAGATGTTAATGTGAGTTATTTTGAAGCATTACGTGTTTTGTGTTCGCTGTAACCTCTAAATTTAACGATTGGATCTATTTTAGGTCATAATAAAAGGACCAGGTAGTCCTCCGTCTGAAATCACTTTAGTGGCCGAGAAAAGGGGATATACCATCTCATGGAAACCACCATCACATCCAAATGGACAGATAACGGTAGGAAATTAATGCCAATGCCATTGTAGATAAATCAAAAATTGTCTAAAATCCGCTAAAACTAAAGTTGTTCAGAAATACGTCGTCTATCACACTTTAAACAGAGAAGATCCATTGTCAGATTGGCGAAAAATAGATTTAGATGGATCAGAGAAAATGGTTAGAATCATAATGGATACGGAAGAGAGCTTCTATGGACGAGTGCAAGCTGCAACTGAACATGGCCCTGGAATAATATCTGACATCGTTGCTATGGAAAGAGACAGTAAGCTTAAAAATGAAGTCAGTGAAATCACTGTTTAATGAAAAACTAGGTTAAAATACGAAAAAAATATATTTGGGAAAGTTTCTAAATAAAATGAGTAAAGTCGGAGTGCTGTTAGAAAATATTACGAAAAATGATGTTATTCTCGAAACATTTAATTTTAGCACAGCCCATTTCTGTGGAGTCGAGCATGAGCGGGATAACTTCAGCGACAATGGTGGTAAATCCAAGAGAAACTGTAAGTAATGCTAAAATTGTCAATCGTTTATTTGTAATAATTCAACTATCCAATAATTAGTAACCTCAAATTTCGTAAAAAAGCAATGTTGTAACACTTCAGCTTTCAATACAATGTACTGCTCGCGGCAAACCACGACCTTCCATATCGGTAGCTATTAGTGATTGGAAAAATGCAAGTAATGTTGAAGTTGATGTTTGGAATCGATTACAAGCCACCTCATCTGCTGGCATTGTCTCCGCAATTCACAATTTCTCGGTGCTCACTTCGAAATTCGTGCATTGTAGGGCGAAGAATTCAGCTGGTAGCAATTATTCAACAATTGAGCTGAAAGTTGACAGTGGGTTTTTCCTGAAGATCATTTTAAATTTTTCGAATTTTTCGAATTTCAGAGCCAGGAGATGCTCCAAATCATGTTCAAGTGCTTAGTGTGAATGCTCTAGATGCTACTGTTTTCTGGCAGGCACCACAGTTTCCGAACAGGCCGATTACAGTAAATTAACATTTATGAAAATATCTGTTAAAAGTGTCGAGACACGGTAGCTTATAAGCTGCAAATAGTAGCTTGAAAATCGCGCGAACATTGAAAATATAGTATAACTTTGAAGTCATTCCTTAGGAAAAATAATGCCAGAAACCATCCAGAACATGAAATCTAAAATTCTGCCCTTGCTAACGCTTTTCAATGTCTTGGTGCTGTTACTTTCATTGTTACTTTCGATTTCCAAGATAACGTGTTAGATCGGGCTAAAGAGAATGTCTCCACAAAGGATTGCTCAAGTGGAAACCGTATATGCATATTAGGCGCCCTTACGCGTACTAATAAAAAAGTATTGGATGGCGTTAATTTGCAAACGAAGATTGCGAAATTCCATTGCATGGAATGGTTTATTAGTGTTATATTGCTTATTATGTTGATACTGCTCAATGATGTGAAAATACTCCAATTTCATTTTTACTGTATTCCTTGATACTGTAGAAAAAAGCTATCGCCTACTAAAAGGTAGTTTTGGGTGTAAATAATCCTCATTACAATTTCTGGTTATTACTGTGCAGTATTATTTCAACCATTTCAATAATAAAACGGGAGGGGGGGGGGTGGTCAAATCGCTTGCCCGTTCCATTTTAAATTTGTTTTGTTCAGAGCTACATAGTCCTGGTTAGCAATGATCCAAACCAAGATAAAAGTTCTTGGCTTCAATACGAATCAAATGCCAAAGAGACACAAATTAATAGGTAACATCATGTGGGAATTTTGATTTCAATTGCTTCATTTCTCAGGATGCTACTTCCTACTGGTAATCTCGAAAAGTCTACTGAGTACTACGTTTGTGTCCGTGCAAAAAATCCGGCTGGAATAGGTCCAACAAGTAGTTTGACCTCTTTTACCACATTGAATGGTGGCCCGGATAGTCCTCCTGATAACTTGATGGTCTTGATTAATGAGGCTAATCAAGTCATTGTTTACTGGAACACCCCTAATTCAACAACAGAAGTTACGGTGAGTGTTTTTGTTTTAGAAAAAAACTAATACCATTCGGAAGTTCTAATGCGAATGCAAATAACCTGCTGCTATATTTCCCTATCCGCTACGGTAATTAATTTGAAAATTCAAATCTGAAAACTAAACCACCAAAAAACAAAAAAGCGCAAGCAATTTTCAGGGATACTTAATCTATTATACCCGAGATTTGAGTTTATCCAACGATGATTACAAAAACTGGCAATTTGTTGAAATGAACAACAACTCAACAAGGTGAGCCTAACCGTTCATAAAATTCCTCGGGTTCAAAACTATATTAGATCCTCTAATGCAAGCTTAAAATAATCTTTCAAACTACTGTATGCTAACTTAATTCTGTTAAAATGAATTCTCCGATAACACTGAAAGAATCTGAAATTCACAGGTACAAGTTCGATCTGTCGGTTGGCTTGAAGCCAAAAACGTTTTATCGAGTTAGAATTTCCGGAAAGAATTCACATGCTGATGGTCCGGCAAGTGCTGTTGTCGAGTTCGAAACAGCGTATTCTGGTATGATTCTTAGAATTCTGCCCGTGTGTGCAACTCATAATTTTCAGAAGTACCAATCCCTACTGATTTGATGACAGAAGTACTCGAAGATAACACGATTCACATTAGATTTAACGCAGTCAGAGATCCGGATGATCATTCGAAAGCTATTGATGTGAGAAATCATGTTCCTATTTGGCATATAGAAAATATGAAATCAGACCTAAAAATGAAAATGCTATTGAACCGCTTGACTGATCAATAAAAAAGAAAAAATGAGCGCCGGGTGAGCACGAAATTCTTGTGGCCCTATGTGCGTGAAAATAAATTATTATTTATAAAGGTGCATTGGCAGTTTCATTGACGGGTCCGCAATCATTTCTGCATATAAAGCGGATATGCATATTTAAAAATAATTCTCGGTACTTCCGATTTCGAAGAAACAGTAGACCTATGTGGAAAAAAAGAAATCCCGAAACGAATTGCGATGGTCAAATCTGCGATCCTCCTCACGTCTTTCGCTTCTGTTTCATAGGTAGAAATTGTTGTGAAAATTTAAGTTTATGTGGTATTTGCCTTAATATACCGCACCCAAACAATTTATATTTTCACCACTTTTGCAAAACACGCTTGAAAATTTTTCAGGAATACCGCATCGATCTTGCCGCTACGGATGACGTTCTTCATGCTCAATGGAAACAGATTAAGCCGAAATCTATAAAGATTGATGAGATTAGTTCAATGGTAAATTGAATTGTTAGAAACATTAGTAAAAAATAAATCACACCAGGTAGATGTGGAAATTGACGGTGATTCTGTTGAAAAGACACGAATGTATTGGGTGAAAGTGACAGCGAGACTGGACAACCCGTCATGGGGTATGCATTCCTCTAAGCCAAGGTGGTTTAGAACAGGTCATGGAAGTGAGTCTGATTTTGTAAATATCTTAGCTTGCAATTAAATAAACGAACTGTGATTTTAAATCAGAATTGATGACATCGGTAACATTGGAAGGCAGTCCATTAATCGAAAAAGAGCCAAATTTATTTGAAAAATTGTCAGTAACATGTATTGGCATGGGAAGTCCGGCGCCAGTGATCAGTTGGAAATGGATGAATAAATCAATTGAAAATGAAACGGAAGAATGGGATATTCATAATATTCAAACGGATGATACTACTGTTGTGTGAGTTACTTTTTAACCGGTGACCTTATGAATAAAATTATGTATAATACCCGAGCGAGCGGTGGTCACTTGCTACCTGAAAACAAAGAACTCAGTCACTTGTGATATAGCCACGAATACATTTGAAAGTGGTGCTACTGTAAATTGTGCGCATGTGCGTGAAACCGGCGCGATGGTATATTTGTTGATTTTGATTTTTAAATATATAAAATGGCTTCTGAGGGCATTCCTTACATATGTATTAAATTTACCATTAAAAATGAAAAACCCTGACAATAAAAGTTAAAACAAAATAGAAAATTTGATTTTTCGAAAACATGTATTATCGGTTCGCGAGTACGTGGTGAGCCGCTTACAGGTGGGGTTTGGGTCTCGTTAGGAAATTGGCGCGTTTTAACGCGCCAATTTAAAAATTGAAAGAAAGCGCACACACTGCGTTTGTTTTTCTTTTCGAAAATTGAAGCGAAATTTGACAATAAAAATTAATTTAAAAAAAAACATTATTTTCGAAGCAAAATATAAATAGAAAAAATTCCAATATTCGATTTCAATATTCGAAAAGAAAAACTAACGCAGTGTGTGCGCTATCTTTCAATTTCCTAACGAGACCCAAACCCCACCTGTAAGCGGCTCACCACGTACTCGCGAACCGATAATATGTATCAGTGACAATTTTTGAAGATCTCACAACTTATGTTCTGTAGAACTGTCTCGTCTTCTAAATTTTAAGTCAAGAACGATTTCAAAAACTTCAAAAATAGAGTCGCTGTTAGATTTATAAGACCTATTTTTTCTTAGTTCTACCGCACAGAAAGTTGGTAATCGGTTTTGAAAGCGAACACGAAGTATTTCAGTGACATTTCCGAGTAACTGAGAGAATTAAAGCATGCTATTTAGTTAAACATATTGAATATCCTAAAAATTAAAACAAAAGTCGCAAGAAACATTCGAATAAAGATGGTTGTTTATTTTTTCGTTTCTATAGACACCCCGGCCAGCCATCGTTAGATGCATGAGTTGAATGTGCAACATGTGTAAAATGCAACGTGAGTTGGTCGAATCCAAGAAAACACAAAGCGACAGTAAGCGTAAGTACCGCCATAGATCTAACACAGTTTAGTTTGGAATATATGGACCGCGTGTACACTTAAAATTTTCTACAATTTAGCTACAGTTCAAACCGAAATAACCAAATAGTATGCAAAAATAGGAGTCCCCAGAAACGCGTCAATACTGAAACCTTGTGAGTTTTTCCAATCGAAGATACCGTGTGGCTTATTTGCCCAATACTGGATATGTCTTTTTCATGCTGCGGCCCTCTCTTTTAAACTGGCTTCAAATCTTATTATGTCTTTCGATTTTTCAAATAAAATCGCAGATCTTATTAAAATCCTCTCGAAACATTTGAAAGATTCAATGAAGTCTGAAACCAAGTTTACCCGAGCTGTGCGGATAATTTTTTCGAAAAATAACTTAAATTCCTTAATTTGTCGTTAATTTCAAATTTTAAGCGGCGGTTTTTGCTTTAGGCGGTGATATGAATGTAATCTTTCAATGTAAAAAATCATATTAAAGAAAAACAATTTTCCCTTTCCATGATCTACGAAAGCCCCAAAAATTAACCGTTCTTCATCCTAATTTATTGCAGATCGAAAATTACAAGAAACAGCATTCGTGAGTCCGGACATTTGGAATGCTTGGCAAACAATAATGAAGGGAGTTCATCAGCTGTAAGCCCATTTCCTGTTGGATATTTTAGCCGAAAATATAATATTATGGTGACTGGTAAAAAATATTCATGATCCTTTTAATTTAAAAATTTTTTAAAGCAGAGAAACAATTATGTAAATAATTTCTAATTTAATACATTTTAGTGTACAAAATACACGAAAAGTTTCAAAAGGAGCAGCAAGTTAAGTATTATAGACACTTGTGTTGTAAATTTGACAATGAATCGACAGTATTTATTTTCAGACAGTTGAAATTCGTGTGTTGGGACCCGGAAACCCGCCAGAAAATATCAAGTTAATATCTTACCGTAATCAAATAAATGTGACGTGGCAGGAATCGACTCTTCCAAATGGAGATATTATGGTAGTAATAACACAAGATTTCCTTATTTCGTTTAGTGTAAAATTTCAGAAATACATAGTGTATTATTCTGAAAACGAGAACGACGATTTATCAGATTGGAACAAATTTGAAACCGCTGAACTGGAAACTTATGTGGAGGCTTTTGGACCCCTCACGATTCACTTCATTCGAGTACAAGCTGTTTCTGATAGAGGACCGGGAATTATTTCGGAAAAATATTCCTGCATATCAGATGTTTTGTGTGAGTTTAATGAGGATGTTTTTTTCGAAAGCAAATCTGAAATTTGCAGATGAACCCCTGCACCTTGAAATTATTGCTTCCAACATTGCCGATTTCGAAGCCGAACCCAATCAAAATGTGGAAATTCGATGTAAAGGTACTGGAAAACCAACTCCAGAATTATTCCATCAATTTGGGAATGATACGCAACATCAGTTTGAAGAAGTGAAAACAGAAATTGTGGACAATGTGTATTATTTTGAGGCAAAAGCTCCGGAAATAAATTCCAGAAGAAATGTGACAGTCACGTGTACAGCTAGTAACAAGTATGAAAATGTGTCAGTTAGCAAAGTGATCATTATCAAAAGTCAGTCAGATTTCGCCTATTTGTAATACAATTAATATGAAAATGATATAGGGCCGGGGGAAGCACCATCCAATATCACCTGGAGTTTTGAAGAAGACGACGATTCTACTTTATACATAACTTGGAATCCAATTGAAAACCCAAATGGAGAACACTTGGAATACAATTTATATCTGTCAAATTACAAGACAAAAGTGTCAGGCCCACCGGTTAAGATTCCAGATGTAAGTTTTCAGTTTTTTGCAATTAATAATACCGATTGAAAACGAATTAAATCTAAATTCGTTTTGACTTCTACGAAAGACGAAGACAAAAAGTCGTCTTTCCCCTCGCCGTTCGTCTTTGTTCGTCTTGCATTCGTCTTACGTAATACACTGAAGTCAGACGAATTAAAGACGAAGACGAGACGAGACGGTCATATTTCGTCTCTCGTGGAAGCCTTAGTCCCAATATCCATAAATATTGATAAAGCGCAGCAGAATCGTAAATCGATGCAAAACTTGAAGGCTTACGCAGGTTCTAGCTTGCACTAATCCCAAACAACGTGTTCTCTATATCATTTTAATGTGAATTTGAATGCTTTCAGAAATCAGGAAGGGCATTTATAGAAATCGTAGTACATTGTTAAGTAGGCCACCCCCTTGAAGTGAATTATGTTGGTGAGGGGCTATTCTCCCCTTCTCCATTTTTTTGCTTTCGATTGTTTCCTCACTACTGTTCGAAATCGAATCTTCCCTGAAATCGAATTAAGGGCGCAGTCGCAGTGTGAAGAATCCAATAACCTGTATAATTACCGACCTACTAGATTGATTCATAAGCCCTGACACATTTTTCAAGTTGATTTTTCTGTAGTTTATTTTTTCTTTGGAAATTTGATTGGAAATTATACAATAAACTTTTCAAACTGAAAATCCGTCAGGACTTATGAATCAGCCTAGTAGAAATTTCGATTAAAATTGTTTTTTTTTTTGAAAAACTTGATCTTTTGTGACACTGCATTTTTCAATTTTGGTCTACAAATCATCCGAAAGCATTCTAAATTGCAGATACCTCTCAATGTTAACATTTCGCTAAGAATTTCGGCTGAAAATGAGCATGGAGAAGGAGAGAAGACGTTTCCAATCTGGATTCCCACTCCGAACGGAGGCCCGAAAACGGCTCCCATCATGTCATCTCTTCATGCTCAGGACTCCAATGTTTACATTTTCTGGGAAGAGCCACGATTTCCGAATGGAAAAATTCAAAATTACACGATTTATGTTAAAAAGGAGATTGACGAGGGGAATGAAAATGGTGGCATAATAGAAGGAAAGGATGAAAAGTGGAAAGTGAGCTCTACTTTCTGGCTTGGAAGCTGAACCTATCTAAATTTAATGAATATATGGTTTTAGAAGTTCGTCTACGGATCAAATACTACTCATGTCATAATTGGAGTTGATGATGGGTTAGAACAAAACGAAAGATATCAAATGAAGATGACAGCCACAAATGAAAGACATGAAGGTCCCGAAACAAAGGTTTGTAGCTCGATTTCACTACAAAATTTCTATTTTGTGATGAACGGCAATAAGAATTAAGTTATTGGAAAAATTTGAGCGGTAATGAAATAAAAATGGTCATATTACATGAATGGCATAGTATGTATATGCTTCATTTTTAGACTGTATGCATTTTAGCTATTGGCTAGCTCAAATCGTTTCTCCACGGTCAATTATAACTCTCATTACTTCAGTTTCAACATTTTTACCAATCGAAGCTGGAAAATAGTTAAAATTGTTAAACATTAACTCGAGAAAAAATGAATCATGTTTAACTGATTCTCCCTAGACATACCTACTATTTAGCGTCTAACGAAAATCTAACTAGAAATTTTGTTCCGATGCATGCATTTGCAACTATTGGTCATTTTGGCCGAGTACAAATTGACATTGAAAATTGAAACCCGATGACAACCATGGCGTACGGTTCAAACAGAAATCCTTTTTTTTCTGGTTACTTGCAAACTTTGAATGTGTGTCCTAGTGCCGGTAGATGGTCTATTCTCTTGTACCCTTACGAACAAATGTTTTCTAAAATCTACTTATTATTAAGCGAATAGTTCCGTCTGTGTGTCCGTATGTCTGACCTTTTTTTGAATAATTCAAAAGAACGTGGGGCTTCTACTTTGATATGCGGGATGGTATCATGGCTCCTCGAGCGCTTCGCAACCATATCTTTAGAAGTTCACAGGGTACTTGGGATACTGTAGAACTATACCCACAAAATCTACAAAACTGTCTAAACAACGATAAACGGATATAACGATATAAAAAGTCAAAATTTTGCTGATATAGCAATCTGGATGCCCGCGTATCACTTGTAAAAAATCAGCTTCATATATGCGAAAATACAACATTTATAGATATTGTTTTCCAAAGTTTCTAAAAAATTCCAGAATGTTTCAAAAAGCTCTAGAACACTTCTGAACATTCCAGGTTTTTCTACAATTGTTTATAATAAAAAACACGCTGCCGAATGACAGCGTAAACCAGAGTTGGGCGGAATTCCGGATTCCGCATTCCGGATTCCGCCGTTTTTTTCATTCCGTTTTCCGGATTCCGGATTCCGTGAAAAAATATTTTTTCCGTATTCCGGATTCCGGATTCCGTGAAAAAATATTTTTTCCGTATTCCGGATTCCGGATTCCGTGAAAAACTATTTTTTCCGTATTCCGGATTCCGGATTCGGTGAAAAACTATTTTTTCCGTATTCCGGATTCCGGATTCCGTGAAAAACTATTTTTTCCGTATTCCGGATTCCGGATTCCGCGATATGGCTTTTTTATTCCGTTTTAATTTTTTATTCTCAATTGTTGTGAAATGTATACTTCTTTGAACTCCCGCAAAAATTTTTGCGAACAGAGCGCACTTACATCATTTTTTATTATAAATATTCCCTTATTAATGGTTAAAATTCCGGATTCCGCATTCCGCATTCCGGATTCCGCCGTTTTTTTCATTCCGTTTTCCGGATTCCGGATTCCGTGAAAAAATATTTTTTCCGTATTCCGAATTCCGGATTCCGTGAAAGAATATTTTTTCCGTATTCCGGATTCCGGATTCCGTGAAAAAATATTTTTTCCGTATTCCGGATTCCGGATTCCGAGTTCCCAAAATCCTATTCCGCCCAACTCTGGCGTAAACCGTCTGGTAATTATGCATTTTATGAAACCAGCCTGATTATCATTCCGTCGACTCGATTCCAGGCTGGCTCGAACGGCTCTGATTGCCCATATATAGATGACAGACTTGTGATCATCTGATTATTACTTCAAATCTCGTATTTAACTATATTTCTTTAAATATCTTCTAGTCAAGCTTTTTTTTTTATAAATTACATCCACCTAAGAATTTTAAAGGAGTCTCGCGGGGAATTGATGGACCAAATTTAAATGAAAATTTTTGTTTCGAAGTACATCTGACAGCGAACAAATTTTCGCAATAATAAAACTTTATAAAAGTTCTTGGTACATTCTGTTCAAGTAGCCAGCCCTCTGTCTTCAAGACGTCCCTTGGATCATCTTTAAAATTATATTTTATGACATTGCTAGTTCATCTCTGAAATTTTTAACAGACATAAACATCATTTCGGCTATTTGAACGGAAGAAAATCTCTTATCGTCAACTAAACCTTCTTCTGGTTTTTCTCGAACTTGATGTTTCGCCGTTTTGTTTTTTTGCCAGCTGACATCTAATTGTTATACCCTCATATTTCATAAACCACAAGTCGACGTTTCGCTGTTCGTGCCAACGTCATCTCATAATTGTATCGTTTCAGGTGTACACTTTCGATTTGATCTCTTTCGACGAGAATGACGTCATTGATAATTTCACAGCAACTGTTATAAACTCGACTGTGTTCATCGAAGTTGAAAACCCGATTTATACGGTAAAAATCAATGCCTACGCAGTTTGAGTTTGAGGAACTAATCAAATTGTTTTAGAAATACAACATTTACATTCGTGTTGAAGGAAGCCATCAGACTGTTAAACACGAAATTGACGTTGATAGTGGGAGAACGAAGTTCGATTTTCCGTTTCAATTGGATCCTACATTGAGGTTAGGTATATTTCAAAATTAGGAATTTCCAAATCATAGCAATATTGTTCGCTAAAACGCAGCTCGCTCCACCAAAGTTTAGTTTTCTGAAACTACTTGCTAATTTGAATAGATTTCTATTATGCTTTTATCAGCGTGGTCCGCGAGAATTATATAACCAATTGTTTGAAAATAACTTTCTTCGGGGATCTCTAAATTCTCGCAATTTTCTAAATCGCAAGATTCTCAAGATCTCGAGGAGTCTTTTCCCCAAAATATTGCAACTCATATACGGACTGATAAATATCCGCTTTTATTATATGATCTTTCTCAAAGTAATGAAACCTTACCATAAAGATACCTTTATTAAAACTAATGCATTTAAGCTCCTGTAACAGTTACAGTAGCGGCCACTGAAATATCACCTTTTCGTTTTTCGGCTATAACTTTTTTTGAAGAAGAGCAATGAAGTAAATTTTCTTGTGCATATTACCTGCGTATATAATGTACTCCCCGCGAAATTTCGTGATTTTTCATTGAAAAAAAATTTTTTTCTTGGGTTTTTTCATTTTTTTTTCATATTGGTCGTTTTTCATATACTTTTTTCTGGGAGTGAAAACTCCAAGATTTTTTCAGATAACTTCTGAAATCTTTGTTGTTGTCATGGCTAAAATCAAAGGGAAACGAGATTTGACCCCAACTTTGCAATCTGCGTTTGCCAAAGGTCGGGAGAAAGGGCGCACGCAGAAGCAGCTTGCCGAGCAGTTCAATATCCATCGTAGCACCGTTTCAAAATTTCTAAAACGCTGGAAGACTCAAAACGGACAAGAAATCAAAAGAAACACTTGGGGATTCGTGTTACGAACCATCTGACAGATAGAAACATGGTCCGGGCTTCCAGAACCAACCCAATGTTGTCTGCCGCTGAAGTTCTCGAGCAAGTTTCTCATCGTGGATTGCCTCTAGCTAGCGTCAGAACGATCAGACGTCGTCTCAATGATGCCGAACTGTTTCGTTGGAGGCCTGTGAAGAAACCATTCATTTCAGACCGTAATCGAGCAGCCCGTGTGGCCTAGGTACGCGCTCATCTGTGCTGGACTCAGAACCAGTGGGAACTAGTATTATGGAGCGATGAGAGCAAGTTCATGCTGTTTGGTTCCGATGGAATTTCTTATGTCAGACGACCAGTGGGGGCCAGATTTGACCCAAAATATCAAACATCAACTGTCAAACATGGTGGAGGCAACGTAATGGTGTGGTCCTGTTTCAGCAGCCATGGAGTCGGACCTCTTCATCGAATCACTGGCATAAAGGACAGATTTGTGTACGAACAAATCCTGGAAAAGGTCATGCTCCCATTCGCTCGTGCTTCCCCAAGGGTACTTGTTTCAACAAGATAATGACCCAAAACACACTTCCAAGCACATCAAAGTGAGTCAAACTTCTCAAACTACCATATCATTTCTTTAAGAATTGGTTAGCGACCAACCGTGTGAATGTGATGGAGTGGCCCAGTCAAAGTCCTGACCTCAATTCCATTGAAAATATGTGAGAGGAGCTCCAAAGACGTGTTTCTGGTATCCGTGTTCGAAATACCGACGAAAAATTCGCTCAATTGGAAAACGCATGGGCGAAGATTCCACAGTCTACTTTGAGCAACTTGATTCAGTCGATGTCGAGAAGATGCCAAGCCGTCATTAATGGTAGAGGCTTCGCAACAAAATATTGATTCTTTCTAGTTAACTTTTACAATTTTTTGTCTCTTTCCTTGCTGTTTTCCGTGTGTTCTTGCCATAAACCAGTAATAGCTAAAATCCGAAAAATCGAGTATTTCAAATTTTTCCGAAAATATTTTCTTTATCGAGAAAAATTGATTTGGATCATATTTCTTGTTCAATTTGACACATTTTCACTAAAGACCTTGGGTTTCTATCTATTCTCTGAAAAAAAGTTATAGCCGAAAAACGAAACGGTGATATTTCAGTGGCCGCTACTGTATGTAGATACCAACATCTAGAAAGGAGATTAAAAACTCAGCTTAGCGAAAGTCCTACGCCATTTCACTTGTCAAACTATAATTTTAAAAATGCAGACGGAGAAGTTTGGATGTAGAATGAATTTTATACTTGACTAATGAATTTCATACATCACGGTACCTACCGTGTCTGCATTCAACAATTTTTTTCAACTAAAAACAAAATAGTTTGAATGAGTTAGTGGAAGTTGAAATGCGCTGAAAATTTGTGTGAAATCATTACACCAATTACTAAATTCGTGTCTACATTCCCTCCAATGCTGATTTTCTAATTTATCCCAAAATGTACTCTGCTTCAAAACGATTGTCGAATGTTCTATATTAAAGCTTTCATTTGGGCGAAATTTCGGTCGTCTCGTCTCATCTTCGTCTTAGTCTTCTTCTTCGTCTTGAATTCGTCTGACGCGGTGTGTTGAAAATGTTTTTATTGCGTAAGACGAATGCAAGACAAAATGAAAGACGATTTTTTCTTCGTCTTTCGTCTTTTGGAAGCCTTGTTCTATATATCGCTATTATTTTCCACTTTCATACGTAATATTATGATAAGCACTTATAATATCCAATCCATTCCTTAAAATGAAAGCTGGCAAGACGTCTTTAAGATGTTTCGATCTAGCACTCTGTGTTTGTGGCATAGCTTCTAGAGCATTATCCGTGTTTTATCTCCTTCTTAACTAAATATTAATTTTATTCTGGTTCAATGGAAACAGAACATAAATCTTAGTGTTATGCAATTCTTTGTAGTTTGTAGTTCATTTCGACGAATATTATAAAATATCATCTAATAATTCAGCTACACCATCAAAATGTCCGGAATGAAGCTAGGTCGTGAGAGCCCTTCATCTGATGAAATTGTGCTTGAATTCGTCAGTTCTCCTCCTCCAAATCCCGTGGTTCCAAACAGCCGAAGAAAAGTTATAAAAGAACCACCACTTTAATTTTTCAATCCTCTAAAAATTGTTTACAACCGGGTAGCTTTGTATATGTGTTCTTCTAAGTAACCCATTCGTTCTTTCAGAATTCAAAGCTTGATTTATTATTTTTTTCTTTCCAATTTTTATTTGTACTGTACCATTTTTGTTGCCTTCGCCCTTCTTGGTCTGTAAGTGAAAACAACAGAAAATAAATTAATGCAACAAGAGGAAAAATGATTGATAAAAACCAGTTTATTCATTGTTCAAATAAACTTCATCAATTCTCGAAATAGTAGCAATCAGAGGATCATTTAGTATCCCATGCACCTTTTCAAAATCGGAAATTCGTTAGGGAATTGGTGCTCGACTCTTGGGATGATTGCCAACGCACAGTCCACTTTGAAGCACACCTGTAATTCGGAAATTCGGAAGGAAGGGCACCATCACTATCTAGAGGAGAGTAATTTGATAAGTTGTTTCAGTTTTCTGCGTTATTTCTCTATTTTTGTTCCAGTAAAAGCTCGCGTACCGCCAATTCCCTTTGAAAGGCCAGTGAAGGTCCGGATTTCGGAAGAATTCGCTTCATGCATGCTTGTCCTCTTTTCTTTAACTTCAATTGAGTGGCAGCGTCCGTCGGTATTTTCTGAATAATCGCGAATTTCAGATAGCCATGAAACGGTAAGCGCTCCAGAATTTCAAGATCCAGAACTCACATATGCTTCTAACACCAAGATACTGGCAAGGAGTGCAAATATCAGAAAGATTTTAGACATTTTCGGCGAATAATGCAATTAATTTATGTATGAAATCAGTGAAACTGTTATATTTAAAAGTAACCTGTCAAGCTCCGCCCAAAACAAGTTCTCCAATTGGTATTCTAGGCGTTCCTGGTGATTCTGATACGATTCGATTCGCCGAGAACACAGCATCTTGTTGATCAAATTTATTAAATAAAATTTGAAATCAAAGCAAGAATGATGAAAGAAGGAGAGAACGGAGGGGTGTGGGGGCTGGAATAAATGAAAATAAGTTAAACATGATTCAGGTGTAAAATAAACGAAAAATGGAAAAAATAACATGAAAAAAAAGAATTAATATACGACGAAATGATGGAGAGAGGATCCAAATATGCCTTATTCGTGGGGACAAAAAATTCCGAAAGCGTTTTCATGATTTCGAATATTCAAGGGTAGTTATGTTTGGTTGAAAAGTGGAAAAATATGTAATTAACTGGATTTCTCAAGTGGGAAGGCACAATATTTAAACGGGTTGATGATACTCTGATAAAAAAATTGGATGGGAGAGAAAATTGTGTCATTATAAGCTGTGAGAGAAATGGGGGGAGAATATACGTAGTGTTGTGAACAATTAATACTTTTCAGATTGGAAAAGAGGAGAGAGAACTACTGCAATCAATGAATGTATCCAGGAGAACCAGATGCGAGTGATTATTATGATTTGATTCAGATTCAGTGGGAAGGTGGAACGACGAGTACCTTGTGGCGGATGAATAAAAAGATAAGAATGGAGATTTAAGATAAAAATCGGGCCATAAAAGAGTTGAATAGATATATTCATATGTCGTCTATAGGGAAAATCACATGATGACACATGAGCAGCACTGTTTGTTTGACTGTCCTTGACGTCTTCCGGATTCGGGGTAGCGACGGTTTATCTGGCGGACCAGGTCGTAGAACACCTAAAACATTTTAATGAAGCGGAATATAGAACTACTTCGATTTCTTCAAAAAATTAGGGCAAACGAATCCAGATTACACGACTGAAACTGCAAGCGTTTATGTTTTTTCTCAGTGAAACGGTTTTAAAAATATATTTCTCGCTCAAAAACAGTATGTAATCATTTTAGCTTAGGTGCTCACTTCGCTGACATTAATTTTCGCCTTAGCTGACGTTTCCAGGAACGCGGATCCAAATTGCCTGGCGAGGTTCTGCCCCTGATCTTTTCCAACTACACGCTCATCCTCCAGATCACACTTGTTTCCTACTAAAATCATTGGAACCTGCAAATAATTTATTATATTATATCTTCCCACCAATTTTGTTCTTACAAACCTCATCAGTATCTTTGACACGAAGAATTTGATCACGAAGGTCCATCAAGTCATTGAATGTCGACTGCGCAGTGATTGAATAGACAAGAACAAATCCCTGACCGTTCTTCATATACAAATCGCGCATAGCTGTGAATTGTTCCGTGCCGGCTGTGTCCAAAATTTCAAGCATACATTGCTGACCGTCCACTTCAACTTGCTAAACATGAATATGGCGAATTAATTTTTTATTTATTGATTGATCTTGACTATTTTTCATTATGAAACTCAATTACCTTTCTGTAGCTGTCCTCAATCGTCGGATCGTATTTCTCCACGAAAATTCCTTGCACGAATTGTACTGTCTGTAAATAAAAAAATTGAATAAAACAATTAAAAAATACAGAAACTAACCAATGCCGATTTTCCGACTCCTCCAGAACCTAGCACAACAATCTTATACTCCCGCATTGTGTTCTGTTCTGTTTTTGTTGCTGGACGTTACTCGAAAATTGTCTTTAGCTCAGTAGCCAGTTCAATCGGTAGTTTCAAGGTGATTAGATAAATGAAGGGAAGTAAATGCTCTGAAAATAATATGTTTGGGAAGGATGAGTGGAACTATAAACGGTAGAGCGAACCAAAACAATAGAGAAATGATCAGGGATAACTAAATCAGTTTTCCGCGCGAACTGAACAGATGGGACATCTGTTGAAAATTCTTTCAGCGTACCAGCTGCAAAAATACGTAAGATAGAACCGAAATGCGCACTTATCTCCATACTTATCCAGCTGCTAAAAATTGAAGCATTTTTATTAATAGGAGCACTTCTACGTATAATAGAAAGAATCCGAGTGAAAAAAGCAGGAAATTATTTTTTCGAAACAAAAATGATAGAAGGCGTTTACGAATCACATAATAAATTGCAAGAAAATGGCTAATTTATGCAGAAAGGAAAACCGATCGCGATGAAGGGGGCATGGGAAGTTTAATGATGACAGGGGATAGATAGCTAAGAGCATCAACGATAAATCAAAAATTATCACCAGAATAGGGATCACATTTGATAATGTGAGCAAAGAGACATTATTACTTGAATGCTTGTTTAACTAATATTCTGAAAAACTATTTGACACGCTATTATCTGTTCGGTGCGAAACACAGTGTAAACTAATGGGGTTATTCATGATGCATTTTAATGCAAAAAATGCCACTTTAATCTTATTCACGATAGCATTTTAATACAAAAAAAGGCATTTTTTGAATTAAAATGCTTTTCATGAATAACCCCATAAGAAACGAGATAATACTAAACGAAAATAGGAACATAAATCGAAAAAGAGCACAATCTTTCATTGTGCTTAACGCGTAATACACTTTTTCACAACGGATAATTAGAACCTGCATAATTCAGACTCCGAGTAATATAATTCTAGAATAAGAACAAAATTTACTTAAATTTCAATAACGGTCTATGACGAAATTTGAAAAGCTGGAACAAAAACAATGTTGGTGTTCTGTGTCTTTAATATTTTTGACTCTGACTCATTCCTTTCACTGTTTGCGGAACGGGGGAAGAGGCTTCACCACAAATGAGCGTTGAACGGAATATTTATGCGAGGATCGTAAAACTGACTGGAAAAAAACGAATGAAACGAAGAGAAGATAAGGATGGAAGCAAGCGAATGTTGAAAACATACAGAAACCGGAATTATTATGAATTCCAGAAAAATAGCAACATCGTTATTTTCCAGATGCTTCCTCTTCTCTACTAAAATTTGATTGAATTGAAAACTTTCACATGGCCTATACATATATAAACGAATTTTAAGAGTGGAGAGGGGTTGAAAAAGTCGAAGGGAGGGGGGGAGGGGTGAAATGCAGTTGATTTCCTGCTAATCCATCTCTTGCAATGTTTAAATTTACGCGAGAAACATTGTTTTCGGGATCCTTGTCCACGTTGAAAATTAATGAAAAGTTTGAATTTTCAATATTGGGGTGTAGACGGATAAGAGGAGAAAAGCAGACTGATCACGATAAGTTGGTTTCAAGAATAGAGATTTTTTTTCATTTAGAAAACATGAAAACGTGAAAAGTATTAAAAGATGAACCAACAAAATAAAAGGAAAACAAGTTTTACTGCATTCTATAATTTGTGATGCTAATAATCTAATAACTAACTATATTTAATCGAAAAGTAGAGCAGCTAAAACAGATAAAATTGTGTAAACTGAGAATTCCTACAGGACTAGATTTTCAACGGACCGTTATGCAAAAAGCACCGTCATTCACTAGTCACTATTACGATGAACATGCTCATTATTGTTTAATTCCGTTTGGCAAGTTATTTTTAGTGGCATTAAGTCATCAAATTAACAAAATGACACATTTTGATGGCGCGTTGCATAGAGCAAGGTTTTAAACGATTCTGATTGAGCATTTATTATTATTATTCGTTTATTATGAATTTAATGACGATGACATAACATTCAGAGCATTCTGTGTGCGAGGAAACCTTAATGTATATTCATGTAATATTCATTTCGGTGATTTTGAAATGTATTTTCGTGTTATACTATCGAAAATTATACATTATGGCGGTTTTTGACGGTATCAATGTACTTAATGATCAATGAAATTATTTCTATAATTATCAATATGACATTAATGAACTCATAAAGTGATTGTTCATTTAATGGAGCTTCAAAGCAAACATTTATCAATAAACTATTTTATTGGAGGATTCTGCCTAAAAACAACAGCATTTTGATTATGGATGAGCGATGGTCGGTGTGGCGCCGAAAGGAAGAAAAGGGGAGTGATTAGGATAATCATATCATCCACACTTTCTTTTCATCTTCAACACATAAAGATAATAATATGTGAGGGAGAAGAGAGAAGAGTAGAAATGGTGAAGCGAATAGAAAGAAACAGAGACAGAGAAAGAAATTGGACGGAAACCGGGAGGCAGTGGGCCCCCAAGTGCGGGTCATCAGAAAAGACGAGACATTGTGCCAGGAAAAGAGAACAGAGAAAAATCCGACACCTTGGATTATCACATTGAAACTCTTCGATATTTTTTCGAAACGATTTCCGTGTCACTACGCACATCTTTTCGTCATTTCGTTTAAAAACAAGTTTAAAATGTAGTACTCGGATATAGTGATGAGCACCAATATCTCTACTCTTTTTTCAGCATCAGCATGATTTGGTCGAGAATATTTATTTATTCATTTTTTCTTTTATCTTGAAATTATAATTAGATCAGCTCAATCAATAGATCACTAGATCAATACGCTATTTCGAAACATCAACAATATTTTAGATGTTTGTTTGGGTCATTATTTAATCAAATTCATGTGCTATTCTAGTTGCTGCAAATTTGGGTTTCAAAAAGGGCAATAGCACAATTTAGTTTCCAAAAACCAAAGTACACTAAAATTTTGAATATAACTGCACTCCTGTTTCGAAATAAACTATATAAATTCAGTATTTCTAAAGCTTTAGATATGCATGTCGTAAAATTTTTTATGTTTATAACAGCCAGATTACTGAAAAAGCGAGGTGCGCTAGACCAAATTTTTAAAAAGCCGATAAGCCAGCTGTTAGCTGTTTTATTATCACAAATGATAGAAAAATACTCGATCTAATGAACCTAATTAAAAAGTCTTAAACTTGATTTTTCGATATATCGAAAATCTTTTAATCCTTTCTGAGCACCTTATTTCATATTATTATTTAACAAGGGAGCATATCTTATACTTATGGTAAACATTCTCGTTTCGTTTTTATAGATAATCCTATAAATTGGCGGCGCCAAACAACAACTTTTCACCTAATTTGTTGTCTCATTAAGGGATCATGAGCTGATGATATAATGAGAAACGACGAAAAAAATGATGGGAGGTGAAAGAGGAAATGAGGCTGAATGAGCAATCCCGTGATGGAGATTTGGGTGTTTGAATTGTTTTTCTATTCACTAAGGAATTGAAGTGAAGCATGAAACCATTTTTGAGTTTAACTACGGAGCATAGAAGCATTTTTCAACAAAAATGTACCGTTCCGGAATACACGAGTATTTAATGGTTTGAAAAATTTAAAGGTCTTATTTTAATAACTGATGATGAAAAAAATTCCCCAGTTCTAATAGAGAAGTTTAAGTAAAAGTGCAATGAAGCATTTGGCATTTAAATTTATTGAGTGTTCATAAAGCGAATAAATGTGATATTTGTGATAGAAAGTTTGAAGGATATGAAAACAGAAAGGAAAAGAGATAAACATGAAACAGAATTGGCACGTTATGTTCCAATGTTATGCAGTTTTACAGTGATCATAGGTTCAGCGATCAACGTGAGAAACATCATTTACAATAAAAAGACTACGAAGCTTGATCATTTATCGCAATCAATTTGAATGCTAAGTTAAACTTTTTTTTGAAAACAAAGGAGAAAAGGAATTAAAATCGAAATCGAATAGGAAGACTATTCGCTTCGATGTGTGGTAATGTTGGTTTTCGAGACCAGTATCAAATACGATTCGACAGGAGACCCCTACTGACTAATGAGAGAGTTCCCAAACAGAGAGGGTATAAGAGAAGTTAGAGGGAAAGACAGTTCAGTTGGGAGGCATCGTTATGGAAAGAGAGAAGCAAGCGTCGTGCGAAACGACACGCACGTTCGGTTCAAATTCGGAAAATGATCGATCGATTCTTGGAAGATGAACGAAAGGCGGTAAGGAGAAGGACGTCGTCAGGATGTCTGCGTCTACGAAAGAACGTTGAAAGACGGGTTAATTTACTGGCATTCAAAAGTGCATTTTATGAGTGGAACGTGCTAGAGAAAGAGGAAAAGTAATTATTTTGCGACGGAAAGATGAACGATGTCAGAGAAGGAAACAGCGAAATTGTAATTGTTCTATTTTCTTCCTTCGTTCGTTCACTTTTCAACCTTTTCCGGTCGCCAAAGCTTTGAAAGCTTTGCTTTTCTTATTCGCTTTCGAATAAATTATATTAGCATAAAAGAATGAGCGAGAGGGAAGAGGAAAAAAGCCTTGAAGACTTAGAGCATTGAGACCAGTGTTAATATAGTGCACATGAGCATGCCGTTCCAATAGACGGTACATTTGTATAATTAGCTTCGCTTCTTTTGCTCAAAAACCGGCAGTAAGGAAAAAAATAAAAATGAAGATAGAACAGAGAAATACTAGAAGAGAAATGTTACCAGCTTCAGGTAGTAAAAAGAATTCAGATCACATTAGTTTTCAAAATGACCGATGAAAGTGACAGGTCGGACGGACTACTGCATGCAAACATTGCGCGCATTCTCGTTCCTGTCTGCTTTATAAAACTTTTCATCTGCTTTGACACAAATATAAAATTCGGTTTTTTCTGCTGATAAAAGCAACATTTTCAGTCAACCACGCTAGAATAACCTCCAGCTTTTATATAAAAAAGTGAAGATCGGAACCAGAGATTAGATATTCACTTTTGGCATTTTAGACAAAAAAGCACGTGTCGATCCGCCATTTTGTCTAAATACTGAAGCTATTTTGAGAGGTCGAAAGGACATCGTGTGGGGAATTTCCTTTTGGGATTAATCTCCACGCACGACACAGTGCCAAAAATAACGAATAAAAAGTTGAGCAAAGGATGTCATTTTCAACATTAGTGAGATGGAGTTACTATAAATAAATAAAGGTGCAAAAAGAGACAACTGAAAATGCAGGAAGAAGAAGAAGGGAATTCTGAGGAATTTAATGCATTTTTGTTGTCATTTCGGGGCAGAGCACGATTAAGGCACGAACAGAATATATGAAAATGGGAAATGAGCCATGAGGTCTTTTGAGAAAATGCGATTTTTAGAATAATGTTTTAAAACAGAATGAGTTAGATTAGGGGAAAAAATAGTATAGAAAATAACCTGCAGTTGTGAATGGTTAGTGTTGCGAGACCTTTATAATGATTTTGAGAAGCGTCTTTGATAGTATACGGTAATTTAAAACACAATTTCTTTTAATTTTTTAAAAATCATGTAAACTGTTTCGGAATGCATTTTAGCTTTGAAAAAAAAACGTACTGAAAATCAAACAATATTTTTCTAGATATCGAGAATTACAAAAAATCATTGATTAGTTTTTGGCTTTATTGTCATCAAGGTAAAACAAATATAATTTGTCTTTTCAATCATTCGATATAAAAGCATACATATCCCATTTGATACATTTTTTCTAACACGAAAAGGTGGCGCAGAAACATAGCGGAACAAAAAATTCCTTTGCACGAGCATGCTGTCTTGAACACACGCATTATTGCCCAGTGGCGGTGCCGGTGCTTGCTCGGCAAACAAAGGAGCGGCAAAGACATTTTCGAAGATTAGAAAAAAAAGAGCGACGATTTTAACATAAAGAACGGATAGGCACTACTGTCCGCAAAAAAATCGAAAAAAGATGGGTTGTGTGAGATGAGAAAACAACAGAAAATATGATGCGGCCGGAAAATAGCGTCATTGAAAAATAAGGTGATTAGGATAGACATTTACCTTTTTTGTTTCTGTTTAACATTTGTTCGCCTTAAATCTTGATTGAAATACGAAATTGATATTACTACCAAATTACTTCCAGAGGAAATATAGGAAGAAACTGACCGCTGAGCAATTTTATTTTGCTAACTGTATTTGGTATAATAATCAGATTTCATATTTTAAATTCTTGTGAGTTAACGCTTCGAAAATTTGAAGCGAACCGGAAAATAGGCCAGTTGTGACAAAAAGAATGAAAGCAGGAGGAATATTGCTCAATAACAGCTTAGGGAACTGAAGAATCCATAGAAATGGGAAGAGAAAGCATATTGGGAACATCTGGTAGACGGCTGAGAAAACCGATGCTAAGCATTTCGAAGAGAGAAAAAAAAACCACTGAATTGTGGTGAGGAGAGGACAACCATTCGAAATTCATGGAAACCTGAAAAAAATGCAGACAGATCTTATTTTTCATAAAAAATATTTTGAGGACAAGCGTTTTATTTTACTTTATCATACAGGAATTGATAAAATTTAGAAGGCTGAAAGAAATTAACATTGACAAATTTTTAAAATATTTCTAGGAAAAATATACTCCTAATAATGAGATGAATCCGGATGATGATTTGATGGCAGGTAGACTCGTCTTTCAGAAATTGATGAATTCTGCTGATCATTTGGCCCTACTATTTCATCGTCAGCGTCATCTACTACGACACTTGGGAATGCGTTGACCTCCTCCACAACCTCCTCTCCTTCAGGCATCAGAATCATCATTCCATCGTTTGTCTGATTATGATTCCACGGCCGATTGACAATTAATTGGGTTCTTTGCCGGCGCATATCGGTCTGATGATGTATTTGAGATTCGCGAGCTTCTTGGAGCTGAAAAAGTAATTTGAACTATACGAACAGTATGGAAGGAAATACCATTTCAAGTTCCTGATTTTTCAAAATCCTCATTTCTTGGGCCATCAGAGATTCGGTACGATGTTCATGTCCAAGATGCCCAAAACATGCAACAACCTCAAACTGCCCATGAGTTCTCTGACAGCACTTGATAAAAGCAGGACACTGTTCACATGGTTTTGAAGGAACGGCTCCCCTTGAATTTGACATATTGCATTTGTAAAGCAATGTTCGTATCGCAAATGTGACTTTTTGAGAAGTCCGAAGGAAAAATTGAGATCCAGTGGTTTCTTCCATTTCACGTTTCCATCTCTGAAATAAAAAAGTTTTTCAATTTGGAAAAAAGTATATTTGGAAGTACTTGCCATGAAGCCAGATTTATCTGGAAAATTCATTCGGCGTATTCTGAAAGAATCCGCAACTGTGGTGAATGCGCGATGCTCTGTGTCAACATGTATTGCCAGATCCATATATGTTCCAACCCTGCGACACAAAAAATATTGAATTCTGTTTTTTTTTTCATTTAATAACAAAAGACTTACTTTCTTTGACATCCATATCCAGGACAAGCAATGTTGTTGACTTTCGATCCGTCGCTTTCTGGGATGTCCTTTGGACGCGAACAAGGTCCTCCTTTTTTCAAATGGCTGTTCAACCCAGTTTTTGTAATGAATTCCATACCACAACTTGAGCAAGAATGTAGAGATTTTCTTTTATACTAAAACAAAAATGAGCAATATTTTATTTACATTTTATATAAATTACATTTGGCCGATCTTTGAAATTTTCTAATCGTTTCTGTTGTTTCATCATTTCGCATTGCTGTTTTGTGAATCCGTGATGGTCGAAGAGATGATTGTAGAACCGTTTGTTTGAAAGGTCTTCTTTGCAAAAATGACAAACTGAGCTATAATTTTACAGCTTAAGAAAGTTTAATTTTTTAAATGCTCACTGAACAGATAATCGATTACAAGTGAAATACTTACTGATCCTGATTTGCTGCGTATATATTTTCTGGAGTGAAATATGATCCTTCCATCACATAGCACGGTACATCAGACTGTTCTTCTTCTTGTAATAATGTTTCAGGTTCTTCATCGTACTCTGCATCGCAGTATATAACTTCCTGTAAATATACAAATTATGAAAACATTACGCCAAGAACTTTTCTCACTTCTTCTGCTACATCGACGCTTTCATAAGCTTCTTGATTTATTAAATTATTATTCTTAAATTCGTTATTCATTGCGTGACACAATTGTTTAGTTGTGAATCAAAATATTGAATTAGAGAATTGAGAAAAATTTAATAAGGGGTCCTACGTAAATCAACATTCTAAACGACACTCCGAAGAAAATGCAGAACGCTCTGTTTAATTAGACCTCCGCTATTTCTCATTGAGTAACCGGCTCTCTGTATTCTTTATAGATTTTTTCGAAATTGAAGAAGGCTCTCTGTTTTTTTTGTTTCTCCGATAAGGCTTTACAAAATGACAATGTTAAAATATTATCTTTTCCTAAAAAAAAACAAAAATGAAGTAAATTTTATTTCTACTAATCATTAGTAACCCTATTCGGATGCGACCAAAAATCTGCCGAAAAGCGGATTCTGCGGTTTTAGAATCAAAAAGACAAAACGAAACTTTCGAAAAATAAATTTCTAAGGTTTGGGCGAATCTTTATTGTTATGCATTTCCTTATTAATATTAACTGTAATGTTATGTTTCATGTTCTTGTATTTTGTGGCTTATAGCTGATTTAAGCTAGAACTTGGCTGTTTAACTTTATCTTGTTTTTTTTGCAAAAACCTGTTCAACTATTAAAAATTGACGGTATTAAATATATAACAAATGCAAAAGGAAAATGAGTAGATGACCTATGATTGCTATGTTCGGCTTCTATTTCCCTGCCTTACATTTGAAATGGATTATAGTAATTAATATTCTTGCAAGACCCTTAAGCATTTATTGTGAATTCACTTTGTTTCTTTTTTCAAAATGTTAATTAAGCGTTGCGAACCAGAAATTTGGCAAGTAAATGCTTTCTAGCTTTATAAAATACTAAATGATATCTTCGCAACCGACCTGTTTGTAGTAAGGAACCCGGACGTTTCGTAACTGATCCTTTCAGAGCTCTTCAGTTTTAAATAAGCCCATTCTAAAACGTGTAATTGCGAAAAAAAAACAGTTTTAATGTTGCCTATTCTAAACCTGTATCAACGAAATGCATGTTTTACATGCATTCAATTTTAAAACGACCAGTTACGAAATGCCCTATTTTTTAATTTTGGACAAAACTCGATGAGATTTGAATAACCGCGCGATGGTCTTACAACGATTTTGAGTACTGTAACAATAATTTTATATACAATGTGTGAGGGAAAAAGAGCAAAAATACGACAAATGACCGCCTCTTTTCTTATGGGGTTATTCATGATGCATTTTAATGCAAAAAATGTCACTTTAATCTTATTCACGATTGCATTTTAATACAAAAAAAAAGCATTTTTTGCATTAAAATGCTTTTCATGAATAACCCCATTAATTTTGTTAAATTGGACACTAATGGAAAGAATTTACCGCTTTAGCGGTGGCAAGCTTCTAGTAACTCCATTTTCTTAAAAGGAAATACTATGTTCTCCTATATTTATATGAACTCCTCTATATATAATCACAGCCAATAAAACTCAATTCTTCATAATTCGAGATTATAAAACTATTTACCTTCATTTTTTTCAGATTAATGTCTGAAATAGACGAATCCGTTCTTTTGGGCGACGGTAATGATCATCTCGATGGACCAATTGATGAAAATGCACTGCTTGACGAGTAAGTTTATTATTATTAAAATCCAAAAAAAAAAGTTTATTTTGAACCAGGAAGGATTTGAAAGACGAGGTAATCGACGATCTTTACGATGATGCCATAGCTCCTACTAATTCGGTACTTTAAAATAATCTTTTTGGTAAATGACGGAATTTGTCTTCTTTAGGAAGAACCTACGAAACCTCCAACATCAACGGTCACAACTGCCACTGCACCAACAACCGTATTGAGTGCAAAACCGGCAGCTTCTTCCGATGGTAGAAAGTACTGCTGTTACGTTGGAAATCTTCTGTGGTATACCACGGATGCTGATTTATTGGTAATTTGCTATCATTCCTTCCGTATGCATTTCGGAAAACTATTTATTCAGAAAGCTATCCAATCAACCGGGCTCTCGAGGTCTCAATTTGCTGATATGAAATTTTTTGAAAATCGCACCAATGGTCAAAGCAAGGGATATGCGCTGTTAGTCTTGAACTCGGATTCTGGTTAGTTGTGCTGTTAGGTTAGTGCACACATGCCAATCTTGAGAATTTTTATAGCCGTCAAACAAATGATGGAGATACTTCCAACAAAAACAATTCACGGACAAAGCCCTACCGTGCTTGCATACAATAAAACAAACCAGGCCAAACTCGAAGAGGTTCAAGCCAAAAATCAGACTCGCCCGGATGTTAAGAAAAAGGTGAATAAATATTGATAGACAGTAAAGTACGGCTGTGAGGGCAGGTGTTTCTTCTCTGTCGCTAGTATAAATACTGTACTTGAAACAGCGAAAATCTGGAATAAGCGGAGAGAGAGAGAACGATTTTTTTACTTCTCTAAAAATGGTGCAATCAATTTGAAAATTTCTATTAAATATTAGGGAACGGAATAGAACTATGCGGAATATATCATATTTAAATACCCATGACTTTTAAAATATTAGAAATTTCTTCCATTAGTATAAAATTAAATTTTTTGTAACTTGTGAAGCGTGCTTGCACTGAAATTCTAATTTATAAATCAAAGCAGATTCATGAACTTCGTATTTTCACACTCGTACTAAAAGAAAATGTTTAAAAAAAACGTATGTTAGCCAAATTTCCGTAAATTTTTGCATTTTAGGCTTCACAATGAGCCTTTCCGTGTTTCTTTTGTTAAAGCCATCTATGGCGTCCTCTAAATAAAAACCATTTTTTTTATATCGCCTGTATTAAAATTGCTAGAATAGTTTGAAAAGTGGATTTACGTATCAACCAACCATCAACCATTTAACCTGTCTCGCACCCTCTTCATCGACGCTCTCGGTAGCGCAGGCGGTAAAGCGTCTGCCTCTCGTTTGCCTCCCCTTGTGTTGAAGTCCGGAACGCACCATGAAACTCAGCGGTGTTTTGTATTTATGATCATGAGCTGGTAGCTGGTGCAATAGAAATCGGAGTCTTACCGGCGCCCACCTTCCTCAAAGGTGTGCGTTAAAAGCTCTTCCGAACATTTTAAACCGAATTTGTGAGATTTTTAAAAGAATTTTTATTAAAAAATAGAAAAAGAGAGATAAATATAAATAAATAAGAATTTTGAGGCTTTCGAAGATGGATGTGTTAATATGGGTACCATCCGAATCGGAACTGGAGGCCAAACTGGTCGAGCTGGAACAAGCATTGCGGGAAGGCCAGGACCACCACCTCTTATGATGCAGCAAGTTAGACCAACCCCGTTGATGAATCAAACAACATCTCTCCTTGGAACTCAGCCCCAAGCTCCTCAAATGCGTCTTCAAATCAATGGCCAACAAGTTCCGTTGATGAATCGTGCTCCAGTCCCACAACAAGGACTAATGGGAAACCCTGCTCTTGGAGGTATAAGTCAGCCGATTCACCAGCAACCTCAGATGATGATGGGGGCTCAACAAGTTCGCCCAATGATACAACCCACAATGGCTGTGCAACCAATGGTAGCAATGAATGCGCCCCCACCATTGAGTAATCAATTCCAGCAAAGGTAAGTGAAAACAGTTAACTCCTTCGTAAATAATTATCGAAATTCTTAATACATGATTGGCAACCTTAGTTTCATATCCTGAAAGAAATACAAGATATTATCCTTATAATTATTAGTTGACGTAGAACATTCACGAGCTGATCACGGGTGTTACTTTTTGGCTCTTTTCGCCTTCATTGTATATAAAGTGTTTTTGGGGTTTTATGAAAATTTTAGTTTCATTGGAAGAAAACATGCTTAAAATACGGTTACTTTTTTATTTGTGCCTAATCCCAATTCAAAAAAGATCCGTTATTTTTCTCATGATATGTTACTCCGAAATAGTTTATTCTAGAAATAGTTCATACTTGCTACTTCCAGACCGCCTCAAATCGGCTCAATGGGTGTACAACCACTTATGCAGATGAATACAGCCATGCGTCCACCTGTAAATGGTCTTCCTCCTGTTCACGTCAACCCACAGGTATAAATCTATTACAAAAAGGGGCGGTCGGATATTCTTTTTTCTTTAGATGTTCCCCGGAATTCAAGGTCCTGCACTTTCGGAGGCAGAATTTGAGGATGTGATGAATAGAAATCAGACCGTGTCTTCATCAGCTATAGCCAGAGCCATAACAGATGCTTCCGTGGGAGATATCAAAGGTGCATCAGAGACAATATTAACAGCGATTCAACTTATTAAAAATAGTCGAATCGGACATGATGAAAGATGCAGACAATTAGTTTACGGTTTGGAGCACACACTGAAAGGATTGGAATCGAAAGGTTACTCATCTCGCTCGAAGTCTCATCGCGATCGTTCGAGAAGTCGCGAAAGAGATCGCAAGAGAAGAAGACGCAGTCGCACACGCTCTCGGTTGGTAAAAAAAATCGTTCAATAATAATGCAGTTTTTCAGTTCATACTCTCGCTCTCCATCACCACGTCGTCGTCGTTATTAAAAATGTTCTGCTTTTATCCATTTTTCAAAATGGTCTCAAACTGCTATTCTATCTTCACTTTTCAATAATTTGGTGAGAAATCTATTTATCCGAAATGTGAGGGACCGGGTTGGAAAAACCATATTTACTGGATCTTGTAGGATATATTCTCTGGAACTCCGTAATCACTAGAAATTTTAAAGCATTGTTATCACGGAATTCTCGAAATCCTGCATTCCTATATTGTACAATACCTAAATTACCAAGTATACCATTAAAAATTCCTGAACATGCTTTATTTTTATTTAAAACTGATTGAGAGAGCTTGCAGAAAATCATATTTAGAAGTTGGGACCTATAGAACTACGAGTGGATGCGAAAAATTCCGCCAACATTTTAGTCCATACGTGTGAAATGAGATTCAAGAACTCCTTGTTAAAACAATATATACAATTTTCGAGCTTCTCTCTAATCCAATAACCAATTTCAGATCAATTGCTATAATAAGTATATTCCTTATTTCTCTGTACACTGGTATTTTTCGATTTCCACTCTGACTCAAATGCTTACGGGATCATTCACCTGGTGCTAAATTCAAGTAAGTTGTTGCGAATTAAAACGCAGTTTCAGGTGGGGGGACGGATATCACATTTTTTTTTAGTACCTAATTCAAATGTATCACCATGTAAATTCTGCCAACTATCCAACTAGTCCCGATGCTTTCGATTAACTATTGTATAGAAATAATTTTATTCGAAAACTGCAAATATCAATTAATGTACCACAGCTCAAAATAATTTTTTTATATCCCTTGAATAGTTTATGATATTGCGATGAATTTTCCCAATTTCCCCACAAAAATTTTCAATGCTAGTGGAAGACTAAAATACCGTATCATAAAAGTTTCAAAAAGTTCAGACCCGGTAATTATTTCGAAAACTACGTTTCACATTATTATTTCCTAGTTTTTACTGTCCCAGCGATTCTTGAGCTTATAAATAAGTATTTTTGTATTTCGCAAAACCTTGTTTTCGTGTGCAATATTAATGCAATTCTTTGTACATGAGTTGTAATCACATTTTTCCATGCCACAGAAGACAACTCCCGAAAATTGTTAAAAACGTTTGTTCAACAGTTCTTTCTTAATTTCAATTGTACCCTTCCATTTTTTTCAATTGTATTTTTTCCAACAGGTCTGGTTTGTACCGTTCTTCTTATGGCATCGAGATCAAATTGGAATCGAAGAAACCTCCCTCACCTCAACAGAGATTTTTTTATTAATTTGTATTTTCAAAATGTTCACATTTTATTCTTTTGAAACTTTGCAAACACATAAATCTTTGTTGAGTTGTAACCCAAATTCCTCGATGTGAAAGATTGTTGACAGTTGTTGTGAGCCCTTCAATCAATCCTTATTGGTAAGCTCTTGTAATGGTTTATATTAATTTCGTTGTTCACGTCCTATTTACCCGCTGATTTTCTCCTATGATTTCGTTCTTTTTTCCCTGAAATAATCGAAAATTATTTGTAGATTTTCAGCAAATCTTGTTCGCTAAAAATAATAAAAATATATTCTTTCAGATTACGGGATGCCTATAACTATTCGTGCATGATGATATCACATCGCTTCAATTTGGTTTCACAACGACTCAACTCAATTTTTTGCTCCTTTACTTATATCTGTGTTTAATAAATTTGTTCTTTTTTCTTGTCGTTTCGGATTATAGTCGAATTTGTCGACTTTGAAAGTATCTCCTTGGTTCTTCTACATGAACATTGAAAGCGTTTCAATAGAATGCCGTCAGATGAAGGATCGGTGGTGCGGTGGCTTGTTTGTGGTGCCACTGCTGGCTTAGCGGTGGACATTGGACTCTATCCGTTAGATACGATCAAATCAAGAATGCAATCCAAACAGGGATTCATCGCAGCTGGGGGGTTCAAGGATATTTATAGGTATAAAACAAATGCTCGAATTTTTATTGAAGCAGTATAAAATATCCAATAAAAACTTAAAAACAATGCGAACATTTCAGAGGAATGAGCTCAGTACTGGTTGGGTCTGCTCCAGGAGCCGCAATCTTTTTCCTAACCTACAAATATATCAATAAACAAATAAAGCGATCTACCCAGATGAAAGACGCCGTCGTGGATGCATTGTCTGCAAGTTTAGCCGAAATTGCAGCTTGCGCCATCAGGGTACCCACCGAGTTATGTAAGCAGAGAGGGCAAGTGACCAAAAACACGCGATTGTCGTCAATTTGCAATGAAATTATTGAAGCGAAAGGGCTCAAAGGATTTTATCAGGGATACGGCAGCACTGTAGCCAGAGAAATCCCATTTTCGATTATTCAATTTCCGATTTGGGAGGCACTAAAAAGGCTGGTAGCAGAGAAAAAAGAATCCGGAAGGTGTAGCCCATTCGAAGGAGCAGCTTGTGGAAGCTTAGCGGGGTGTGTGGCTGCTGGATTGACAACGCCGTTGGATGTGGCCAAGACGCGGATTATGCTCACGAAAACGATTCCATCACCAGGGATTTTGAGTACTTTAAAAGAGGTAGAAATTCAGAAAAATAATTTTTCAAAAGATTGCCATTTTTTTAATAACCACGAATTCTCACTCGCTCTTCAATAAGGCGTTTTGGAAAAATGCCAATATATCACCCTCCTGTTATCAATACTTAGAGCAGTTCTACGCAATGAAAACTGGCTTATAACCCACGCACTCTAAAGGAAAAAAAAAGGAAAATCAGGAGCCTCTTCTGATTCCTTAAGTCGTAAGATTTGCCCCTTTGGCTACAAAACCGTATACATGTTATTTATTAGAATACCGTGCGCCAAAATCTCACTTCGTAAGTGTCCCATTCCCTTTCTCAGTTCCATAAATATTCCTCATTAGGAGCACGTTCTTTTTTCTTTTTCAACTCTTGGAATAGGAATGAATGCGCAGCTCCTTCGTCTGGAATAGAACGTGGGAAATCTGAAACTGTTAAGATAATAGGGACATGTGACACAATATAGATATTTTGAAAATCTAGTGTTGTTGACTGCTTCCATTTAGGCAAATTTTGGCCATCTCATCTTCGTCTTCGTCTCGTCTTCTTCTTCGTCTTGAATTCGTCTGACGCAGTGTATTTTGTCATCTTTTTTATTACGTAAGGCGAATGCAACACGAACTGTAAGACGAAAGAAGACGACTTTTTGTCTTCGTCTTTCGTGGAAGGCCTAGACGGTGATGCTTGAAAATTATTGAACTAGGCGAGAGATTTTATGAAATAGGTGGAGGTGTTAAATGGAAAAGGTCTGGTATTCTTAAAATAAAAATAAAATTAGTTTTGTGGTGAAAATTGAAAATCTAAATTCTGAATTTTTGTTTAGCTTCTTAATATTTCAGGTCTACACATCAGGAGGCCTAGGCGGGCTTTATTCCGGTCTCGTGCCACGTGTCGTGTGGATTTCTGGAGGTGGTTTCGTCTTTTTTGGTGCCTATGAGACAGCAATGCACTTTACCAAATTTTTAAACTTGTCATGATTCATAATCTACAATTTTTTAAACGCTTTTCTAGGCTTTTATAGTTTTTTCCAACTTTGTATTCCATTTCATATATTTCTAATTTTTGTTATCAATCGATTCTCGTGGTTTCTGTATGACACATTGAGCAAAGCGCAAAAATCCATCTGGTTTGAACCACATTTCCCCTTTTTCTTTCTGCTGTCAAACACAAGTGCATCACTCAAATACTTTATATTCCACTAGCTCCACCTTTTCTTCATTTTCTGATTGTTTTTTGTTCGGATGAAATCCAATTTGTACGAGGGAAAGAAAACGTTTTTAGTTTTAGCACACTGTTTCAGAGCGGCAAGAGGAGGTAGACTAGTCGTTTTCACATAGATGTTCATTTTTTCAGATTATAAGACCAGTTTTCTATATGTGACTTTACGTCCTTCACTGTCCTCATGTACACAACTTTCGGTGCTTGTTCTTTTTTTTTGTTTTTGGATTTATGCTTTTGGTATTTTTTAAGAAATTTGATGTGTTCTATTTAAATCCCGGCGTAAATTTGAAGATTTTAACGGCTGAATTTTAGGCGTTGATGGCCTAAGAATATCGAAGATTTCCATTTTGTTACTATATTTGTGTGGAAATCGTTTTTTATTTTTGCCACGTATATTCTAGGTGGCCGATAGAAGCTTAAGAGCTTAAGAGTAATCTATTACACGATTTCTGGAAAGCCAAGACCCGAGCCGCCGCACAACCTTTAGGTAGGCTGCCGTTGTTAATTAGAGTTCAATGGTCGCTGCATTCTATCTTAAGGCCTCCACGAAACCCCAAATAAGACCGTCTCGTCTCGTCTTCGTCTTCTTCTTGAATTCGTCTGACGGAGAGTGATTTTAATTGACAACGTAAGACGAATGCAAGACAAACTGAACGACGAGGCGAAAGACCACTGATTTGTTTTGTCTTTCGTGGAAGCCTAATTCTATCTTGCTTTAGTGAAATAACACGCTGTTTCATTTCGCTCTACTGTATTACCTGAGCCTCCGTAAGAACGAAATGTAAGACACGACATCGGACACTTCGGTCAGCTCGTTAAAGCCTATTTTTGCTTCTATTTTATAATATAGCGTCTAATAAAATTGAAAAAAAAAGCCTAAACAAGTTATGAATAAAGTTCACTAAACCAAGAAGGAAGACCCGCGAATATTGGAAATACTAGACAAAAATTCGCTAAAAAAATACGTAACAATAAGTTGGGTTTTTTGGAATTTTTTAAATTATAGTCACCATAAAACATAAAATTTGGCAGCTTTGTGGTTTCATAATGGGCTGCTTAAAAATCGATTTAGGCCTTCGTTTAATTGAGGACGAGGCCGGTTTTAAAGGGGCCAAAATGTCATTTTTTCAATCTCTTACCTTATGCTACGTGCAGTTTTTAGCTATCCATGCAGTGCTTGCCAATAAGAATTTGAGTAGAGGTTGTTTTAAGCGACCGAATTTTTGTTGTGCGGTTTTTCTGTTTACTGTAGTCGCAATACACCCTTACGAAATCTTGTAGACATTGAAAATTGTATCATGTAGATTTGCATTGGGCATGGTTACTCAATTGAATTTTTTCTGGAATGGTTTTAAGATATACGATTTTATTTCGTCATTGTGAAAAAAACTGTGCCAACTACATAAATATATACGAGCTATTTTTGATGCAAAGCGAGGTACTGTACGCAAAAATACGCAAACACTTATTGCCACGTTCAAATGATTTTTTCTCGTATTTAGCCATTTTCTGTTAACTATGGAAGAGCAGCAAATATGGAGAAATTCGGTTTATGTTGAATCTTGATGGGAAGATGAGAGACACTTGCTTCGTTGGATCATTTGATGAAAAAGAGATGAAAGTCAAGACGATGGTGTTTCCGATTTGAGCGGGCGCGGCACATTTGGAGCAGCGAATTGAGCTTTAACTTCCTTTGAAACTGAGGTATACAGCTCTTCCAGTCTTTCCTGGGATTCTAGGGTAAATTGATGATGACTAAGAAGAAACGCTGGAATAATTTCTGAAGCTGCTCACAATCTACGGTTTGAAATTAGTTTTCCAAAAAAAATTCTTCAATTTTAAAGTGGCTTCCCTACCATAGTTTCAGAAAAATATGTTGTTCTATGATCCTTGCAATCCAGACCGCTCACAGAAGGCAGCGCAGAGAGCCGAGCCTGGGTAGAATGCGCAGAGGTGGGTGAAATTTATTTTCAAACTTGTGCCGCTTGGAAGCTACCATCGAAGCACAACTTCACAGAATCCTCGGGGATTATTGATTTTTGAGAAAATCTGAAAACTGTAATCTGAACGCAGAAACAGGACCGTAGTCAGTTTGTCAGTCTGTATCCGGGCTCACAGGTTCCGCACCGATTTCTTCGACAGTTTATCACTAGATAGCTATCATCATAACATAACTATAGAGAACTCGCGGAGATCTTCAAGTTTCCGCTTATTTCAAATTTTAATTTAGGTTTTGAAGAAGCGGGCCGAGTTCCTTTTTTTTGAATGATAAATAATTTTCCCAGAATTGCCCCTTGACGGTAGTATCCCTCCGCACCCTCAGCAATCGCCCCTCGCCGCTGTACTTTTTTTCCGTTTCCGTGGCGGTGGGTAAAAAATTTGAAAAGGATATCCTATAAATGTCCCCCATTCGTTGTTTTTTTCGGGGGTGGAGGAACGGATCGATTGTACATACAAGAGTACATGTAGTCTAACAATCGCTTCCCATAAGATCCGAAAATCGACCCCCACCAACAACTTTTCACCCCCCCCCCTCCGATTTAAAGGCTCCAAAACTCTTCTATTTTTTTTCCAAGTTTTCAAATTTTCAAGTGCTCGCAAATAAGATGCTTCTGATCTACAAGGTGCGGAATAAATAATAGGATGAGTTTCATACGCCATAACTTTTCCAAGAAAAGTGAAATCGATATGAAATCACTGTGTAATCACTGTAACAAATCATCCTATTATTTATTCCGCACCCTGTAGATATCTGATGTGAGATTAATGGAATACAACTTCCACTGCCTCGTCTTTCAATATCGAGCTACAAATTCTGTGTTTGGAAAAGTTACTCGACCCTTCACGTTTCTCGAATTTGTATGCTTCTTAGCTACTTTTCCCGGAATTATTCTGGAATTGTTCTATGATTCTCACACCGCTCCAGAATCCAACGAAGCCTCTCAATTGACCGGTGCTGACCAATGCTCAGCAGCAGAGAAGAGGAGAAACATGAAAACTGTGGATGTCAGATATAGATATCAACTTCTTGATAAGCTTGAATCGGATGTTTTTGAATAGAAAAGAATCCAAGCGTCCCCTCCTGAACATTGATCGATTGTTATCAATATCGAGTGGTAGTTAAAAAAAAGGTTCAAATGCTAAAAATAAACCGCAAAAAAAAAAGAAAGAAAGGAAGAGTTGGTTTCAGGATGATTCATATGCTGTCCTCCCGCCCTCAATAACGGAATTGTACACACATTTACATGTTTTACGCATTCTTTCTCATTTCTCTCGTTCTACCGCTTCGCTTTTCGCTCGAATTTCGCCGAACGTATGAAGCACAGTCTATTCAAATAATACCCGAAAACGGAGAGCACTCTTTTCAATTGATTCCGACGCGCTTTTTTTTTGTATTATTTCTTTCAAAAATTTCGATTCAAAGCTTTCCAACGTTTCAGCTATTGGCAAAATCGATGGTTTTTGGCAGGAGGGCAGCTGGAAGAAATGATTACGGCGGATAATCTCAAGACGTTCGTTTCGCTTTTCTAATTTGAGCTTTTCAATATTGAGCATTTTTTTGACGTTGGTGCATCCGGTCCTGCGTCCCTGCTTCCACGAAAGACGGAAACAAAAAGTCGTCTTTCGTCTCGTCTTCGTTCGTCTTGCATTCGTCTTACGCAATAAAAGAGTTGTGCATGTATACCAACACAATGCCTATCTCTGCGTTAGACGAATTCAAGACAAAGACGAAGACGAGACGAGACGAGGCGATCTTATTTCGTCTTTTGTGGAAGCCTTAGTCATCAAACGCCGGGATTTTCCTAACCCGAGATCACTTTTTCCTTTCGAAGTTCCATTTTTTTTAAAGAAGTGCTCCGTTTCCAACCGACAGATTCAGAATCGGTTCTGAAGCGGCAAGTTGCGAAGCGGTTGGTTCTTCCTCGAATAACAGGCAAACGTTTCGAAAAGTTTCTTGAAAACTCGAGAAAAGAAGTTGCACTCGTTTTGAGATTTTGCAGATTGGAAGTGGTCTAGAGCCGTGGCCGGCTGGTTCCATTCTGGTCCACCACTCTGAAGAAATGTTCCTAAATTTCAATATCTTTGCTCGATCACGATCAATTACAAGTTGCAGATCTCGGAGTGTTTGATGCCATTTGTAATGGGCAAAAATCAATTTGGCGCCGAACAAATTCTCGCTAGACGAAGTTTTGAAGTTTTTTAAATTGAAAATGTGATTTTTAAAAAATCGAGATCTACGATTTACGAGTTTGATCGAGTAGAAACATTGAGTTTGAAGGGAAATTGGAAAGGATCGACCGGCCGATCACAGCACAACTAGTGCTCTACGGCAGTGTGTCGTTTCGAAAAATGATTTCTCGAGAAATACGTTTTTCGAAAAATTTCCGAAAAATATTCACGAAAAATTTCTCGAAATGCTTTCGAAACGACACACTGCTCTACGGTCACTTTCTGTTTAGATATTGGCTAACTTTTGATGAGACACGTACATACATTTTAAATCTTTTCAAAATAAAAATAATACGATTTTAAAGTTTAATTTCTCCTGAATTTGATCCCATAGATACTGTAGCGTGCGATTAAAGGAACATAGAGAGCCGTGAACTACAGTATCTTTGAGAGTGTTTTCAATGCAAACAGTGAAGCGGTAAGTAGGGAAATTTAAAAACACAAAGAACAGCTGTGCAAGAATGATCTTTCTACCTTTTCCGCAGTCACCATTGCACTAATTTTATCATCCAATTTCTAATACTGCTCAATTAGAATATTTTAGTACGGCAAGGTGCTGTATTCTTGCCAAAATTCGCAGAGTTCCCTATTGAAAGCTCATTTCATTTGCAGTCCTTTCTTCTCTGCAACGCGATGCACCACCGACTTTGTTCCAGCTTACAAGTCCTTCCTGCACCGTACTCGTTTCCTCGTTCTTCTTCTCGTCATTCTGCTGAACACCGTCGTCCACACCAACACTCTTCTTATCAACTTCGCAGTCATCTGTATGTCGGAAGAGAACATTGAGCTGGTGCTGAACGGATCGCATCACGACTGTGAGTCGGCTGGTCTTTTATTTCGGATAGGAAGAAGCTCGTTTCAGACGAGTTGCTTCGACACGCACTTGCTCTCAGTTTAAGCGATTTTCGATCAACATGGTTTACATTCAGCCCAGTGCAGAGGATCCTCATTTTCACGATGGGCTCTCTAGGATCCTTAATCGCAATGTATCCAACATGGCTAGCGATAATGGTAAGTCAATTGTTCACAGTGCCGCTCTTCAAATTGAAGGGCATGTCTTCCAATTACTTCTTTTAAAATCCATGTAAATGCGTTTTCTGCAGAAATATGGATACCGTCGTGTGTGCTCTACGGCGTGCCTCGCCTCCACCTTCCTCACTGCCTTCCTCCCCTGGTGCATCTTCTTCGGACTCCCATTCGTGGTGTGCGCTCAGTTTTTGCTCGGCGCCACCGCTCCATCAGCCGTACTCCTCGTGCCAAGTGTCATTCGAAAATGGTCAACACGGAAGAATGATCATTTCTGTTTCCTGGTGCTGACCACTTTTCAACAGGTGTGTCAGGTGGCTTTCGTTTAGGAGGTCAAGAGACTGCAAATATTGGGAATGGGCAAATCGCTTTCGTTTCCGATTGCATGATGTAAAGCGAAGTGAGCAAAAATGCTCGGTTTTTTCAAAACAATGAATCGACATTGTCTAGCGATGTCTCAACCTTAGTCAAGAAAGCGGGGAACGAGAAAGGGCCGGCCCGCGGCCTTCTTGAAAATGAATATTACTGTTTGAAATAAGCGGAAACTTGAAGATCTCGGCGATAGTTATAGTTACGATGATAGCTATCTAGCGATAAATCAGGAGCGAAACCCGTGAGCCCGGCAACAGACAGACAAACTGACAACGTGCTGGCTCCTGAAGATCCCCGCATCTTGGTAGCCGTTGACACTAACGGCCAATTGTTGGCTCTATTGAACTTGATAGTGTCTGACATTTTGTTTTATCTTTTTTTATCGTGATCCCTTAAAAACCTTAAAATTAAAAAAAAAAAAGCAAAAAAGTTAGGGTTAAGCGGAACCGAACCCACACTTCATAAATCCACATCCCCCTCTTTACCACTCGACCACCGCTGCTCGTTTTTCCAACATTTGGGAAAGCATAGAGGAAAGAGAGGGAAGGAAGGGGGCGAGGAAAGGGCGCGGAACTCCGGATTTTCAGATGGAAATATCTCGATTTCCAGAAGTTTGCGCAGATAGCCACTATGTGTACTGAATTCTCCGTAGTAGAAAGTACCTGTGGTCGAATTAAAAAAAAAAGAAAGTTAGGAGGATTTCTATTCGAGGTTCCCTTGTAAGACCCATTGCTCCCACGAAGACCCATTGCTCCCACGAATTATCGTTTATTGCCAGAGTTGCAAGTTATTAAAGATTTATATAAGCAAGGCAGTCAACAAACCGAGAAAATAAATTAATTAACGCACAAGGCAATTAAAAAAAATCCTAAAAACCAAGGATGAAACTTCGGTAACTTATGAAAAACGAAATTTCCTCCTTTCTGGTTTTTCGCGCCGCCCTGAGTCCAAAAACACGTCAGCCTCGCGCCCTTGGCGCCAACTGCAACATGTAGATCAAGGAGATCGGCAGGTCAAAAATGACTTTGGCTTTGAGGATTGTGGTCTACAAACCGGGCAATAACCCGACACCAGAACGGAACGATTCTTGAATTTTGCAATCTTTCTTGAACTGTAATTTTTCAAGCGCCTCTCCGATTTTCAATTATGATCAAATTTGTGTTCTGCCAAGATTTGTTTTTCAGAATATTTCTTTAAATATTATAATTCACCAATTATTTTCTTTTTTTTTTTAGATATCTCCGGCTATTCTGTACCCTATCGCAGCTTATCTTTCCAAAACCTCTCTGGGATGGCCAGTTGTTTTCTATTTTCAGTCGATTTTCAGCTTCATTATCACCATTGCCTTTTTCTATTTCTACAAGTAAGTAATTTTCATTGCGCTTTTCGTACATATACCGTAAAACGAACATACTCTATTGCAAGAGCTTCCATGGTTTTTCGCCGTGGAAGCTGGAAAGATTTTTCGCGGGAGCTTGCCGTTTCGTGAGGACCATTTTCCGGTGTTTTACTGGCAAATCGCGTTTTACACGGCTGCCGTAAGCTTCTCTCAAATGGGACAATGCCCCGCGCCTGCCGGTTGCCCAACTCCCTTTTCCAAACATCACAATTTCAGAGAAACCCCGGCCCGTCATGCAAATGTTTCTGACAATGAGCTGGAAAAAATTCGTGGAAGCGAAGCGATTAGAGGGAATATCGATTATATGGTGAGGCCGTCGAAGAAAAGAAGAAGAAGAAGTAGAAGACGTTTTTCAGTATAACCTTTCAGAAAATGCTGCTCTGTCCGCAATTCCAATCAATTTGCTGCTCAATCGCGGCTCATTTTTTGATTCTCTCTTTCTTTGTGCAATATCTACCGTCGTATTTATATGATATAATGGAACAGCCGTTGGAGAAAACTGCGTGGACAGTTTCTCTGGTTATGGTAAAGTGGTACCATGGAATGCATTTGTTGAATTGCAAATTTCAGATTGGCCATCTAATTCTAAAAATATTCATATCCCGAATATTCGAAAAGAATCCATTGCTTACAAACATCTATACTATCAAATTCATGGCATTCGCCAGTTCAATCGGCCCAGCTCTCATCATGGTCACGCTCTTCGTTACCAAGTGAGAATCACTTTTAGCGCGAAACCTCTCATAGAATAGTCTCTCATTTTGGGAACTCGGAATCCGGAAAACGGAAAAAAAAAAAAAAACGGAAAAAAATATTTTTTCACGGAATCTGAAATCCAGAAAACGGAATGTAAAAAACGGCGGAATCCGGAATGCGGAATGTGGAAAACTGAATTTTAACCATTTTCACAACAATTGAGAATAAAGAATTAAAACGGAATAAAAACGCCATATCGCGGAACCCGGAATGCGGAAAAAAAAAAAAAAAAAATATCACGGAACTGAATCGGAAAAAAATATTTTTTTTCTCGGAATCTGGAATCCGGAAGACGGAATGAAAAAGACGGCGGAAATCCGGAATACGGATTTCCGCCCTTCTCTGATTGGCACTAGTCCCAATCCAGCGAAGTGTCTATTGATCTCAAACCCATTTCGCGTAATAGCTACTCACACTCGTCCCACTTCTGCGCATCCCCTGTTCATCGCCACCATAATAGTGGTGCCTGACACTAGAATATTTCTTCGCCCCCCGCCCCACCTTTCCCCCGCTAGCTAGCCCCTCTACGCCCCATGGATGAGATTCACCCACTTAATGCGAAGGGTTCACCTATTAAAGAGCTTCATTAATCAAATTTATTCGGCTTGCAGATTCCACTTTGACATTCAATTGATCTTGTTCGCTGCCATATTCGCACTCCTTTCTCTCAGCTGGCCATCCGTTTTCAAGAGCTCAAATATTATAAGCAAGTGAGTTACTTAAAAATCAAAGAAGAACTCTCAACAACGAACAACTAGTGAGATAACGCGCTCATGTATTGTCGTCTGAATTTTTCTTTAACAAATTCCATCATCGCTGAACCTGACGAGCAATTATGCGAAGCCCGGCTTCAGAGTTTGTCAAAAAAAGATACCTGGGGACGATTTTTTGATATAACTGTTTTTATATATCATAATGGAACGGTTTCACAATTTTTGATTCTATGAAAACTACTGAAAATTTGAAAAATGATGAGAAATATTTAAAAATTCGTGTGCCTTTTTTTAAAATTGCGATTTTAATTTTTTTTAAATTTTTATTAATTATTTTTTTTGTCGCAATTTTAAATAGCGAAAAATCTTATAATAGAATATGAAGTTTCAAAACTTCGCAACAAGAAATGATCCAAACTGTCACAATACCACAGCCTGACATCTTCTTGGCAAGAACACCAGTCGGATGTCGATCACAGACACCGAGATGAACTGTCAAACAGTCTGGAGCCGATCAAAGTTTAGGATCAGTCCTGCAGCCTGTCTCTCAAGGGGCTCTCAGAAATGCCCCATAGGATTCAAGGGGCAGTAGATTGATTGACTCGACCAGTTGTTGATCGTTGTATGGATGAAAGACGAATGCTCGCATAGACATTGGAGCGTGCTCAGAGTCTCATCGATTTTTCCGTGATACCTTCATGCACAACGATCGAGAATCCTGTGAAGCACACACCCCACGTGCTTCTTGGCGGCTTGGAGCTGGTAACTGGTATCTTGCTCTTTATGTTGACCGAGGGTTTCTTGGCTTGCCGTCATCCATGGAGTCCCTTAAGCTGCAGACATCATCCATTATTTCTATGAAATGGTGTTCTTTGAAGTAGAACACAATTTGTTTTGTGAAAATGAAGAAAACAGTGCGAATCGTGTACTGTGAGAATTCCAGATTTTCAGGTTTATAGACAAATAAACGTGATATCAATCGGCATTGAATTTCTGAAAATGAAATATTAATATAACAATTATAGTGGTCAAAAAAAAAACCAAAAATATACGTTTTCTGACTTAACACAATATTTATTTCAGCAAATACTACCTCCCAGTAATGGTTCGAACTCACACTGTACTTTTCTACTCGTCGTCGCTAGTTTCAAACCTTTTTCCACTGATTTTTGGAAGACACGAATCGTGGAACTGCTGGAGGTGAATTTTTATGTTACCGAAGTATAAACACGCTTCCTGCGCCATCTGGCAAATGTCTGAATAATTACAGAGTTCCTCGATTTCAGGTACATCTGGCTGATACTCGCAGCTGTTCTCATCGGCTCCGCCGTTTTCTTCTGGTTCACTTTTCAGTTTAACAAATCCGACTGGGACGTCGTAGTTCCCGTCGAGCCGCCACCGCCACCTCGTCCAGAGGATATCGCTCCAGTCTCGCATCCGAGACCGTGTAGATATTCGACGTCGTTTGATGACGAGGTATGCTAGTTGATAAATAAAATAAAACCTTAACTTGCTTAATTTAATAAAAACTATAAAATACATAAGAACCGCTTACATTAAAGAATGAGTACTACTGCATACAACATGCATCTAGAAATAAAAAGTTTAATGAAAAAATCGATAATCTGATTTTCAAACATTTTCAGATAGTCGTCTCAATAATCTCAAGAGGACTGGATCGGTGTGATACATGCAAAAAACACGGTCTTGACGTGAGAGTTCATCCATCTAGTGAACACGATGTGATTCCAACAAGAAAAATGTTTGATGAATTGGTGCAGCAGAGCCTGGAAGAAAGCATAACTATGACTAGATTTTGATCGGTTAGAAGATAAAATATGTATTTATTATAATAATAAAATATTTCTTCAGTAAAACAAAATGCACTTACAGCATTAGAAAACATTGTCGCAACCCAGAAGATTGATTAGAAAGTTTTAGTAAAATCCTAATAAGATATTGGCGGAAGCTCCTCCCACTTCTGCAACTTTATGGCGCACCTTTTCGCAAAGGTTGGACACAGCGGTTGCACTTTATAAAATTATGTATTTTATATTGAATTTAACGGGGATTTCCTCAAATATTCTTGGTTATTATACCATTCGTTCTGTAGTAAATGTAATAAGTACGAGATCTTAAAGATGAAAAAATATTTTATAAAAGTAAGTAGGAAAAACTAATTTTTTTCAAAAAATTTGAATATTATCGTCATGGCGAGGAGAAAATGTAACCTTTGTATTAAAGAAAAAACGTTTACATCTATTCCAATGAATATGAAAATTGACTTATACTGTTTTATATGCTTTATTGCTGTTTTCCCCTCGTATCAGATCTCTAATAGTTTGCCTGAGATAGCGATTTTGACGTTTTTCATTTCGATTCGATGGTTACCCGATTTTAATTTTTTCAAAAACTAGTTTATGAGAAAAAGTTTCTAATAAAATAAACGATAATATTGCAAAATTCGAAATTCGCGCGTCTTCGCCATCGTCTAGAATTCGTCTGGCGGAGAGATAGACATTGTGTTGGGACACCATTTATCTTAATTGACGACGGAACACGAACGCAAGACGAACTGAAAGGCGAACGAAGACGAGACGAAAGGATTCCACGAAATACGGCAGACTTCTTTTGTCTTTCGAAGCCCCTACATCTGAAAATCATCACACCGAGTTGCTCGTTCTAGAAACTATTCTCCCCCATGAAGTAGTCTAGTGCAAATATGAAATAAGTAAAGAGAACAAGTACTACTGACAAGTGATGATATGTGTGTACATAAAACACAATGAGATGGAGAGAAAAGAAGAAGGGATAATGAAGAGTAAAAGCACTTGACACACTCAGAAGTGGTCTTTTCCGGAGTAAGAGGGCTGAATCTCTTATTGTGTTTCGAATTCTTCAATTCTTTAAAACTCGTTAATAGAAGTGATGACGCCTCAAACTTTACTAATCTCTCCACTTATGTGTTCTTCGGCGATTTTCAGCGTTTTTATTGTAGCTTTATAGCAAAATAATCAAAATAATTATTTTTCTTTATTATCGGTTCATATTAAATTCAAAAATGCGAAAACTGTCGAAACAGAAGCTGAAATTGATTCGCCTGTTAAAGCATTCGATTTTTATTAAAAATTAAAAAAATCATGAGTACGAAATTCTTATGGTGCCTTACCAAAGGATTTTGTTTAATTTATAAAAAGAAAGAACACGCGATTGCTACAAGCAATTTTTATTTACTTCTTAATTATTTATTTTTACAATAAAAAAAGCCTACAAAAAAACTTTCTCTAAAAAATTGAGCGAAAAGAAAAACAAAAAAACTAACCGGAGAAAAACCTCTAAAACGAGAAAATCCTTTTAAAAAAAACCTAGCAAAACCTAAAAAAAAAACTGAGAAAACTGAAAACTAAAAATTAACAACAAAAGCCTTAAAAAAACAATTTAATTTCTCAAAAAATTGAGAGAGAAAAAACCTTAAAAAACCCTTAAAAAAACTACCTCAATTTCCTAGTTACAAGTTTTCCCGCCTTTTTTGTTTTCGCGCTCGTCACCTGTTGTCGGCACCACAAACACGCCAGCATGCGCACAGGGCGCATGTTTTTACTGGCGCGCGGGTCTAGGAATTTTGCCGTGTCTAATTGACAAAGTCTTTGAAGGTGAGATGTCCTGTTTTTTAGTAAAAAAAACTCGGGTAACCACCCGACACATGCACCAACGATTTCCATCGCGATTTGCTGTTTTCCTCATTAGAAATTCCCTGCTTTCCTTCAAGATCTTGCTTTTATTTCGAGCTTTTCTAGCAGACAACCTTGACAACTTCGGGCTGTAGTAGTTTGGCCCAACTAAAATGTTAAAATGGACAGATTGTGAGTCGAAAAAGTCAAAAATAACGGCGATGTTGATGATTAAGATAGGTCGGCACCTGTTAGCAAATGAGTCAGCGGAAGAGGCTGGACTGTACGATTTGATCGGAGCATCCAGTTTCTTTTCAATTCGATGAATACATCATTCATTTCTACATTTTAATACAAAACTTCAGTTAGGCAACATTAAAACGTTCAATTGTTCTTTTTTAGTTAATTGGAAACGCATTGAAAATTACAAAAATTGGAAAGATACAATTCCATTTTAGAGTCCTACATTCCAGAATTGTTCTGTATCAAAGCGATCTTCGAAAGTGCGTTCTACGGTAGATTTTCCGGGCAGTTCTCACTCGGTTCATTTGCTATCTGTCAAGTAAACATAGTTGGTGCTCAAGTTACCAACTACTTGTAAACTAGTGTAGATTCGTCTGCAAGTTGTCGTGGAGCATAAGGTGGCGTCTGCACTAGGTGTTTGCACAAGTCACACTGCATATAACGGACAATTTTCTTCATTTTTCCGTATATTTTTCCTATTACAGCTTCATTACATTTATCACTACGATTTGCTCTCAATCGTGAATGTATTTAGCAGAGAAGGGCGGAATTCCGGATTCCGCCGTTTTTTACATTTCGTTTTCCGGATTCCAGATTCCGTGCAAAAAACATTTTTCCGTTTTCCGGATTCCGGATTCCGCGATATGGCGTTTTTATTCCGTTTTAATTCTTTATTCTCAATTGTTGTGAAAAGTATACTTTTCTGAACTCCCGCAAACATTTTTGCGAACAGACCGGATTTACATCATTTTTCCCCTCATTAATGGTCAAAATTCCGTTTTCCGCATTCCGGATTCCGGATTCCTCCGTTTTTTACATTCCGTTTTCCGGATTCCAGACGAGCGACGACTTAGCTTTGATGGTTTACTTAAGACTTTTGTTTTGTGTGGTTTTCATGCCTCGCTTTTAGGCATTCGGCTGATTTCAGACCATAGCTTCAAAACTGAAAATGAAGTATTATGTGCTGAAATGTTCGAGATCTTTAATTTAAACGAATCTAGCCAACTTTCAGAATTTGATGGCTGATTTTAATAACGTATTTTCGTTAAAATACATAGAAATGACGAATGCGTAAAAGCTTATAATTACGGCACATTTGAAAATTGTAAAATTTGCCGAGAACTTTGACAACGGCAACTTGCCGCTTTTCGTAGAACTTGGTTTGCTTGTCTATGTCTATATCTGTCGAGCAAGCTGCCGTATGCTTGCCGAAAGTGCTCGGAGAGGAAATATTGGTCCGATTACGTCACAGATGCTTTTGTTGCCTTATGAAGCATGTTGTCTTGCTTCTATTTTGCAAATAACGAAGCGAAAAGGCCAAATGTATAATATCACTTCCATCTTATTTGGAAGAGTTTTCGCAACTCTAAAATGCTCCATTTCCAATTTTTTTTCGTTGGAATCCACGTTGTCACATCATTTCGCCACTCAATTTTATTCATAAACGCATATATCCACAGTCCTACCTTCTTCGTGTCGCATTTGACCAATTCGTTATGCGTTCTTCTATTTGTTTATTCTCGATGAGGCGTCAAAACAAAGGATTACGGTAGGGAGACACCCGCATCGTAATCATCATCGTGCGAATGTTCGAATTTGCGAATGAGCAAACACAGTGCCGCTTTGCTCAAGCGGGGAGAGTGTGAGCATTTACAAGTGTTTTTTCTCACAGTTTGATATCAGCCTTTTTATGATTTGCATTTGGAAATCTTTTGGAAATAAGCTTCCAATGATTCTTTCAAGCTCTTAATGAGCATAATTGGAAAACACGCTCATAAAAAGATGACCTGATTGAACTTAGGTACTTAGTCGATCCATTATTCTCTCACCGGTACTTTGCGTCTTTTGCGACAGTGGCAGGGATTCGGTTTCCTTTTTTTCCCTTTTTTGTGAATAGTAGTGGGTCTCTAACTTTAATAGTGAACACTTTTGAGCCCGTCTGAGCCTGTGCTCGCCGAAAGAAAAACCGTTTTCTGCTGATCCTGCCGAGAATTATAACATTTGATAGTGTTTCTAAAGCATTAAAATTCAATTTTCAAACCAATCATGAAAAACTGTATCAAAACGACACTCCGTTATAATACTCAGAAAGCGTCTAGGTGTGGGGACGTAGGCCTACTCCGAGTTATACAGTACTGACCAAAATGGTATTCGCAAACAGTTTTTCGAGCATAACTTTTCTGAAACTTCCCGGATCGATCTGATATTTTAAGACAAAGTTTAAAACGGCAAAATAAATTGATTCAACAACAGGAATAGTCAAATTTTCAAAATTTTGAAAAAAAATCGATTTATGAAAATGGCAAAAAACCGAAAAATGGAACTTTGACTTTTGAGATCTAGGAAAGATGGGTAAATAAAAAATAACAATAAAAGATGATTAAAATAGTTTTAATACTTTGTTGGGTAGCCTTTGGCGTCGATGACCGCCTGACATCTTCTTGGTATCGAGTCGAGAAGGGTGTCGATCACAGACATCGGGATGGCCTGCCAGGCAGATTGGAGTTTATCGAATTTCTGATTGACATTCGATGCACGGATGTCTCTGAGTTGTCTCTCGACATGCTCCCAGATGTGTTCAATCGGATTCAAGTCTGGAGATTGACTGGGGCAGTCCAGAAGATCCAGTCCTTGATGTGCTTCGAGGTGTGCTTCGGGTCGTTATACTATTGGAAAACGAACGCCCGGCCCACATTAGACCGTGCCCAGGGTCTCCTTGTGTTTTCCAAGATGTCTTCATACACAAATCGATCCATGATGCCCGTAATTCTTCTCAGGGGGCCGATTGAAGTCCCAGAGAAACGTAGCGTAGCATGAGCCAGAGCTCATCTGCACTGCAGACGCCAGGATTGGGCTAATCACGTGTTCGGCGACGAATCCAAGTATAATCTGTTTGGTACTGACGGTATCAAATGGATTTGCCGTCCGGTTGGATGTCGGTTCAATCCCAGCTACCAGCTCCAAACCGTCAAGCATGGAGATGGTTTGGGGCTGTTACTCTGGGAAAGTGGAAAAGGAAGGGCATGGATGAGAGAGATGACAGAGATGGCAAGCTAGACGACGTTGATGTTGGCTTGCGAATTCTCTTTGATAAAGGGATAATGTATCCTTTACAGTATGCACGCTTACCTGCATCAGAAAGGAAGCGTAGTGAATTGAGACTCTGATTCCAAAGAAATCACATTTCGACTCATTTCTGGAATACTAAAACCTCGCTATCCGAGATTTCACAGATTCCCATGCTAATTACATAACAATACCCAATTAAACGGTCTGTTGTCTGCCGGAATCCCATAATTCTTCTCGTTAACAAGAATGTATGAATAATTCATTGAAATGTTCAAATACAAGATGTATCCCCTCCCCCCTCCCTTCGCTCATTCCCTCTCTCCGTCCCTTCCTTCCTCCCGTTTTCAATAGAAATATCCCTTCACGTACCGCCATGAGAGGAGCCCTCCTCCCCCTTCTTCGGATGGTAATTCGATGCGACTGGTGCCCGGTTTCCTGTTTCGGAAATTGAACATACTCACACCATGAAAACGAAACCGGAGAGAAAGAAGGTTTATGTTGTTGTTGTTGTTGTTGTTGTTGGTCTTCTTCTTCTTCTTATTCTCATTATTTCCATTAGTCTGTTTTTTATCTTTTCAGTCTTTTTTTGTGGCTTTTCTTCGGTTTTAGAACTCTTCTCAATTTCCCATATAACGAGCCCATACTTCACAAGTCTAGCGCAACTTTCCCACAAGTCTAGGGTAAGAGTGGTCCTAAAATTGTGGTAAGCTGGGGCTGTACTTTTGAACTTTCAAAGCTTGGCCAAGTCTTGTGAACCTTTAACGTTTGGCCTAGAATTGTGAGAGGATTGTGCTAGACTTGTGAATCCCCAAAGTTTGGTCTAGAATTGTGAGAGAATTGTGCTAGACTTGTGAATCCCCAAAGTTTGGTCTAGACTTGTGAGAGAATTGTGCTCGACTTGTGAACTGTCAATGTTTGGATACCGGACTGCACGATTTCTAAGAAATTCAAGAAGATTCGAAAGGAAAAAGTTGAGCACCGATTGCCTGAGTTCCAATGCATACCACGAAGAGTTTTAGGCTATTCATCAAAAAGAAAAGGAATTCAAAATCGAACTGCCTTACATCTGAAATCGAATAGTTTTCAGAGCAATTTGAGTATTTGGGACTTCTGAATGACCTTGCTCAAATGATTCAAATACCTAAAGAACCAAAAAAATTAGTTTCACAGTATCGTAACGCAAATTTTAAGCAAATGGTGTCTCTCTTATACACATTTCTTTCGACATTTCGACAAATGTATGACATCACAAGGCCCGCCCATTGCCTCTGTGTTCCGCACCGTGCACACGTGTTTTTTGCAACTGCGACGCACGCGATTGCATTTCCACATTTTTCTTTCTAAAGACGTTTAAAAGTGTTGCAAAAAATATTTATTTTCCATGATTTCTATTTACTTTTCTCCAAAATTAATCGCTTTTCGACACAATCCGGCAGTGGATGTGAAGAAAAACTATGTTTTTTTTAATTGGCGTTTTGAAAAGTGACGGCCTCCATTGAGGTCTCGTTAATTTCTAAAGTTAAAAGAAGAATTTATCTGAATTTCCAGTTATTTTCTGGCGAAACAAATCTGAAATCTTACCTATCATACTGAAATTTAAAGAAAAAAAAACTGGATTCTGACAATAGATCTTCAATCTCGCCATTGAAATGATAATATTATAGCTAAAGGCAGTGTGTCGTTTCAAAAGCATTTCGAGACATTTTTCCGAAAAATTCTCGAAAAATTTCCGAAAAATCAACGATAAAAATTTCTCGAGAAATTTTCGAACGACACTCCGAAATAACGCAAAGCGCGTTGTTTATCGTGTTTCCATTCAAATCATTTTTTGCGATTTCTCGAAAAATTCTCGAGAAATCAACGAAAAAAATTTCTCGAAAATGTTTCGAAAATTTTTTCGAAAAATGCATTTTTCGAGAAATAATTTTTCGAAACGACACACTGGCTAAAGGCAGAAGCGGTCGAAAAATTTGGACCACTTTGCAATTTATTTTTTAAATTTTGAGAAATGAAATCGAATGAAGCCTGACGTCAAAGAGGGACGAAGTCAAACAAAGCGCTGTGAGTATGCGAAGAATAGTATTGCGGAACGGCGACAATTTCAATGAGCAAATCGGCAAAATGAGAGAGGAAGCCTCACGTGAAGTTAACGATGTCTTGCTGAATACAGACGGAACTTTTTCACTTGACAGACATCAATTCTGACTTGTTTGAGGACTTCAAAAAGTTTTGGGGGAAGCTCTACAATCAGAGAGCTTCATTGTTCTACTTTGCAACTTTCTCCTACGACCACTTCTCACAAAATTATAGCTCTCACGGGATGCAACCAAACTGCTCAGTGCAAGCGCGCTTGGGAAGTGAGCATCAAAGAATCTCTGCAGCTCGATTTCGAAGAGCCTCAGAATCCGATTTTCAGCGCTTATTTCAGTGATTTGGAAGGGACGGAATTCTCTTGAAATAACGGAGCTCTAAATCTGTACATAGGTAGTGGCCGCATGGAAAAATGCAAATACTGATGTTTGATCGGCAGGGCATCTAGTGAATGTATAGTAGTTCCAGGTTATAAGAATAGAGATCAGCATTTCTTGTGAAACGCCTCAGACGGGTGTGCAGGAATATTCAACAACAAACTTCGCACTATAAGCTTATATTCAATACGTTCCCATTTGATTCGGCTGTCAATTAAAATCAATTCTTCCGTCTATTTACGTATCCTCGATGAAAAGGGTGAAATGAGAATGGGGGGGGGGAAGGGTACACGCTTATCTTAACACCCTCCACCTCTTTCTCCTCTCTCTCTCCATCTCAATTCCCTTTCCCGATTACCCAAATGTTATCTTTTCTCCGTTTATAACCGCGTTCAACCGTTCTTTTTTCCTTCATTATCCAGCTCTTTTCACACCTTATTATTAGTATTTCTCACTGTTTCATTTTTGGGATATTTGCCATTGTGTATACCGGGCGAGTTACGGGTGAACTACACGGGCCGCACCACTAATTTTCAAACACGACTTTACAGTGTGCCACAAAACTTAACATTTGATAGATTACTTCGTGAACGAAAAAAAAATTAGTTTCCCCCTTTTTCTCACAATTATCAAAGGGAAATGAATAGACGAGAAAGCGTTTTTGGTCTCCTAGGCCATCAGAATCCAGATTCAAAAAAACATAAGACAGCACTTGCGCTTTCTTATACATTGTGCAATACTAAGTTGATTTTGTTGATTATTTTTCTTTTTCCTAGCGCTAAGGAACCAAAACTCCAGCTGCTCGTTTGGTCCCGTCTTGTAATCTTACTGTAGTGCCCAGATGGCCTTGGAAACGCAAAAAATCAACCGAAGGTCATCGAGTTTCTTTTGCATTCTTTGCCGTTTTTGTGAACAATTCGATTATGTTCTGGAAACTTCGAAATTGAAAAGTATGAGGGTTGAAATTAAAGATCATCAAATAAAATAATAGCTGATATTGAACAACTAGAATAGAAAACAATGAAAGTGAAAAAAAAACGAAGAATTTTTTGGTAAATCTAAAGTAATTGCGGTTTGCCCAAAACTTGCGTATAGGTAGCTAAAAAAGAACCGCGCTACCAACGTCGGCATAGCTTATCAAAGTTTTGCTCCAAGATTAGAGGGTATCAGAGTTTTGCCCAATCGTTGCCCGAGTTTCGCCCAAGATTTGAAGTTGTGAGAGCTTTGCCCAGTTATTGCTCGAGTTTTGTCCAAGATCTGAGGTTATGAGAGCATTGCCGAGTTATTGCTCGAGTTTGCCTTTTCGTTGCCCGAGTTTTACCAAATATCAGATGTTGTGAGAGCGTTGCCCCGTCATTGCCCGAGTTTTGCTCAAAGATTAGAGGGTATCAGAGTTTTGCCCAATCGTTGCCCGAGTTTTGCCCAAGATTTGAGGTTGTCAGAGCATTGCCCGTCATTACCCGAGTTTTGCCCAAAGATTAGAGGGTATCAGAGTTTTTCCCTATCGTTGCCCGAGTTGTTCCCAAGATCTGAGATTGTGAGCACATTGCCCTGTCATTGCCCGAGTTTTGCCCTACCGTTGCCAGAGTTTCGCCCCAATATCAAAGATTATTAGAGTTCTGCACCAACGGGTCGACCCTGTCAAGTGTTCGTTGCCCATAACCTGGAATTCACAGAAACAGATCTTTCAGAAACGTTCTCAGTCCATTTTTCCACGAAATGCAACACAACCGCTTGGATAAACGAATACAAAAGACGAAAGGGTGTGTTTCCATCTGAGGACATCTCTCGTTTTTCTACTAGGCGATGGAAGATAAGTGGAAAGAAAAAGTGGATATTCTCCGTCCCTGGAGACATTCTACTCCAGCTGTTTTCCCCCCGTTCTTTTATAATAATAGATGGATGTTCCCGTTTCGTTCCCATTTATCGTATCCTTCTTCTCGTTTTTCTTTAGCGCATCTGTGCATCAATGTCGAGAAAATGAAAAAAAAAACCAACAAGAACGATTCATTCGTTTATAAGGTTCTCCGAGATCCGGTGTAGGCGTCTCCATTGAAGAATATCGTGTTTTTTATGATAAGAAATGACGTAATTTACTGGTGAAACACCGTTCAATTGGGGTTTCGATAGTGTATAACTTACTGTCTTGCCGAAATTTTTTTCAGACAAAAAGTACAGTGTGGATCCTATAATACAACACCTGATAATGTAGAATAGACGGTATTTTGTTGGATACAGTGCGGTAAATATCTATACGACCATCCTATATTTTGGTCGTATAGATCACCCTATAAACTTGAGTAAAAACAGCAAAAAAGAACAGAAAAATGCCATTCGAAGAGTTCAGAAGGGTTTCCTTCTCCAAAAGCCTCAATTTCACCCAAAAAAAGGGAGGTGGTCGTATAGATATTGACCGCTTGCATATTGGTTTTTCGGATGGTACGCGGTCAAGAAAAATGATAAAAATATTAAACTTTGTTTCTCGCGGATATTTTGATTGTGAATCGAATGACGTTGACCGTTTTTTGATATATATTCCAGTTTTTTTGTGTGCTTAAAATATAAGGGGATCGTATAGATATTGATCGCACTGTAGGTGTACACACACTCGAATACCCTCGGGGAAAAGCTTGGCGATGGTGGCACGGTGGGGAGAAGATCGCAAAATTAGAGAAAAACGAAAAGTGGTAACAAATACCTCTGTGCTCTCCTTATAGTTTTCGAAAATCGGAAGTGATACGGTGCCAGGAGCACTCAAAAAAGAACACTTTTTCGCCACTCTGTATTCATTCTAGACTCTGAAAATAGACACTTTAAGCCTTAAAGCTATGAAGCATAATCGCTTGATCCTTAAAAGTGATTCTGGTAGGAAATTGGACAAGGGTGTCACGTGCACTGGAGCCAAACCATTTTCAAGTCTCCAGCGTCTTTGGCCAACCTCATGTAGGTTCGCTTTAAGCCTAATATGCTGCAATTTTCACTTACAAGGGAACCATGTTTAGCATTCATCTCAGAATTTTTTCTAAATTTGCTCATTCATAGTTTCGAATACGGGCTTTCTCGTGGTGTATTTGGCTTTCTGCACGAACTTCTAGAAGTCGAGAAAATTCCATCTGAAAATATGCCAAAAATATAAAAAAGTGGAGAATGTATAGAGGAAAGGGGGGAAAGTGGAAAGGAAGGAGGAGAGCAAAAAACAGCATATTTTCAGATGGAATTTTCTCGTCTTCTAGAAATTTGTGCAGACCACGAGAAAGCCCGTATTCGAAACTATAAATGAGCAAATTTAGAAAAAATTCTGAGATGAAGGCTAAGCATGGTTCCCTTGTTAGAACCTCATAAAACATCGCTCTAAAGTTGCACGACGTCAAACAGACCAAACCAAAGGTTCCAGCGAATGCTGATAGAAATGTGCAGTGCAGACATGACCAAGCTGCTCCATCTTTGCGCCAGAATCTTCATCAATTACAGATGTTTGTTTTCATGGCCAAAAATAACAAACCCGTAATAAAATTGAAGCCAAATTTCTTACCATTCTGATATTATAAGACATGGTTCTGTCCTTTTGTCCGTTTGTCCTGCCTTTGCTTTTCATGTTCATTTTGGAGTTTATCAAGGAACTGACGATCGTTCATTTCTCCACGAGTCCGTAGAACAGCTCCGCGAATTTGTAAATCCAGGAAGCGGCGGCAGAAGCACAGATTTTAGTTTCTAGTGAACGGACCAGTACAGAAATGGTTTTAACTCCATGTGCCTTTGTACTCATATACAAGATACTTAGTCGATCCGTTATTCCGTAGTGTGAACACGGATCACTGCCATGCATTGCGATCTTTGGCGATGCCATGCATCTTTGGCGATGGTGGGACTATTTCTCGCAGTGGGATGGACCATCTCATTGGGCGTCTTCCGACACGTCGTTTAATGTGTCCCAGTAAGCAAAATTCAAGAAAAATCCAAGAAAAATCCACAATATTTTGCCATCCTTATTGAAAACTAGGATACTAATCACCACGTTGGTGTCCCCCGTTGAAGCTTCTTGAAAATCTTCAATCATTTCTCCAAATGCAATTGAGACTATCCAGCAGTGTGTCGTTTCGCAAGCATTTTGAGAAATTCTCGAAAAATTTCGAAAATTCTCGAAAAAAATATTTCGATTAAAAAAAAATAATAAACTAGTTCGAACGAAACTCCGAAATAACGCAAAGCGCGTTGTTTATCGTATTTCTATTCAAATCATTTTTCGCGATTTCTCGAGAAATTTCCGAAAAATTTTTCGAGAAATTCTCGAAAAATTTCCGAAAATTTCTCGAGAAATGTTTCTCATTGATTTCTCGAGAATTTTTGGAGAAATTCTCGAAAAATTTCTAAAAAATTCTCGGAAAAAAATTTCGATAAAAAATAATAATAAATTAGTTCGAACGACACTCCGAAATAACGCAAAGCGCGTTGTTTATCGTATTTCAATTCAAATCATTTTTCGCGATTTCTCGAGAAATTTCCGAAAAATTTTTCGAGAAATTCTTGAAAAAATTCGATAATTCTCGAAAAATTCTCGAGAAATCAACGAGAAAAATTTTCGAAAAACGCATTTTTCGAGAAATCATTTCTCGAAACGACACACTGCTATCGAGTTTCAGATCAGCAAAATCGGGCTCAGAATTCTGGGGTGTACCTAATTCCTACAGTTATTAGTACAGTATCCACGTGTTTTTTTTTCAATTCGCTCACTCAGCAAGAGCAAATGGAAGAGAGATATTTGGTCATCGTCATCTCCGCAACCAGGAGTATTAAATCGGGAGAAAGTGGCTGAATTCCACAAACAGATGAGTAACTACGCATACAAACATTCCGCCATTTTGATTCCTTACTTTTCCACTTTTTTCATTTTGCAATCTGAAAGAATGAGATGGCCCCTGAAGGATATACGAATAATCATAGCTGTAAGTAGTTAACAGGAAATTTTGAACCTTTTCTGCTGCAAAAAGTGGCGCAGAATTGCTAGAAGTTTGATGTAGTCTTCCGCCAAAAAACCCCAAAAAAAAGCTGTCCATGCCTCTTCAACGTCTTCCTTCAGTTATCTCGTATTCCAGGCAATCATAGATCTAGACAAGAGAGAAGCAGAGTGATTATCCGCGAGACTTCAAAGCACTCTTCTGCGGTCGTTTGCGTCTCTTCGTCTCTCGCACTCGCTCGCTCATCTTTTCATGTTTTTTGAGCCAACAAGCAACACGTCTTCGTAGTCTTCGTCTTCTCCTCCTCGCCCACCCCTACTCCTCTTTTTTCTCGTCTTCAATGTCATTTTTTGCTTTAGACACATTCATCAGAATATCCAACAACTTGTTTCCCCCCCCCCGCTCCCACCCGCCGGTCGTACAACTGTCATTTACACGTACTTCTCATTCTGAGCATTGCGATTGGAGTACACCATAGTTTGGCACAATTCTGGCGGAATGCTCTTGTAGTTGCCGTTATCTAGTTATTATTGACACAATTAAAAAGTGCTGACTGACCAAGTGTCGGCCAATAGCCTTCTTTAAATTGAAATATCATATTTTAGAAAGGCAAAAAAAAACATGATCTCGGTGAGTTCTGTGACTATCTAGCAATTCGGAATTCCGACTTCCGCGGTATCGTCTTCTGCAATTCTTCAATGATATTCCGGTTTTTGCGTATCTTTAAATTCTATAAGGATTAGAAAACGTTTGCATTCCACGGACTGCAAAGTTTGCATTTCTCCGTTCTACAATAAATTCAAAAATCCGCCTTCCGGATTCCGAATTCCGAAAGACAAAATTGGAATCCGGATTCCGAAATCCGCGTCTGCACATTCTTCTTCTATCAAGTGGCACAGTTCTTAACGCTTCTAAACGACCTTCCCCTCCCCCATGCACTGCAAGAGTTTAACGGTTTTATGAGAGCTACAAACCGAGATGGCTCCTATGTCCCGCTGCTCCACCGAGCGTTGCAGTCGCCAAAAGCCGTTTTCGCTGACTACCAGGAAGGTTTTACATGTTTCACACTGACATTCCGGAATTTCCATTTTTTTTTTCGGCAACTTTTCAGTCAACTGATTGAGCAAACCGGTTTTCAAAATGTAGTCGTTGCGTTCATGGTATTGATCGATTTATTAAAGTTGTGATGTTTTCTGAAAGTGTAAAACACTTTCATATTGGCACGTTTCACCTCGAATGCTTCAGAATTCTTGCTCTCATGAATTAATCATGAATCATGAGCTATTTCAATTAGACAACAAACATCTATCTGTGCTCAAAAGGCTCAAAGAGCTTGGTGCTCGAAGTAGCTTTGCTTTTCAGACTCTGAGAAGATCCTTCCGTTTTTCGAAAACGCATTTCAAATTTCGAGAAATTTGTATATCAATTAACAATTCATCACTAGGTTTTTAAGTCCTTCTAGAAAATGGGTACACGCTGAAAAGATCAACGGAAAAAAGAGCTTTCGAGTCTCGTTTTGCTCTCCGAGTCCTCGAGAAAACAAGCTTTTGGAAATGAGAATGAATTATAAGAATAAAAAATAAAAAATTTTGTTTTATGTGACCATTTTTCTGCTCAACGGTGCTTTCATAGTTCAAGATTCTTTTCGCATCCTTTTTTTTATATTCTATGAATACACTGCGCAACTTTACCCCCTTTTTTGCATCCATTTATTGGCGGACCCCTCCAGAACTTTCTTATAATTCACTAATTTAAAAGCTTTACCTAAATGACCCGCTGGACGCCAGACGGCGCCGTGTTCCTTCCTTACTAACGTGCGTTGGGCGTGAATCCAATTTACCAAATAAAACGTTTTCCCATTGTCATTCCCATGCATAGAACATACTAAGCTCGAGTCAAAATCTGAAAATCGAGGAATGTAGCCCATGTTGAGCCCGAATTGCGAGCATCTGATGGTTTTGTGAGCAGAATTCAGCTTCCATCGTAAAGAGTTTCTCGTCAGGATACATACGTGACAGCTTCTTCTTTTCCGACAGAATTGCAGTCTTTCGAACACGATATGGGTTCAGTCCAAGCTCACTTTTTACGATTCTTCTGACTGACGTATTGCTCATTCGATGCTCCAAACTCGAATCTTCTCATGCTTCGGTGCGGATTCCGACGAACTCGTTCTCTGACGGCCTTGATTCTTTCCAGAATAATCGAAGTGCGAGGTCTTCCGCTTTTTGAACGGTTCTTCAGTGTATTCAACTCATTGAAATGTTTAATGATTCTCCAAGAGATTGTTCGTGAGATTCGAAGAGCTTTTCCGATGTTACTTGGGAAAATCTGGAAATAAAGTAATTAGAACACGCTGGAAATAATGGAGATAAAATTATAACACGAAAAATGCGCCAAAGCCCTTGCGCTTGCGCTTGCGCGAAACTCGTGCTACCATACTTTTGGCTCACCTTGTACAGTAGCGCTTACAATAGAATATTAATATATTGCTCCTTTTTTTGTAGCCAACCACCAAATTGGGTATTGATTGATTACTTCTGAAATGCTTGAGTTATTTCTGAAAAAATAATTCAATTTTCTATAAAAATTTCTGCGATTTTATAGAGAGTTTTCTAGCGAGGGCTTCTTTTCATTGTGAGTGGGACCATTCTAGGGCAGGTAGTTTTCTGATTGTAAATGTAAATCCATGGAATAAATTGAACTTTCTGATTTCAAGCTTCTTCAAGATAGCAGATTTTGCTAGCCTACTCGCTCATCAAAACTGTACAAATCTAGCTCAAATATTCCACAAATTTGAAAAACCTGGTTTAGGCTTATGAGATTTTGTGCTGGAGATGTGGCCTAGCTTTGCGCCATAATTGGTCTTGAATTGTGGCGTTTTTGGCCTCGCCTTGTGAAGTTCTACTGGGAATCTTGCTCCCCATTTCTCCAGTTTTCTCCCGATCACACCTGACTGCCTTCATAAATTTCTCCACCAATCTTCGAATATCTACGCAATTAATCTTCTTCTCCTTCTTCCTTTCATCAAATGTTTCTTATTTCCCTTGTTTTCGTAACCTTTCGTTCTCTCTTCCTTTTTTCTGCGTTTTTTTCCGCTGCTCTTTTTTTTCCGCATGCTCTTTTCGAGTTTAATACAAGGCATCTTCGACACGTTTAACTCGTTTAGTTTCGACACATTTAGTTTTGCAGTATAGATTTTCAGCAAAAAAGATCATAAAATGGGAGCAAAAAATGACCAGATGTTGTCAGTCAATCTGGAATGTCGCTTTCTTTTTCCCTCATTCTTATGTTGTTTTGTTTCAAGTTTTTCGCATGTATCTCTTTCATTTTCAATATGATTTTACGGTAGAATGGCCAGAGAAAATGGCTAGAAAACTAGAAGAGGATCGGAGGCAATTAGGGCGAAAATGAAATGGAGGAAGGTGGGCGTAATTATCAGCACTTTTTGGTGTTTCCCTTGAAGAATCAAACCTGGGTTCTTCAGAAGGCATGGAAACAAAAACATTCCCTCGATAATTATAGACGTTGAAACATTGAAAATGGTAGGTTCTATTTCAAATAAACAATTGGTGGCGCAACTGCGAAATTTGATTCTTCTCCTCTCTACTTTTATTATTTTCCATGCATTTTCTTTGATCTTTTCATCTTTGCCATTGGGATTTCCGAAAAAAATTACAGTTTTTTGATTGCAGTTTCTTGAAAATTGAGTCTGGAACTTCCCACCTGCAAGCTTTACGATCTCCCGCATTTAGACTTTCTTCATAAGAGCAATAAGTAGGAGTACAATGGAGCGCTCTTTAAGAGAACTCTGAAATCACTGAATCGTGATTCTTCACAAATAAGGCTAAAAAGAGAGACAAATGCACAATTCTGAGCATCGAGAGCCCAGTCTCTTTATTATAGATTTTCACACATTTCTGAGTTTTACGGTGAGCAATGAACTGTTTTACACAGCTGCTCTCAAATTCACTGACGACTTATTATATTAGGGTGCACCAGAGTAGAGTGGAATTGGATTTTGGGAACTCGGAATCCGGAAAACGAAAAACGGAAAAAAACATTTTTCACGGAATCTGGAATCCAGAAGACGGATTGAAAAAAAACGGCGGAATTCGGAATTCCGCCCTTCTCTGGGGTGCACCATCGAAAGTAAGGGAGCATATTCGCGCCAGCGCCCGCCAGCTTGCACGAACCTCGTGTCACCATACTTTTTGCGGTCCCTGTACTCTGTGCTTGCGACATTGCCAGACCAGTTCTGACTTTTATGCGAACAGGAATGGTGGACTTCTTCAGAGAATGTATCTTAAGATCCCGACAACCGCGCCCTTAACTTTGATCCAGACATCTTAGAAACTATCTCAAAAAACTGCTGAAAATGTAATTTCAGAGCTTAAAATGTGGAGTTAAATGCCAAAAATATAATAGTTGTGCTGTACAACATACCATTACTTATTTACAGTAATTCTAATGCGATGAGTTGGAAATAGAACGCCATTCGAAGCTCTTGTGATCCGGGTCGAAACGGGTCTGCCCCTCGGCTATTCCACTTCTCATTTTGTTAATAGTTTCAATTGTCATTTGCAGCCATTGCAATCCGTTTTTCAGTCGAAATTTCGATTTTATAAAAGGTCAGGAAGTCATGGACCGTGCACAGTTCGAATAGACGTTAAAGTTCTAGAAACCTTCTTGCTCCAACTGCTACATTAGAAAATTGTCGAAATTGCTGAAAAAGCGGTTTTTCAATGGTTTTGAATTCAAACCAACCAAATCTGCCATTAATTGAAAGAAAGCTCGTTTCAAAGGCATTCAATCAGTATGCAATTTTCTTTGGACACTAACCGCTCTCCCCATTATTCTGATTGAAGAATAAGACACTTGAATAGAGGAAGGGAGAGAACCGTCCTTTCGAAACGCTCCTTATTCGAATGTTTCCTTGAGACAATGCAACTACATGTCCCGATGGACACACGGAGAACTCCAACACGGATGGTGCAATCTAGTGGAGCCGGCTAACTCTGGAAAATGTTACACATTTCGCTTCATTTCCATCTATTTCCATGCATTCTTTTAGCCAATAGAACCTTCTTACTATGTGCAATTCCTAATCTCTGCTACTCTCCGCTCGTCTGTTTTACCACTGACATCCATATTGTTGGCTGTCGTCGTTGTCGCTTTCTGAAAATTTGATTTAGGAAAAGTAAAAAGAAGAAGTTCAACCGAGCGTGTTTTGCAGAATTTCACATTTTTCTTACAAAAGGTTTGCAAATCCTTTTTCTCAAGGAATAATCCGTTATTTCCAGGAATTTTTCTGAACATTTGCTTCTGAAAACTAAAAACGCCACGTCATTTTATCATTTTAATACAAAAGAGACAGTACATCTTGTATTGCGGATTCTTGAAATATCATAATTTCTGTACTGTGCCTCTACGACGACCATTTGGCCCATTAACGGGTCGACGGCGACGCAAACTGCCCTTCATCGTTTATTTCTCTTCTCTGTCTTCCTCATCTGATTGCCATTTTTGGTGTGAAGATGATGGATTACAGTACTAAACGAACATGCGACACCAGCGTCTTATTCATTTCTTTTTTGGGAAGACCTATACTTTTGCAATTGCGATTTCAAGCGTTTTTATTCGAAGAAATCTGAAATTTTTTTTTAAACTTTGCTTGTTGAGTTTAAATTCAGCTCATCGTCGGAGTTTTCCTTTTGACACGAAGATACAGTACTGATCATAAAAAATGTCCGCGGGCTTTTTTTTTGAGATAACTTTGCTGACACTGCTCCGATCGGTCTAAATTTTTTTGATAGTGTTAAAACTGGCCTGAGTAACATATTCAGTAAGTTGTTGCTTGTAAATATATATAGTTTTGGAAAAAATCCAAAATTTGAGAAAATCATGAAAAGTTCACTTTTTTGAAACTTTAAAAAACAATGCTAGGAACAGCAAAACTTCAAAATATCTAACCAAAATACGGTTTTAAAATGTTTAATACTTCGTTGGGTACCCTTTTGCATCGATAACAGCTTGGGAACGTGCAATGATGCAATTTCATTTTCTGCAAGTTGCCGTGAGGGTGTTCCGCAGCTACAGTAGAATTTTCACAACAAAATACCTGTTTTGAGCGTAGTTACCCCAAAAAAAGCCCGCGGACATTCTGTATGGCCAGTACTGTAAATAATTTCTTCTCACAAGTCCAAAAATCGTAATAAGAGCGCTGCAAACTGTATTTATGTTATATTGTCCAATCGGCAGACAACTTTTGCGGTGCTTCTAGAATTTTTTTAAAAATAAAACTCCACAAATTTTGTATAAAACTTTCCCTATACTTGTAGGAGATTTTTGAGAAATTTGAGCTAGATTGGTGAAAAATTTGTGGTAGATTTGTGAGAGACTTGTGCTAGAATTGTAAGAGATTTGTGCTAGACTTAGAAAAGATTTGTGCTAGATTTGTGAGAGATTTGTGCTAGATTTGTGAGAGATTTGTGATAGACTTGGAAGAATGTTGTGCTAGATTTGTGAAAAATTTGTGCTAGACTTGTAAGAGATTTGTGCTAAAATTGTGGGAGATTTGTGATAGACTTGGAAGAAATTTGTGCTAGGATTGTGAGAGATCTGTGCTAGATTTGTGAGAGACTTGTGCTAGAATTGTAATAGATTTGTGCTAGACTTAGAAAAGATTTGTGCTAGATTTGTGAGAGATTTGTGATAGACTTGGAAGAATGTTGTGCTAGATTTGTGAAAAATTTGTGCTAGAATTGTAATAGATTTGTGCTAGACTTGGAACAGATTTGTGCTAAATTTGTGAGAGATTTGTGATAGACTTGAAAGAGTTTTGTGCTAGATTTGTGGAAAACTTGGCCTATATTTGTTGTGAACTTGTGCTAACCTGCGCTAGACATCGCAGTTTTCAATACCAAACCAAAGTTCGGTGGGACACCTGATACTTAAAACAGTGTGCGAAGGTCAATGGTGAAACTGATCTTTATAAGCCTTATACGCATATTAAACAAGCAGTCTGATTGCCGCGCCTCCGACACTTCCGTCCAATGTGTTGCTCATTTGGGACAGTTCCCGACGAGAACTTCTCGTGACTGCCATATTCTCCTCTCATTCGATGTATCTCTCTCGCTCTCCTTTTCTCTTTTCGGAACCAACAATACATAAGTAACTCAATTTGGTACTTCTCTCTATCTCAAAATGCGCGAATTCTCTGCCTTCATCTTTCTCTCTCTCTATCGTTGCGCTCTTCCGTTTTCCGTCTCTCTGTCACCGTTTTCCTCTTATTTCACAAGTAATAACCACTATAAGTATTCAGTTTTATGTAAGTGGTTTCCTTCCCTTTATTACCCTTATTTCTGTGCTAGAAATACTATTTGAAACACTGAAAACGATGCAAACTTTCAGAAATTGTTTGCCGCATTTATGACTCCTTTGAGGGATATGGCGGAGGAAAACGTTGACATTTATTTCAAAATTCGTGCCTTAAATTTACATCTTTGTTATTCGCAGAAAACGTTGAAATGTCAGAAAGATAAACTTCTTACTTACTTCTTTGGGCCTTGCGGTCGTGGGCGATGGTGGTCCATCAAGTAGTCAGTCGATTTCCTCGATATATTGAAAATTCTTTTCGTTAGGGAAACGTTTATTGTCTCGAGAAACCCAGTCTTGTACCAGTTTTATCCATGTTCCGTCGATTCTTCACTGTGTCCTCCGACCTATCCTAATTTGCCTAGCCTTTTTGATGTAGTTAAATGGTTTCGCGACTTGGGAGGCTTTCTCATTGTTCCGTGAGCGCCATCTCCCTTTATCTCCTTTCTAGTGATGCATGCGTCAGACGAATTCTTTCAGCGAAGCTCTTCAGAAGGTTCCAGGCTTCTGATCCGTAAGTGAGCGCGGGAAGAACGAAGGGGCGCCCATGGTATTTCTGATGTTGGGGGAACGCAGTCCAGGATGGTCCGTCTGCTTCTGCGGAGTTCTGGCCAACGTGCCAAGGATACTCATCCACGTCTTCCATGGTTGTGCGGTGTTGTTATAGAGGATCATCGTGCGTGTTTCTCAATACTTTGGTTTTGTCAGTGTTTATTCTGCTGCCTACATTTTTGCACCTTCGGGCAGTTTTCTATTCCTGCGAGAGGAAAGTCGAAGCACGAAAAACAAGAGAGCGGCTGTCGGAGGAATTTGAAAAAAGTTGAAATGTTTTTTAAAATTCATGCTTAAAGCTTACAACATTTAAATCTATAGAAAACGTTGAGATGGCGGAATGTTAAACTTCTTGCTAAGGATTTCACGAAAGACGAAAACAAAAAGTCGTCTTTCGTCTCGTCTGCGTTCGTCTTACTCAAAAAAAGTTGTGTACTGTGCACACAATGTATTTTACTAGGCAAACACAATGACTATCTGCCAGCGTTGCGCCAGACGAAGACGAGACGAGACGGTCTTATTTCGTCTTTCTTGCCGAATTCTGGACGTTTTCCGATCCTCCAAAAAATCCTTGATGGCTTCATTCAAGACCTTCTTGAAATTCTATGATATTCCGCTATCATTCGTCATTGAACATACCGTAAGACTTGTATTAGTGGATGAGCTCTCAATATTATTGAAAGGCTCTATGGATCTTCGAGCTTTTTTTGTTCGTTTGCTTTCCGACAAACCGCAACACATTTTAAAATGTCGAAAAATGCCTGACATGTTTCTGCAATTTTAATGAGAATAAGCAATTAAAACAATTAAAAAAAGCAAAAATTTTGAAAATATAATTTGTGCGTCGCGGTGTTTGCATACAAAAGGCTATACCGTAATCTGCAATAAATAAATATTTATTTTGAAATCGCAATATTGTTACTGTGCGAGAAAGGAAACGGCCTGCTTTTTTTGCTGAATTTATTCCCGGAAACCCCCAAAGAAACGCTAAAATTTGAAGCACAATAAATATGTTTTCGTACTGATTTAAAAGAGCACAGGCCACCGCTTCACTCTTTTCCTGGCGTATTCGCTAGTGGCAGACTCGCCTTTTTCCAGACAGACCGCAAATATTTTCATCAAAATTGCAGTTCTAATACAAGTCTTACAGAGTATTTCTCAGTTTATTAATGCCTTATCCTCTAGATTAAAAGGCGTCCACGAATGACGAAATAAGACCGGCTCGTCTCGTCTTTGTCTTGGATTCGTCTGACGCAGAGACAGACATTGTGTCGGCACACATGCACAACTTTTTTATTGAGTAAGACTAATTCAAGACAAACTGAAAGACGAACGAAGATGTGACCAAAGACGGCTTTTTGTTTTGCTTTTCAGAAATCATGGAAATGTTTTATAGAAAACCGTTGAATTCTTCCAAAAACTACCGTAATCCTAATATCTACTTAATTATTATAGCACCAGAGAAGGGCGGAATTCCGCCGTTTTTTTCACTCCGTCTTCCGGACTCCAGATTCCGTGAAAAATTTGTTTTCCGTTTTCCGAATTCCGAGTTCCCAAAATCCAATTCCGCCCTACTGAATAGCACCTATGAAAGCTGCTTTGTTCCTGTGAGTAACGTCAAGCTGATGTTTAATCGGATTGAGTTTTTTTCTAGAACCAAACTCCCGCTCATTATAAGAATTCTGTTATGTAATTCTAAAAGTTTCCCACATTCCAAATTCGATTCCTGCAGAGGAAGTGTCATTTTTCATCGATTTCCCTCTCATTTGGCCGTTTTTTCTGTGCGAACCCCCGGAGAATGATCGACAATGATCCACATTGGCCGTAGAGGAATTCACAATTTTCTACTCTTTTTTTTCCTATTTCATCTTGACCTCGAAGCAGTGTCACGTCTACATTATTTATATATTTCTATTTGGGATTCATTAAGTATTCTCTAGTAAAAGTTTTAGAAATTATAACATTTTTGAGGGAAACCTTGAAATTTTAAAACGGAGATGCTGAAAAACAACAGAAAGTTGTTTAATGTTAGCAGCCACTAGAAAAAAAATTACCGAGAAATCCGCTTCACGGTGCTGTTCTATCATTGAAAGAAAAATGAATAATTTTTTAAATTAATGTTTTTTCAAGAAATAATTTTTTTTTAACTTTCAAAAAAAAACAATTGCTACGAAGCTGCACTTTGTTCCATTTTTTTCAGAATTATCATCGGAGTCCTCGAGATTTGCGGAGTCTGGAATTTTTTTGGAAATTAACACGCGAACACTGCGAATTTTTCGGAATGATGAATGTAATATTTCACTTTTAATGCGTATGGTTTTAAAGGAACATCGCGCAACGAATACACTATGAAATTAATATTTTACTCAGATTTTCACAATGAAATTGCCTTCGCATCACTGCGTAATGCGTTAACGAGTCTTACTGCTGCCACGCAACTGCCACGAAATACGGCTCTAAAATTAGAAATTTTCGATAAACCGGGCGAAAAAAATTATTGCGTGAATAAACATGGCAACACTCAAAAATTTCTCTAATAAATACTTACTTAATTGATCCGTCAATCGCTTGTGTAGGCGATGATGCTCCATGAGGTGATCAGATGATTTATATATAGATGATGATCTTTGGCGATAGTGGTCTCAAAATTTTTTCAAGAAAATTGAAGAAAAAATTGAAATTTAAATTAAGTGCAATTAGCCAGGTGCGATGTTTGCGCACATATACCTACCGTATATCACTTTGAATGAAAAAAAAACATTTATAAATCACCTCTTCATTCAACACGGCTGGCTTCTGATCTTATTTTAATGAATTTCGGCTCGTTTCAGCCGAAAATAGAAATATTTAAAGCAATAAGTCAACTGGTTGTATATAATAATTCTTCCCATTGCGTGATCGCTATTTGCAATCATAATGCTAGAAAATTCAAAAAAAAGAACGCTAAAGCCATTATTCCTCGGTGGTCTCCTATTGATGTCGTTGCATTACTGTCTCCGCCGCATAACTTTTCGGGCTCCATTAGAGCTCTTCGTCTAGTATGCGTTTCATGACATTAAAAAAGGGAACACTGCTGATTTCTGTTCATCGGATCCCTCTCCCGCTCTCCGTATTTCCTCTGTTTACCCTCTTCTCTCATCTGCTTTTTAGTGATATTTCGGTGCTCTTTTCTGTGTGAGCTTGTATTTTTCGGCTTTTTCGGCTCTTTTCTTTATACTTTTTCTTCTTTTCCTTTTCTCCGTTCATATCATGTTTCCCTTTTCCGGACAATGACCGAAAAGCTAAATGGCAGAATTTGAGAATCATCATTTCTTTCTCTATTTTTTTCGCATTTTTGAGTCAAATTACATTATCGTTGATTAGAGAATCTTTTAGTATTCGAAGCAGTTCGATTTTAAGAAATTAATATGCATTATGGCTTAAAATTTGACAAACTTGAACTTAAAAAAGCATCGAAAAGATCACGGAACCTTTGAAAATAGACATCAGGTTAATAGTTGTGCTTAGTTCGTTAAAAATTTAATTAAAATAGACATTGCGTGATTTCTATTATAACTATAATTAAAATCTCTGAGCTTTAATCTTTCTGAATCTTATTAGCTACGATAAAAGAGTTTAATAGTCTAATAGCTGCAAAAACAGTTGCTCAATAGGCAGTAAATGTCTTATTAATGCTTATTAATTCAATTGAAGAAAGGGGGATAATCATGTCAAATTCTGTCACTGTTAATAATAAATAAGATTTTGAGCATCATCTTTATGTATATTATTTTATTTTTCTAGGGGATCATTTCAAATATTATGAAATTTTCTAACAAAAAACAAACAGATACAACTTGGGTTACGGTACATCTGGAAGGCGCATAGCAATGTTTTGTTTTGCATCTCGAGTGGATTTGTTGAGTATTTCTTTACTCGGGGAATAAAACCCAGGTTTGCTGTGCTCCATAGTTATAGTTCTCAAAAATCGAATGTTTGTTGTCGCGATGCGTTGGGAAGTCAGCTACAACAATATCTTGAACAAGTCTCCACAAGCCTTAGATAAAACCATTCCTAGACTTGTCAATCTTCAAAGTTTGGCCTAGAATTGTGAGAGAATTGTGATAGACTTGTGAATCTTCAAACTTTGGTCTAGAATTGTGAGAGAATTGTGCTAGACTTGTAAAATTTCAAAGATTGGCCTAAAATTGTGCTCGACTTTTGAATCTTCAAAGTTTGGTTTAGACGTGTGAGAGAATTGTGCTAGACTTGTGAACCTTCAAAGTTTGGCTTAGAATTGTGGGAGAATTGTCCTAGAAATGTAAAACTTCAAACTTTGGCCTAGAATTATGAGAGAATTGTGTTAGACTTGTAAAATTTCAATGTTTCGCCTAAAATTGTGAGAGAATTGTGCTAGACTTGTGAACCGTCAAAGTTTGGCCTAGAATTGTAAGATAATTGTCCTAGATTTGTGAAATTTCAAACTTTGGCCTAGAATTGTGAGAGAGTAGCTGAGTTTTTCTTTTTTTTTTTGTTTTTTCATGATACCACGCGTTCATAATTTTTAAAAATTTTTCTTGATGGAAAAGTGGAAAAATGCAACTATTTTGCACTATTTAAAGGATGCAGACATGACTTTTATAAAACAATGATATTCGGCCCTTCTAGCTGTTCTGAATGGCCGTCTGAATGAGCTCAAAATGAATTTGATGCTCTGCTCTCTGCTCATCTTGAGAGAAACTTTCATTTGTTTCTCATTGCAATTGCAATTTCATTAAAACGATAGGGGGGGGGGGGGCGGCTGGCATTCATTTTTCAAGTTTTTCCGTGAAAATTTCAAAGTTTTTCAATGGAAATACATGCAATTGAAATGCTTCTAGAAAGCATTCAACTTGAAAGATGAGCTGTATTCTTTCTCAATATCAGTGTCCGATTAGCGACTGTGTTTGCTTGTATTCTCTGCTTTTCTTTCCACTCCTCTTGCTCCAGTTGCTCTTTACTCTTCCGAATCGTCCGTTTTTTGTGTTGCTTTTCCATTGCCCCCCCCCACCGTCACTTGCCTGTTCATTTCTATAGTGGCGTCTACTTGCCTACGTCTGTATATCTTCTTTTATATTTCCGCTTTTTCCTTCGTGTAGAATTGGTTCTTTTTTTCAGAAGCAATATACATATATGACAGTGCTTCGACATGAAACTTTCATTTCAAACGGAATGAGGAAAACGATATTGGTTTTTGGAAAAGAAGTTGCCCTCCCCCCCCCCCCCCCACACAACCCCATTCTTTGTAACCATTTTCGAATCGTCTATTTGCTCGACGATTTGCACACTGTTTTCTCTCACTTTCTCTATTATTCGTGCTCACTGGAAGATCAGTTCTGATGAGCAAATATTGAAAAAAAATTACTGTTCCATTTTTTTCATTTGGGTACAGTAGCTGCTTAAACCTTTCGATCGGAGACTGTCATTTGTTAATACTGTGTACTTACCTACTATAGGAGAGTAACGAAAATCGATGTGCTCCAACCTACCTGTACCAGTTGATGTTTTATACGATGGTTCATGAAGAAGTTTAGAGCCATCTTGCGATGCTCTTTTTATTAGAGTCATCCTTATTTTTGGACAAATTTAAAGAGCCTTTTTCTTTGGCTCATCAAAACTTGGAGCTTGGTTATACTGATACCAAAAGGTTACCAAGAGATGGCGCACAGTTTAGTACACGAGGCTTTGTAAGAACTGATCTTCCTCTTTTTTTTTTGAAATGATAGAAAATTGGAAAAAAAAGTCCTGAGATTGCTCGAGAATGCGTCCATTTCTGATTTCAGTGAATCCATTATCGAAGTCTATTACTCCAGAAAGCCCAATTAACACTTAACGATTGAAATGGGTTAAACGAGGTAAGCCTCGAATAGTTTGTAAATTGAAAACTTGGATTCGTCCGTAGATTGTCGTAGAACATGAGGTCGTGTGTATCGTGGGTCGTGGTATGCACACGTGATGCTGCAAATGACGGTGATATTTATTTCATTTTCATCGTAAGAACTTTCTGCAGCACTAACTTCCTTTTACAGCGTCATTTCATTTACAATAAATCTGTCTGTAAATCACCGAAATTTGCTGTAAAATTAGATGGAATAAAATAATAAATATAAAGACAAAATTAACCTCACGAGTTCGAACTTAAGCTCCTTCATAAAGTAAATGACAAACCCATTACCAGTTACTCTAATCACGCACACTGCATTTTTAAATTGAAGGGCAATATAACACTTTTGTTCCACTTGTTTTAATTTTTCAGTTTTAGACAACTAACTATTTTAGTGGGCCATAGCTTTAAAATCGAGAGTTTAAGGTATTCTATTGTGTCTGAGAGCTTCACACTTTCCCCTTAAGCGAATCTTATCAAATACAAAAATTTCATTTCTAACTCCCTTTAATGAGCACTTAGTAAGTCAGTTCTGAAACGAGTCCAGTGCTTTGGTGTCTTAGATTTTTGTACGTTTTTTCAAAAACACATTGAAGATTCTCAATAGATCTTATTAGTTGAAGTTAGGAAAAAGAAGAAAAACAGAAAACGAAAACAGAAAAAAATGTCGAAATATTCAAAAATCAAAGTTAACGAACCGTAGAAATTTCGTTAGATTTTTGATCACCGTGGGCAACGGAAGAAGTTGAAATAACTTTGTCAGGCATTTCGTTCGACTAGGATTGGCTGTAAGTCTAGTTTTAGTCTTCATCCTTCGTCTGGAACAGTCTGAAATTCTCTGCTTTTACTCCCCTTTCGTGTTTCACTTCAGTCGAAATCAATTTACAGAAGCACAAAATAAAAGTATAGGAAAACAGAGGTGAGGTTAGAGCCAGTATGTTCCATTTCCGTGATGCTGAAGAACTAGCCAGCTGCGCCTTGAAAAATAAGAAATATCTGATTTCATCAGTCTTCTCAAAAAACGTGACAATAAAAAGAACATGCAATGGTTTGTTCGTTTGACGATTTCAGCATTCTTGATGGGGTGGCTCCAAATTTTATTTTAATTAAAGAATTTATATAATAGCTAACACGATTTTCTTTCGATATTCTATTAATTCAGTTTCAACCTTATTATTTATGCCTTTTTTTGTTGAAATTCATGAAATATTATTTGAATTTATTTTTTTAATCAGTCCCCATCTCGAATGACAGCCTAAATCTCTAGATTTGCAAAATCTAATCATCAGATGAGAAGCCTTCTTATTGCTGTTGAGAGACTGCCAATGCAGATGCGCTCTGTTGACTACTTGGCCTAAAATACTTGAATTTCTGCTTGTTTATACGCTTTCAGATGCGTCATTTATGCAGAGATGCGTGAGTCTTTAACAGATATTTCCAGAATTTAAGTTCACGTTCATCTGAAGTCATGTAAAACAGCTTTTTTGCAATGCAACGTGCTTTTTTGGTGTAGTAATTTGCAAGAATTTTGTAAAATTGCCGTGACGTCTAGCTCATGGATAATAGAACTGCAAGTTGCCTTATGCTTGCCGATATTTCTATCTGTAAATATGCAGAATGCCGATGCGACCGCAGCGCGCTTTCATCAAAAAAGTGATCTAACATCGGGTGAGCTCAACCTGGCGACCCTTTCTCACGTTCTTCGCACATGACCATCCTTTCATTTTAACCTCCCCTCTACCCTATCCCAATTCCATTCGGAACACTAAAAGTTTTCAACAAATTTTATGATCTTCTTCCATCCGTCTCGCCCATCTGTCCACATCCTGATTTATTGTGTTTATTCGTCTCGAATTTCGCTGTTTCCCGCTGAAAGAACAGCTGTTTCTTTTGCTTTCATTTCCCCATCCATTCCAGATTTCATCTCTGCTTCTTCATTTCTTTTTTTGACTCGGATCTCGTCGTCGACACAAAATATATCTAAGAATCAAAAAAGTTTTTGAGAGAGAAAACTGTCTAGGTTTGCATCAAGTGTTTGCTCTCATTTTCCGCAATGACTATTGGCTAGTGCCCTTTTTTTGGCCGTATTTCAAACATTGATCGCTAAATGTTACAGTAATGTTCTTAAAATGTTCTTTGTGCTAAAAAATGTGCAAAATAATGATTATTACATTGTCCAGTAATGCGATTTATCATGGATTTGTGCTGAAAATTGGTAGCAGTAGGCTTGAAATTTCAACTCTGATTCGATTGCGCATTTGAAATAAATCGATAAAACGAGATTCTCAAAATCATGAAACGAAAATGATGACCCGTGACAAACCGGGAATGCCGGCTCTTTGTATTTTTTCGAAATTCAATGGTTGACAGTGAAAAAAAAACAAGAATTTTAGAGTTTATATAAATAACAAACATTTTGAAAATCTAATTTTGAAGCAGAATTCGTAGAGGCCGCTTCAGGGCTTCTAGCGCGCTGCACAATTATAATTAACTACCTTTTCTTATAAAGTACACCGATTTCAACAATTTCAGAGCTCCTTGGAGCCATCATTTTGATTTTTGAAACAAATGACGAGTGCTACCGTTCAAGGCCGTGTTGCTGCGCCTCGAAGAAGCGCTCGGAAAACTGAAAATCTTGATAAGACTTCCCGAGGATGCCGGATTCTTCTTATGTCTCCATCATTATATCTTCTGCGATCATTGCTTTTTCATCTTATATTTGCGTCTACGTGTCACACAAATGAAAAATGACCGAAACATGTGCTCCTCCCCTCTCCCCCCCCCCCCCAAAGTGCCTCCGCGAAAGTGCACAATAAACGAGGAAATTGGTGAAAAGAGACTAATTTATCGACTAGATAGACAGACATCTACCATTCGGATGCAATTTCAGAGAGAACGAGAGATGGAGAGACTTAGAGAAAGAGAGAGAGAGGGGGGACTGGGTAGTCACATGCATTTCCAACTAATTATAGTTCTCCATTCTTTTACTAATAGATGAATTGGTGGTTGAAGAAAATAGCGAAATAAAAAAAAAAAACGGACATGCTCTTTGGTCGTTCTGAGCTCCGCTCAACCGCATCTCAAAGCTTCAAAAATGCGTCATGCTTCACACTTCTCAGGTGTTTCAGCTTAGTGTAAACAATTGTCACTTTTGAAGGCAGCTTGAATATCGTAGAATTTCGTGCCCTACTATTAAAGGTTGCTCGTGCACTTTTTGATGAACTTTTGTTCATTTTACTGCCTTCATTGCATTTTAAAAAGATCTGGTTTTTCAGAAATTCTCAAAATGCATTCCTCCATTTATTTTTTGTGAATTTCAAGTACACCTCTTTTTTTGCTATTTCCAGCTTTTTATTATTATATCTGAAATTTCTGAAAATCAATCATCAGTATGATTCAGTTTTACTCGAGTTCCCATTTGAAAACTTGTTTTCTCGATGCCCAGCACACGTGACTTCTATGACGTCATTCCAATAATAGGTAGCGTGGGAAGCCAGTTTGAATCCCTGAAAGTGCAAATGAGCGACGTAGTAGACGTCATAGTGATTGTTGTGTGTTCCGAATTCAAGTGAACTGCTGAAATGCTCATAAAATGGTGGCATCTGTTCGCGAGCATATGGGCTTCGAGAGAAGAGTACATCGAAATGGTCTTGCGACGATCATTTTCCGATTGCCGGCAGATGATAGTGGTAGGGCTTTAAAGATGGACAGTATATTGATTCTCTTGTAGCCTATTGCTCCAGACCTTCTGTATACCCGCCAGCGGATCCTATTGATTCTCAGAACTTCCATTCCTATCATTCTACCAGAGACCAGAGTAGGGCGGAATTGGATTTTGGGAACTCGGAATCCGGAATCCGGAAAATCCCGATTTTCAAGATTTCTGACTATTTGAGAACAACGGAAAATTCGCTAAAAATGCTGAAAATTATTGAAAAATGAAGATCACTCAATATTGGGAAAACTTGTGAATCACTGCCTTTGCCGCAATAATCACTTTTTCTCAAAATTATTGAAAATTTTGTGAATAATGAATGAAATATTCATTTATTTCAATAAATGCTGAAATTTGGAAAATGGGTGCCAAGGTGCGTTACCGTCGATGGTCCGCAGACGGTCCGCGTTGGCCCGTGCTACTTTGTCCATTTAGACGTGAAAGAAAAGATTAACACATGAATCCGTCGCCCGAATCCTTCGGGCAGCGCATCGGCAGTGTATAGTTTTTGCGGCATTTATATGGTATTTAGGAATCATATTCCAGAAAAATAACAGATTAACCTGGAAACGGAACTTAAAATTTACATTTTTATGTAGGACCTACCATAGAATATCTTATTGCCATCCCTCATGATCACTGCTTCTTATTTTCTTTCACATTTTTTATGCATTATTGGGTATTTTTAGTTTTTCTGGCTCCTTCTTCTCGATTGACTTATTCAAGTTTTTTATTTTGCACGGAAATACGCCAATTGGCTCACTTTCTTCCAGAAAAAAAAGAAGGAAGTTCAAAGGAAAACACACAAACACTTAGCCTTCTGTTCCGCTAAAATTGAAATCCAATTTGAAATTTCTTCTTTTTCTTTAGTTTCCAATCGCGTGAAGTGAAGTTCTTGAAAAATCTTCAATTTTTCTTGATTAAAATGACTCTGGGAGCTAGAATTACTTCCTATACACTTCCTGTACTTGCTGAAAAAGCAGAGAAAACTAAAAATTCGAAAAGAAATGCTTAATGTCGCCTTCGCCTCCTGATATGAGATATCATGGAGCATGGCTTTTTTTCTGAACGCTGCTAGGCCGTCAAACTGGCTTCAAACTTTCGAGAACAAAAAAAAAACGAATGGAGGAGAATCGTAAATCTCGAGAGTTTCAGGTCTTCACCTAAATAGTTAAGTTCTGAAACAAATACAATGAAGTGTCAGGATTGGCATCTGGAAACACGTTTTCAGACAACAAAATACAAGTCTGGAAAGCGAAAGCGAGATGAAGCATTTCAATTTGAATTATCATTAAAATTGAAAGTGGAAACTCTGGAAAGTTAACCCAAGGCTTTATCTGCTTTTCAGCAGATATGGAAAAACTGAAAATGAGAGAGTAATTTTACAGAAGAAATTCAAGGTCTTCTACCCCTTTTTCCGTATCTGGGATATCTGGGATCTGCCGATAGTTTTCTCGCGATCTCATGAATGTTAACTTCCAGTTTAACTTCTATTTTACAGCAGTATCACCTGCAATTCCAGTTTGAAACAAGACTCCCTAGATCTCTCAACCCATTCAGAGTCATTAGACGAACTTCCATTACGGTATGATATGATCATAACTTCACCAAGTCACTCCTACGTTTTCCACAGCTTTTCCGCTGACTCCCCCCCCCCCTTTGCCACCCCTTTCATATCGCCGCGTGTCCTCTTCAAAACCGGCCGTCCCCCCTCTCATGCACACCCCCTCCCCCCATCCTTCCTCCAAATAGCTTGATAACAGATGTTCTCCAATTTCCTTGAGACTTTTTTTTCCGGGGAAAGGTATTGCTATCAGCGGTTACGCTTTTCGCTTTATTTGCTTCTCGTTTGATCTTTGATTAGCTTGCTTCAAAATGGCAACGGAAAAGGCGCAGGTGGTCATCATTTATTATTTGAATCATAGAATATTCTGAAAGAATCTTCAACAAAATGTAGGCTAACATTACCATAGGGTTTATGAGTTTATTTATTTTTGATTTTTTCCGTTTTTTAATAGAAAAAAAAACACGGAAAAAACTCGCTTTTTTCTATAAAAAAGCCCGAATTTACATTTTTATAAACCGCTGTCTAGTTGTAGGTTGACTCCTCACTTCTTTTAATCTTAACAATTGATTAAAAAAAAAAATAAAAAATTCACACAAAGCAACAGCAAAAATCCTAAAAACCAAGGATAAAAAACTTAGCTTAACTTATCAAAACAAAACTTCCTCCTTTGTGTTTTTTCGCGCCGCCTGCCCTGACTCTGAGTCCAAAAACACATCAGTATCGCGCCCTTGGCGCCAACTGCAACATGTAGATCAAGGAGATCGGCAGGTCAAAAATGACTTTTGGCTTTGAGGATTTTGATGTCTTTGATCTACAAACCGGGCAATAACCCGACAGTCTTACTGAAAATGTCAAAACGGAATATTGCCGAATTCGTATTTTTTAGTTTGAAGATTCAGCACCCAGCGCTGAAGCACCAGAAGGAACGGAAGATGGTTACATGGAAACTGTCTCCATCTGTTGTTGAAGTGATTTTCCTGGTGAAATTCAGCGAAATCGTCCAAGTTTCCGTATGATCTATGATCACTAACGCCCTCCGTTATTTGTATCCAACATATTCATCCATTATGTTCCGCATGCAATAATACATAGTTGAGTAACAATTGACTGTCATTTGTACGGCAAAAGAATTCCTCCCTCCTCTCCCTCATTCTTTCATCTTTTTCAACCAAAAATGATTTACAAATAGTCGTGCTGTCGATGTCCCTACTCATCTTCTCTCTTCTCCCTTTCCCCACCCCCTCACCCCTTTCTCTCCATTTTCAACAAGTTCCTGTTCACCTCGCTTATCCAATAATCAGACCTCACCTCATCACATCAGAACACGGTGTTTCGAGAATCACGTGGTCTGAAGCCCACGTGTCCATTCCTCCCATCGTCTATGCCTCGCCATTCTCTTCGTCTGTTTCGCTTTAATTCGCTGTGAGAGACTGTTCAAGAGAGAAGTGTCCTCAACCGTCTTGGCATCATTCCAACTGCTGATTCGTTTTCTCTCCTTTCCATTTTTTTGAAAGTAGCGCCGCAAAGTTTGTCTAAAAGTGAAACGTGTGAGCGATGAGTGAGGATTCAAGGTTACGTGGTTGATGCTATGCGTTTCATCTTAACGGGTACAATCGAATCCATTGAGGATGGTGGTCACTGGTGGTTAAATACGTTTCATACTGTACCACTGATTTCTGGATATTTCAAACGATATTCTGATACTATCCTCTCGCGAGATCTTTAACATTTTAAGTGAAGGTACCTATTAGTCCCGTTAGATAGGAATACGGTAGTTTCATAAAATGAATGAGTTATTTCTCAATCTTACAAGAAAATGCTCGGTGCAAACTTCATTTTTTTTTTTTTTTTTGAGGTAGTCGATTTCATTCTAGTGTCAAGTAAGACAGTTTCACACTAATTTTCACTTTTCCATTCTGACTTTTTTTTTTTTTTTTTTTTCATTTCCCCTATCTGAGCATTTTTTCAGTAGTATTCTCTTCAATGAGCTGCAGAGACACTCTAGAAGAACGCTGCCAACTTGAAAAATGTGGTTTTAGGCGCGCAGATTGCACACAGAAGGATTCATAATATTTCAGCTTCCGATAACTGATTTACAGAATCTTAAATGTAGGCAAGTCAAACTTGAAACCCGCTTTTGGTGTATTCTGTAAGTGGGAATGGTGCCGTTGAAAAAAGTCAAAGAAGTGGATTTGTAGATCAAATGAGGAATCAATACAGTTAACTCTAAAAGACCATGTTGTAAGATATGAGAGATTCCATAGAAAAAGCACAAAATTTCAGTTTTTCAAAAGCTGCATCTTGAAGCTACTAGCGTCAAAAATGAAATTGACTGAAATTCCTGGCTTTAACAATGACAAACTGGAAATGTCTCATTTGTTTAGTTGGCAATGTTTTTCTCCACTCCCAGGAAAGCCTGCTGTTTTCAGTTGCTTTCATTTTAATTGGCTATGAGCAGTCGGGCCGCAGCCATCCTCTCTGAGACAATTTTCAGAGCTTTTCAGCTACAACGAGCTCCAGTTAGACATTTTCAACTAAAATCTCCATTTTGCCTTGCCCATTGTGCCCACTAATCGATTTGAAACAAGACTCCTTTCATGTTTAGATGACCTTCGTATGAAGCAAGGCGCGTTAGGAAGAAGGACGATTTGTTGTAGCTTAACTCCCTTTAAAATTGTTAGGAACACGATGCACCGCTTAGAATTACAAGCGCACGTTTAGGAACCAGAGAAAGGGGGGGGGGGGAGGCGAGGAGGCTACTGTTTCCTACGGTAACTTTCTCAATAGAAGCTCTCGAGCATTTGCATATGAATCCTAATCCTGACGTTTCTCTTTGTCAATGCAAATAAAAATTTCTTCGGCTCTATGTCTCCTCCATCTATTTCTTCGTTTCCTCACTTCTCCGAGGACTGCCACAGTTCAAAGTTCAATTTTCAGATCTACCAGAGCAATGCTTCTCCTCAGCATCATCATTGCATTCATTCATCTACGTTTTTTTACACTTCTTGTTTCCATTCAGAATGTAGAGCACTGCTCCTCCCCCCCCCCCAACCAATTCCGGCTCTGGAACAAAAGACGGCAAGTCGTTCTGATGCCTACGTCTCTTCCTCATACACTCATCTTTGCGGCCTTCTTTCGCTTCAACTCATTCTCTTTCTCTCGCATTTTTTCCCCATTTTTTCAGTTGGTCCTCATTGCGCGGAGAGCAGCAGCGCCATCCGGAGCCAATGAGTAACATTCTGATGAGCGCTTTTTCCTCGTGTTTTCAGACATTTATGGGGAGATTTATGGTGAAGCGTTTGGCGGGCGGGGGGAAGCTCGCCCGTTCGCATCAATGGGTCTCATGCATTTTGAATTTTTCCAATTCCCTCGAAAACTGAATCTTCTTGAACTCTCCTCTTTGTTTTTTCCTGAATTTCCGGATATTATAATATAACCTACCGGACGGTCCTAGGTGAACAGCCCGCCCTCTCCTATTCCCTCTCCAATTTTGCAATTTGTCTTCATCTTTCACTTCTCGTTTCTTTCTTCGAAAGAGAAACACGGAGCAAAAAAGAAGCGTGGATTCTTGAAAAGGTGCCGTCCATTTTCTCCTCACCTTCTGCGTGCACCTCGAGTGAGGGGTAATAAGAAACGACGGATTCGACGGGGGGACGGGGAGGGAGAACAAGCGACAGATGGCCCAGCAAATGCTTCTGAAATTGCATTTGGCTGCTGAAAAATGGGTTGAAGATGTTAATGATTTTCAGTTAACCTTTTTTTTTTGATGATTCGCAGAAATTGGATCACCGGAAAAGTGCCACTTTATTTAGTTTTCATGCGTATTTTTTCAGTTTCATTCTTTGAAATTCAGTAGCGTAATCTAGTAAATTTAAAGCTTGACTTTACGGGAATACTTTTAAAAAATCCATTTAAATTCTGAAATCTGAAAATGTTGATTTCAACAATCATGCAGCTTTGTCTAAATTTTACTTCCGTTTTTCTCTGAGCATCATCTGAGCAGGGTCTTGTTTTCCTTCGTATATTTCTCGATTCTGTGTTTTCCGCCTTCGACGACGTCATCAACTATTCTGGAACGCTTGAGAAACTCGATTCGAGACCCAGAAACATGATATTACGGGGATCCACGAACTCCTTGTGAGTTTTTGTTTCATTGCAGCGAGAGGCGCAGACTGGTTAGAGCCAACTTTTCCAATGAATTCTGGCAGACGAAAATCCCACGGACCCCCCGTTGAGTCGGAAGAAAAACGGCGGGATATGAAAAGAAGCCGAGAGAATAAGATTGAGTGGACAGGTGTCCGTAGGTAATTCTGACTGGTTATGACCCTGGTTATTGGCCATCCATGTTATTTTCCGAGTTTCGTGTTTCAAATTCAGAAGGAACCACTTGCGGGGGAAGGAGGAGAGGGAGCTAGATGCATCAAGGAAATATTTCGAGCCACCGGTTTACCATTGCATGTAAGACAGGGGACTTGGAGACCTTCACAATGCTCCGTAATAGATAAAAAACAAAACAACGAAGCAATTGGTAAATGCTTGCTCTTCCAGATCCATCAAGTTTCTGATTTTCTTCTCGCAGCGGTATTAATATTTCTGGAGCAACGGAGCAACTTGTGATTAAGGCGTCTCGTCTTTGTCTTGTCTTGAATTTGTCTGACATGCGTAAGTCTTGCGTTTATTGCGTAAGACGAATGCAAGACGAACTGAAAGACGACTTTTTGTCTTCTTCTTTCGTTGAAGACTTTCTTGTGATATAACTTTTCAATTCAGCGGTGTCGCATTTCGACTTATTTCGACTTTCGGCGCTACTTATGTAATATGATTTTTGCTGCAATGACCAAAAACTCTGAAAATGAAGAGACATAATCATTAGAGAGTAAAATTCCGGTTGATCAGGTGACTGCTCTGCAGAAGAAAATGGGCGAATCTTTACTTTATTAGGGGCTTAGTACTGTACTCTTAAAGGCGCATTAGCAAATTTATTAGTGAGTCTCGAAAGTTTTTAAAATTCTTTTTTTTTCGCGATTCTTCGTCGAAGCATCTTCGATGCTCTTCCTAATTCTCGGGCGTTTTTTTTGTAAAATACGTTGTATGTGTGCTCCATCCGATAGTTAAATACTCCCCCAAAAACCTCCAAAACCAATCAGACAGTTAGTTCATCGTCGGGCATCAAAATTGAAGAAAGCAACAGCTGTGGCACTTTCTATTCTTGTCAAACACTCATCATTCTCGCTGATTTCTTATCGCTCATATTTTTCACCTTCACTACTCCGTTTTTACTAATTTTTGCTCCGCAAAACCGCAGAAACTCGTTGATATTTTCACGATTTCTCTGTCTATTTACACGTTCTGTCACAATTTCAGCGTTCATAACGAATTCGATACGCCGCCAATGCCATGATGACGCTCGAACAAAAGAAAACAAATAGAAAAGAAAACAATAGACAAAGAAAAAATAGAATCTGAAAATGATCAATTTTAAAACAAAACGAGCACAATTGAAAGGTGTGTATGATATTTGCCGTTACTTTCAATTCTTGTTATCAATAACTTTTGAATTTCAAAATATTGGGAATCAACTGATACTGATACTGATACCGTTCTGGTGTCGTGTGCAAATTTTCCTGAAAACTAGTGATTTTGATTATATCAAAATGTACTCTGAAAGGTTTTAATCTCAATGCGAAAATTCTATGAGAGCATCGAATTTCAGTTTTTTTTAGCTGCGAATGCTTGAATAGAGTCCAATAGAGCCAAAACTATTTTTTCTGAAAATGTAAAATTAATATTGCATACTCTTCCGAAACCTTGCGGATCTGCTTATTTTAGAATCGAAAATCTATAATTTTTCTTCAAATTTTTGTAGAACTTCTATAGCTTCTTCTTTTCTTTTTCTAATTCTTAACGTTTTTAAAATGAAAGTTTTTCGAAATTTCTGATAGAAAACTCATAAAATTATACTTTCAAAAATGAAAGATTTCCTGTAAAAAGCTGAATAGTGCAATTGCGCATTTCGCCTTGTTTTCATTATTGCTGAGCCATTTTTTTTTGATAAACTCGTGCTCTAGGCAGGTACGACGATATTGTCAACAGTAAGGCTTCCATTTGGGCGAAATTTCGGCCGTCTCGTCTCATTTTCGTCTTGAATTTGTCTGACGCAGTGTGTCGACAACTTTTTTATTGCGTAAGACGAATGCAAGACGAACAAAGACGGCTTTTTTTCTTCGTCTTTCGTGGAAGCCTTAGTCAACAAGAAAAATGTGCAAAATCTGATTGCTGACATTTTTTCAGTGGATAGTGCTTTGATATCTCTAATAGTAACTGAGATATACCAACTGAAATTGGCTTTTATATGGTATATTGCTATAGTGCAGACAGATAGTACAGGTAGCTTTGTGTGCTCTTCTATTCGAATTCAAGTGAAATTCTATTATTTCGAAGCAAAAAAGGCAATAAATCAGTTAGCACCCCATAATTTCCCGATTCCTCATTCATTTTCTATGGGCCCTAAAAGTGTGTATCAGCCAGCTGCAAGGGTAGGATTCGCATCTGCTTCTCTCGGAAAACTCTCGGACTCGTCTAATGAACGCCAAAGACAAATAGTTCTTTATTGGGCGGGTTGTGTGGTTGGCCGCCCATCAATAGCAGGTGGTTCTTTTCGAAACTGTATTGCAAGGGAACTTGACACCAGCCGATTATGGACGGTCTCTTTACTTCTTTTTGGTGAGAACCAACGGCCCTTGCTCGCTTTATTATGTTCATTCGATTTCCATTTTATGAGGAATTGCTAATTTTCACTGCTTCCTCCAACTCATTTGGCTAGGAACGGGAGCCCGCCACGGACCTGCCTGTTCATAACCTTTTTCAAATGAAAACCGCTTCTCCGCAATTATTTTTCAATAGATTTACATTCACATTTTTCGTTTAAATATTAGAGAGATCTACAGTTTGCGTCGTTCCTTGAGCAATATGTTTCCTCATTTAAAAAATGCTAAAACCCCGCGTTAACCCGCGTTTACCTGTGTTCAACCATTTCTGCCCGAAGTCGAGAATTACTCTCTTTCGCAATCGGAACATTGCCTATTTACGACGAAAGAGTTGTTGAAATGAGACAATGTTGCATAGCTGATAACACGAAGGCTCCCTCGTCGCTTTCCATTTCTTTTTTTAGTAAAAGATACGGTGATTCATAAGAAGAGCGTAAAAACTCAGACTGAATATACTTTTTTCATTTAAAGGTATGAATTTCCCCCCACGCCCCCCCCCATAGGTGTTACAGATAATATGACTGACTGCATAACTGATTGCTTTTTCACATTGCTTCCGGAAGTGAATGAAAAAGAAATTATGGAAACATAGGTGGCTCATTGCTTTCTAATCGATATTTTCAACAAATATTTTCATTTCGCATCGTATTAAATTGCGATTTATATGGATATCGTCGAAATGAAGAATCTGTGTTAGTTGGAAAACCTCTTTCAGTAGTCGTTTTCTGGAAAGCTGTGGGTTTTGCGATGCCACAAGTCCACAAACGCTGTGCTAGCAAATAAAAAAGGGAATCAACAATTCCAAATCTGCCCGAACTCCTCGTTCCTCTCCTATGATGACTCTAGTCTCTCTTCTATAAATTGCATTCCCTCCAATTCTGGAAACACATTTCAGCCAGCGTTTAAGCCTATTTGTCCCATAGATTTTTCATCGATTCTTTCGAAAATTTTCCCTAAATTGGTCGCTGGTTTATATGATCCATCTCTTTATTTTTTGAATTCCCTCGTTTCCTCGTCAGTTTTCAATTTTCATCAATCGCCTATCTCTCTAGTTTCCTTTTTTTTCTTCGTGCCACGTTACCAGGTACAACTAGAAACTTGTTGCAGATTGGACAATCGGAAGCGCGCATCGACTGGACGATTCGAACAAGATCGCCTTTCCATTTTTCTTCTTTTTTTACATCTTCTTCGGGAACTAATCGAATTATGATCACCGTGCCCACCGTCATCGTTGTCGCCTTCTCATTTCTTCAACTTTCTCATTTCATAGAACGATTTGAGTATTAGTTTGATTGGGGAAACATTTTAAGACAGTTTCCAAGAAATTTAATATCAAAAGTCGTTCTGAATGAGTGACAACAATCTAGAAAACTGGGGAATTAAGAGCCAAAAAGAGCTCTCCCGGAATAGAACTCTCTATTTGGTAGAGTTTGCACTGTTCATTCCTTACTTTTTTAATGCTTACACCTATTGAAGCTGTCTTTCTGCATTCGCGCTCTGCCGCACAGCGAGTTCTATTCTGGAAGAGTTCTATGTATATTGAAAACAGGTCTTATTCGTCATCACCCCGACATTAGGGATGTCAATATTGAAACGACAATGCGTCGTTTAATTGAATTTATATTAACTTTTCCTTCATACTAATTTCAAATATTAATCACTTGATAAAACATGTGATGTTCTATTGGGGGAACTGATCTTGCAAATAGTGGTTTAAGGGAGCTCCCAGTAAAGACTTTAGCTCTTTTCTCTCAATAAGCCACTTCGAATGAATATAGGAGCAGGAGCAATATGAGGAAAAAAGTTTGAGAGTCTGCATCATTATATACCAAACATCATTATTTTAAAAATTGATAACCGCTTCTAATACTTTCTTCTTCAATTCCAGCATCTAACATGTTTTCATGTTTTCTTACCAGTGAAAACTAGAAGGAAATGTTGAATTATTACTGAAAACTGGAGCTGAGAGAAAAGATTGTTCTCTAGTGAGTTCGCTTGACCCAGAAGTTGCTCTTCAATCTTTCCTGCTAGCTTTATTGGAAAATTGAAGACGAAACGCTTCTGCTTAAAGTCAGAGACTACCAATTACCGTTTGTCCCCGTCCTGCAATTAAAGACTAAAAGCTTCTAGAAGAGCGCGGAGAATTGCGCGAATTTTAACTATAAACTTGGTTCGTATGCTCTTCGTGAGGTTTTGGTGTTTGCCAAGCTGAAAGAATGCTAACAAATAGCGTGAACATGCATCACTTTCACCGGCTTCTTGAATGCGACACTTTTGTTTTGAGAGGAGCGGCCGGTATTCACCATTTTCCAGATTTTTTCCAGTTTGTCGCAGGTTTTGAAATGGAGGACTTTAAATCAAAAAATTTCCGAATTCTGAAATTCCAGTATTTCATTTTCTGAGTTATTTGATTGATTGCGAAATGCGAAACAATAAAAGAAAGATCGCATTTTAAATACCGTAGTCCGTAATAATTTCTTTTAAAATTTCTCGAACTTTAACATTGAATCCACCGGTTTTTATACTTTAAGTGCACGTCCAAAATATGATTTTCGATCTCATAAATCTCTCAGTCACATCAAGAAAGTACCAGTGATTACGCAGTTCACGCTTCCCTGCCCCCCCCCCCCCGACTATTCCCGCCTTTTCTAAGGCACTGCCTTACATTCAATCATCTCTCTTTTCTTTTCCTTCTGACCATCATTCATTTATATTCGAATTAAATTGAGAGGAAATAAACGGGAACAGAACAACTTCTTGTAAACCTCTTTTCTCGGTCAATTTTCAGTCAATATTCGCCTATTTTTGATGACGTCGAAAACCAGTTCTTCTTAGAAACGAAGTGTTCAGAGTGGAAAAGAGAGAGAGAGAGAGTGGTGCATGAACATGCAAATAAATGAACCAAAAATGAAAGAGTGCTAGAAAAAAAGAGAATCAGAGAGAAAGTACGGGACGCCTACATGATGTTCTCATCACGAGAAATGTATTTTTTGAAGGATGATCAATTCGAACAGTTCACGAGTTTCACGGTTTTTGAGCTCAATCTGAAACCAATTTCGCCCCAGGAGCAGTCGAAAGCGCTTTTTCTTACAAGCCACCGTTGCAGTTCCTCCTACTCCCCCCTTCCAGAGCGTTGAGATGCACTTCTTTTGGTCTGGATTTCAGCGAATCTTATTAGATAAGCGCATGCATTATTCATCGTTCTTCTTCTAATTCATTGAGTATTCCGGCGTACCCTAATCCTTCTAAATGATTCTAGAGCAACTATGACTAATCACTTGATTGTGCTTCTTCTGTGATCGCTTTTTCGCCTTGGTTTTTATAGGAAAAAACTCCCATTTTTCTGCATATCTCCTAACGTTTTGCATTAGAAATAGGAGCAAGTTGGTAGTGCTCAATTACCCTTTCCATTCTAACCGTTCGCCAACTTAAAAAAACTTGGAATTATTAGTCGAATTTCAGGTTTTTTTTGGCTTTATGCATTTTTCAGTTTCTGAAATTTCCAGTGTTTGATCCAAAGAATGCTCAGCCTTCCTGTCTAAGTTGTTCTTTTATTTTTTTTGTACCTAACAACGTCGGGGCGCTGGAATGTTCCAAAACTCAAGACTAAGAGGCAGTTACCATTAGGATCAGCCAAAAAAAAATTAAATGAAAATTTCTAGTTTTAACGTCTTCCTTCCTTGTTCCGCATTCGCCCGGCAATCATTGTTATTTTTTCAAAGTTGCTGGTTTTCTAATCGGAAATTAAACCACTCCCACTCATTCTTAGAACCAAATTCAAAAAGAATACGTGATTGTCTCAAACTCGAAGGTTTGTAACATTCTCCGGATTGTCAGGATGCTCCCTTCGATCAATGCCAATAGGCTGGCTTTAATGGCTTTTCTGAAATTAAAGACTGAACTGATGCATGAGTTATTGATTGTCATCGCCAGCTGGCATCCTTGGGATCCAGACGGCCTTATAGTTTTAGTCAAAATCGAAATTGGAGTCCTAGAAAGATAAACTCTACTAATACAGATAAACATCGGATCATTCAGGAAGGAATACAGCAGCGGCAACGTGTGCTTAAGGGCTTCTAGTCCATTTTCGGAATAGTATGCTGTAAGAGTTTTCTGAAAATCATTTCAAAATTGTTTTTACTGTGAACTACTTGGTGTGGACAATGTTTTTCTAGGCCACCATAAACAATTTCTTTCTACTATTGTATTTGCAGTGTTTTTAATGGATTTTTTCGGAAATTAAGAAATTTTCAGCAATTTTCAGCATTGATTGCTTAAAATACACAATGTTTTCGCCAATTCCCTCAAAAACCTCTTTCAAATTCGTCAAGTTATGTTTGAGGAATTTTTCGTTCGAAAGTGTCGCATTCAACATAATGTCAATGAGTAAGTAGAAGCTGAAAGATTCTGAAAATTTATGAAAAGTGTTGTGTGAAATCTTTAAACATAACACTTCATTTTTCTAATTGATAACTGTTTTCTACAGTCGTTTGAAGCGATGACATCGTGTTGTAATACGCCTTCTTTCAGCACTATTCGCTTTATAGGGCTAAGTAGAAAACAGTTGTCAACTAGACAAAAATGTAGTTTTAGGTTGGATGGTTTTGCACAATAATTTTCAGATAATTTCAGAGTCTACTAGCTGATTTACACAATATCTAGAAGAATCGGTGTGAATCCCTTTCGAAAATTGACAATAATTCAGTTCTGTTTCGGTATTCTTCCAAGGCGAACTGTACATATTCCCATCATAAATTATCATGTAGACCGATTCCTCCTGCTTCTGAAATGTTATTCAGAATTCGAATTCATTTATCATCGAATTATCATCAACTGCTCTGTGTCGTACCCCCACCCACTCCTCTTTGGGTTATTCAGAATGATGGCTGGCCATCACCCCTTTGCAGATGGATGCTTGTTCCTCTTTTCTCACCACCGCCGTTTCCGTTCAAAAGGGTAAACATCGTAAATTCTGAGGGGAGAATTCAGAATAGTCGTCGCCTCCCCCCACTTTCGTTCTCTTCTATTGGCTTTCTTCCCTTTTACTTATTATATATTTCCAGATGATTCTCTTCTTTTCAATCAAAGTGATAAAATAGAAATGCTTGGAGAAGTGGTTCAGAAGCGGACACGTTTTTTGAAGCTTTTTCACTCTTTTTTATCTGCTCTGAAAGTGAATGCTGACGCTCCCCAACGTACTCTCCAATGTGATTCAGTTCAGATCATAGAAAAACGAAACTCGCCCAATCAAGGTGTATACAAAGTTAGATACCATAATCCTACAGTAAGGCTATCAAAATGTTCTACCCGAGTTACAGTAACGGTCGCCATAGAAACACCATCATTTCGATGTTTTAAGAAGAAAAAAAATACTGCTCTGTGAATTCTGCTAGCACGGAACTTCTTTCCGGTTATTAATCACTTGTTTGTTGGAGAACTCCACATTTACGGCTATCATCGAAACTCGTTTCTGAAGACGTAAAAAGAGAAATAAGTCAGTAGGCAGTGGTCATACAAAGAAGTGATTAACTACGAAAAGAAAGCTCTATTCTTGTAGAGTTCACACAAAAATTTTCGACAATTTGGGAAGTGCATTCAAGGAATTAAGAGAATAGTGAGGGTAAAGCTCAACATTTCTTGATAACTCCTTCCCCGCAATTTCCGCCAAGCAAACGGCAACTTGCCATTTGCAGCAGCACGGAAGGGTTTCTGACTGCTGACATTCGGGCAACTTGCCTGAACTTCTCTGAGCTCTCTATACTCTGATGCAATGCGGCAAAACATCAGAATTGGAAAGAATTGGAATTCTATTGCATATAAATCGATTAAAACTTAATAAAAAGTGCCGTTTCACATAGTCAATAAATTTGAATAGCATTTCGCAATTGGAGCTCACCGCCTCCAACCCCCCTCCAAATTTTTGGTGTAGTGTATCCTATGAAACGAAACCGGTGAATGCAGTGTAGTTCATAATTCGTCGATTGTCTTGCGATGTTCGACTCCTCCTTCATTTTTCATTGGATTTTCGCATGACTATCTCTATTTTTAGCCCCTCTTTTAGCCCATTCACTTAATCAGTTATTCCCACTGTTTTCTTTTAATTTTCCTTTCCTATTCCACACCTTTTTTTTGTTCGGTTCGCTTCTTCCGCTCCACCGATTTCTCCATCTTTCCACGTTTTTTCTCATCTCTTTTCCACCCCCCCCACTCAGTTTTTTCCCCTTTCGCACATCAGTTTCCCATTTCTTTTTGCGGTTCGTGTTGCCCTTGATTTGGCGAATTATTGGCTAGAGTGGTAAGTTCAAATAAGGGGATTTTGATCGAAATCGTTTATCCGATCACAATTTTATTCTCAAAAATGAGGAAATAAAAGGAAACGAGTGGGAGAATATATGGGAAAGGGCAGCCCGGGGGGGGGGGTTGGGCGCGTCATATTTGTTGCCTGGCGACCACGTTTTTGCTTGCAGCTCTTTTCTATAAAATCTCCGAATTTCTGAAAATTGTTTTTTGGGGAAAACGTCATAAAATTGTCTTTTTTGTAGAATTCATCCTCAAAAATGTATGATCAAAAATGAAATATGGTTGTATTCGATTTTTTAATTTATAGCCTTATCTGTTTAAGAATTAGCCGAGTCAAACTTTCAGTCCTCACTGATGCAGGCAATTTTTCATCAGATTCCGAAGCTAAACATTTGTAGAAAACCCTTGCAAACACTGAAAATGCACTCTTTCCACTTAGATTTATTTTTCAAGATTTACAATCCTATTTTGTTCTGAAACCCGTATTTGAAAATTGCTTAAAAGAAAATTGAGTTAGCTATTGAAAATTTCTTATCATCCCACAGTTTCGGATTAGGTACGAGGTTTTGCGTTAGATATTTAACAACCGGTGTATGCACATAAAGCGCTAGACATGACGCCAGTTTACTGTAACTTGCACCTTTCCGTTTATATGCTTGTCAACTGAGCAATCAGAGAGTGAAAAACGAATAGAGATTCCAGAAAATCATTTTATGATATTTTCTCTTTAGATGTGGAGAGAAGGGCGAGAAGGGAAGGGCGGAATTCCGGATTCCGCCGTTTTTTTCATTCCGTCTTCCGGATTCCAGATTCCGTGAAAACATTGTTTTCCGTTTTCCGTTTTCCGGATTCCGAGTTCCCAAAATCCAATTCCGCCCTACTCTGATGGTAAGCCATCACATTATTCGGAGGTTTTGCGTAAAATATTGAGCAAAGAGTGCATGCATCCAAAACATTAGATTTGACGAAAATCTGAAATTTCAGCGACAGTTTTTTTAAAGGAAATCTCAATAAATATTTAAGAAAAAAATCAGATATTTGTTGATTGTATTCATTTTTTCAAACAAATTTAAAAGAAAAAATCTGAAAATCGAGAATTTTGAGTTACCAGACTTGTTTTTTTTGCAGAATAACGGTCATGAACCAGATTTCAAAAGAAAATATAATTTCTTTGAGTTCTGATATCTTGAACCATAAAAAAATGATTTGGAGCTGAGTTGTCAGAGAGTGAAATATGCATAGATTTGTTAATGTTTCAGAAAAATGAATCGCTTATGATATCACAGAAGCAGCTGAAACTTTCGAAACTTCGAATAGTTTGATGTATACTCTTCCCAGCTATTATTTCTTATTCAAACGTTATTTTCACTAAGAGTTTTCTTAAAAATGGACATTATGGCTCAGAAAGCGTCGCAAACGGACTCCGGATTAGAAGCTCTTAAGCGACGAGAAAAATAGGTTTAACGGCTGTCTGCAAAAGGGCGATGGCCGGCAATCAAGGCGTTTAGCGGTTTTTATATATCCAAGGAACTCGCCAAGATTCATAATTTGCACCTTTTTCAAAGCAATATGTTCCACTTTGAAGAGAGCTCATGCTCTGACCGGTTCGGCCTTCTTTCAAAGAATTCCTCTTCCAACTCTTAGAACCCTCTGAAAGTTAAATTCAGACTCTCATAGAGTTAAATGCGAAATTTGTATTCTTACTCTTCAAATATTGCGTTGCGTTCCGTGGCATTTTCGTTTTCCTTTTTAAGCTTGCCCACCGACTCTGAAAATCTAAGCTTCTTTCAGATTGTTGAGCGGTCGTCCACTCCATGTCGGTAATATTCCACGAGAATCCAGGTACAAGTCTGGGATCCGTGGTTTCCGACGCAAACTCGTCATTCGACGGAGTATCGTTGCCTATTGAAACGAGCCCAGAATGGGTTGATGAGCTATTCCCAAATGTTTCATTCATTGACTCGCCCACGCATCAAGTCATTCGGGGATTCTGCAGAGACGTGTTTGTCTACAGAATACCAGGCGGTTTTCGGTAAGTCTATGGGACACTGGAGCATTGAATTCTGCTTATGAATCCTTTTAGCTAATAGTGTCTTATTCGCTCTCCTCGGGGTAGAGTTTCTGGGGGTACGCAGCACCTGTTGCCGGGAAGCCGCTCACGAACAATCTTTTCCAAAATCCTAATTTTCATATTTTCAGAATTCGCTACTGGGATGCTGCCATCCTGATTCCCAACATCTTATTTCTGATGTTTCTAATATTAAAGTGTGGAAGTGTGATTCGTAAACTTCGAACAGGAAACTCGCCGGTTCTACGTGCATTCACTCTACTCGTATACGTCTCCACATTGGTTAACATCATCCGCTGCGCCTACAGTATGACTCTCTCAATGACGGATGGACTCGAACAGACTGTTGATCAGACACTGTGGACTGTTATCAAATTCTTCTATCTGACTGCGGAATTCTGTGCATTAACATTTGGATTACTGTTTGGTCACTTGGATAATGGAAAATCGATTGTGGTGGCGTTGATTGCAACACTGCTGGTCTCCGTCCCACATACTGCAGTTCAAATGATCATAGAAATGAAGATCATTGACAATGTAAATGAAACAAAGAAAAGCGGATCATAGTAGATTCTTAAAATTATTATTAAAAAGAATACTTGTGACACCTAGAACAAAAACCTCGTCAATTCAGCCTTTCTTAGAGAAAACTGTAAACAAGAGCGTGTTGTAAAATACACAAAAAGTTGTGATTCGGCTGAAAATGCCTTCCTTTCAGAATGGGCAAAAGAGCTAGTATAAGTTGAAATGCTCTAAACACTTTTGTGAGATTCTGGACGAGACTGCAATAGCTCATCTAGAACACACATTTTCAGAAGACTTCATTTCATTGAGCTGTAGCAGTCGTGCCTGGGATTGTAAGAATAAATCGCCCGCTGCAGTCTTTGGAGGGAGCATTTCAGAGCATTTTAGCTTCTATTACTTACCACTCATCTACGCATTTTGAACTGAAATCACCATTTTTGTATTCATCCAAAACCACATATTTTCTTTAAGTCGTGGCTCCCGTTGACTTACTTTGACATCCAATCCGATGGAGGATTCCTCTTCTGGGTTTTCTCATCCGCAGTCCTTGCTCTTGTCTACTTCTTCATCATGTGCCTTCCTCTTGTTTGCTGCCAGAGATATACGAAGCTCCCGAGCAAAGGAAGTTTTATGATTTACTGCATGATGATGGTCGTGCTCAATGTTCTCCAATCAATGGGCGCCGCTCTGATTCTGTTCAAGTCTCCGGATGGACTGTGGTAAGCTTCAGACAAAGACAGGCTGGAGAGAATGAGCGCATTTTGAAATTTCAGCTTCGTCGGAGTGTCCACCTATGTCTACTTTGTAATGTACCCACCGATCATCTATTTCACCTTCTTGAGGAAGAAGTTGAAGTGAGTTTTCTTTCAGATGTCAAATAAAAACTTTGTAAATCTCAGAACACCGCCGAATAACACATCAGGCCTATTTATGTACAGAAAGCACAAGGATGAGCAAGGATCTGGAGATCTTCCAGAATCTTATTACCCTCGCTTCTCCGGGTTGACCTCACCTAGTTATGACGATCTGTTTGATTACAATCGGGATGCAAGATTCACTCACTACGATATCTCAAGAAATGAATACGTACAGGTTAGTATACTTCTGAAAAAGTGATCGTCATGGGGAAAAATTCATTTTTTTTGCAGAACCCCCACTACAACAACTACTCGACGCCTCTCATAATGACATGCGTGGATACTGCTGAATCTACAGTCACTACTAGAACTGGTTCTGATGATTATGTGAACCATAGAGACTCAATGCTCTCAGAGCCATCAACAGGCACAACCACTCGTCATTTGAAAGGTCTCGGACCACAAGGATCTCTGGTCTTTGAAGAAGATCCGCCGATTGCATGTCTTCGATTGTAGATATACTCATCTTTTAAGAGCTCACTTAAGAGCATTCGCCTTAATCTTCTATGAAAATCATTTTCTAAACAAAACATATTTCCCTTTTCCCATATTCCCTTTCGAATTTCTTCAGCTCCCTCCGGTCATCACTTCATCCTCTCAGTTTTGGGTCTCACCACGAAAGAAAAAAACCAATTTCGAATAATTACGCTTCAAAGGTTGCTATCAACGTTTCAGAATCTTATCAATTGGATCATATTGGCTCCTTCTTAACCTCTCCCTCGCCTGTATTTCGACCGGTTTCCTATATTTGTATGTACATAGAATAGACACGCCCTTAAATCGCCTCCTCCCCGATCATTTGAATTACATGTATCACTTCCAGATCACAGCTTTTATCATGTTACCATCATGAACAGACTTTTCGAAATTCGTTAAAGTTCTGATACGTCATGCTTATTTTATCCACGGTTTCTCAAACATCTTCAATGAAACTATCATTTAATCAATATCATTTCAAGCGAATATTAAAATAAGTAAGTATGTAATAGAATCATTGGCTCAACATTGGCTCAAAATCATTCAAGCCACTCCAGCTGATTATTCCTCACAAATGCCCTAAAGGCCGGTCCTCGGCTATTCGGCCAAACAGGTCATCTATGTAGGAGATCATCACGTGATGGTCAATAACATTCGAATCGAATCGAATTAAAATCGGTTTTTTTTCATAAAATTAGTAAGACTTCCAAGGTAGACGAATTAAGACCGTCTCGTCTCGCCTTCGTCTCCGTCTTGAATTCTTCCTACGCAGAGATAGACATTGTGTTGATCAACTAAAATGCATTGTGTGCACAGTACACAACTTCTTTATTGCGTAAGACGAATGCAGGACGAACTGAAAGATGAACGAAGACGAGACAAAAGACGGGGAGACGAAAGGCGAGACGAAAGACGACTTTTTGTTTTTGTCTTTCCTGGAAGCCTTGAAAATTAATATTTTTACGCAACTACTTACTGTAGCTGAAAATACGCAAACACGAAGTAAGGTGTTGAACTCTTTTTATTGCTCCTGTTTTTCTTCCTTTTTTTCTTAATTTCAGAAAATTGTTTCACAGTTTCTAATCTTTTAGTGGTATTTTCTAATTGAAATTTCAGAAAGTGCCAAACCATCAGAAATTATTAATTCTTCTAAAGAAAAAACATTGAAATTCTACGCCTTAACGTCTCTGAACCGCGAAGCGGTTTTTTCTTCGATTTCGACGTGTTTGGCGAGTTCCTAGATCGGCATGGAAAGTGTGGTATACAGACGACAGCAAACAAATTTTTCAATGAAGGTGCCTTTGGGATATCCGACTTTGTATGGAACTGCAGCAGATCGGAGAGCACGCTCTTATGGCCCTCCAGTTTCATTTTCTACAAAAAATAAATAGACAAGCAAATCAATAATAAACATGAAAAAACTGCAAAAAATGCCCCTGCCCCCACTCCCTAAAGAAATCGAACGAGAAATGGAATAATTAAATATTGTTGGTTCCTGTAAGAATAACAGGTAAGGAGAAGATGTAACGTCATACCCGCTGGTTATCGTCAGAATAGCTTTATGTCTCGCCCATACGTTTTTTTCCCAAAAAAAATCCAATTCCTGCTATAGTCGAAAATTATGAAAAGAGACTGAGCTCTTTTGGGAAGAATATACATATTTGAACGAATTACTTACAGCCAAATGTTCGCAAAATGTGATTAGATATTGCATTTTTGAAAAGACTCTTTGTATGGAATAGCTAGCGACGCTGATACAAAAAAACGACTAAAGAAACTGAAGATATTGATTTGGTGTAATTCCTGGTGGAACAAACAGTTTTTGCAGCTATTGGGAAAGGGGGTCTTCTTTCTGCAGAGCTCACTGTTAATTCGTTTCGTAAATGCAGACTTCTTTCAAAGACGCGCGGCGACTTTGTTTTTACGGACCTCTCGCTTTTCCCCACAATTCAATTCACCAATTCGGTTTCGCACTTTTCGTATGGTCTCGAAACTGCATATTTCTCAACAAACAATAGTTTTTCATCGCGTCATAAGCCGTATAAATTATAGCACAGAACCATATTTGAAAAGAGAAATCAGTTGGAGAGGTGAACCGGGTACTCCGTTTTTGTTGAACTCTTGAACTATATCAGTTTTTCTTTTTATTGATTTCGAGAAAGAAGACGCATCTATTAAATCTCTTTCATTTCACAGATCCTTAAAATGTCTGGTGAGTCTAACATTAAAACACTTATTTTGCTTTAATATTTTGAATTTCAGGATCATGGCGTGTGGACATTATAGTTATGGTTCTATATCAAATTACACTAATTTTCTCAGCTCAATTAATTTTTGTCATTTTTCTGGATTACATGCCAACAACGTATTGCACTGATGGCATGAATTATTATTTAAAAAAAACTCCAAATTGACCGTTTTCAGATAACTTTTGTTACAAACTCAATGGGAAATGCTTGACGGATTATGACCACAACGCTGAAAACTTGTGTTCTACCAATATGACTGAAAATAGGGTGCGCTTTGTACCTTTCCTTTTTTTGGAATTTATTAAATCTTTTAGACAGATTGCATAGAATATCATAAGACACTTTATTTTCGTAGTGCTCGTTTTGAATATCAACAATACTGTGAAGGTATGAAAATGTGAGTCTTTATGAACTATTCCGATTTTTAAATTTCCCTTGCACACAGAGTGCCTCTCTCCACAATGACATTTATTGGAATGCTTTTGGGAAATGTTGTTCTTGGAGTCCTTGCTGATAAATTGGGCCGCCGTACAATTTACTTCGTGTCACTAATTTTCGGAATTCCATGTGTTGTCTTCTCTGCGGCGATCAAAAATGTCTATTTCTTCTATTTATTTCGATTACTAATTGGATTTTCGGTATCTGGAACTTTGACGGTCGGATGGACATATGCAACAGAAATGATCTCGCCGAACAAGAGGTTGAGGATTTTGGCATTGGCTAATTGGGTGAGTATTACGACAAAAAATTACGTGGTGCCGTGTGATTTCTATGTGAGCTCTATATGGGATCCCGGTAATTCGATGTTGTTTAAAAATTGCATATTACGCGAAATTAATCCCAAAATATTTTAATCCCGGTTCGCTGAAAAGTATGCTATCACTCTTCTCGCAAAAAGTTAGCTTTTCCAAATGTATCTTTCGTGTCAGATGAAAAAAAAAGAAAAACATAAAAATCGAGAGATTGCTGAAAATTCTAAAAATATGATTACATTTTAAACGAAAAGTTGCTAAACAAAATGAAAATAGAAGGCTACCATATTCAAGAAAAACATTATTATTTTTTTATTTTTTCCTTATGAAAAATAATTGTAATAACAATATATTTTGTTGGCTTTGCTTCTTTTTTTCGTTTTTTTTCAGAAAAGCATAAATATAAAATAGTTTTCTGAAAATTCTAAAAATACGATAAAATTTAAAAAAGAAAAAAACAAAAGCAACAGGAATGGCGAAAAGGTAAACAAAATAATAAAAACACAACAAATTACCAAGTTTGGAAGGTAGCAATAAAAACTAGAAAGATTTTAAAGTTAATTGAAAATGTCTATCAGAATGTGCAACACTTGCCTATAAGCTACATTTTCAGAAATCTGTTATCCCAGGTATTTAAAAAAGTCGTTATTGAAAATCTACGAGACAGTTATTTTTTATCGCAAAAAAAGTGCTTAGGAGGAATTTAAATAATTGTATTGCCTTACCAACAAGCTTCGGTCCGCTGGAAAGTAAAAAATAAAATATAATGTATTTGATGGCGCTTAGATTATGGTAGCACTTATTTTTCTGTTGATTTCGCTAGTTTCTAGTTTGTTGCAGTCTTTTTCTGGCCCAAAAGGGCAATCCGAATTTTTTTTTGAAAAGATATGTTGGTCCAAGCCAATTCTATGTGTTTATTAGAGAAATAGAAAACAGAAATAACGATCTTGAAGATTAACCGAAATCGAGCCATCCATGTGTCTTATTGGCGCGGATATCTCGAGAGAGCTGGAAAAAGAACCAGGAGCAACGTCACGTGAACCTGTGGCGACTCTCAAGCATCCTCAAAAATCTATCATTTATCATCTTCGTGAATCTGGCCAACTCGTTCCTCACTTTTTGACGGATTCACAAAGACAATTGCGTTGTGACATGGCACTTCTGTTCACTATGAAACGAACGACTGATTGGATTATGAATATTTTTATTGGTGACGAAAAATGGGTGCTATATGCCAATCATACTAAAAAAAAGACAATGGGTCTCGGCCGAGGAAACCGCCGAAACTGTCCAAAATGAGAACTTCACGTGAAAAATGTCATTTTGTCGATTTAATGGGGCAGTAAATGCGTAATCTTTCGAGAGCTTCTTCCAGATGGCGCCACTGTCAACGCGGACCTATACTGCACTCAAATGTAAAAAGTGGTTCAGGTTCATCGATTACATCTCCCAAAACTTGAAACATGACAACGCAAGACCACACATTATGAATTCGTGTGTGGGATTGTTTATGAAGCGAGACGACTATAACTCCTCCCATAATATTGGGCGGAGGGCTGATACCGTAATCCGTGCTCCTTATATCCCGTTTGAAAATACGTATATGTATTTATTTAAACTTTGAAAATTTGTGAATTACCTTATTCCGTATTCCGTTTTCTAAGTATTCCGTTTTCTTTGGTATTCCGTTTTCTAAACTTATAATTTTCCAAAAGAATCTCAAGTTTGATCCTTCAACCTGTCGTTATCCCGTTCTTACAATCAGTAGTTCGTTATATGAGAGTCGGAGTCGGCCCCCTCACTAATTTTATAACATGTTGATAATTTTCCGAATATTATGGATGGCGTACATACATAAACACTGATTGTCAAAAATCGGCATTGAAGAATAAAATAAAAAGTTTGAAGAATAAAAGAGAACAGAAGAAAAGGGCACTGGTAGCAATTGGTTGGTTTCGGCAAAAATTTCTAAAAATTCATAAAGGCGTATCAGAACAACTAGACTTTTGTGGCAGTAAAATATTTGGAAAATTAAGATATCCCGAAAAATATTCTTAAACTCCATAAAATCTTTTAAGACGGAGCCAAATATTACGATGTTGGGAAGCAAATTATTTCGCAAATCTACATTTTATTTCAAGGCGTACTGATTTATACATACGGGCTTTTTTATAAGCAATCAGAACCCATGAGGAAGTCTTGCCAACAATGACAAAAAAGTGGTTGAAAACGCGTTTCTCGACCGATCCTGAGCAGGAAAGCAACAACTGTTAAAAAAGTATTTATATAATTACAGCCTGAATGCGTACATTTAGAATATTTTAAACGGGATTAAATGCTCGAAGAGCGCTTATCTGTTTACCGTTGCACATATTTTAATCTGTTTTCTGAGTTTCTCAGTTTTTATTGCTATCTTCAAGCTTCGAAATTTGTTGTGAGTTTCTCTGATATTGGCCCGACCGTCTGTAAATAAGTTTCTTGTATATAGTAACCTAATATTTTTATTTCCGTCTAGCAAGGCGCGTATTATTTGAGATTACAAAAGGAAGGTAGTGACCGTCTGTTATTGTTTTTTTTTAATTTAAAAAGTACCCCAGATCAGCGGAGTTTTCTATGCCTTTTTATAGCCAAATGCACGAATGATCCAAGTGGCTGTTGCCTATATCTCTCATGAATGGACGACAACTGCCTACATATGTGCATCAATTGCCTGTTTAGCCCTTCCGATCCTCTGGTATCTTCCTGAAAGTCCAATTTGGTTGGAGCAAAATGGTAAATATAAAGAAGTTTCAAGGGCTCGAAAGCGGCTTGGAAAGATTGGAAAAAGAGATGTCGATGATCAGAGTAATTATGAATTGGTGGAATTTGAGAAAGCAACTCCGAAAAGAGTGTTCATGAACAAAAAGTTGAGAACAAATTTTTTGATGATCGTTTTCATGTGAGTATCATTAGAGTGTATGCATTTCTCTATCAAATATAGGTATTTCTACGTCGGATTAGCTGTCTACATAACTGATTTAAATGGAGCCGATATGACAAAGAACTTGTACGTGGGGCAGTTTTTGTCAGGATTGGTTTTGTCAATTGCGCAGTTTGTGAGTACATAATCTTCGTATTGAAAATGTCTAATGATGAATTACTATCCAGTCTCATTTTAATTTAACCATGTCGGTGTATTGAAGGCTTATATATTTCTCCTTTTCAGATTATCGGAATGACTGAACCTTACCTAACAAGATTGGGCCGTCGTGTTCTTTTCCTCGCCTCTCAACTTATTGCAATTATCTGTTACATTATTATCATTGTCTGTCTCTATTTCAACATGAAAGGAACATTTCCCTACCTCGCAGCATATACTTTGGCCTATGCTAGTCAATCTCTTTGCTTGGAGGCTGCATATCTGTCGCTAGTAGAGCTGATGCCAACTGATGTCAGAGCAACAGTTGGATCCATTTCAAACATCGGAATGAAACTTGGATCAACGTTAGCTTCATTGACGGTTTTTAAATATTTTAAGTTAAAAATAATAAATTTATATTTTCAGACTGGGTTAAAATATATTTATGAGCCGTCCTTGTTTTTTATCAATTTGATTGTTTGTTCAATTGGAATGGTTTTGGTTTTTTTTAAGCTAGAGGTGAGATGTAGCTGTTTCTACTATATTTCTATTTTCTATGCTTGAATTCGTAAAAACATTTCCACAATTATTTCTTCAGGAATCTCGAGAAGCTGATATGAAGATGGTTGGACAAATCGCTGTTAGTAAAATATTTGCTCTTGATGAAGGGTTAACGCCTGGGACATACGATAATGAAAGCTCTTCGAAATCTCCGACGTTTTCCACCCAGGAATCTACGGCGTCAGTTAATCGGAGCAGTGAGCCAGTGGAACTTTTATTATCAGCGGAGCAGTTGAAAATTAATGAAAGAAATCAATTGAAAGTGGATACACCTGTAGAAATTAATGAGAAAACTTCTCCAATTTCAGTGAGAAACTCGGTTGATGAGAAAACAAAAAGAAATAAAACTGGTAGAACAGTGAAATTCGGAGAGAAAACGACCGGTTGTGAAACTGAGAAAGGAGAATTTGTTGAAAAAGAAACTGCCGAGTCTGTTAATGATTCACCTACTAACACAACACAGGAAACGATAAAGACAGTAAAAAAGACAAGGGAAAATGAAGTCACAGGGAAAACGAATATTAACTGGGAGCCGCCGAACAAGAAGGGAACGGGATCTTCATTGGCGAGATCACAACCTTCTCAGCGTCCTTCTCGAAATAATTCTAGTTCGTATGATAATTCTTCATCAGTTGAAAATGAGTCATTGTAATGTTCATGATCTTGTTGTGTATGTTGTACATTGCAAGTCAATGAAGGCACAATTTTTTTCATGAATTCAGTTAACTTCCTTTTGGATTTTCAAAGTATTTCCAGACGTGTGCTTTCGTTTCGCGGTTTTTTATGTAGATAAACATTTTTCAAAGCCTTATTTACTTGTGAAACAGCGAAGAATATCGGTGGGAACCAAATTATAGCGCCGTTTTCTCACAATTTTTTACATTACATTACCTTTCGCCAAATCAGTGGTTTCCGAACAAAGAAAGGGACGCCGCGGTAAAGGAAGTGTTTTGCGGAAAACCGACGTAGTGACTGTCACGGTGCAAGCTTGCTTCTGATATCTTCAGTCCGTTTGTCGGTAGAAATTACTGAGTATTTCTACATCCAAAAGCGTCAATGCATTAATAAAATTCGTCTTTAAAAGGCAAAATAGCGCGAAGTCGAGGAATTTAAAATATTCTCTGAAAATATTACAGTGGGTTAGTTCAACATGATAACAATGAGAACGTGCAATAGAGTTAACAACAATATCAGTTTTTATTATAAAAGAACAACAATAAGCATATTGGCTTGAGCGATATGATAGAAGTCGCATACCCGGCGACGGCCTTCCCGATTTTCAATTAGTGGATTACAGCGAAGTATAGATAAGCTTATTTCCCTAATAATAAATCGAGTGATGGAATGGTAAATTTTAAATTAATTGCGATGCGTTGGGAACTTTTTTAAAGCTAAAAGCGAATACGGAATAAACTACATTATAGAAAAGGCGTAGCGAAACTGCGAAGTTCTAAATCTAATGCTAATGGGAAAGCTTATTACATTGTTTTTTGTTTTTTTAATAGTTTTTCGTCTACCGGCAACATGAACATAAGTGAAATTCCAAAAAGAGAAGAGAATACTCCGAGAAGCGTCAGCGATTGGAAACCGTAATTTTGAAGAAGGGAACCGGCAAATAGAGGAGAGAACGTTCTGATCAACGAGTTAAAAGACGTAGAAGTACCTAGTACGAGGCCCTGAAAATGCAGAAAATTTCTTTCAGAATTTTGGAGGTCAGACATCTTACTTGCTCTGACTCATCGACTAAAGCTGTCAGTAGACTATCCGCACAAGTTGCAACGACACTCATTCCAAGTGATAAAAATGGCATAATGACCAAAAGCATCCAAAAATTGAAGAAAACTAATGTGAAAAGTGCATAACCAACGACCTTAATATAACTTCTGTACTTTGAAGCTTTGGAGAATTCAACTCACAAAGCTGAATGATCCGATAATCAAAAGCGTCTGCTCATCAAACATTTTTCTGAGCCAAATGACCCCGAAGCCATTGGAAAACATGATGAAAACGCCAATCATCATTTGCATTATCTGATTTTCGGTGTTTGTCGCATTAAACATTTCAATTATATATAGCTGAAATTATAAATTACAGAAGCCATTCTGACTTATAAAAAAATCTTACATTTAAAACAGCTATAATCATAAGAAAAGGGACAACTCCTGCGTTTTTCTTAGCCATCACATTCAGAACGCCTGGTTTTTGAATAATTCGAACAACATTTGAAATATTGATTTGAGGCGCAGGACCATTTGTTGGGTCTTCAGAAACATTGTACTGAAATTAGAAATTTGTGTAGAATCACAGAATAGGAAACAACTTGTCAGGACTTAACGTAAACTAGGTTGTTTCAGTATTTCAAAAATATTCCTACCTCATATGATTTTCTTTCTAAACAGGTTTCCAGAATCAGAGAGGGAAACAAGCAAAGTGCTGCAGAAACTAGAAAAGGGGCCAGATCACCTCCAATTTTAGTAGCAGCGATAGAAAATATGGGCACAAAAATGAAGCCGATTCCAAAAGTAAGTCCCATACGCCCAAATGCGCTCGTTCTCTCTTTTCCAGGGGTAGTGAGTGCTGATAAGAGAGTCTGATGGGCTTGTTGACCATGCATGAAAACAACTGGAAGGCGGGAGAGAAGCAGAGAATAGTAGTCCTGAAACGATTCCGAGGTTCCGAAAAGTCAATGCCTTGTGTGGGGGGAGGGGTGGTTAGACCTAGCTTTACATCAAAACTATATATAAAACAGAACTGTGACAGTATAAAAACGCATTACCCTTTTGTAAAAAATAGTTCTGTTTCGATAGTTTTCATTTCGGTTTATTTATTTGCTGCTTCATGAATCACTTTACACTTTTAAATCTAAATCATAAGCTTCTACTGTTAACTCACAAAAGAGAAATAAAGTGCTAATCCTGATGTAAGAGTTGAAAAGTAGCATAGATGTAGTGCATATCGAATTCCAAACTTTTGAATTACATATCCAAAAAGTGGGCCACCAAGCATTTGGAATACTCCGAATATTGTTTGAATGTATCCTGAGATGGCAATGAATACACTTTACGTTTTCTATTGACTTACCAAAATCGGCATCAGAAAGTTTTAAGTGCTTAACTAGATATGGAGTGGCAGAGAATTGTAGGAAAAATGTAATATTATAGAAAACAGTAAGTAAATAAGTTAATCCAATTGGACTGAAGACCTCGAACGACCCAATTTTGATATTGGGCATTACTCTCACCATTATTTTATCTTCAGACTGAAATTATTTTTTTTTAGCAGACGACAGTTTTGAAAGAAACTTTAGAGAAAGGACAACTGATTGATAGGGAGAGTCTTTCTACGCGTAGAAAACGACTTGTGTCTTGGTTATCAGTGCCTATTCGTGTTATTTTTGTGGTTTGTGCTATGTTACATTTACAGAAAGATTCGATTTATTGAGAAAGGCTACTTATTTTTTAAGAAGTGCATTTTTAAATCAGAAGCAAAGTATTTGAAAAATGCATATGCTTACTTCATCGATTGGTTTTTATGTAGAATGCGGCTTTCAGTTTATATTTCAGTTTAAAAAATTGCTGCCAATGGAAGAGAAACCGATGTGGAAATTGATGCCTAGCGACCACGGAGTCCTCTCGAATAATTGTATTCTTCTACACATTTGGCCGGCGTCTCTTTGTTTGCCCACGCTCTCTCTCTCGCTAAGCGTGACATGCTTTCAGTCGGGCTTAGTTTCCACTATTTTAGAATAGTTTTTCATAAGATACCACACATTTGTAACGATATCCTAAGCAAATACTCAAAAATTCATTTTTATATTTGAATATTTTCGGTTAGAAAGATTCTTGTTTTTTTTTGCCTTCTTTTTTTATTTGCATCTATTTTTTATTTTTTAGCTTTCTTCAAAAAAAAATTCATTTTTAATTGCATAAAAAATATGCGTCAACGTGTTCATTATGCAAACACGCAGTAAAAAGCTGTGTTCTCTTCTTTTCTTCCCACTGCCATCCAATTTTGCTTCCAGGTCAAATCATGGGCACTCTTCCAGTCCAATTTCATTTTTACACATTGCGAGAACCCGGATAATCCCTGTTTGCTGGTTGTTTCTCATTTCACCAAACGCTTCTTTTTCGGGCGAAAAAACATATTTACAATGATATATTTTGGCTCCCTTTCTTTCATTAACACTTTTCTTCTCCGGCATTATCAACTGAAATCTTCTACTCGTAAAAGTATGAAAACCATGGTGTATTAGAGTTTATGAGAAAAGGAAATTTTTGTAAAATTAAAGTAGAAATTTCCTAGTTTAGAATAAGTTTAGAAAATATTTCACTGTCTTATAAAGGACAAACTCTATTTTTTAAATTGAACTTTAAAGACCTTTTTTCAAATCGCTCGGTACTTGTTCAATTGTTCACTTAACTGTTCCTCATCAAATCCTAAAAAAATTTGAATAATATGAATATTCACTTTCATTTTATTGGAAAGTCTCATACATTGTGTCTGCCCAATACCAAAATAAAAACGTATTATAAAAATATTTCACGACTGATATTGTTTGTGTACAAGAAAAATAGATATCAAAATGTACGCTGACCTCAGGTCAAGGTCTGTGTTCATTTTGGAAAATACATAAACAAAAATCGCCACTCATTTCAATGGTTTCGTTTTTTTCTGCATATTTTGATTTTCTCTTCTCTCAACAAGTAATGTTTCCGTGCTCTACTTGATTCTCTTTTTCGCTACGTTCTTCTTCTCCATCACTTCAGTTCTTAAATAGCTGTCTAGTTGATAGATTGCGATGGCAAATCGGCACTATATGCCAACTGATTTTAGCGGAGAAAAAAAAGAATAGTTTCATTTAATTGATACGTTCCGTGCATAGCGAAAAGTTTGTGTGATTTTCCAAACAAGCTCTTCGAAATCAGCTGGTTGAAATTCTTCTTCGAACCGCCTTTTAAATAATGTTATGACGTCATTTTAAGTGTTCTTTTTTCTGTAATTGAAAAAACCACGTGAGAACTTGTAAAAAGTGTGAAATTTGCACCCTAGAGCTTGAGGACGAAGGTCACCTGAGCTTTCACTATCAAAAAATCTTTCTCCAAATTCTCTAGTGTCTCTTATATCTATCTTATTTCTCAGTCTCCATACTATTGAATCCCTCAAGTAGAAACAGCAATAAGAAAATCTTCTCCAACTTAGAAACGCATCTTAAATTATATGTTCCGTTGTTACGGCACGTGCCACGGCCTTCGGAGACAATAAAAACATTTTAACTAAAGTCGTATTTTGTCCCGATGCTTTCTCCTTCTTTGGCTTCTGTGCTTTGCTATTTTTTCCTCTGTCTCGTCTCTATAAAAATCGAAGGCGATGACAAATTTCTTCTGCTCTTTCTGTTTTATGCTCGTCTGTTGCTAGTTTGTTCTCGACGTTCTTCATCAATTTAATTCATAATTACTCAGGCTCCCACAATACTGAAACAATTTAAACAATATACGGAACGAGAGGGAAGAGCTCGTCTCACTTCTGTCTCTCCTGAAGCGTCTCTCCGTTCCAAATCGCCTCCATGCTGATAGCATTTATAGTTGGGTTTATTTTTGGTATTTTCGTGGTGAGTCATAATAAAGAAAAACGATTTGAAATTTTTTCTCCAGCTCTTGGGAATCCTCTATATTTTTATTGTCGATCCATGGGCTCCAGTAACCAATCAACCACAACCGCCTATCGAACAGTTCCGACCAGTGCTAATCCCAGAAGAATTACGTGGATTCCTTAAATCAGGAGAAGATGGACAAGGAATATCTCGATGGGAGTCATGCAATTCTATCAGTCTTCTTCTACATATGCTCTTTCAGGAACACAAGGATACCAAAGCGTTGAGAAGGTAAATTTGCATCTTCAAAAGTTTTTTTGCTATCCTTAGAGCATCCTTCAAAGATGCTCAAAGGGATATAGCGAGTTCGAAGAAAATTAACGATTATTTCAGAAAAATATTTTAATAAAGCTATTTCGAAATTATAGTATTAAAGAAAATCCATATTCGTCAGCATTTTTAATTCAGATACTCATATTTTATAGTTTTAAGTTTACCTCGTAGAATCCTCAAAACGTACATTTTTTGAAGATGGGTTCACAAACGTCTTCAAATGGAAATGAACGATATCACAACTCGGTCGGCGGCTGGTCGCCTCATTCAGGAGATTCGTATTCGGGAGTTGTCCCTGGGAACCAAATTCATGACGATCAATTCAATTCGAGTAGAGAATGTTGAAATGGCGGACGATAAAAGTACTTTCGAGGTGTGATATTATTAAAAACTGCAATTAAAAATTAATCGTTCCAGAAAATTGTTTTCATTCTCGACATCGACTACTCTGGTGGTTTTGAAACTTCTATTGACGTCTCCACTATTATAACCAAGAAGGCGAGTCTATCGGTGAAGATTACAAAATTGACCGGAATGGTACGAGTAATCCTCTCTCGGCTGCCCTATCACCATTGGACGTTTTCATTTGTCAGTCAACCTGTTTTCGAAACGGATGTAAGTTGATAAAGCAAGCACTCTATCTTAAAAATGAGAAACTCTTAGATTAACTCGCAAATCCAAGGGCATCAGCTGAAACGATTGATTCCGATTATCAAAGAAGCTATCAGGCGATCGCTCCATAGGAAACACGTGTGGCCCAACTACAAGATTCGATATAGGCCTTTCTTTCCCAATCCAATATTCCAGGCTTCGCCACCAATCAGTAAGCGTTTTACATATTTAAAATTTAAATACTGCAACCTTTCCTTTGCTAATATTAACATTTTCAGATAGTTTCACCCACATTAAAATGGTTGGTGGAATTGAAGTTACTGTGCTTCAATGTTCTAGGCTGAAGAACGCTCTTCTAGACGAAAAAAACAAAAACTACGAAGTGTATTGCACAGTTTCCATTGAATCTCGTCCGATAGTCCAGAATGAAGAACAGGGGCACGTTGTAAACGTGCTCCTCACTTTCTCCCGCTACGATGTTTCCTCCCCGATCGGCTTGGTTTTTGATAAAACTGCCCAGGCAACTGGAGTCAATATGAACCGAGCGGTCAAAGTTTTCAGTGTAGACGATAACAGCTTGGCTGACAAAGCGGCATTCAAACCTGGAGATGTGCTAGTTGCAATTAATAATGTTCCTATTCGATCTGAACGACAAGCCACTAGATTTTTGCAATCGACAACTGGAGATTTAATGGTTTTGGTAGAAAGAAGTCTAGATGATATTGATGATGAAGAGTCAAAAGGTGAATTACGGGGTTATTTAGACTAAGCTAGATGTTTAGATGTTTGAGACTACTTTCCTGAAATTGTTTAAAGTTTTAGAAACTGATGTAGACTTCTAAAAGGATATTTTCAGAACGGAACGCGTTTAAAAGTATCTTTTTTATTTGTTAGTTATTTTTCACATGTCTATCTGTTCAAAAATTGTTTTTCTTAATTTTCTACCAAATTTTTTTGCGGTGTTCATTTTCTCGTTTTCAAAATTTCCTGCAAAACTAACTCTAAGAAATATTTTCTTGGAACTCACAACTCACATGTTTTCATCCAGATGCTGAAATAATTGTTAACACTGTACGAGATGTCGACAGAAGCTCTATGACAAATGATGCCGACACTACCAGTTTGATTAGCTCAAACTCAGTAACAACCAGTGAGAGGGAGAAGGAAGACGAGAAGACTGAAGAAGTTGCGAGGGAAAATGCAGATGGTATGTATCAGTAGTCCAAAGTTTTTGAGTTTGAAAATTTTGCATGATAATTTTAAATGGTTTCACTGTAATCCCAAGTTGAAAAAATAGAACAAGTATTTTTGCATTTAATTTTAGCTGGCAACGTTGTAGTTCAAAACCGTAGTTGTGAAGTATAAGGTGTTCCGCGTTGTAGTCTGGTCTGTATAGTCTCTGCTCCAATCAATGGCCGTGTGCCAGATGTCCTTTGACCTTCTTTTTTTGAAAACTCCAAGTCAAAGTTGTGAAGTGATTCATTTTCCTTTTCTCTCTTTTCACTTTTCACTATCAATGCAATGCGTTCTTTAAAAAAAAGAGCGAATTGGTTGAGTGTAATAACCCATTCGGTCTGTCATTTTATGAGCATGAACTCTCTTTAAATTTTTTTTGCTTCCTACAACATGGGAAAGTTCATGATTGAAAAGAAGGCAGCATAAAATTCGGAAAGTATAAAACGCGAATATTTTGTTTAGGCTTTAAAAAGTGATATTTTTCGTAGCATCTTACAAAAAAAGTTCAGTTTCAGCTACCGCTCTCGCTGCAAGACGTCGTCACAGCGTGTCTAACTTCGAGTCTTCTGTAGTAGACACTAACACCGAATCAATCGCTTCTTCATTATTTGCATTAGGTATGTTCTTAAAAATTACGGAAATAACGTGTTTGCCTTATTAAGTAATGCAGGACATCGTGTTGTAACCGTGAGAAATCGATGTTTGTTTATAAAAAGTTCATCAGGAAGCTAAAAAGATTTGGTCATCCTGTGGAATCCGTGCTCAATTTTCTATTACGCTTTTTTCAGATACTCACAAGTTTGAAAAACCACCCGTAGTATCTGTTCAACGGGCTGAAAGTGCACGAGTTCCGCAATTATTGGTCAGCCAACCAAGTTTTGATCTCAGAAGAACCCAATCCGAGAGTCATCTCGATGCTAAAGTCATTGATGCAATTCTTTCCAGCTCTGCAGATTTTGGTGTGGAGAGTTCTATTGAAGATGAAATCAAACTTTTGTTAGTTGGAGACTTGAATCGAAGTGCATCTGCTGCGAACCAACTGGACCCAAAACTACTCGGAGTTGTCAGGAAAGAAGATAAGGATAAGACGTTAACACAAGCTGATGCCGCAAAGGGACTAGCTTTGATTGCTTCGGTAGGTATAGAAAAAGACACCATCATTTTCCTGAAATTGTTTCTGAATAACAGCTTCTAAAGATTCCAGAAATTACAGCTCTGGTTATAGTAATCAAATTGCGATAAAGCATAGAGCACTTAAAATGTTCGAAAACTTATCAAATTTTTTATTCCTTATCAAATGTTTTATTCCTTTTAAAAAATCACAGCAAGTGCAAGCTGAGGTTTCGCGTAATTTTAAACAAAAAACTGTATCCTGACCCAACTAAAATCTTCATCAAAATTGTCAAGAATCATTCCTCGAAGAGCTCTGTCAGAATCGTCTTATAATTTCTTTTTAATTGAAGGGAAATCCGTAATTAGAAAAGAAGTTTCTACTTTTTTTTTCTAAAAGTAAAAGTGTTTAAAAATTATTGGTGCACCGTTTTTTTCCAGCATATTGCCATAAGTAATTCCGAACAACTTTTTTATTAGAAAAAAAAAGAACTATAGTCTATTATGGTAAAAATTCGATTTACTTGCTTAAAAATACAATTTTTGTGCGGCTATTCTTTATTACTCTGTAACTCTATAACGGTGGCATTTTCAGAGAGTTTGACCGCCATAATATATTTTGCTAAGATTTGCCAGATCGCTCTGGCCTGGCCTAGACCTTTTTCTCAACATTGATTCATTGTATAGCTCTTATATCTGCTTTTCCAGCAAACCGGTTCTGTTGCTTCTTTATCATCGATGAATTCTAATCGAACTGACACCGGAATGGAGGACTATGGAGATGATGAAGAACCTCATTTAGACAGAAAGAATAATTCCAGTACACGAAAAGCCAAAATACAGGCGACTTTCGCTGCTGGAAAGAAGAAAGTACTTGATTTAATGCCACAAAAAAGGAAGATCACAGACACTTCGTTATTGGACTTTAATGGAGAGAGTATAGAAATCGGAGCAGATGCAGGGTCATTTTATGATATGGACATTGCTAGAGACTCTTCCCTAGGAAGATCATCGCTGGCTACTGGTATGAGAAAAAAAGAAAGTCTACCGGAAGACAGAAAAGAGAAAAAAAAATTGAAAAAGAAATTATCTGAATCTCCAAAAGTGAAAAGAAATAATGGAGCTGGTCCGAAGGATATGTCCCCAATGAACACAATCAAGTCAAGGACAACTAAGAGTGTTCAGTTTCAAAAGGTAATAGACGTATCTTACTGAAACCTCCATATATTAAAAATATGTTCAATTTTAATTATCATCGAAATCATTTATCTTCGTAGTTTGTGTTTGTCTACTGTAGGCACAACGAAGCTTTTTCTTTTATTTTTTAGACAAAAAATTTCATGTCAAAGGATGGGTATGATGCTTTAAATAACTACCATTAAAACATTACGAACTGCCTATACTGTGAAAATATTTCAGTGATTTTTCGAAAAAAATTTCGCCTGCCTCTGATTTTTAAATTTATCTACAATTTTATCGCGTATATATATTTTTTATAAGGGCTTACCAAATTTTTAAATATTTTTTCTAATGTGATTCATTGAAAAAAAAAAAATGTTGCCTTCAACTATCTCTATCAACTTTCAGAACGTGTTGTGGGGTCAGTCTCTTCATTTCGAACTTGATTCTTTCGAAACAACGACAAGAAGCTCAATCCGATACCTAAATTTGACTGTTCATGCAAGAGAGGTCAAAACGGCTGAAACACCAACCACTTCTACTGCAATTTCGCCTAGCGTGGCGCCTCCTACACCAGAAAGTATAACATCTTCTACATTTACTGATAATTCAATATCATCGTCCCCCGTAAAAACACCAGAGACTAAGCCTATCCTCCTTGGAAGCGTTTCACTTTTTGTGCCACAACTTATTGATGACTGCCAATTGACACTGTCCAATTGTCACAGAGAAGTTTTCCAGCTTAAACAACCTAACTCCCCAGCTACGCCTCAAACTACGTTGGAAGATCTGTATGTTGTAGGGCTTTTCTCGAAAACTAAAGAAAAAATGAACATTTCATTAAATTGGAACTTGAACATCAATTGAACGTTTCCGTGCATTTTCGCTGTCAGAAAAAAGTTTGGCAGTTTGAATATAATTTCTTTTCCGAAATTTTTCAAACTAAATATTTTGTGAACAGTGTCATTTCCAATGTCTTATTAATATGAGCATTTTTCAACGGAAATATTTTCAGATCGATGAATGAGTTTTCCCGTCATGCTGGTTTTGATCCCCGGCTATGTTTCGGAGACATCACTCTTGGTTTCCGATATTTTCCTGACGGACTTCCACTTGACAAAGCTATCAATTCCGGGGAAGACAGTGAAGATGAATTGAACAAGATTAATCAAGCAAATGACGCAGCATCACCGGTGAGACCATTCTCACCTCCAGTGGTATCCCCTTCTACGCACGACTGGAAGATTTGGTATGGAAAGCACTGTAAGTTTCAATTTTCGAAGAAAAACTTGTTTTCTAGCTTATTTGAGCCGTTCTCTAATTCCAAAATTTCAGCAACCACTACATGCGCGATGTGTCGAGGAAAGATTTGGCTCCGTGCCGCTTCTTCATGCTCCCGTTGCCTTGTTATCTGTCATAACAAGTGTGTTTTGAAAGCCGATAATGGTGGAATTGCATGCACTCCTCAACAAATCACGCCTCCTTCAAACCTTTATCTTCCTGACGACGCCCAATTTGAAATTATTACTGCTTCTGAACTGGATCGGCCTATCATCACGCCCGGAGATCGTTCAAACGACGAGACACATGCATTGATTATGCAATCACCATCTACATCATCGAATATTGGGCCATGTAAATATAAGAGTGAAGTTTATATTGCAATTAATGTTTCCTTCCAGTAGACACGCCTGAGATGACAAAACGAGCGAGGTTTCGAAAAGTCACAGAAAAGTTTTCAAATTGGCGGAAGGGGGGAAAAAAGAAAGATGATGAAGGGATTTCTGGAAGGTATGACTTTCAAAAGTGCTACCAGAAAACCATATTGTTGTTTACCAGGCGAGACATCCTAGGTACCGACTCAAACACTGAATCCACTTCGATAGAATATCAAGACATGACTGAGAGAGATAGTCCTATGGCAAGTATTCAGGACGTTTTGGCTGATGTTCTTCCTGCCCTCGATGGATCACCCTTTATAAGTGGGCTTTACTTCCAGGTAGTTTCATTTTTTCTCTGCTCATATCATACGAAAAGGATTGTTTCAGCCTGGAAATGCATATAACGAGCAAACGATAAAAAATGCAAAACTACTTGGGCGAGAGATTTTCAACGAGTTTCCACCAGAGCAAAGAGTGGAGAAAATAAACGCGCAAATCGACAGAATTCAAACAGCGATAAGAGAAACAAAAGATGACCGCTTAAGTGTTATGCAAACCAGTGGAGGTAAAATAATTATTGGTAACCTTGAAATATTACAAAACATTTGTTGTTTCAGAATCGTCCGCTAAGTTTCAAGGGCTTGACGAACGCCTTCAGGCCCTTGCTGTGCTTATGCTACATTATTGTTCTGCTCTACAAGATTGCCAATCTGGAAGATCTACCCCAGCATCGCCTTCAGAAGAGGACGCACTTGGAAAAGAGGTAAGTTTGTGAATAACTTCACGGAGACGTTTTATAACCTTTTCTAAAAGTATCCAGATAAGAGAAGAACCACCTGTCATTGAAGCCGCCGATGAAGAAGACGTTGACAGCGTGCTAGATGAAGACACATTAATCGCAGAAATACCACCAACGCAGCTTTCTCATCAGACAAGGGATTCGACTGAACAAAATCAAGCTGTCGAGCGTCCCACAATGTTGGATCCAAATTCTGATGTTTTTGAAACCGTGTCTTAATCTTCTCCAGTATTTGAAAAAAACGAGTTTGAGCTAACTAATATTATCATCATATCACTTTCATTTTCCCTTTTCTTCACTTCACATTATCATTTTCTATCGCTTATCTATTTCTTCTTCATTTTCCCGTTTCATTCTCTGTGATAAATTAAATCTCGAACGACAACATCCGAGCTAAATTTTTCAAGGTGTTACTTTCTCAGCTGTGATTTATTATAAATATTTTATTGCTTTTTCCCTAAGAATGCATAATTTGATTGTTTGATTGAACCGCCGAAAATTCCGTACTGCTCCCTAAAAATTATTTTACTGTACTTTTCATAAATCTAATTTGTTTGATTCTCAATTTTTTTGTTCAGTCACTTATAACCTGAAGCATCTCGTCTTTTCGGTTGACAAAGTATTTCCGTGGGTTGCAGAGCCGCACTGGAAGCGCGGAAGCTTTCTCGTTTCTCATTTCCTACTGCGTTTGCCTTCATGTGCTTTCTTTTCTTTTTAAGGCTTCCATGAAAGACGAAATATGACCGTCTCGCCTTGTCTTCGTCTTTGTCTTGAATTCGTTTGACTTGTGTAAGACGAATACAAGACGAACGACGATAGGAAAGACGACTTTTTGTCTTCGTCATTTGTAAAAGCCTTACTTTTTCATAAAGAATCTGCTATGAAAATATACATTAATTCTACTCTTTTTCTACTAGGTTTAAAGATAATATTTCTAGTGTATCCTAATTTATAAAAATAATGTTCAATACTGAGATGGAAGTTCTTAGACTGTTTCCTGAAACTTTAGTTTTTCCCAAGTCCCCCTATACTCCTGTTGAGCGCATTTTGTTTTTGTGGAATTTCTTTTACAAACATTTGAAATTCAGATCCAATTATGGCTGCAGCAGTGATCTCGACGACATTATTAGGTTGTGTTGGATGTCAAGCAGGAATTGAATACTTACAAACGTAATAATTCTTCATCAGTTTTCGAAATCTAATATTCTAGTTTCCTAAATAAAACAGAGCAAAAATGCACACTTCTCTTATAAATTTTTACCGATATTTCGAGTTTTCAGATATGTAAAAAACAGTCTGAATCTCATCACATTCACTTCATTCATTTTCACAGCTACGTACGGCCTCATACTTCATTCAAAATTTTTCACTGTTCCTAATCGAATACCTATTAGGTAGGTAAAAATAATACTAAAACTAAAAGAATAATGGCAACGAGATTTTATTCCAGATCGTATGCAAAAATTGTCATAATTTTCTTTGCAGTCAACATGGCCAACAACCTAGCTTTAAAGTTTGCAATATATTTTCCACTTTTTATCATTTTCAAATCGGTTCCTCACTTATCATTAATTTTCCGCAATCTCCGTTTTTTTAAAGGGCACCCTTCTTGCAAACATGACAATGGGATGGATTTTACGAAGATATCAGTATAATTTTAAGCAAGTCAGTGCCGTCATCGTAGTCTCCGCTGGAATTGCCATTTTCACATTGGCTAGTTATGAACCAGATTCTCACAATGCTAGTTTATAAGATTCAAAAAGTTAGTCTAAACTCAGATTTTAATTTGTTACAGATTCGATCTGGTATCGACTCACGAACCTGGCTCATCCCAGTTCCTTCGTTTATTATTGGAATCGGTCTCCTCTCGTTTTCGCTAATGCTCAGTGCTTATCTAGGGCTTTATCAAGAGACCTTTTATCAAAGACACGGTAAACACAATGACGAAATGATGTTCTATGTGGTGAGCTGAGTAATTTGTTTAATTGTGGTTAATTACAGTTTTATAGCATTTCCTATCAATTCCCTTCTTCGCATTGGTTGGTGATGAGATGATTCCGGCGTTCCATGCAGCAAACGCAACACCATCTTATGTTGTGGCTGGGATTGATACCGTGATTCCGTCCGCTTGGATTTTCATTTTTGGAATTTGTCTATTTCAGTAATCGATACTCAAATTATATGCCTAAAATTAATGTCTATTCCAGACTTGGATGTACCAAAGGTGTCTATATGCTCTCAGCTGTCACCACGTCACTAAACGTCACAATGGTTCTAACTCTTCGGAAATTCTTATCTCTTCTCATCTCTTTTCTAGTCTTTGAAAACGCCTTTAACATGTTTCATATCATCGGAGCTTCTTTTGTTTTCATTGGAACGTTTATGTTTTCGGTGTCGTTTCCTCGTTGTAAATGATGTAAGTAATACATTTCCATTGCGCGATCGGCGTGTGTATGACACGTTTCCTCTTTAGAAATAGACGTTATCCGTGTAACTTGATGGTTTGCCATTCCAGGAGCCAGCTCCGAGCGGGAAAGAGCCGATAAACATTTCTCTACTCGGGATTACCATGATTTACGGATGTTTCAAAAATTTCCCATTAACCGGCCAATTCTAAAACGGCCAGTTGTGTAGAACCCTGAAATTTTGCGGCTGCAAGAATTGTATCCCATGGTTCAACACCATTCTTGGTAATGACTTGCAGAGGTCACACTCAATCTAAGACCATTTCATTTTGATGGTAAATCAGGCAGATTGGCGTGTATCGTGCAGAGCGCAGCACCTTGAAGATAATTTCATATGATCGTCATTTTTGCACCTTAACCTTGCTCCAAAATCTATTTATTTTCTAATTTTAAGCATGTTTTCTGTGGTGTTCATCATTTTTTGTATATGCTTATATGATTTTAGAAACAAAAAACCATGCTTATGGTTTTGACTTGCATGAATTTTCGGTTATGAATGAAATGCAAGATTTCAAATGACCAGCGCGCAATCCATTAGAAGGAAAAATGCAATACGGAGAACTCGCTTCATCATCCATTTTTTAATTATTCTTTGTGTAAAACTTTTATCTCAAATAGAATTTCATAAGGCATTTAATTAATAAACTATGGATTATGGATATGCATGATAAGTTAGAAAAAATGAAGAATCTACTTAAAAAGTAAGAATACTGTTTTAGCTTACAATTTGATTTTAATATATAAAGTAAGTTGAAATTACAGAAACAAAAAGGTTAACAATACGAAATTCCAGGCAGTAAATTATTGCAAAGGTGTTGGATAGAATAGAAGAAAATGAAGAAACTTATAAAACTGGTGTGTAACAAAGAGACTGATGCACTAACAAGGGAGAATGTGTGTGCAAGATATCTAAAGTTATCTGCTATATAATATTTTTTTCCAGTGACTTTTCATTATTCTATAACTTCTTCGGTTGAGACTCTCAGGATGATACAGATGAAATCCCTTTTTGGTAGTCTGTTTTGATTTCTGTAAGTCTTTCTTTCGAAATTTTGAGATTAAATCTGTATAGAATTTCTTCGAACGTCTTCTGGGTTTTCTTTTTCATTTTTGGCCTCTCTATGTTTTTTACCCTTTCATCAATCTTTTGTTCATTGCAGAAATTTTTCTTCTTATACTTCTTGATTTTAAATTTTTTTTACTGACTTTTCTGGTTATCAAGGGGTTTACCAACTTATTTTTTACAAATCAGCAGCTAGCTCTTCCATTTTACACTCTTGTCCATGAACAAACTGATGTTTCCTTCTCTGCTGTAGCCTTTCCCATTCATCGTTTCATTGCGTCCTTCTTATCAATACAAGAATCATTAAATGCTAAAAGAGGGTTCTTTAAGATGCAAACAATTCTTAAAATCTTCTTAAGTGTTCCTTAAGATACTGAAATTTCAGTTTGGATGTGGATTATTTACAACCAATTTATTTTAAATAACTCAACAGGTTTTCTAAAGTTTTCCTTTTTACATTTCGCAGCTAGCCACAAATATTAATCTATAGCTGACATGCTCCCATGTAGGATACACAATTTTTTCAGCATTTTTAATGACAGAAGACCGTCAAATTCTACAGGAGTTGTAAAGGAAAACAGAATTATCAAGAACAGGCTGTGTGATAGATCACATCAAACAATTCTGAACCGAGTGATCTTCAAAAAACATCTAATTTTAAGTTTTGAAGCATTTTAAACGATGTGTATATTATTTTGTAGAAAAAGTATCAAAACGAGCAACTCGGAAAAATATCGATTGAGCATGAAAAAAAAGTAGATGCGGTCATCAATGAAGAGATTTCGTTCGCTGGTTTCGAGTTGTGAGTAATGGCTCTGGTTATAAATAGAGAAGGCATTCGAGCCAAATTTCGAGGTAGTATCAAAATCCTGATTCAAAATAATATTATATGTTTCTATTGTTAGACTTCTATAGTTGGATTTTGAAGTAGAAAAAGAATTACCATTTGACTAATAGAAAAATCGTGCCGTTGAAATCAACCAACGAAGCACAACAAAACTGCGAATTGTGAAAGCGGAAAGAAGTGAAAAAAGTGAGGACACAAATTCAGTCGCTAAGATCGACGCCATATTCCGTCACTTATCTCCCAATCGGTGGAATAGAAGGTCATCAACATGAAAAGGTTTTCATTAAATTCAAAAGAAGCAAGTGCAGACTTCTTCAAGAACGTAGTTTTTCAATAGCGATGCTTCCAAAAGTTTGTTGCTCATTTTGGCTCACGGATCTATCCATAGTTTCACGCCAACAAGCGTTAATCACACTAATTACCAGAAAAGAGGAAAGAGGAGTTGAAGCCGCAGTAGCATAGGAATAACCTTGGTCGGCGAAGGATGAAAGAGAGATGAAAGGAGAGCAGCGCCTACACGCAACAGCTACAGTTACAGCAGCATAAAGGAGACCCTTGTCGGCAAAGAATGAAAGAAAGATGAAAGCCGATTTATTAAATACCGACTTCTGTATTGTAACCCCGCCCCCTTGTTTCATGCTTAAAGGCCACAGAATTGTTATAAAAGGGTCCCGATCAGCGACCGAATTCGGTTTTCAGTTCTTCATTTTGAAATCACTCACCCCTTCCGTCACCCCGAAACCACCGCCGAACTACAAAACAACCGTCTTCTTATTCTTATTATTATTATAAATAAATTATATTCCTACAACCGACTTATTGGTGCATCGACCAAAACAAGAAGAGAAGAAGATCAGAAGAACGCGAAATAAAACAGGCTAGTTATTTCCCTTTAAAATAACAAGATACCGTAATACAAGAAACCGTAATACAAGAGAACGTAATACAAGAGTAACGCAAATTATAGAAGCACAGTAGAAAATGATAGCGTAGAAAACATTAGCAAGTGATAGAACAAAGAAGGAAGCAGCATTACTAACAACAGGAAGAAAATTAATGAACGCAAGAATAATAGAATTTATGGCAAAAGCAACACAGTATGAAAAAGAAGCAATGGCACTAAAAGATCCAACAGCAAGCATAACAGAACCAAAGCTAAGAGCAGATATATACGCTGACATAGCAACAGAATGCTTTAGGAGACACAAAGAATTAGTAAACGACTGGACTAAACTACAGAATACAGTAACGGAAACTATAGAGTCGTTTAACAGAATATCAGTTAATACAGTAGTAGGTAGACAAACAGCAGCACTAGTAGAGAAATGGGGAAACGACATAGAAGATGGAGAAATAAAATTAAAAGATGTAATGAGAACGATAGCTAATAAACACGAAAGAGCAAAAACCGCAGCACAAGAGTTAGGATTCTCAGTACCAAGAGGAGTTCTACTAGAAGAAGATAAGATAGAAGATATAGAAGAAATAAGTATAGAAAGCATTGAAGTAGAAAGAATGGCAGAATTAGTATTAGAAGAACAGGAAAAGTAATAGAAACGTCAAGAACCCCCCCCCCCTTTTTTTTTGTGTTCACCCCCACAGAATTACAAAATTTTTATTGTATTCGTGTATCAAGTTTTATTCCTTTTATAGTATCAGTTGTAACAGTTTTATTGTATCAAGTATTATTCACACAGAATTTGATTGTATTATTCACCCAGCATCATCTATATACAGGGTGCGTCAAAATTATGGTGACACATTCAAAGTGCTCTACCTTCTACAAAAATAGTCGAATCGCCTTGAAAATTCAGCTGTAGTTTATTGAAACGAAAAAAAAAACATATAAAATTAAAGTTGTTCGATGCGGTTCCCATGTTGTTCACGACATCCTTGAGTCTCTTCGGGAATGCATCCACTGTGGCACGAAGGTATTCTGGTCATAGCTTGGCCCATTTCATTTCCAAACTTTTCTTCAACGACTTCAAATTGCGATGAGGACGTACTTGGACTCTCGATTGAAGAACTCCCATACCGAATAGTCGAGCGAATTGAGATGTGGGGATGAAGCTGGCCATTCAGAAATGGTTACGAAACGCGGAAAATTGGGTGAACACCAGGCCTGGACGATCTTTGCCTTGTGAGCCGGAGCAGAATTCTTTTGAAATGTCAAAACCTGGTTTCCAATATGGGATTTTGTCCATGGAAGCACATGCTTCTTCAAAATTTCCTCCAAATAATATTTTTTGTTGATTTTCACTCCAAGATCCGCAAAGATGAGCGGCATCTTCCATCAGAGGTTAAGGCTCTAAAAACCATTACTTGCTGGGGATGGGAAGCTCTGTTGATGGGTCTATCGTGTAGAGCGTCCTTTACTCTATGATTCTGTGAGTTGAATTCGGCTTCGATAGTGAGCAATTTTTCGTCAGTGAACAGCATCCTCAAATGTTCATTTTGCCGCGTGCCAGTAAGAAGAGCCTTGCACTTCTTCATCCGGGCCATCTTGTTTTTTTCCGATAGAATCGCAGCTTTTTGAACACGAAATGGGGTCATCCCGAGCTCTCTTGTTACTATTCTTCTGATCGAAGAATGACTGATTCTGAGCTCTGTGCTCAACTTTCGCATGCTTCGGTGGGGATTTCAACTTAGAGGTTCGCGGACCGTCTTGATCCTATCCGGAGTGACAGATATTCTTGGTCTTCCGCTTCGGGGACGGTTGTTGAGTGTGTCAAGCTCTCTATACCGTTTAATCGTCCTCCAAACGGTTTGTCGAACAATCCCAAGAGCTTTGCCGATGGTACTTGCACTCTGCCTTCTTTTCGCCGTTTCAATGATGGTGCCTCAGGGTACTAAATTGGATACCATTTCTGTAAAAATTGAGTTAGCGATTTGAAAATTTGGCAAAATGATAATGGAAACATGCTGAAACAAATGGGAAAAAAATTGCCGCCCGTGCCGCTTGCTAGGCCCAAAGTTGTGTCACCATAATTTTGACGCACCCTGTAATAAACAGAATTACGTAACAGATCTGAACAGAACGAAACCTCAGCAGACCTCAAAAAAGTGAGGAAGAACAGTGACCTCACAGAATTTATAAATAAAAAAATTAAAAAAAATAATAATAACACAGAATCTAAACTAACACCCACGGCCCGACCCCAAAAGACCCACTTTATGATGAATGAGATAAGAAGTAAGATATTGATAATGTATAATGTTATTGTCCGGAGGATGCTAGAGTATGAGAAAGTAAAGATTTTTTTTTGTTAAAACATACAGTAGGACCAACAACATTGTAAACACCCCATAGCAAACAATATCGTGAGAACCCAAATTAAAGTAGATCTCCCACCCTTTTTCAGGAAGTTGTAATGGCCCATCGTAACTTTTTCTTTCTCTATAATTTTCATCTCAGAATCTTATTGTGTATATTGACCGAGAGACACCACAGAAACAGTCAATCAACAACAAGACCACAGGAACAGGAACTACAGTATCCCACAGAAAAATCTTAGTCGCCGGGAGTGTCGTGACCGACGAGTCAGGAAGAGGAAAGAGGATTTGAAGCCGTTGTGTCGTGACCGACGAGTCAAGAAAAGGAAAGAGGAGTTGAAGCCGCAGTAGCATAGGAATAACCTTGTTCGGCGAAGGATGAAAAAGAGATAAAAGGAGAGCAGCACCTAAACGCATCAGCTACAGTTACAGCAGCATAAAAGAGACCCTTGTCGGCAAAGGATGAAAGAAAGATGAAAGCCGATAAGGCCACAGAATTGTTATAAAAGGATCCCGATCAGCGACCGAATTCGGTTTTCAGTTTTTCATTTTGAAATCACTCACCCCTTCCGTCACCCCGAAACCACCGCCGAACTACAAAACAACCGTCTTCTTATTCTTATTATTATTATAAATAAATTATATTCCTACAACCGACTTACTATTAGAAAGAGACTGTTAGTCTGGGATTCATATCGTTCCTATCGTTAACGTTAACATATTATTAACACGGATACCAAGAAAGTGATGTAAATCCTACGTGTTGATATGGCTGTGATTCCTGGAGGGACCACTAAATTCATTCTGGTAGAAGACGTTGAATTTCTTGCATTCCAACAGGATTTCAATCATAGGCACCAGATGTGTATTGGAACAGTCCGTTTAAAAATATGAGAGTTGGATGATTCACGGAGTCAAGTCGTACACAGACTCAGGAAACATGCGTCATCCTCCACAATGGTAATTTATTTACAATGGATTTTGGACGCTTGGAAACAGTTGTCAGAATCTTTGATCAAAAGATCTTTCACCGGATGTGGGTTGAAGAATGCTACGGACGGATCCGAAGATTTCAAGATTCGTTGTTGAGACGACGGCGAAATACCAAAAGAGAAGAAGCTGTCCAGTCATTGTCTTTAGGTTCAGTTGTCGATCTTATTGGTGAATTGGATACTTCCATTCGTATTATTTCGTATATTTTATTTGCTTTTTGCTTCGATTTTTTGTTCAAAATGTTGTTTGTTTTTTGACTGGAACTTTTGCCATTTCCGACTGAAACTTTTTTGAAAATCGTAATAAATTCTTATTGTTTTGGGAAGTCGACAGGAAAAAACAACGAGAAAAATAGCTTTTGAACAATTTTTTTAAAATTAAAATATGTTTTCTAGAAGAAAACTCATTGAAAAACAAAGAAAAACGATTGGATAATTTTACTAATTTAAATCCCCGCTTTTTTTTTGCAAGTTCGGTAGGGCGCGTTTGCATTCTTCCAAATAGTGTCGGCTATTTACGTTAGCGTGAAAAAAATAGCTCAGAACGCAGGACCGACGAAATTATATAGCGTTTTCAAAATAACTACTAAACATGGAAACCACAAACGTTGAAGAGCCGAGTTCCGAATATCTCAGGAAGATCCTTTTCTATTTCACAGAGGCAGCAGCACGCAAGCAGAAGAGATGCAGACAGCGAGACACGCCAACTGGCAAAATATCAAGTTGATGCGGGAAGAAGGGCAGCAGGATGCAAATTTATTGATTTTCCGAAGAGTTGGATTCCAAATAAATAATGGGGCGTGTTCGTATTATCATTTTCAACATTATCAGTTCTCTATTTGCCACACCCTCCATTATTCTTATTTCCACGTATCATCATTCACTTTTTTTCTTTGCTTCTCTATATTTCCTCATATTGAGCTGGAAATTGTACTACGCAATTTTCAATAAGGAGAACGTGCGAATATTTTAAAGCGATCTTCCAAAAAGGCTACGACGCTTTTTTACATACGTAAATAGTGTCAAAATTCCGGAAACTGAAACCTAATTATTCTCAATTCGAGTCTATTTACTCTATTTTGATCCTGAGCGAACATTCGAGCAAAAATGAAGAGCAGCGACTTGAAAAACGGAGAAAATCAGGAGGTTGTTATAAAGAAAATCTAGGAATTCATGGAAACTCTAAAATATGTATATAAACTGTTTTTCTTCTGAAATATCCATTTTGGAGCAGTTCACATTCGCTAGGAAGGTTTTATATGTTTTGGAGTAGAATTGTTATTTTTGGAAATAAGACTTCTATTTTAGTGAAATTTCGGCCGTCTCGTTTCATCTTCGTCTTCGTCTTGAATTCGTCTGACACAGTGTGTTTACAAGTTTTTTATTGCGTAAGACGAACGCAAGAGGAACTGAAAGACGAACGAAGGCGACTTTTTGTCTTCGTCTTTCGTGGAAGCCTTATTTGGAAATATTCTCGCGCAAAATTAGTTTCTTTTCGTATAGCTTGTTCTATCATAATTGCTATGTTATTCGGACTGCTCTAGTTATCAATTCTCACTTTTCAAGAGGATTCTCTTCCTTAAAATTCCTATTTTTATTGGTTCATTTTCTTTTCTTTTAAGAAAAAAATCGCACATCGTTCTATCATTAGATCTTATACGGTGTACAGTGGAAATCGAATTCGGCTCCTTATTGATCTGTGCCACAGTATCACTAATTGCAGAAATTTTTTCCAGCAAATTGTCTTTTGCTCTCTGCTACTAAGATCACTTGTATAAATTCGTTTGTAAAAAATGAGTTGTCAACAACTAAAATGAAGTTTTATTTTTGTAGTCTTCGCTGAAACATTATTGGCTTTATTAGAGCTCTCCAGATAGAATCACTAAAATTTTGTGCTGAAGACGTGAAACTGGAGAATACGTCCTCTCGTGAAAGCTAAGAATTCGTATGTAATAGGCGACCAAAACAGTCGTTAACTAACTGAAAGTTAAACTCAAATCTTTGTCAAGTTCATGTAAAACGTTTTCAAGTGATCAAATAGGTCTTAGAATTTCGGCAAATGCTAAAATTTGGTGTTTCTCTACAGAAAAACAAACAAATATGTGCTTTCTAGAGCTGGAATTGAGTTCTTAGTAGCTGAACCACTTCCCCCCTTCCCCCCCCCCGTTGTTTTGAAAACAGCTCAATACACTCGCATTCCGTTGTTTTCGCCTGCACATGTTGTATACTGCTCCTTGCCAGCCGAGTTGATTCGTCTCAATGACGGTCGCTCGTATAACTTTCTTTGAAATGGAAGGGTCGCATTGATAGAAAATTTAAATCCGGTCGAGAGCTGTTATGTAGCGGTTCTGACAGTTTCCTGGATGATTTCGTCGGCTCCATCTTCTTTCGTAATCTCTTTTTGAACTAGGAGTCTCGTACATATGTATTAAAGTACAGTAAATTCATGGAACTCACCGAGATCACACAATTCGTGTTCTTTTCCCAGCTATTCTCTTCTGAATATTGGTGAGTGGCAGGTTTCGCTCGCATTTAAGATAGATTTAATTAAAAATAGGCTGAGTTCCACGAAGAAGAGTTTTAATAATTCTAGCTTTATAAAAAAAGCATTTTCGTTTGAAAATGCATTTAAAAAAATTGTATCAGTTGAGTTTTGTCAATGAGAACAATTGTAAACAGAGAATCAGGAACGCGCGCGAAGTACTTGCATTTTAGTGTGCGGCGCAGCTGCAAAAGTGGGCGGAGCTAGGAAAATTGGCGAGCAACTCTAGTGTTCTGGTTTTACGTAACCAAGAAAAAAAACAATGAATGACAACAATCTGAGGACAAATCCATAAAAAAGATACAGGGATAAATGTTCGAAAAAATCCAGTGTTTTGACCATACGTTACCAAAAAACGAATGACAACAACTATTATCCATCCGCGAGGACGTGAGCCTTCGTTTAAAGGCGCAACGAATTAACTGTTTGGGTCTCGTTAGGGGATAGCGCCTTTAAACGAAGGCTCACGTCCTCGCGGATGGATAATATATTCTGAGAACAACCCAAAAAAGTGCCCAGAGTTCATAGACTCCACATCGTTTCCGGTCAATTAACACTACCCCCCCCCCCTCTTTTGCATTTCTCAATTTCATATTATTAAAAGCGTTACGAGAGCAAAAGAAATCGTGACCTTTCAGCTCAGAATGATCTCGTTAGCACGACACGGCACCGTAATCCACTCGATACACTCGATCCACTCCACTCGATATATTTTAATCAGAAACGAGCTGGAATAGTTTTCATTTCTCCTCTCGCGAAAATGTCTCACTACACGCCGCCTTCGTATGAATCGTTATCCGATTTCGAAAATGAGTATCGCGATGAAACGGCTTTACAAACTGGCATGATGTCGGAGGGTGTTCCAATAAAAGACGGTCAATACGAAACGTGCGGACCGAAGATGTCTCTACGAATACGTGGAAATTCAATGGTGGTAAACGAAATGGTGAATTAAAAATGTTTATCTGCTATGGTACAATAGGCTGCGACCGAAATGTGATAGTGCGCTGGGTTAAAATGGTGGGCTGGTAGGGGGGGGGGGGTTGGGGCGACAAAGATTGTCTCGGGGCACCACAATGACGCTTTACCAACGAGTCTACGAGGTTTGGATACATTGTTTTGCAATCTCTGCTCCGGTTTGGCGGTCCCTTCCGCAGATTTATCTCTCAATGCTAGGTCTTCTCCCACTTCTGTACTTTGGACGGTTTATTGAGTTATTGAATCTAGACGGCTTCGATATTTGAAAGCGGGGATGTCATTCGGCACGACCAGCCTGGAAGTCGATTGTAGACACCTCATAAAAACTCCGTAAGCTTAATTGTTGATATAACTTTCCCTAAACTTGTGGTAAAATTGTGCTAGGTTTGGGGTAAGCTTGGCCTAGACTTGTGGGAGACTTGTGCTAGATTTGTGAACAGAAGACAACTTTCTAATTGTGCATTCTAATTGTGTCGCTTTCCAGTCATTTTTAACATAATAAGATACATTTTTTTGTGTCGTATCATGTTTGGACGTGCACTGCTCAATTCGTTGAATTTATGGAAGCCACAGTCGGATGTTCGGTATAACTGGACTCATTTGAAATTTCGGTGAAATTTCACTATCAAATCATGATTCAAGCTTCCAATAAGGAAACCGAAGCCAAGCCGTTTAAGAAAGCAACAAACGGAAAGCGCTTCCAGCTTCGGATGGAAAGGTAGTATTTTCGAAAGGATCGATGTTAAAATCACCCAGATTTCCTCCCTCCCCCCTACAGTCGTTCGTGCTCACCTTCAACATGAACCCCCCCCCCCACCCCCCCCTCGCCCTTCTGCTCACTGGTCCTTTTGCTTTGCATTGCTGGCTTCCAGTTTCCATGGGAATATCCTCACTTTCTACTCTTGCTCTTTCTTTTGGCTCAGGACTCAGGCTCAGGCTCATTGGTTTTCAATTTGCTCATGAAGTCTTGATTTAAAAATAGATTTCACCGAAATATTCTTCTTTTTACCGTATATTGGACAATCTCCGTTTCGGATTCCTTCTTTTGAATCTCGATATCCAGTGCATCAATCGACGGAAAGACGCTTCTAGCTCCGCCCAGTTATCTATTTCAAGATCGGAAGATGCTTGACGGATCTGACTGTTTTCGAACGTAATCGTGGATTAAAATATATATAAAAGAGAACATCTAGGAACCTTCTGGACTCGTTTTCCGCGCTACTGCCATTCGTGACTCACTTCGTTCTATTCATAGTCTGCGATGATCAATAATTCTGAACTGCCTGATGACAGTGTGCGAAGCAACGTCGAGGTAGGCTCTTAATAGACTCTTTGGCTGGCACGTGAAGCAGTGGTTTTGATTCAAACAGTGGACCCTAGGGGAGTGGGAAAATTCGCGGTTCCTTTTATACCAGCTTTGCTCGTCCCTTCTTGGAATTTAATTTATTCGAAGAGGCTGCTAATTGAGAGACTCATTATAAGGGAAAACAATTGAGGTATATTAACGCAAATTTTATTGAATCCAAGTCACTAAATCACTGAATCTAACACGAAACCCCAATTGATCTAAGGGAAAATCAGCGCTGCCCTAATTTTGGGTGGAAGGAGGAGGGGGTGAGGGCAATGAAACTTTTTTTGGATTTGTCCTCAGATTGTTGTCATTGTTTTTTTCTTTGTTACGTATAACCAGAACACTAGAGTTGCTCGCCGCCAAATTATCCTAGTGCGCAAGAAATAAAAATGAAAAGTTAGCTCCGCCCACCATTGCAGCTCTGCCGCACACTAAAAAGCAAGCACTTCGCACGCGTTCCTGATTCTCTGTTTACAATTGTTCTCATTGACAAAACTCAACTGAAACACGATTTTTTAAAGCGTTTTCAAACGAAAATGCTTTTTTTGTAAAGCTAGAATTATTAAAACTCTTCTAAGCTCTAACTGGGAGCCTTGAAAGTTACAATTGGGCTATATATTTGTGGAACTCACCAAAATCTGTTATACAATTATTTTTCAATCAATAATATTGATTCTGCGAAAAATTATATTATCCATCCGCGAGTACGTGATTTTTCGTTTAAAGGCACTGTTTGGGTCTCGTTAGGGTAAGCGCGTTTTAACGCGCTAATTGAAAAATTGTAAGAAAGCGCACACACTGCGTTTGTGATTTATTCAGTTTAATAAACAGTTTAAGAAATTTGATAATTAAAATTAATTAAAAAAGCATGATTTTCGAAGCAAAATATAGAAAAATTCCAATATTCGCTTCAATTTTCGAAAAGAAATCACAAACGCAGTGTGTGCGCTTTCTTACAATTTTTAAATTAGCGCGTTAAGACGCGCTATCTATCCCCTAACGAGACCCAAACAGCGCCTTTAAACGAAAAATCACGTACTCGCGGATGGATAATACGCTTGTCTGAATGTTCAGTATGTTTTCCTTTCCATTTTAGCTAAATGATGGAAATGTACAAAATTTTGACGGAACTCCTATAAACTGTAAAGAGGTCCCCCCGGGCCTCGCAATAACATTCTTCAATCTCTCTGTTTTCACTTGTCCAAACTCGCAAATTGAAGACCTCGATGTAGCCTATTTCATTAACATGAATACAGTTCTGTTTATACTGTTAGATTCACGCTAGACATCGTGAACTAGACCGGTCGCGGAGAGAGCGCTGTGGTCCTGATGTGTGCTCAGTCTTATGGCAGCGTTTTCTCGTGAATCTTATTGACGAAATATGCAGTGTCCGAGCTCTTGATCCAGCGCCGTGCCAAGGAGGACCCCGCTTTGGACCCGTCGACAGCGGTGATTTTAATGTTATTCAGTGGTATTACAAGTGGCGTGCTCGTCCCTTTTTGTTGATTCAGCAAATTAAAATGTATACATCAAATTTCATAACTGCCACTATTCGGCGTATCTCCCCCATCTATGCTTTCCCTCTTCTCTTTTCCATATTTGTGCTTCTACGTGTCGCCAATTGGCTTTTCCATTTGCAATTGTTCGTGTAGCACACTATATCCGTTTTCCTGATCATATCGGTTCATTTTCCTGTTTCGCGAAGGAAAACGAAACCTGATTGCTATCTACTGCTCTAAAGATTCACGTCTAGAATACCATAGAACTATGGCAACTGATGGAGACATGGTAATGATAATGGAAAAGCGCAGGAGCAAGAGAGCCGAATCTTGAAGGGGGGGGGGGTTTAATTTACAACGAGACAAATTAGCGGAGTAATTATAGAACTTCACTTAAAAACATAGGAGCACGTTTCTTACATTTAAGAGATTCAATGTTGACATCGACTTGATGAGCCAGCATGGAGTCTATGAATCTGGAATCTCTGTTAAATCGCTGCAAAAGCGCTAACTCTAATGATTCAGCAGGCTAATTGGAAATACTATGGTATATTCTGATTTCCAGTTTTTGTGAAACGCCATTGTTGATCTATATAACTGCCTATATGCTTCAAGTCTTGGTGCACTGCTCTTGTAATCATGTTTTACGGTGATTTCTCATTTCAGGGTCTTGAATCTTGTATTGGACAAAGTCACGAAGTGATGTCGACTTCAGCAGATGAGCTGGAAGCCTTTAGAGCACGAAAAGTTGCTCTTATCACTGGAATATCTGGGCAGGTTTGTTGTTTTTTTGTGCTGGAAGATTCAGGGTTTTGTTTTGCTATAAACCTTATTCCAGGACGGTTCATACCTTGCTGAGCTTCTCCTCTCCAAAGGTTACAAGGTCCATGGAATCATACGCCGCTCTTCTTCTTTTAATACTGCTCGCATTGAGCATCTCTACAGCAACCCGGTTACTCACAATGGAGATGCTTCATTTTCTCTTCACTATGGTGATATGACGGATTCGTCCTGTCTGATCAAACTGATTTCCACAATTCAGCCAACAGAAGTCAGATTTATAATGTGAAAACGAGATGAGCAACTTTTCATTTTTCAGGTTTACCATTTGGCTGCTCAATCTCATGTCAAAGTTTCATTCGATCTGCCAGAATACACCGCTGAAGTCGACGCGGTTGGAACGCTCCGCCTCCTTGACGCCATCCATGCTTGCCGTTTGACGGAGAAAGTTCGCTTCTATCAAGCGTCTACTTCCGAGTTGTATGGAAAAGTGCAAGAGATTCCGCAAAGCGAGAAGACTCCGTTCTACCCAAGATCCCCATACGCCGTTGCGAAGATGTACGGGTATTGGATTGTTGTCAATTATCGCGAAGCTTACAACATGTTCGCTTGCAATGGAATCCTCTTCAATCACGAGAGTCCGAGAAGAGGTACTGTAGTCTTGTGATTTGCAATCGATCATGCCACGTTTCGTTTTCGCTGATGACCGATTGCATGTGTTGATGCAAAATTGGTAATTTCTGATTTTTTTTTTCAGGAGAAACCTTTGTTACCCGTAAAATCACTCGTTCCGTGGCTAAGATCAGTTTGGGACAGCAAGAGTGCATTCAGCTGGGAAATCTGAGTGCTCTTCGTGATTGGGGTCACGCGCGAGAGTACGTGGAGGCGATGTGGAGAATTCTTCAGCACGACACTCCCGACGACTTTGTGATCGCCACCGGAAAACAGTTCAGCGTGCGAGAGTTCTGCAATTTGGCATTTGCTGAAATCGGAGAGGTGCTGACGTGGGAAGGAGAAGGCGTTGATGAAGTTGGAAAGAATAAGGATGGAGTTGTCCGAGTGAAAGTGAGCCCTAAGTACTACAGACCAACCGAGGTGGAGACGCTGTTGGGAAATGCGGAAAAAGCGAAGAAGGTTTTAGGATGGGAAGCTAAGGTTACTGTTCCGGTAAGTTCCTAATCAATGATGATTTTTCTTTTATAATCTAATCGCGCCATGCTTTTATATTACAGTTTTAGATAGAGATCAGCTTTTACCAGTGTAATTCGAGGTTCCCTACGAAAAACCATTGTTTTTTTTCAGGAGCTAGTGAAAGAAATGGTGGCAAGTGACATCGCACTCATGAAGTCCAACCCGATGGCATAAAACTCTGAAGGAAATGATCGATCGCTTTGCGCTTTACCATGTTTATCTCTTTTTTTTTCCTGTTTTACCTAACTTATTTATAACTACTGTGATGTTTTGAGGGAGCACTGCTGGGATTCATTTCTTATATCTTTATTTTACCTTTTTTTTTTTGTAATTTCGGAAGAAACATCGTTAAACATGAATCAATAAATGTATTAAGTGAACTGACACGTGGAAAATCCAACTGTTCGTGGGCGGGTTTCATCGGAAACATTGATCAGCTTTGGTTGGCGCAACAAGGATGTTTGACGCAGGAGGGTATCATGTGAGATTACGGTAGAATTTGAGAAATGGGAAATGAAGCATTTTTTTTTGCTTTTTGCTGGAATTTTCTGGGATCTCATCGACCGAAACAGGTTGGAATTCATTGCAAGGCTCGGTGTGGGGGGGGGGGGAGATACAAGTCTGAAATTTTCGTGCATGAACCCACATAGTATTTCCTAATTTCCAATAGGGCTAGTCCCTCTTAAATAGCTCTACTGGCCGAAAATATTTGTGGAGAATAGTGAAGACGCGTTCAGTCTTTTTACTTAAAGCTCTGTGTCAAAATATGTATTTTGAATATTTGGCTGAAAATATCTGAAATTTCTCACAATTTATATTTTCGAATATCCCCCCCTCCCCTCGTGGGTTTTCCGCTTTCATGAATAACGTCTTAGCCGATAGCTCTCGGCATACCGTAATCGTATCTCACTATGGAAAATCATCGTCATTGGGTACCAGCCAGTTTGCTAATTGTAAGTCAAGAATAATTTAATTATTTCGAAAATTAATTGGCAGAACTCGGCAAAGTAAAAGCCCCATTTCTGTAATTGACATTTCTATCTGTACGACGACAATTTTTAGATGTATAGTTTTCCCAAGATCACTGAAATTGCGGGAATTTTCATTTCTAGAGAGCTTTCTCTCGGAGAGCTGTAAATCTGTAGGCAGTGGTCGTACAAAAACGCTATCAACTACAAAGATGAAGGACTATTTCTGTGGAATTCACTCACCAATTTTGGAAATAATCAAGCTGTCTTCGGCATCATTGAAACTGGCCAAAGTTGGTTATTTTCAACGAAAAACAAGCGAGTTTTGGATATTCCTTTGGCCTGCACACACTACTGCATAACACATTTTTCTTTTAATTTTATGGAACTGAAATAATTAGGTTCGAATACAGTATTATAAAGAAGGAAACGCCCGCATAACAACGAGATGATATCACTATTTTGGAACGAAAAGATGCGGAAAGAACTGACACTTTGATCTTTCGCCAATAGTCGGGTATCATCCTTATATTCGAATAATTGGATACCTTGAAATGATTTTTATTAATAAAAAATAAAACAAATTGGCTGAAGTAATAAAAGACTTCAAGAAGGAAGACAATTATGATTCCGATTGTTCGTTTCCCTTCGTCACAAGTAGAATGCAGTCTGGTTCTTCCCCCCCCCCCCTATTCCCCTATCGTTTGCCCTCTGTTTGACCGATCAAATGATTGGTCATTCAGATCGAAGCACTTAAAAAAGAGATGAAAACGACGTGTCGGTTAGTGAACGGAGAAATAGTGCAGTGCACGAAGAGACGGAGAGCAATAGAGGCGTCTGGAGAGAGTTGAAAGTAAGCATCTGAAACGATTACTTTCTCAAAAAGCTACAGTAATTGTTTTCGATGGCCCTGCATTTTGTTTACAAGTTTCCAATAATCGATGAGAAATGCCTCTTCGATACTATAAAGTGTGCACTTATCGTAGATTGCCGCGCCGCGGCGTCGGCGGAGATCATCGTTAGCGACAACTGTTTGATCTTCCAATTGGCGGGCGGGAAAAATGGAAAGCTATCTAGATGAACTCACATCGGTGCAAACTGGATTTCATAGTTTGCCCTTTTTTAAATGAATTTCCGCCTTGGTTTAACATCAAATGGTGGAGCGTCGCAACAATCGACATTTGTAGATTTTCGTTGAAAAACGTGAGAATTCCATTGTTCATTATTACACTATTTATCAGCCTAGAAAAGTATTGAAACAGCTGGAAAGGTTTCAGGCTGAAACTGAAAGAGCGAAAACAACTACAAGGAAACGCAAAGTTTCCTCGAATATCGTATAAAAGGAATTGAAATGAATCCTGTTTTGAAACCCAGAAACAACGTAGGACGCTTTCAAAGTGCTCATTTATCAACTCAGCTCCATTCAGTTCCATTCGAACAAAAAGGATAAATGACACGAGGAACACACGGAAATCGGAAGAGCAAGTTCTCACATTTCTAATGTAGAAAAAACTAGAAAAAGCGCACGTTTCTCCAGGCTACGAAAGACGGAATTTCATACCATCAACGTGCCGCATTTGTCTCTTTTTTCATGTTTTTTTCTAATTGGATCAATGTAGAAAGAAAAATTTCAGACTTTCAGAGCGTTTTGTTTTGTTCCCCATCTGGATCTTAGCTCATTTGCCAAGCACAGTGCTCGTGATTTCCGCAATTTCCTCATATCCTTAAATCTCAAGGGACAAGTGGCAAATCGCGGATTTCAACGTTCCTTATAAGAGAAATGCTGAATTTCAACTATTCGCCAAATGCACATCAAACTGGACGGTGGCATATCAGAGAATTTCAGACAATTGCAATGCATTTTAGAGCATTTCTCACGAATTCAGAGCATTTTGGAACATTTCGGAGCATTTCAGACAATTCCAGAGCATTTTAAACCATTTTGGAGCATTTTGGAACATTTCAGAAGGTTTTGGAGCTCTTTGGAGCATTTCAGACAGTTTCAGAGCATTTTGAAGCATTTTGGAGCATGTAAGAGAATTTCAGAGAGTTCACTGGCGGGCAGACCGACTTCGGTGTTCTTTAACGACTACCTCTTTAACGTCTTATTTTCATCCGAAATCTAGCTTCCACAGGTGAGTTATTTTGAATAGTTTGCAATTTCCACAAAATATTAGTATGCCATTACCACTTTCCAAATTAGCGGCATGTTTAAGATGTTATATGGTAAATGTATGTTGCACGTTCTTTACTACACAAAAGCATGTCACTATGGAACAGAGCGCCGCGAAATTGGCTTCTAAGAAGCTGTCAAGCCTTTGCAATTCCTATAGGCACTATTCCCCTTGATGCCCGATTCCCTCGCACTTGATTTACCGGGCTTTTACCTTTCTTTTCTAGGTACGCCAACCCAGATTGCATCCTTAAGGTTTCGGCATCTTCGAAAAATTCAGAGTGCGCTGTCCGTCGGAAATGCGTTGGGAACATTGCACTGTGCGCATTTTGTTTAGCACGTCACTTTTTGGTTCAGTACAGACTGCTAAATGTTATTTTAGAGACTTAAACTCGTTTCCAAACCATTGTCAGTTCCAAGCTACAAATGTGCTCTGTTGAATAACCAAGTTGTTCGAAAGTTTCAAGAAATTTAAAATCAAACTCAGCCACTCAACAGAGCGTATTTGCGATCGCAGTCAAGGAACCACAGGGATAGCTTCTTGGCTTTTGTGCACGCGTGGCATCCAGCTAAGCTACACATCCAGTACGACACTTCATTCTTTGACGCAGTTTCTGTGAATTGTTTCTGGCGAAGAGCGGTCTGCGTAGCGTTAGATGAGTGTCGACCCAACAATTCAGAAACGATACAGAGCTCCTCGCATTACAAACTATGACATTTAGATAACGTCTTGCTAGGCTATTTGAGCAAGAAACTAAGCTTTCATCAAAAAACTTTTAGTTTCTACAGTACGTAGGAAGCCTGAATGGTCTCCTTGTCAATGTAAAGTTATCTATTGAGTGCAGTAGAGCGTATTTGCGAGATTACTATGAGATCTACAGTTTGCGTCTACGCTACCTCTTTAAGCGGATCCTTCGCAGAAAATCATGCGATTGAAACCGTGATCTAGAATGAAGATATTATAATCCATCTCTTTCGGCGTCTTTTTTTTGACGATCAATCCAAATGTTTTAATTGAAAATATGCTTCTTTAAATTAGTTTTGCGAAGATGATGTGAATGTGAATTTCTCATTCCCTCGAATTCTTTAAATTTCTTCATTGTTGTTTCTTCATTTCAAATGCAGTTTTGCTATTCAAGGACTGACTATGCAAATTCGCTCTATTTGATATTATATTGAATAAAATCTTGATCTTGAAAACGGACAATATCGCAATTAAAGCATCTGTCCAATTAAGCTGAAATTGTACCCGAACGTACTAAGTCCCAGTGCCATTCTGCAACTCCACACTGGAGAAAGCATATCGTACGGTATGGAGGTTTCATCAGCCGATTATTTTCAGTCCGGTCTGATCTCGATTCCCTTTAAGCGATACGAAGCAAATGACAGGAAATCGTCCAACAAGCTGCCCTAAACCAATTGTCACGGATACGGTATCTGAAAAAAAAAACAATCCTGAAAAATGGGCGGAGCAAATCCACGAATTGCGGCTTTTGCGATGTGGGGGGGGGGGAAGCTAAATGATAAGGAAGAAACGGGAGGCGAAAGGAAAACAAAAGGGTTATAAAATTGGAAACGATCACTCCATCGAAGCCTCTAATAGCTTGCATCATTAGCATTGCTACAATGCAACATTGTCTGCGAATAGTGGGCTTTTTCGTCATTATTTGTTCAGGTACGTGCATTTCTGAATTTCGATTCTGAGAACTCGTAAATCGTAAGAGCAAAAGCCATGCTCCAAGTTATTCATGAACTCCTTTTGGGCATTACCACAATTGGATTAATTGATGAATGAAGTTTATGAAGGAGAGCAGAATTGCATTTTCGCGCCTATGACTACTATGGTCTTTTGCAGGAATGGGGCCGACAGAGCCGAGGTGCTCTATCCACGCCCATTAGAATTGTCGCGTTTTATTGTAATTTACGGAAGACGGAAGGCGCCTACCTGAACACGAATTCCAGCTTTTTATCCGTGCAAATTCCATTTTTTTGCCGCATTTTTGAAGACAATCGCCTCGAGTGGCGAGAAGTTGACGAACGATTATTGATCTCGCGGCATCTGTTTCTCTCGTCATCGGAAACGCCTTGGCTAGCTAATGATTCTGACAGAACTTGATAGCGAGATTACAATTGCGAACAGCGAAAACGAAGTACGATATAAGAAAGAAAGCACTTTACGATCTTTACATTTTCATTGATTTCTCTCACGGCTCCAAATCAAAAATTGTTTAATTTTCAAGAATTGGAGTGAATTTCTACAAAATTTCATATATTTCAGTGTTTCGAAATGGAGAAAGTGTGCAAAGTGCAAGTAAGATTGCGGCGATGGATCAAATGAAAATGGACGCGAAGGAAGTTGATAAGGTGTGATTTTAATTGATTTTGACAGGATCACACATAAAAAACACGAAAAAAGTGATTGATCAGCGTTGAAAAAAGCTTAAGGAGCGATTTAACTGATTTCCAATGGGTATTTAATGGAGACTTTTATATGTTGCACAAATCTGTAAATGCTCACTTTTGAGATGGCATAAATGAGTTAATTGAAAATAGTGTGAAATTGTCGCATTTTAAACTATACTTTTGTAGTTGACAACTTTCTTCTACACAGCTAGACCAACAAATACATAATTGTTTCAAGAGTGCTCACTTGATTGAGATAGATTGGCTTTGCCTACAAGCCTACAAGCCTGCTCACAAGTACTTTCTTGTAAACAGTACAAGAAAGTTGTCAACTAGAAAAATGACGTTTTAAGTGTCAAAAGTGCGTACAAAACATTTCAGAGACTTTTAGCATCTACTAACTCATTTGTATCATCTCAAAATTATGCATTTTCAACTGAAGGCTTCCTGTTGATTTCTCTATTCTTTAATTAGAAAAATTAAAAAAATCCCCTAATAAGTAACATTTCGCTCTTTAATTTTCGTCGCCTTGCAAAAGGAGGCCTAGAATCTGGAGCACTTGAGCTTCTTGCACAACGCATTCATTCGGGATTCAGGAGCTGTTCGTGTTGCATTAGGTGAGTGGTGATGCAACCAACACGAACGGCAGCGGAGATATTCGATTCGAGATGACCTTGTCCAGGCACGGAAACAACTTTTGCTCTTCCCTTGTGGAGAATGAGCATTGAGCATGCATTCGTTTTACAGCGTGCTCTTATTTCCAACGTTCAAAAAATTCCCCAACATTTCTGCAATTTTCAGTTTCCACTTTTCAGTGAACAGTTTGTTAAGGCTAAAAGTTCGAAAAGACTTCTGAAAATTGAATAATTTTAAGTAGAAACCATTGCAACTTGCAAAACAGTGAAGCAATCGAACTTTTTTAAGAATATCAGCAAACGTCGCTGAAATCAAGCCACACTTAACTGTAGCTGTAAATGGAAGATTATTATTCATCCTTCATGATTTTTCAGCTTCAACAAATGCATTATGGATGGTACATTCAAGCAGTAAGCTCACTTTTGGGTTCAGTTGGCAAGCAAATGTACATGAAAATGAGGAAGTGAGTCTTTAACAGATTCGGGTCGAAAAATGAGGGTTGTAAATCAAACGGTGATCCCTTGTGGAGGAGAGCGAGACCAGTTCCATGAATCTTGGCACTTTTTATGGTCTTGCGTCTTCTTTTCTTTTTTTCCTCTTCAGTCGTTGCCGATCAAATTCGAGAATTCATCAGTTGATAGTTATAAGCGGCTGAGGAGGGAGAGGTTTATATAACACTAGACGCACTGATACTCCAGAGAAGTTAGGAATGTGGGGGGGGGGGGATAATGCATCGTTAATCTATATTAGTGAAAAGGGTTTATGGCAGCTGAAGGTGACACTAGCCGCTGTTTTAATACTTACAAATACATATACATCGCTAGGTGTAACCCCAGTTCCAGTTGGTTGCGAATTTCTGCATAGTTACAGCGCATTCTGCCAATTCCAGATGCACTCCCTAAGCTGAGATAGTAGTTTGCGTGCCCCGCTGATTTATCTAGACGGATTCTGGATCGTGCCCCGGGCAATGGATATTGCCTTTGTCTTGTCTTCCCAGTGGATACACGTCCATGGGTGTTCTTTAACCGTGAAATTTTGGATTGGTATCTAAATATTTGTGCGATGATAAAAAGAGCCATCACTTCCACATACTAACGAAACAGTCTTGTCAGGGTTGACCTTCACCGTGTAGTCCCTAGAAAGACCGTAATAAACAATTTCGGAAGATTCTTTCTGTTGGCTGCAACAAAAAGATGTAGATTAGGACGGGCGTTTCGGGTTTTTGACTTTCACCCATAGCACCATTCTCTGGGCCATTTGACATGATTGACTTTTTAAGAATGACCTTACAGCTCCGCTTAGGTTTCCTAACTCCAAATGGGAAAAAGTTCCATAATGCCTCGTTCAAAGTTGATTTCCAGGAGAAATTTCCTGTAAAAACGCTGTCCAAAGCTGCCATTTTTTCCAGATTTTCCGGAAACTGTCGCAACGAGTGTTACAGTAGTTTGCCTCTTCCCTTTGAGACCACCGACCGTGTGTAGCACGGCTTACGGCTCTTTTTTACGCAATTTTTTCAAGTTTTCAAACTTTTTTTCGCTATATTCGGCTGTTTTTTTCTGAATGCTTCTCCTCAAATAATGGATTTTGACGGAGAAATCGTTGAAGATCTCGAAAACATTCTGGGGTAGATTGTAACACTCGTTGCGACAGTTTCCGGAAAATCTGGAAAAAAATGGCAGCTTTGAACAGCGTTTTTCCAGGAAATTTCTCTTGGAAATCAACTTTGAATGCGGCATAATATCCGTGTTTAATTGTCTATATATGTACAAAAAGGTATACTAGAAATTATATATAATATACATTTTCAAACTACCCAACCAATTTTCCTGGTTCTGGCTCAAGGTGGCTAGCTTTTAAAGAGATAAGTGCTTACCTTTCTGTTCTTTTCTGAAAACAACTGCTATTTTCCTCAGGTTCAAGCGTACTTTGAACTATGGTCAATTTTCCCACAATGATACTGATACAAAATAATGCAGATTTGAATGTTTCTGAAAGAACCTACGCCATATTTTGGGCTGAATCTATTACTAGAATTTAAATTTAAAAATTGATCTTATTTAAAAAGTGCTGGCCAAAAAGGCATTAATAATCAGTTTTTCGAGATTACATGGCTCACAGGTGAAGTACGGTCATGAAATGTTTTTGCATGTTTTTGAAGGTAAATCCCGTTAACTGAAACTTTGATTTCGACAAACAATGTAAATTTTGAAAAATTATAACAATTTATTCGAAAATTGGAAAAACGAAGAAAATGACAATCTGTGAAAAATGAAGCAGGAATGATCTGATTGGCAAATCAATGGCCAGGAAATGATTAAAAATGATTTAATATTTTGTGGCAAAGCCTTTTGCATCAATTACTGCCTGGCAACGACGCGGCATGGAATCCAGTAGATCATCCACGACGGAGAGTGGGATAGTCTTCCATACCGCCTCCAATTGAGCAAATTTCTGGTCCGCATTTGTGGCTTGGACTCCTTTCAAACGACGTTCCAGTTCCTCCCACAAGTTCTCGATTGGACTCAAGTCGGGAGACTGGCTGGGCCAATCCAAAACGCCCACCCGACGACGATGGAACCAGTTGCGCACATGTAGAGATGTGTGCTTGGGATCATTATCCTGCTGAAAAACATAGATTCGGCTTACATTTCGTAGTGATCTCATTGTGTTCTCCAAGATATCCTCATACTGGAAACGATCCATAATTCCCTGGGCACGTCGAAGTGGCCCCATGAAACCACCTGAGAAGCACCCCCCATACCATGCACGATCCGCCTCGGTACTTGGGAAGGTATCTGGCTCCAACAGGTCGACGAATCCATGTGTTTCCGTCACTCCCGAACATGTTGAATTTGCTTTCGTCTGACCAGATATGTTTGGCCCACTCCAAGTACCAGGTTCCAACTGTCAAGATCACGGCATTTTTTCTTGTTCCAAATTGACCCCCCCCCCCCTTCAATCCAGTTTGGACCACATTCGTCCCTCTGGTTGTTTACTTTTGGACAGCCTCTACCCCTTCACCCACTGCGGATCGTGAGAAACCCGGAAGGTGTCCGTACATGTTGTACCTCAAAAATACCTTCACGATGTTGTGTTAACTCTGGTTCTCTGCATTTGACGTGAAAATCTTTCGCCTTTTACTAAAGATTTCCGTGCAAGCAAATCTGAGTTTAAATAATTTTGGAGTCCCCTCGAAAGAGCGGGACAATAATCCTGGGATGTTTGCTGTGAGCCTTGTCGGTTAATTGATTTTAGCGGCACAAAATTCGGACGTTTTCTTATGAGCCATGTTTGACAGGAAATATTGCTTAGCAAAACGAATCTATATTATGAGAGCTGATATTTTGCAAGATAACTTTAGCTAATAAGAGCTTAAACGCGCAAGTCTGTCTGAGCTACTACTATTAGAAATTTGCCGTAAAGGAAGAAGATTAATGTGGAAAAAGAATTTGCTGGCCGCGTTGAATTTATGAATATAACAAACTTAGGTCATAGGATTATGCAAACTCTGGCGGTTTGCCTTTGGACAGCTTTGTACTTCTTTAATATTCACTCTACCCCTTCATCCATTGCGGGTGATGCGAAACCCGGCGGGTGTCCGTACATGTTGTGCCTCAAATTCACCTGTCACGATTCTTGCGCTAACTCTGGTTCCTCTGCATTTGACCGTGAAAATCTTTCGCCTTTTACTAAAGATTTCCGTGCAAAGGAGCAAATCCTGAGTATTATAAATAATTTTTGGAGTCCCCTCGAAAGAGCGGGACAATGATCCTGGAATGTTTGCTGTGAGCCTTATTGGTTAATTGATTTCAGCGGCACAAAATTCGGACGTTTTCTTATGAGCCATGTTTAACCGAAAGTATGGCTTATCAAGACGATTTTATAGTATGAGCGCGGATCTTTTGCTAGATAACTCTAGCTAATAGGAGTTTAAACGCACAAGTCTGCCTGTGCTACTACTTTTAAAAAGTTGCCGTAAAGGAAGAAGATTAGTGTGGAAAAAGAAGAAAAGTTCATTTGCTGGCCGCGTTGAATTTATGAATATAACAAACTTTGGACATAGGGTCGTGCGAACTCTGGCGGTTTAACTTTGGACAGTTTTGCATAATACTTCTTTCATTTTGACTCTACCCCTTCGCATTCGTCTCGTCTTTGTTCGTCTTTCAGTTCGTCTTGAATTCGACTTACGTAATAAAAAAGTTGTGTACTGTGTACACAATGTTTTTTTCGTGGCCAACACAATGTCTCTGCGTCAGACGAATTCAAGAGGAAGACGAGACTAGACGGTCGTATTTCGTCTTTCTTCACCTTCACACATATCTTGTCACGCGAAACCCGGCAGGTGTCCGTACAAGTTGTTCCTCAAAAATCCCTGTCACGATGCTTGAGTTAACTCTGGTTCCTCTGCATTTAACCGTGAAAATCTTTCGCCTTTTACTAAAGATTTCCGTGCAAAGGAGCAATTCCTGAGTATTAAAAATAATTTTTGGAGTCCCCTCGAAAGAGCGGGACAAAGCTTATTGGTTATTTCATTTTAGGAATGTGAGATGTTTATAGTCTTATAGTCCCCCTCTGCGATTGCCCTTTAAAATTCTGTTAGCTCAATTCGGATGCGTAATTTTGCAGACCTCAACGACGAGCGTTCGTGGCCTGTTTGGATTCCATCTCGAAAGAGTATGACGTGAAAGCTGGCGCGCAGTGTCTAGTGAAGGCGTTCGATGGAAAATTGGAAGCTGCGTACGGAACAGCAGCCATGGATCCTAAATTGGACTTCATTGACAAACAGGAGGCTATCCCCATGGGTAAATTGGACATAAAAACGTTGAAAAAGAAGAAAATTCGACAGCGAATTGTGCAGAAAGAAGCGAAAAAGAAGGCGCGGCAGGTGCGTGAAATGGAATAAAATTAGCACAATGAAAGATGGGAGGTTTTCAGCTGATAAATGGAATTCAAATAGAGAAAATCAGGCTGGCGCGATTCAGAAAGCAACGACGAAGACAATTCGCTGCGCAGCACCGCATGCCTCCCAGAGTTCTGGATAAAATGAAGAAGATCAATGCGATGAAACTTGATGGAAGGCGTGCGAAGAGAAACATTCTCTCCCTATACAGCAATGTAGGTTTTTACATTTCCACGCGGTGATTACTCATTTTTTTTAGAAAGAAGCAGCCGACGAAGCAAAGCGAGTTGAGAGCCTGGATGGTGTAATTTATATACCTAAAAACTACGCAAAGATGCCATCACTGAAAGAAAACAATAAGAGCCCGGTGCAAACATTCACAAATATGATCAGAGAGTTTACACAAATGAAACAACCTAGGAATATGACATCCAGTTATTCGAATTTGAAAAAAGTAAGATTGACCTATTCAATTGTTTAGAGTAAAGGTCTTATCTAGTTGCAAGAAGCAGTGTTTGGTGCTCGCGAAAAAAATCGCTTTAAAAATCGAATGTTGGATATGGTTATCGGAAAGAATCATCCACTTCGGCAGATGAAGTCGTTCAGCGATAGAGTCAGAGACATAACTCCGGATGGGTTGATCGACGAAACAGTGTACGGGCTGGTGGACGCCGTGCATAAGCATAGCAAAGACGCGAATGCCAACTTTTTGTCTCCAAGATTCCTTCCAATAATGCCGGAGAAATTGAACACCAAGAGGTTACCCAAAACTGTCACGATCCAACTCTAACTGAGCATTTTCAGACGTTTTTTGTCACCTGACATGTTCCCGCTCTATCGCGATGATAGCGATAACAGCATTCTTCCGCTGCCAAACGTTCTTGAAAAGGCTGGACTTGGAGACACAGATAGAGATGCGGTGCTGGAGCTTGTGATGGATGTCACTGGAGTCAATCACGTCGTTGACGATGCATTGGATTTGATCCAAGGATTGAGAAAAAGCGGATTGGATAAGGACGTGGTAGACGTGACGTCACTCATCGATGAGGTTCGTTAAGCGAAAAGAAGGGAATGAAATCAATCATTTGACAGGCTTACTCGACTCTTTCTGGTTCTTTGTCTCGCTCACAGAATCTCGATTTGGCCAACAAAAGATTCTCATTTATGAACAAGGCTCAAATGGAGTCGCTTTACGGGGAAAATGGCATTTATAACACTTCTTTATCCGATCTTCCATTTGATATCCATGAGGTGGATCAATTGACGACGAGCCAGAAGGAGGAGTCTATTCGATTAACAATCCGAGAATTGGCAAAAGGAAACGGCGCGCAAGGGTTTAGAGGAAGTGGTAGGCGGGCGAAACGACAAACTATTTCATTGTTCGGAGGGATCTATCAGATTGTTTTCCTCAATCCAACGGTGTTCTCGCCACAGGCTTTCGCTCCAACGATCAATAAGGTAAGTTGAAGTGCACCAAGTTGAGAAGGAACCGTAATATTTCAGTTATCCGTTCTCGGCCCACTCATGATATCTCCTCAGCTGTTCTGTCCCAGTATTCTTTCGCCACTTCTTCTGTCGCCGCCCGTTATTTCTCCCCAGGTTAACAATTTCAAACCACTTTGGCATCGTTCTTTCGGGAAGATCCAACATTTATTTATAATATTAAGAATGCACTCCTTTCTAACGGGGAACCGCTAAAACTTGATCCCTTATGAAACCTTACTTGCGCATTCATACTCATTAGCGATACTTTCGCCACTACCGCCAACAGACCTTCCTATTGTCCCGCTCTTTCGAGGGGACTCCAAAAATTATTTATAATACTCAATATTTGCTCCTTTGCACGGAAATCTTTAGTAAAAGGCGAAAGATTTTCACGGTCAAATGCAGAGGAACCAGAGTTAACTGAATTACCGTGACAGGTAATTTTGAGGCACACCATGTACGGACACCTAGCGGGTTTCGCGTCACTCCCTGTGTGTGAAGGGGTAATCAAAATGAAAGAAGTACAAAGCTGTCCAAAGGCAAACCGCCAGAGTTCGTACGACCCTATGACCAAAGTTTGTTATATTCATAAATTCAACGCGGCAAGCAAATTCTTTTTCCACACTAATCTTCTTCCTTTACGGCAAATTTCTAATAGTAGTAGCTCAGACAGACTTGCGCGTTTAAGCTCTTATTAGCTAAAGTTATCTTGCAAAATATCAGCTCTCATAATATAGATTCGTCTTGCTAAGCCATATTACCGCATAAACATAAATATCTCCAAAGAAAACGTCCCCGAGTTGTGTCCCACTGTAATCAACAATCTAATAAACATCGTTAAGGGAAACTTTCCAGGATTATTGTCCCGCTCTCTCGAGGGGACTCCAAAAATTATTTATAATACTCAGGAATTGCTCCTTTGCACGGAAATCTTTAGTAAAAGGCGAAAGATTTTCACGGTCAAATGCAGAGGAACCAGAGTTAAATCAGGAATCGTGACAGGTGTATTTGAGGCACAACATGTACGGACATCTGCCGAGTTTAGCGCTGCTTTATCAAAAATGTGTTTTCTGCTAAACTGTCATAATGCTCGGTCAGCGCGTCCGGCCTCGGCACTCAAACTTTCACTCAAACTCAGTGACGAGGCCTGCCGTTTGCCGCGGTGGAAACATTGTGGAAACACTTGTTTCCGACATCGGAGTTTGCGTTGTGGGACTTTGAGACTTCCAATTGAAAGTCACAGCACCGAAACTTGAAATTTTGTATTATTGAGGTCAAGAATGCACAAAAAAAAGATCCAACAATCGTGTGTAACTGGGCATTTTCTTAAATCATGAAATTTTCAGGTAGGGAATCCTTTGATCTTCTCCCCCTACGTACTGGGCCCAAATGTGCTATCAGCTGCTGTCTTCAATGCGTACGTCTTCTCGCCGTACGTTCTCTCGCCGAACGTCATCAACCCCTACGTGCTGTCTCCATTGATTCTATCTCCGTATGTCTTGTGTCCTGACGTCCTTTCTCCCACTGTTTTATCCGGTGTTGTGCTTTCTCCATCCGTGCTTTCTCCCTCGATTTTTACAGATTCGGCTCTGGCTGCAAATATTCTGTCGCCAACCTTTCTGTCTTGATTCATTATTCATGATGCGATTGAAACGGGTGTTGTAGTATTTATTGATATATTCATTCAGTCACCGTATATGCTCTATTGGCCCACTTGGAACAATACGACGGTCACTTTCAGCTGATTTATCTCGGCTACCATTAGTTGTAGCAGAAAGCTGTCAACTGATGAAATGCGCCAGATATCATAAAAAATATTTCATCAGTTGACAATTTTTCGATATCTCTCGTGAAATCCGAAATAAGAAAACGTGAAAAGTGGAAAGAAACAGCAAACAGTGGCCAGCTGGGCGTTTAGAACGAGTACGGTGATTTAGATATTTCGAATTGGTAGTTAGAGTAATTGTGCTAATAAGTGTAAAGTTCGATGCGGCTAATCGTGTGCAACTTGAATATTAATGAAGGTTTTCGATTTGAGAAGCTCTATAAGATCTCCGTCGCAATGACACTCGAACCGATCCAGAATTGTCCATTCGCTTTCTGAAAAATGTGTGACACTTCTAGAAAAGGTATCAGAGCGGTATGACGTCTATACTTCGCAACAGTCGAAATTGACGGTGCACGAAACAAATTTGAACGAATCCATCTCAATTAAGGCTTCCACAAAGAACGAAGACAAAAAGTCGTCTTCGTTCGTCTTTCAGTTCGTCTTGCATTCGTCTTACGCTATAAAAAACTGTCTACCCACTGCGTCAGACGAATTCAAGACGAAGAAGAAGACGAGACGGCTGAAATCTCGCCCAAATGGAAGCTTTAATCTCAATCGGAACATTGAACATTAAGTACACAGTAAAAATCTCAGACTATTTTATGAATGCCGCGCTACTTTTTTTCTCTTTTTTTCTGTTTTTTTTTTGCGTAAATCTATAATAATAATGAATTTAAATCTACAGAAAACTGTTTCGAACGGATTTAAAGACGCACAGATTACTGTAACACTCGCTCTCAACTGTTCCTTAGTTATTTTGTAGGTGGAAGTCCCTCTCGCTATTTTCAGTATGCCGCAGTCGCCGTCTCAGACTGAGGATCATACTCAAGTCTTAAGGTATATTAAAAGACACCGCTTTAATGCAGAGCTTAACGTGTTCCATGTTCCATGAAATAATGTACTGTGTGCTCAATGAATACTAACACTTTAATAAAATGTCAATTGTGCTCTCAAATGCAAAGGCCCGCGAAAACGAAGTGGTAGTTCTAGAAATAAACTCACGAAGCTTTTTGAAGTACTTCGCCATCATTTTGTACGCCAACTTCAAGTAGATACTATTTCCCGTCTCCGAGTCATCATACGGATGCTCCAATGGATCTTCTGTAGTCTGCCTTGAAGTAGTTGTGGTTAGTGGTGGGGGTGTATGTGTGTCAAGAGCAAGAGTGGCCAGCCATTGTTTGAGGTAATGTATCTGCAGATTTTGAAAACAAAATACGGTAACAGCAGCTCTTTTGTTTGTGCTAGACACGTCAGACATGCCCGCTAATCCTTTTTTTAATGACAATCCGAAATTGTTGTTTAGCTAGAACTGTACCTTGCTCTGGAAACCAGATACTAAACTGGGTGGCTCTCTGGAAAGCGATTTCCAGATTTCACGGTTTGCATTCGTTGGAATTCCGCTGGCGAACGTATCCAGAAATTCACTTCGTTGGTCCTTCAGAATGCACCGGCAACCGTACATTTTGACGTTTTCTGAAAACATGGCACATGTATAGAAAAGCCTCACAAATTCTTAATTGGGTCCACCCATGCATCACACAGAATGAAGAAACGCACACAGAGAGTTTTCTGTAAAGCGATTTATAGGTTGGCTATCGAGAAAATATTAATTCAAAAATAATATTTATAACATTGAATTCCATATGTAGACTTGCAACACAGGCCGACAACGGGCCAGTGCCTTCCTTCCAAACATAGCTGAAAAACGTCGGAAATATCGGATCTCTGTAAGCGCTATGAAGTTATTCTCCTAAAACTGCATTGAAGCATTACATTTTTAAATAAGGTTGATATTTTGAAGCGCACGTGTCGACGAAGTCGGTCCTAAATCTGTCGGCAACGCTATTTAACAGCTTTAGAATCGGATTCCAACTGGCGGGCCGTCCTGCGACACGTCAGTGTCGTCCCGAATTGCCAGTACAATCTGATTGTTTTCAAATAAGCTGAATATTGAAGATAATTCGAAATACTGTGTTTTCCAGTTTTTGTATGCGCGAGGCTCGGTGATCCGTGCTTCCACCCGGACAGGCACACTTGTGATCCGGCAGAATCGGGAATATCCGGGTTGACACGAGTTGGCTCTCGCAAAACGTGGCATATTGTACCTTTTGTTTTCAAAAACATTCAAATAGAACGATTTTGGAGCAGAGTTAATGATGCGGTCGGGCGCTGAACACTAGCCCATTTAACAGCTTCTAGTTCCATTTTCATAAGATCAATGACTAAAGTTTAACGGCGTCTTCTGAAACATCCCGCAATCTACAGTTTACCATGTCTTTCCCATAATACATTTAAAGTTAAAGAAAGTTATGAGCCGGCCAGCTCGCTGCCTGCCTGGATCATTCTCTTAACATAAAGTGCGTTTCACATTTATACGGTCGCCCCTGTTTAAGACTGTAACAGCTTGATTAGAGAATTTCACAACAAGACAACTTCAAAATCAAATTCCTCACAAAAAGTTACGTATATGGGCCAATTTTGAGAACCCTATCTGAAAAAAATTTGGTATAGCGCCTGAAACGCAACATTTAAATATCTATTCACGTTTAAAATGGCATAAAAGCGCTTCCAAAATCTAATTATTATTAAAGATATTTCAAAATTCACAAATCTTAAAACTCGGATCTGAAAGGAGTACTTTGACGATTTAAAGAACGAAGATTTGAATTCTGGAATGACGTCGAATAAGCTAGAATAGAATTTGGTGTGCTGGGTTTTAAAAATAAATCAAATTTAAATGAAATCTGAAATTTTAGTTGTGCTGTAATTGCAACACTTCTCTCTTAAATTTTTCCATTCGGAGACTGCAACACGGAGAACCCAAACTCACCATAATAGAACTTCCCATCGATTGCGTTACAGAGAATAAAGAGAAGCAGCACGCATTTCGCCAAGCTCATCTTCTTCTGACAGACACGGTGGAAGAATATTTGCTCTCTCTTCCGTGCAAAGTGGCGGAGCACTGGACCATCCCACCTCTTCCACTGATTTATGGTAATGTCCAGCGTAAAGCAAACAAGACGTGAGAATCGCCAGTTTCGCTTTATTCAGATGGTTCTATGAATTTTAATTGGATCCGGCAAAACGAACAGGTTAAACAAATTCAGTCAGGTAATCGAACAGGTATGAAATCTCATAATTTGAAGTAGATTTCACAAATATAATAGTAATAATAAGAAACAGACGGTCAAATGGGAAAAAGGGCAGAGAGCAAGACAAAAAAGCTGAGATTCGATGTCAATTATTATGAAAGAGTGCATACAGTACCGGCCAAAAACCCATCATCATTTGCAAATTTTAGTGGAACATCGCCGGTTTTCATAGTGTGCCTTAGAGTCAGAAAAAGTTCAAGAATTCTTACAATTTTTGAGTGAAATGTTCTATGAAAGTGCTTCAAAAAGTGCTTTTTAGTGCGACTTCTCGAAAAATTGAAGTGCTCCGCACAATAGAATGAGCACGTCTTCTGTGCAACACGATTTTTGAAGGAGAATCAATAAGCGAGAGCCGTAACATTTTAGGGAGCAGCCACATGAACCGGGGCACTTTAATTGAAGAATTTCACGAAAAAAGAATTGGAAATATTCATCAAGAAATTGCAAGTTATCATGTCTTTGTGGCCAGTACTGTAGCTTGCATACGGTTTGGAATAAGTAGAGGTAGAGAGGATGTACAGACAGAATATCGAGTGGCAAGTTTCATAGAGTCTAATTGGGGAAGCAACGCACGATTTACAGGCAGGAGCAGGATCCAATGAGCATCTTCGAGTAGTTGCGGATTACTGTACGTCCCTTTTCGTCTCTGAAAACAACTACGGTCACGTTTCAAGCGGCTGGTTCATACAAAGAGAATGATTGACTGGCAGTTAATAGTACAGGGGACAGCTGGAAAATGATATTCGTAAATGCCAAGAGATACGCGAAATTTGAACTTTTAGTTGCGGAATGTGAAACACGGAACACGGAATACGGAAGGTGGACTGCGGATGTCTAGTTTCCAGAATTTCTTAAATAGAAACGCGCATTCCGCGCTACAAAATTTAGAAAGGGGGATTGGAACCCGTGCTTAGTTCGCTATACTGCACTAATTGAAAAGGCTGGCGCATTGGAAAATCAACTACGGCCATCCTTTTCAAGCCAATATTTATCTTTTTTCCAGTTTATTTAAAATATTAATTTATCATTTTTTGTAGTGTTTTTTAAATGAAAAAGACAATATTTGGTTTTTAAAAAAATAAATCAGAGAGAAAATGTAAAAAAGATTGGTTTAAGCTAGATGGCCGTGGGGTTCGTGGTTGATTTTCCGTCAAGCCAACCCTTTCCATTAAGTGCAGTAGAGCGAGCTCGCCTTGCGCTCTATTCCTCAAATAGTTTACCATTGTTCAATTAGTTTTAAGCCAAGCTTAAAATGTTAAGAGTTCATCGTTAATTGCGTTGTCTATGACACTCATCAGAATGCTGGCAACGGGCACGAATACACGAATAACCTGCCATTGTTTAGAATCTGTCATGGACCACTATCGCCCAAGACAGCAAGGCATGGTTAGCTGTGATCCGCGCGCAAGGAGGCGAATGACGGACCGACTAAATAACTAAAAGGTTGGTTACCGAAGGAACCAGTGGTGTTGCCAAATCATCACCTTCTCACTGATTTGGATAACTGATTTCTTCATTTGACGGTAAAAAACTAAGCTAATCGCAAGCTTTCAATCACCTGTACAGAAAGTTGAGAGATTTGAGATTAGTTGGAGCACAGCAAACCGGCTCCGCGGCAAACAGCGACTGAAGCATTGCATGGTTCGATGCTTTTCCAGTGGTCAACATTGGTTTCGCGCATTTTCCCTTGCAGAAGGACGTTTCAATGGTTTTCGGCTCGCTTACAAAACGATCCCATCCGAATTGCTTGAGACTGACCAAAGTTCCCTCTTTGTGGCAACGCTGCAAAAGATGAGAATCGACTGGGGGTGGGGGGGATGGGGGGAGAAGGAGGCCCATTGAATGTGTCAAAATGACAACTGGTGGATGGGAGTTATGGGTTTTCGGACCGAGTGATATGAGATTTGGTTTGCATCAAAAATAGCCGGTGATGAGATAGACTATGGTAGAGCTCGATGATTGGTGCATTCTTTGGCAAAGCAATGACTCTTTTATTTTACCGTTTTTCAATGAATTATAGTCATGAAAGGCTATTTTATTTTATTACGGCTTAGGAAAACTTCAGTGGCCTAGAATTTCGGTGGTCGTCGCCAATAATTAGTTTTGCGTGAGATCTTTTGCAACTTAGCGACATGTTTTTATTGGCGCGCGGGTCTAGGAATTTTGCCGTGTCTATTGACAAAGGCTTTGAGCGTGAGATGTCCTGTTTTTTAGGAAAAAAACTCGGGTAACCACCCGAAATCTCCCTCTTTTTCGAGCCCGGCTTCCAATGACCTCCAGCTTCAGTGACGCACAATGCAAAAAAGGGGTATCCTTATAACTTTACAATTATAGTAAAACTGATAAAAAGTTGGTGGGACGTAATTGGGAATTCCCGGTTCGGCTCCCAAGTACGAATTTCTTTGGTGCCGTACCAAGAAATTCGTCTGATTTAACAAAAAAACACAACGAACGATTGCCAAAAGTATTGTTTATTTAACCGGCAATAGCAAAAATTACCCAAAAGAATTAGCAAAAAAAAACCGAAAAAATCTATTGAGTTCCTAAAAAATTGAGAAAATCCTAAAAAAACATTCTCCATTCTCTAGTTACAAGTTTTCCCGCCTTTTTTGTTTTTCGCGCTCGTCATCTGTCGTCGGCACGACAAGCACGCCAGCATGCACACAGGGCGCATGTTTTTATTGGCGCGCGGGTCAAGGAATTTTGCCGTGTCTAATTGACAAAGGCTTTGAGGGTGAGATGTCCTGTTTTTTAGGAAAAAACTGAAGACAGTTCGAAAACAGGCTTGACCTGAGTAATCAGAATATAATATGAGAGTCTTTTTTTAAACTTAAGCACGCCTTTCCTTGATACTCAGATAACAGGAGAAGAAGAAGCTGGCAAAGCGGCCGACATGGCGACGAATCAGTGAAATGCTAGATCTTTCATTTGTGCGCTTTAGAGGGAATCACAGGTTAACTAACTTTACTAACTTGTCTAACTTGAAATGTGAAAATGTAATCTTTTAAGGTGATCTGAACATTTTCAGAAGTATAATATGCGTGCGGTGTTTATAGAATTTCGCCTACAATCTTTCTCATATTCATTTTTCTGTAAATCACACTTCCAGAATCAGAACTCACATTCTTATTTTGCAAAAGTATAACTCTGACGTCATTTGCCATTTCCTCATTTTCTTTCCTCTCTCTCTCTTCACGGGAGGTCTCCTGTCCGAAACCTTGCCACACGTCTTCAGATGACATCTCTTCTGACAAACTGTTCTTTCCTTTCTTTCGTTTCATTGGCTCTCGATCATCATTATCCAGAGGAATAGAACTGTAGGTATAGTATTCCCGCATATCCTCTCTCCCAAGATCTCTTCTTCGTCTCTTCGTCTGTTCAGTCTGTTGAAGGACGGATACAGTGTCCAAAGTGTGATTGACTTTTGAGTAAATCACAAGGAATGGTGTGCTTTTTCTAATCATTTCCGCATATGGTCTCATCTTTGAATGCTCTCGACTGATACGGAAAACCGCCTGCTTTGATTGCAAATGATAGGAATCGAACACTGGTTTCGTTGCATCCCAAACCACTTTATAATCATCCACACTCTCATCTCCGCCCACTCGGATTTTCTTCAATGTCTGCTGTCTACAGTACTCGTTCACACATACTGATTTTGCCCGAATCTGACGAGAACGTCGTTTAGAGAAGACGTCACGTCTTCTAAGATAGAAATGGAGCTCCGCCCGCATGATGGACTCTTGCGCGTCGAATCCTTCCACATCAAACACTAGGACTTCCTGCCCCTCGAATTTTCCAACCGCTGGCTCGATGGCGCGTACTAGATTTCCATCTTCGTTTGAATCTTCGTCGATGAATATCTGCAAGTTTTTCAATGTACATAAGTCTGAAAACCGTTGCTTTCCGAGTTTTTCTGAGTTTTTCACGACAGCTGAAGTATTTGAAAATGTGCCAAAGCTTAAAATCAGATTTGACGGAAAGCTATGAAAAGTTCATGATCCTAGAACAGCTTAATCTCACGATATTTCTCCATTAACATTTTTAACGTTGTCTCAAAAAGATAGACAATTTTGAAAACGTTTGGAAACAGAAAATCAATAGACATCTTTCAGAGAAACTTCTAAAAGCAGCATTGAAATCACCGAAACCAAAAATATGCATCTGACTTAGAATGGGAGAAGTGCTCGTTTACAAATTGACAATTTACGAATCTTTATAATATTCTTATTAAGGCTTCCACAAAAAAAGCAAACAGAAAGCCGTGTTTCATTTCGTTTTTCGTCTGCTCGTCTTGAATTCGTCTTACGCAATAAAAAAGTTGTGTACTGTGTACAAAATGTATTTTACTTGACCAACACAATGTCTATCATTCAAGACGAAGACGAAGACGAGACAAGATGGTCTTATTTCGTCTTTCGTGGAAACCTTAACTGAAGAATAGCTCAAAAATGTTTCATGTGAATAGAAAAACAACTTAATTGCGAAATTTATTATTCTCTTTTTATCAATCACGCTGACAACCACTGTAGATCTCAGTGGATTCTATCAAAATAAAATCCGAAGAATATTAAAAGCGACAATTTCAGCACACTCACAATTTTATCTGGATCTATAACTTGAAAAGTTGTTGGAGTACATTGTAGAAGTTTGTGAACTAACGGCGTTGGGAAAGAGTATTACGGTAAAAGTGAGAAAAATGTTTGTTTTCAGCCCTGCCAAACATCTGGTCTAAAACCCGTTAAATAGAGCACAACTCTAGAAGAAAAAGTCGGCTGTGTCGCCTGACCGGAGCTGGTCACGGGCTCTCTTGAAAATCAACAATAATGTTTGAAAATGACTGCAGATTAATGAGCTCAGTGATCGCCGTGAATGAATGCTCCGATGGTAGCTGTCAAGGGATACAGTAGAGCAATTCGATATCTGGGCCAGTTTCTGATGCCTTATTGAATCTACAGATCCAAAACTTTTTTGATCAGTGATGTTCAATTTGAAGAGAGTTTAGACCCGCTTCGACCTAGATTGCTAGTATGCTTTCCGCAACCAGAAGTAGGAACTGATCTCAATTGTAATTTATTTCGAGTGATCTGCTGAATATTATTGATGTCAGATCACAATTTAGTCTTGCACATTTTAATAAACAATTATGAACAAGACGAAACGATAAAATAATGCGGGAATTGTGCTATTGTATACGCTTCTCTTTGCATACCTGGTAGAGATCTTTCATGTGCTCCGTGAGAGCATGAGATGGGCGGTGGAAACTGGTGATGTCTGAAAATATGAAGCTTAAAGGAGCTCAACAAACTTGCCATGAGCTGTTTATTTGTACATACACAGACTGCAATGGTCATGAGCTATGTAGTCCTCAGACTACCGTATTCCCCAGTTTCGATAGATTTTTTCAAAGGTTGAATAGATAGAAAATGAAAATTCGAATTCTATGTGAGGTTAGGAAAGCAGTAATTGCTGAACCTTGAAGACGAACTTACTCGGATCGGAGCTTCCGAAGTGCAGAAGATCCCGAATTGTTTCATTGATCAGATCCACGTCAACTTTTGCACAATTTACTATAGAAAATGTCAAAAACAATGAGACGGTGAATAATCGCCTCATTGTAGACGGTGTTTCTGAAAAAATCACGAATTCCAATTAAAAAATAATTGAGCAGATCAAGAACAACAATACACGGTAGACTTTTTAAAAATGTTTTTGAACCCAAGACATCGGCGGCGGACCAGAAAAGACCGAAAAGAAAATGGCCGCAACAAAAAAACGAAGTTCGAATTCCCATATCGGTGTGTAACTGCCAAAAAAAACGGGCCTGGGGGGGGGGGAGAAGAAGTGTCTCCAAAACTTGACATTCGGATAGCTCTCTGGAGAGCTAATAGGGTGGGGGGGAGGGGTGCCGGGAGGGGTGGCCAAAGGTGACATGTCAAACGGAGAAAAGACAACATTTTGAGATATTCGACGCTGGGGAATATCAGTTCAAAAAACCTTTAGAATTCCTCAAATTGAAAGCTGGAATAGTGAGCGACAGTTATGGAAAGTCCCCTCAAAACTGAAAATGGACCATTTTCAGAAAAGCTAGAAGAATCAAAAGCGCTCAATAGCCAAATGGAAAACAATACATTTATAAAACAAAAAAGAAATCTATCAAACCGAGCAACTGAGAGCTCAACAAACTCCACGAGCCTAGAACAACTCTCTCTCTCTTAATTCTTGCAAAAGTTTACTACAAGCTTAGGAAAAGTTTTACCTAAGATTTTTACTAGTTTTGCAGAAAATGCAAGTGCCGTATCGTGCAGTGAATTACATGCGGAAAGCGAATTTTCAGTTAAAAATGCCTAGCTTCGAGGTTGTGCAAATGAGCTAGTACAAGCTGAAAAATTCTGAATCTTTTTGTGGGAAATCGCCCCACCTAAATCTATATTATGTTAGTTCACAGTCTCGCGAACACTACTGGAATAAAACTCTTATTCTCAATGTTTTCTGTTTTTATAATTTTAATAAATGAGTGAATAAAGTAAAAAGATAAATGTAGTTTTAGGTTAAAATACTTCACTTCACAATTTTCAGAACATTTCAGTGCCTACTAGCTAGCTGATTTGCATAACCTCAAAACTAGCTGAAATCTCCATATTTTACTGCTTAGTACTGTAGCTAAGCTACTTTTATAAAGAATTCTGTTTCATTAAAACATGCGAATCCGAATGAAAAGTTTCCAATTTCTAAATGGGAACACCATGTAATTTAACTCATTGAACCATATGAAAATTGATTTTTATCTAGAAATAGGAGAGGTAAATTTCCACATTTTTTCGCTTGCTATAATGAAATATATCAAAAATAAAGCACTTTTAGGAAGTTGCCTACTCCTTGCTCATTATTTTTAGTAAAGCTAGTCCATAGTTATCATAAAGCGGAGCATGAGAACAACGGTTTTCTTCCGGATATAATACAAATTTAAAACTCAGAAAGAAAAGATGCACATTTCATCTATACTTTAATCAGTGAGGGAATCCGTTTTGTTTGATTTTAACACTCATAGCATAGTCCTATTCTTATCAACAGCTTCACCGAGCTGTAGCTCTCGTACCTCAAACTGCGAAAGAAACTTGTCAACTGCAAAAATGTAGTGTTTGGTGCTGAGAGTTTATATAAGAAGTTTCCAAACTTCTCAGTTTTTTTCAAACTATTTTACGTTATCTAAAATTTATGCAATTTCAACTGAATATCTTAAATGCACGGTACTAGTTTTTTATTCGAGTCTCCTCTGCTGTTTTTTGAGAATTTCATTATTCAAGAACTGGATTACACAGTTGAACTTCTAGTGTATAGAATCATCAGAAGAAGCTGGAAATCCGACAAACAGCAAAAATACTTTAAGGAGATTCAAAATGAAAATAATTACTTGAAGATCTCGGCGAGTTTTATGAAGTTGAGCATCAAAATTAATTGTAAATTAAAATGGTTTTGAAACAGGCCGCCTGCGAAATAAGCATGGAATCGGACGGTCCCGCTACTTAACGACGTCTAGTCCCAATTTTGTCGATTTTACGATCAGCAATTTTACATTTTGAAAAACAAAATGTGCAACCTGCATCGGTCAGTTGAACCCGTTTTCATAGCTCTTTCTCTGATTTACGGATGTTTTGAAAAAACAGCAAATAAAGTCAAAATACTGAAAAAAAAGAGTCAAAGATGAATGCTCCATGAGCTTTACCTTACAATAGCCCTTTGTAAGCTCTTTCTATGGCACTTGAAAATGACCACACTTCCAGAAAGTTGAGATGTATTAGAGTCTTTTGTATCGTGATTTCAGAACGGAAAAGCACTAAAATTGGCGATTTCACAAGACAACCAATGCTTAAAATTCCTTGAAGACTAGAAATAATATAAAATACATCTTCAACTTCCAGAAATGGAAGAAAAAGAGAATGATACATGTGGAAAGCCAACCGATTCCATAAATGTTCCCTTGGCAATGAGAATAAAAAGAACTCGGAACGGCAGTAGCCGGAATAGAGGAAACAGCTTACCGCGCAGGACACATTCATCAGATGAAACGAACGAAAAAAACGAGGGAACAAAAAGAGTCATAAAAATGAATAACGAGAAAATTATTGGCTTCTCCTCCGTTTTCCAAACAAAATTCTCCGATATTTCGGTGGTCGACGGTCTGTGCGTCGAAGCCGCCGCCGCTTCGATTGACATAGAAGGACTAATTGGAGGACAACAGGTGCCGATACAATACATATATATGTGACATGATAATGAGATGTAATCTGGAGACGGAACAAAAATGGATGTGTCTTGTGCGTTTCAATGAAAACTTTGAAACATTGGGAAAAAAGAAGGAATGCCATACTGATACAGTGATGTTTGTGGCAATTGCTAGTTTACAAAATAATACATACCGTAAAAACTCAAATAGTGTTGCATGCAATACTATTGTTCAAGCTTGTCTCCGCGAGGCAATACTATTAGGGGCGCAAATCAATAAGGGGTGCAATACTATTGTTCAAAAACTATTTTTCTCGTTGTTTTCACTTGTGGACTTCTCAAAACAATAAGAATTTATTACGATTTTCAAAAAAGTTTCTGTCAGAAATGGCAAGACTTTCAGTAAGAAAGCAGTAAGTTTTCCAGTCAAAAAACAACACAATTTGAACAAAAAATCGAAGCAAAAAAAAACAAAAATTATGAAATAATATCAATGTCGAATTCATCATAATCTTCACTTTCTTCGTTTTCTTTGCTTTGTAAGTCAATATCACCAATAAGGACGGCAACTGAGCCTAAAGACAATGACTGGACAGCTTTTTCTCTTTTTTGTTTTATCAGTTCCAATCCCTTTGGTATTTCGCCGTCGTCTTTAAAACAATGAATCTTGAAATCTTTAGATCCGCCCGTAGCATTTTTCAGCCCACATCCAGTGAAAGATTTTTTGATCAAAAATTCTGGTAGCTGTTTCCAAGCGTCCAAAATCCATAATAAATAAATTTCCATTGGAGGAGGACGCATATTTCCTGAGTCAGTGTACGACTTGACTCCGTGAATCATCCAACTCTTACACGATTCACAAATTTTACTTTTAAACGGACTGTTCCAATACACATCTGGTGCCTATGATTGAAATCCTGTTGGAATGCTAGAAATTCAACGTCTTCTACCTGAATGAATTTAGTGGTCCCTCCAGGGATCACAGCCATATCAACACGTAGGATTTTCATCACTTTCTTGGTATCCATGTTAATGTTGCAACGATATGATGCTCTGTGGTCTCATCATTGAAAAATTTTATCTCTGACCATGACAGCTCCATCGAGGAACCAAACTTTTTAATAATCGATGCAATAGGAAATTTTTCCGGAAGCAAAACTAAAGGACGACACTTGAATTCGTCCGAGCGAGCAGTAAGCATGACAGAGATATGAAGCTTGTCATGTCCAGTTGTATGTAGTTTCGGAGACCTGAACTCCTTAATTTATTATTCGTTGAACGACCTACCTGATTTTCTCCCAATTCATCGATAGTCAAACTATTTGAGAAATATAAATAATCCGCCGTTTCATCATAGGAATAAACGTAGTTACAGTTATTTTGGAGCATCAGTTTTTCAACATAAAGTCAAAAATCAAAAATTTTTTCGACGTATTCATCTGGAGGTCAAATATTATCGGTTCGCGAGTACGCAAGAAACCGCTTAGAGATGGGGTTTGGGTCTCGTTAGGAAATTGGCGCGTTAAAACGCGCCAATTTAAAAATTGAAAGAAAGCGCACACACTGCGTTTGTTTTTCTTTTCGAAAATTGAATTCGAATATTGGAATTTTTTCTATTTATATTTTGCTTCGAAAATCATGTTTTTTTTTAAATTAATTTTTATTGTCAATTCAACAAGCTTCTTCTCATCAGATGAACTCTCCCTTCGATTCGCACTTTGGCGAACTTAGGCTCCAGCGGCGAGGACGACATAACTGAGAAACAACAATTGTTTATTCTTTTCTACATTGAACACAGAAACGCATGGCTTTTAGTTCCACATTCTTTCTATAAATTCTCCAAAGTTTTACATTTTGGCGCAGATGACACATCATTCAACAGTTAAACATATAAATTACAAATTATTTATAGACTTTTCCAATTTTTCAAATAAAAAAAGTATATTCACTGACTGACGTGAAGAGTATATTTAACATTGTTTTTAACTGAAGACGTTCGTTTCGTCGAAGAGAAGATTTTCTGAAAGAGAAGATGATTTGAAAAAAGAGAAAAAGGAGAAGATTCAGTTACCTTCGATGACTTTCTCTCCAGAATCCTCTCTCGATCCTTCCCGGATGGTTGACCAGCTGATTCTCCAGATTCTAAAACGTCCGGATCATTCAGCGACCTCGCGTGTCTAACCATAAAAAACCTCTTCTCACGAAAAACCTGAAAATTAATATTTATAAATTTTATTTGACAGGTATTCCTTACCATAAACTTCATCACTTCTGTTGAAACAATTAGCTGCAAGTGAAAAGATACTAATTTGAAGAATATAAACTTCTAATATTGAAAAAAAAACATTTATATTCCGGCAAATAATACTTTATTCAGTTTAATAAGCAGTTTAAGAAAATTGACAATAAAAATTAATTTTAAAAAAAACATGATTTTCGAAGCAAAATATAAATAGAAAAAAATTCCAATATTCGATTTCAATTTTCGAAAAGAAAAACAAACGCAGTGTGTGCGCTTTCTTTCAATTTTTAAATTGGCGCGTTTTAACGCGCCAATTTCCTAACGAGACCCAAACCCCATCTCTAAGCGGTTTCTTGCGTACTCGCGAACCGATAATAAGTGACCGAGAAAAACATTTAAACATAGAAAATAATCAAACAAAAAGAAGAAAAAACAATAAAAAAATGAAATAAGGAAAAAATAACAAATCTAAAGTATTTTGCTCGCTTTTCACTATTGAAAGGCGTATGGGCGGTTAACAGTTCTTTAACCTCAAACGTGGATTGAAAAAATTTGTGTCATCACGAAGGAGCAAAACAATTAGGGAGGCAATGTTATTAGGGGCGCAAATCAATTAGGGGGTGCAATACTATTGTTCAAGCTTGTCTCTGCGGGGCAATACTATTAGGGGCGCAAATCAAATAGGGGTGCAAATCTATTAGAGTTTTTACGGTATATACATTTTTGGAACAACTCTGGGCCAACGTTTCCACAAGCTTCAAAAGTTAACAAATATAGCACAATTCTCTCACAATACTAGGCCAAACCTTAAAGATTCACAATCCTAGCACAAGTTTCTCACAAGTATAAACCAAAATTTCCACAAATCGTGACCAAACTTTGAAAATGCTACGAGCCTAGGCTAAACTTCTCGCAAGTCTACGCCAATCTTCTTATAAGTGTAGGCGCCTGAACCAAGTTCGCAAAAGGATAGGAAAGACTTTGAAGTTTAACAGACCTACGCCAAGCTTCCCATAAGTGGAAGCCAAGTTTTCACAAGTCTAGACCAAATTTTCCACAAATCGTGACCAAACTTTGAAAATGTCACAAGCTTAGGCTAAGCTTCTCGCAAGTCTACGTCAATCTTCGTACAAGTGCAGGCGCCTGAACCAAGCTCGCAAAAGGATAGGAAAGACTTTGAAGTTTAACAGACCTACGCCAAGCATCCCATAAGTGTAGACCAAGTTTTCACAAGCCTAGACCAAACTTTGAACATATCAGAAACCTAAGCCAAAATTCTCACAAATCCACACCAAAGTTCCAAAAAAATGCCACAAGCCTAGACCAAACTTGCAAGGTTCACAAGTCTACACCAAGCTTCCCACAAGTGTGTGCCGTCAAAGGCAACCATTTCTATAATCTTGATCCAACTTCATAGTTTTAGCCAAACTTTGAAGGTTCTGAAGTCCACGCCAACGGTGCTGGACCCGTTTTACATAGAATTTGGAGGAGCTTTGTGCTATTCTTGTGGAAAGTTGCTGTAATCTCTTGAGGAGGAAATTTCAAGAAATTGCAGTGTATTTGCTTTGCAGAAGCATAACCTTGACCATACCGGAAGACGGTTTGCCTATTGGCTACCCGCATTTTACGGAAACAAAAACGTCACTCCTTCTTATTAGACACGATGATATTTCTAGGCCAGCACGTTAAAGTCATACGCCACCGGTGCATTCTAAAATCTTTCGGGAATACAGCGTGAAAAGACTATAAATGCTTCAGAAAAAAAATTTCAGAAAAAAATTGACGCAAATCTAATGCAAAATAAGCAGCAATTTCAGGAAATTTCTGTGCAAATCACATGTTTCACAGAGCGCCTTTACATTGACAGTCTCTGTACCAAAGGGGTTATTTTATTGAAGCATCACATTTGAAAAATGATAAATAAATTCCAATAAACGAGCAAGAGACAAAATTTTTTTTTGGTATTTTGGAAACAGAAAGAAGAGTTTCAGCAATTCATTATTATAAATTCACCAATAAAGAGCACTAGGAACTTTGAAATTCAGAGCAAATAAAACAATATCAAAGTTTTCGTACAAAACTGAAAATTTTAAAAAGAAAAACACCGATTTAAAATCAGAAATAACTGAGAAATGCTACTTGAAAGTTCTACATGTCTCCTTAATTTTTTTTCCGCATTTTAAATCATTTTGAAGTTCTAAAAATACGGTTTTCTTTCTTCTTATCGCTGAGCAAAATATTTCAATTTCCAACAATGAGCATCTATATATATATATTTTATACAAAGTTAAATTTCCAGCAATGTTGCCACCGGTTTTCAAGCAAAACTTCTAGGTAAGCTTGCACACTTGTGCTCATAACTATGCGAAATCAAAATGATGGCTGGCAGATCTCAGTGAGCTCTTCAAAATCATATCTATAACGATGACGGCACTGCGCCTAGGGCTTCTAGTCTGGTGCTCACTTGTCGAACCGCTGTAATTCGTTCTTGTTCTTATTAAATACACGGAAATTTTCAATCGGTTTGTACCAGAGCATGCGAGCTCCTTGAAAGTGTTTGATTCATCTATTCTTTCGAAAATTTCAGATGATAGAGCAGTTAAGAAGCGTTGGAAATTTCTATATTTCAGAGAGTTTCAGAGAAAAAAAAAGCAGAATCCCATACTTAAGAAGGTACGACGTCACAAAACAGATGGTACTCTAGAAAGTGGGTCTTCGTGGTGGGACGCTTGAATGCCAGAAAACAAAAGCGAACGAATTAACCTTGTAACCGCAAGCCTCCAGAAGACAATATGTTTCAAATTACCTCATTACGGTAATTATCGTTCCCCTCTTGCGCTGCATGAATCTTCGAGAAGAGAAAAGAATAAAGAGAAACAGGAAGGCACCAACACTATAAAAAATGGCGAACGGTATATGCCAAAGGAGGTAACAAGACATGCATGTTTATGATGGCGGAGAGCGGGGGGGGGGGGAGGGGAATGCTGATGATACAATTATTATGTACACATAGACACACTGAAAAGGCGATCGCAAAGGTCAGATAAGGGGAGCGGCAGGGTAGGGCAAACAGGCATTGGCGGGGGGGGATGGAACGGACTATGTTAGAGGGCATATTAGCACCTGCTCAGCTGAAAAAGGGCAAGTCAGAAAGAGGTCAGAAGTGATAATTAAAGAGAAGAATGAGAGCACAATGGGAGGGTGCCGTTGATGGGAAACTCGTGATAAGAACCAAAATTGAGCTGTTATTTATAGAGCTGAATGCTAAAAATGTTTGGAAATTTTGAAATCTTCAACAATTTTAGAAAATCATATGACTTTCTTCTAAGGCTTCCACGAAAGACGAAATGAGACCGTCTCGTCTCGTCTTCGTCTTGAATAACTTTTTTAGATGAATGCAAGACAAACTGAAAGACGAACGAAGACGAGACGAAAGACGACTTTTGGTTTTTGCACCACAAAGGAAGATAAAAGAGATAGAGATAAAGATATTACGGTCAAAGTCACTGTCAATAGTTACAGTCGAAATGAAGGGCCTCGTAAAGCTTCCTATCAAGATTCTCGGCTTCAATATATTCTAGCTTACAGCCTTTCCGCAATTACGTTTTCATACGCTGACCAGACAAGTTTGAAGCTTTTTTCATGAAATTGTCTGTTGCATACACAGTCATTTGTCGAATACATTATTAGAAGCCGAGCTCAAACGACGGGATAAGAGCTTGGTGATAGCGTCCCGACTCTTTATTGACGGAGAACGTTTATTGGGAGGACAAACAATGAGGTGAGAGTTTTGAAAATGGATATTATCTGAGTTAAACTAAATACACTGCCTGGCCTGATTCCTCTATGGAGTATAATTCATCAAGTTTGCGACCCTTTGCAATTTTTTTTAGAAATACAAAAATGTTGTCGGCATACCATTAATACCTGAAAATTACAGTAGGCTCACACGATCAGATGTACCAATCACAAGGCTCTGAATCTTAGTTAGATTCATGACCAATGCGGAAGTTATGATAATCAATCATGAATTGTTCCTCAAAATATCTTGTTTCTCAGATTAATTTGTGCCAAGAGTCGGCTCGAATTTCTAAAGAAAACAATGAAAATGAGTAAGCAGTGCGAGGAGAGGGAGGGGATAGTGCAACAGCACGAGGTGTCATCCACTCGAGAGAGCCGGAGGGGGAGAGAGCCGGCGGCCCTGTCAAGATAAAAGGTGTAATGTGTGTTGAAATGGGAGCAAATTATGTTAAGCTTAAGATAACATTGTTGAAGAATCTTGCGACAACTGATGCCCTCCCCCCCGTTTAGTTTAGAAGGAGGGGAGATGTATTCTCATACGCTCTCGTTTAACATCTTCAAAGTGATAGATGAACACATTTCAAATGAAAATGAAAAAGTGAAAGAACTGATTTTTGACTGAAGGGGAAATCAGAAGAGTTGCGCTGAAATTGAGAATCTTAGAGCCGCATCACGCATCATCATTCTTATCTAGGTTGGCTTCCATTGGGAGTTCATTTATGTAGAATGCATTTTCCGGTGCTTCTTTGTTCTATAAGAGAATTTTTCAGTCTGGATATACAGTTTGTAGGAAAGCTTTTCTGAAATGCTAGGAATGACACGAATCTTTTTTGTTATTCCAAAAAGGAGAATTCAATCAAAAGAGCAACTGAAAAAGGTGCAAACGCAAAGTTGCAGAAGCCATAATTCTCTTTATCTTTTAGAAGAAGTTGCTCATCATATTTAATTCTATGAACGGCTGATCATCGTTTCTAAAGGTATTCAAGAGGGGCTTCAGAAGCAAACATTTCCAAGTTTCTGGCCGCTTTTGCTAACAGAAGTTAACACGGGAAATATCAACAAGGTAAGGTTGGATATCTGGAAAGTCGCGAGTCGAACTTCTAACTTTGTCAAACAGTTTCGCGTAAGACTGTGGCCACAGGATGTATGCACAAAACGCGTGTTAAAACTCAACGGCTGTTCAGAGTGCTCGGAGAGTACATACTCGCATGTTGGCTGCACCTGTTGATTCGACTCCTACTACGGTATCTGTCTCTTCTTGATTGCAGCCAATTTGGGTGCTCTCCCTTCTTTTCTACGAGTCTCGGGCGGCGCCTTTTTCTCACAAATTATTAGAGCCAAATGGAGCAAATGTAGTGGAAAATGCGAATGAATAATTCACATGATTCGAGGAGTATTTCGTCGAGAAAAAGGGAAATAGAAAACATAAAACAGTTGTATTATAAGAAACAAAATGGAGAAATAGAATGAGATTTGTTTAGAAACAGATGTATAAATTAATATTTCAAAAGACTGAAATACAGTCTTAAATACATTTTGCCTGAGAATATTGGCTCTTTCGCTATATTCCGCTGTCGGAAGACCACAGGTGGAGTCCTTTAGAAAAGAAGTATCAATCTTGCAGTTCCTCTTCCAGTACTATCGTCAGTGGCTGGAAGGGCTGGAATACTTTGATCCATGCTGAAACGATGTGAGCGAATAACGGATTGACTAAATAATGATGTAAGTGTCGGAATGTGTGGCTGTTGGGACCTCAAAACATAATACAGCAGCTGCAGTATTCAGAATAACGAAATATTTTCTTACTACACAACCATCTTCTCTTCGAATTTTACTAATTCTGTGGTTCTGATTTCGAAAAAAAAAGCTTTGCTCTTTTAATTTATTGAATATTTTCTTATTTTTGAGTCACTAGAATCGAGCCCATGGATCACAGGATCACATTTCCTCGCATCGCGACCGCCCGATGCACACCGCTCTGAACTGTGCTGCCATTACTGGGAATGTGCACGACCACTTCAGTTTTCGGGATTTTACATCTTCTTCGACAAGAAAATTATATAATCTATTGATTGGGAATATGGTATTGCGCAGAAAGGTATGCAAAAAAGCGGTTTCCAATTTTGAAAATGAGCCAACAAACTAAGGCTTCCACGGAATACGAAATAAGACTGTCTCGTCTCGTCTCGTCTTCGTCTCCGTCTTGAATTCGTCTGATGCAGAGATAGACATGATGTTGGGACACATGCACAACTTTTTTTTATTGCGTAAGACAAACGCGAGACGAACTGAAAGACGAACAAAGACGAGACTAAAGACGACTTTTGTTTTTCGTCTTATTTTTTAATTTCGTAAGTTTTCTGCTGAAATGTATATTTTTTTCAGTTTCATTCACTTCTTTGAGCTATTGCAGTGCAGCCTGAGACAATAGGAAGTAGTTGAAATTTTTAATGAGCCCTTTTAGTGCGACAATGCGGAATGCTCACACGGAATCGTGAAAGACGGAAGACGGAATTTAAAATTCAGAATATATCCTTGATACGGAATTCGGTAGCAATTTGATAGCATCGACGGTTCGGCACTGTGCCCCTTGAGAACACGGAAGGATGAGAGAGAGAGGGGTATTCTTTTGCTATTCAAAAGTGCAACATTCTCGAATTTTTTTTTCTGAAAGCACTGGATATCAAAAAAACCACACACAGCATCAATAGTTTTAAAGAAAATGTTTAAGTGTAAAAAAATTCGAAAGTTGTACAATTAATGAAAAAAAAGTTGAAGATCCTCGAGACAATTCCCAGCCATAAATTGCCAAAGTTTGTCTCTCAAAACACAGAGAAGATGAATGAGAGAATGAGCAAAGCGAGAGCAAATATTGGAAATGGTGATTCAGATTTGTGAATCTGAATCACTCACTATATGAAAACAATAGGAATATTTGGTACTATTTTGGCGCTTTGCTTAATATTTTGATTATTTTGACGCTTTCGAATAAGAAAATTAGACGGATTTTCCTATTTCCCTACTACGCAAATGTGACTTACTGGCTAACGGTTTGTTTAAACATAACATTTTGGATTTTTTCGCTGCAACTAGCTCACTTTTTTATTGGAAATTTCAAGATTTCAGTGTTGTTCCGTTGGAAAAAAAGTAATTTTAGCTGTTAAACTATTCTCGAATTAATTTATTCTTTATTCTCTGAAAATCAGAATTGTTTCTTGAATTCCTTCCCGCTGAACCCCAAAGTTCTGCATAGAAACCCACATTATCTAAGCGGAATAAAACTTGATTTTATGGAGAAAAAATTAAGAATTCTGGCGGAAATTTAGGGGTTTGAAGCATACAGTCTCATTTTCGTTTTCGTCTCGTCTTCTTCTTCTTCTTGAATTTGTCTGACGCAGTGTGTAGACAATTTTTTTATTACGTAAGACGAATGCAAGACAAACAGAAAGACGAACGAAGACGACTTTTTGTGTTCGTCTTTCGTGGAAGCCTTACTTCTATTACGGGTGGGGCTATCAAGTCATACAGTTTCGAAATAGCATCAATAAAGAAGTCCGCTACTTAACGTTGCATAGCCGTCGGACTCTAATTTGGTAGATTTTGCGATCAGAAAAATTTCATTTTGAAAAACGAAATGTGCGACCCGCATCGATCAGTTATAGCCGTTGTCATAGCTCTTTCTCTAATTTACAGATTTTTTAAAGAAGCAAATAAAGCTACAATACTGAAAAACAAGAGTCGAAGATCATGAATGCTCCATGAGCTTTACCTTACAATAGCCCTTTGTCAAACTGTAAGCGCCTTCTATGACACTTGAAAAAGACCACACTTTTGGCATGTTCAGATGTATTAGAGTCTCAATGCATCGTGATTTCAGAACGGGACCGAAAAACTGAGGAAAAAGTTTATAACTTGAAATGAATAATGAAGTCACCCCGATTAACACTGGCTTTCTACATTTCCTTAAAATGTTTTTGCATTTTATTTAAATGAAAAGATCAATTTTTGAGGACAAGTTTCGAATGATTTTTTCAAATCTCTTGAGTTTTGCTCAATCGATCTCTGACGCAGTTTTATTATAAAACCTACCGAGATCTTTCATTTGTCAGCGTTAATTTTTCAAACATTAATTTGCATTTTGAGCAGTTTTCTGGAAGACTGCTTTCAACAGGTTGCTTCTGAATCATGGCGAACGTTCCAAGAGTAATCGGACAATGCCAGAGAGGAGCTTCCAGATATCTTATTCCAGCATTTTGCTAAACCACACAAACTATTAAAGAAAACTATAATACTGCTTTAAATTTAACAAATCAGTTACTTCGAACTCCAAAAAAAAGAAGCAGTGAAGGCCGATTTGCAGCGCTATACTTGCCTGTGCTCATAGGATAAGGATATATTAATTTAGGCTTTCGGATGCTTACATTTCTATATTTTCAGAGACAAACATTGATTTATTCATTTTTATTGTTCGCTTCTCTTCGGAAGGTAGCTGAAACTTTTTTGAAAATCTGCAAAACTCTATAAACTTCCCCCCCCCCTTTCCCTCTCGATAATAGGCTTTCCAGAATTCCATTTTTTGAGATCCGTGTCAACTTATCTTGCCTATTTATTTTGGAGTTCGAAGTAACTGATTTGTTAAATTTAAAGCAATATTATCTTGTCTGAAAAAAACATTAAATAATAATAAAAAACACCAAATATCATACAATTTTATTCAAGCCGAACTTCACTTTTCCATTGAATAACGATAAAATTAAAAATTTATTTAAAATCAATTAAATTTTTTAAAATTCCTACATATTTCATAGTTTACAAATTATTAATCGATATGAATCAATAGCATTGAATAGAGAGCAGAAGAGCAGTAATTTGGTCCATTCATCAAAATTTTTACTCAAAGCTGCTATTCGGAGTAGCAGGATCAAGAGATTCCGGGCATTTTGAAAATCGGCACTAACTGAAATCAGCAGAAATTTTTGTACGGCAACTTGCGATTGTTTCGCGCAATAATTGGCCGGCACCATGCCGGCAAATGTCACCGTTTTACGCATCATTGTGCCAATGGCATGTTGCCGTATGCATGCCGAAAATTCTTTGTGAAGCCCAGAGTATTAAGAAAAATTGCGTTATTAGAGCTAAAATAAAATGGAGCGCGAAGAAAGCAAATTTCGAAACTTTCATATTCCTGTCGTCTCGCTTTAAAATCGGAACTTTTAATTGCAACTTACCAGCGAGTGCGCTTCCACGCAAACTGGTTCTCCCAGTTCGACTATTCCAATACAAGGGAAGCGGTCATGCTTTTGATTGAACACTCACAAAATACACACGAATTTCCCATTGATTGTCCGTATTCAAAATGCAAGTATTATGATACAAATGTCGTTTTCTTTCACATCAGAAACCTTGTTTAAAAACGACTGTTTTTCGACTGAAAATCGCGTTGCTTATGAATTTCGTTATAATCGTTTAACCGCATTCTGAAGTTCGTTCTAGATAATTGGATTCCCGCTTCAAACTGCTTGACGCAAACCGTTGTTTGAATGTTTTAATGCAATTTTACTTATCAGTCACTCTTCTCGATTCAAGGTGCGTGATAGTTCTGTGTTGTTTCACACTGCTCCTCTGCGCTTCCTCTCCTCCCACTGTGTCTCGGCGTCTCCATTTACGTGCTGTTGTAATTTTCATTAACCCCCGACTCGTGAATTCTCGGATTATTGTATTTTTGAGTAGCCTGCTCTGCTGAAAAACGTGTTTTTCCTTCTGACGGCTAATTTCGAAACAACGATTCAACAATCTGATTTTTGTCTTTCAACCTAACTGAAACTGTTTCAGATGGCTCCAGAGTTCTACGTCTATCTCGTCTTAGGGCTCACTGAGCTTTCTGTTTCAACGTTCCTACTGTCTACGGTCGTCTATAATTCCAGATTAAGAGATAAATATCAAATATTCCTGGGTGAGTGTAATTGACAGAAGCTTAGCTACCAACAAATAAAATTTTCTCTTCAGATTCCCGTCTTAAACGTGGGGGTTTTCATGTTGTCTATGTTTTTTGAGTATTTTTGAACACACTTTTAAGTGAGAAATAGAATCATTAAGAAAAACTCATAAATTGAGTTAAAAAGAGGAAACAATCGTAAAAAAATGGTATAAATTTCACTTAAATTTTACAAGAAAATGCCAGATTTCGATGAAAAAATTAAAAATTTCTCTGCTCGAAACAATCCGTCGGGCCCTGCACATCTAGCAAAAACAATGACGATATCAAATAAAAGATTGTTCAACATAATGAAATGAACATTGTGAAACTGAAATCTTTATTTTCTAAACGCATGCAATCCGGGAAGAAACGGGCTCCCACGGGGCGGGGGCTGAAAATTGCTGACCAAAGAAGATTCCAAATGAGCGCAATTGTGCATCTATTGCCCTCAGACCAGCAGCTGTGAAATAGCCGGTACTCGAGATTTCGGTTCAAATTCTTAGCGCTTGTGAACCTTTCGAAGTTTTGTTTAGATTTGTGAGAAATTTGTGCTAGACGATCTTCACTTTTGTTCACAAGTTCATAACTTTCTCGTACCACTTCTCCCTCTCACAAGTCTTGGGAAAAGTTGTCCTGAATTTGTAGTAAACTTGTGCAAAGTTTGGTTTACATTTGTGAGAGAATTGTGCTATATTTGTGAACCTTCAAATTTTAGCAAAGAATTGTGAGAGAAGAGAATTAATTCATGTAGGAATTCTAGCCAGAATCTCACGTAGATCATCAATTTGCGACCATTTTGAAGACCAACCCAGTTCGACCCGGTTTGCAAGTTTTGTTTCATGTAATCCTTTGCATTTCATAGCCAGATTTGTTGTCACGCCTTTGACGCGAATCTAGTGGCTGCGACACTTAAAATTGTTCTGATACTGGTCAATATAAGTTTCAGTGGAATCCTATTCTTCACAATCGGAATTTTTTGAGCTGTCTGCTCTGAATATAAATATGAAAAACGTGAAAAATGAACAATTCCTTCAGAGCATGAATAAAACACATTGTATCGAAAAACTGTAGTTTCTATATTCTCAAGTTTCAGTCAAATTCATTGTGGACATAGTTGTGGCATGTCTTTTACTCCTCCTTGCCTGGTTCGACAGGGATGAGCGTGTATGTGGAGCAACATTGATGATTTCCACATCGATCCCGTTGCTACAGGTACACAATTTTCTTTGTTTTTTTTTTTACCTTCGAATAGAAAATTATTCATCAAAAACAGGGACCTGTATCTTATTGAACCATACCAAAAAATTAAGATATGGAAACTGCTCACAGAATTTTGGGGATTCTTGTTCAACGTGCCGGGCGAGCTCTCATTTCTCTATTTCTATTTCTATTTCTCATCGAGGCCCCATAGTACTGCCGAGCTTTTCGGCGAAACTTGCCTTTATTCTAGCATCTTTACGGTCCGCCTTCTTACCCCCCCCCCTGAACCGTGCAATATGCTTTCGCCAGTACATTTGGGCAACGCAACGCTTGCACGAAATTCTGTTAGAAGAGATATTTCCAAAAAAATCCGCTTGCTAGAAAACCGTTTTAAATCCTTTTCGACAAATGTTTGAACGGAAACCAGTAACTCAGGTACTCCTTCTTCTATGCGAAGTCATTGACTGGTCATTGGCGGCCTTCTCGCCGGTTTATTTCCATCATTCCAGCTTATTCTCCAGAATCCTTCCATTTATAGCTGGAGCTATTTGTTATACAATTATATTAACAGCTTTAGTTGTTATCGGTGAGTTATTATTCTGCTCCGACTTGTATTAAAGCAAAGAAAGTCTTATTGTTACGAAATTTAGTTATTTCTTAGAATTACTAGAGTGAACTTCTCCACATTGAGCATTTTAAGTTACTCTATCGGTTTACAGTATGTTTCCAGATGCGACGAGCTTGCCAATGTCGTGCATAACTTCTCCGGAAGCATCTGCAGTCACTTCTGTGTACGATTTTTCGTTGGCCATCACAACCGTCTGTGTTATTGGATTAGCCATTCTACTACATAAGAACCTGAACGGTGCCTATTTCCGTCCAGTTATGCTTCATTTCATAGCAACGTTATTTTTAGAAGAGATTCCTCTTCTCACTTGTATTCTTCTCAAATATTCAAATAGTGTAAGTCTTTGGAGGGTTTTCAAGTGTATTACTTTCAAAAAAAAGCAATTTTGAACGTCGTTGAGCATATATCAGTTTGAAAAAGACGAAGCTGGCTCCCATGCTTATGATGAAACCAGGTTCAGCCGGCTTGACAAGAACCGTCTTTAAAATTAAAGATGTTTCTTGAAAATAGCAGTTAGTCTTGGAGCTTAATGTGCTCAATGAAGTGAATTACACAACATTTAGCCAATTGAGTGTTCATCAATACCCAATAAAGTAACGTTTCCGGCAATATCGGGCCTGAATCTCTCTGACGGGCTGTTTAACGGCTTGAAGTAAGCCTATCGTTATCATTTAATGTTTATCCTTTAATACTCATTGAATTCTACAATTTGACGACACTTTTCTGAAATGAATCTCTAAATTTGAGAAAGTTATGATCCGGCCGGCCGCTGTTGACCTGCTCACTAGTATGGTGGCTGCGACTGCCGAGCTCGATCAAAAATACTTTGGCCGTAATAATTTATTGGAGAATACAAAAAAATAGTATTGTTAATTGCAAAGCCTGCGCTTCATCAACTCCATAAAGCTCTTTTTTACGACATTGCATAGTAAAAAGTTATATTTGATCGAGTCAAAAAATTACTATTAAAGGGAATGAATAGGGCTCGTGGTCGGACTTTCATTCAGCCCACTGAACATTTTACAGATGTTAATAACAGTTTGTGGAGTAATGATTGATATGAAAAAGACGATTTTCAGTGGAATTTGCCTAATTTTCAGATTGTGTAAATCAGTTAGCAAAACTTGGAACGTTCTGAAATTTTCTGTGAGAAATGTTTACACCTAAAACTACATTTTTGCAGTTGACTACTTTTCTCTACAGTTTCAGAAAATACGGATATAGTCGAATGAAATTTTAGCTATTAAAAAAAGTGAATTTCAGTGGAGTTTCATTAAACTCAAACAAGTTTGTATGAAACTGTAGAAGAAAGTTGTTCGAAGAGCTCACATATAGAATTTCAGAACATTTCAGTTTCTACATACTCATTTACACAATCGCCAACGTGGGCGGGGCATGTCCAACTAGTCAGCCGATTTGTCAATCTTTCTTCACGGATCCATATGCTTTTCAGAATTCCGCGATTCTCGCCACGGACTTCACCAACTGGCTCGTCTGCATTCATTCTCTGTTGCACTCGTCCTATTTTGTGTACAATCACCAAGACTATCGAGAGACGTTGAGGAAACTGTTTGGAACATGGACACTTGCGAAAAGGGAAACGGGATAAAGAATTTGGGAAGACGAAACATAGGAAAATAATCAGCATATCAGTGTATAATTGATCTCTGAAACTAGTGAATTATTCTGTTTTTTACAATAACTATTATCTTTTTTTTTCGTTATATTTGTTAATTTCTAATAATTATTCGTACAGGGTCGGGAATAAATACAGCGCCGCATTCAAGACGGTGTAATAACTTCAAATTGAAAGATGTTTTTTTTCTGAAAATCAACCAAAACATTTAATAAACAACAACAAAAATTATATCATTTACAGTTTTGTGATCTTCCTCCTTTCGCTTTGAAGACTGAATGAAGTGTCTTCGGTTAAGAGTCGATGAGGGCACGGAGATAGTCAACGTCTAAATTGTCTCATGCAGCTGTCAGAGCGATTTTCAGGGATCCCAAATCCGGATAATTTTTCGTGGATACTTGTTGGGTCAAAATCCATTGGATTCAGGTCTGGACTCGAAGCTGGCCATTGATCCTTAGTGATAAAAATGGGGAAATTGGCTTCGCACCACTGATGAGTGAGTTTTGCGGAGTGAGCCGGCGCTCGGTCCTGCTGGTATGTTCAATCGCCATCTTGAATTGAAGAGAAGTGGGATTTGGACCACTGCAACACCTCCACCTCAAGAATCTTCACCATATAGTATTCCCTGTTGGAGCCAAAGTCAACGTTGACTACATACCTCCGAGCCGTCGTAGACTCGTAACCGAAGAGACTTCAGGCAGGCATCAAAGCGAATGGAGGAAGATTCGAATACTGTTAATTCTATAATTTTTGTTGTTGTTTAATAAACATTTTGGTTGATTTTCAGAAAAAAAATCTTTCGATTTGAAGTATTTACACCGTCTGGAATGCGGCGCTATATTTATTCCCCACCCTGTAATATGCTTTGAATTGTTGGGGATAATGAAACGCCGGTTATAACAGAAATGGTGATGAGTAAAGCAGAATTTGCAACAGGTTGGTGGTGTTTTTGATGTTGTTGAACGCTGCCCAGGCTGTCCTTCGTCTTCTGTGGAGTTCTGGTTCTACCTCATTTCGTGAGTCGAGTCGATTCGAATAAGTCGAGGTCTGTGAGAAATCTATTTTAAAAATCTTTAAATTCCATTCGGTTTCATAATAAAAACACCAGCCCCTTGATATCCTTCGTGAGCATACGCGATGTATGTCTCTTTCTTTTGATTCAAATAGAATTTCTTCTTTTTCTTTAGAAATGGAAATCATCATTATTCTAAATTTGCAAGCACAAGAAAACAGTTTTTTTTCCTATTTTTTTATCAAAGAATTCGACATTTTTCTAAAATAGACTATTCGAGAGTCCTGTACTCTACTCTACTCCCGTACTCTACGGGGGCCTACCATTGACCGGCTCGTAACTGTCTTCAATACTAAACATATAGGTGGAAAACAGTTGTAAATCGTGGATTTTTGTAGGATCTATGGAAAAACGACTCAGCTTGAGACTGAATCCATAGAGTGACCGGGCCACCAGCATCGGTCCGGAATCTACCCACCCGTCTGTTTAACCGTTCTGTAATACTATGTGATCTACGATTTCTTCCAGCAATAAGTTTAATTTTGAAGCAATTTCTTTATTTTCTTTGAAAAAGTGTACTAATCATTGCAGTTTCAGTAATTTTATAAGAATCCATATGATGGTTTTTAGTAGTTTTTCAACAATAAAATTAACATTCGTTACGTTTGCCTGGAAAACTTCAAAACCGTGTCTATAACAATTGTATTGCAATAGGTCGAATAGCAAGTTCGTTTAGAAATAGGTCGGTCTAAAGGGTCTTAAAGAATGCACACTGACGGCGGCGACCACGTTTGGGAACTCCGGTTTTCCATCATATTACGATCAGGCGCAAGCTCTGCTTGCGCGCTATTCAGTTTGATATCGAACTGAGGCTGTTGCAATTATTTCATCAGTGGCTTCAACTTTGTTTCTACTTATATTATAGCCGTTCTTTCGTTCTTCTTACAAGCCGTTATAAGGATCCTTCTGTAATCTGTAAACAGTGGAACTAGTAAACAAGGCTCGTTTCAGAACGGCGGAATGCCAATCTCAGATGGGTCATGTTAAAGCAAGAGTAGGTACCATAAGATGAAAAAGGACCTGTTGGTCGGCTGACGACGAGATAGTCGGATTCTTTGATAAAAAAGGTTTTAATGAAACCCACCTCATTACCTATTGGAGCTACGCCACAAAGTGCGCTATGATCCGCGCTATGACCGGATTCACTAAGCAACTAAGTATGTGAAGATAGCATCTGAAAGGCACAATGCTGAACTAGAAAACTATACGTAAAATTATGTGCGTACGTCGCTCCGTTAGTTTAGAAGCCACAAGGCATACTTCTTATGTTGAAAAATCTGGCACCTTTCAGATCACTTTTATACCATTTCCCTTTCTACTTAATTTCCGCCCAAATACATCCTCACCGTTTCTTTCTTTGCCCTGTGGGTGCTCTCTCTCTCTCTCTCTCTCTCTCGAAATGACCCTTTTCCTTTTTGGTTTCCGTTAGTCGAGGAATGTCCAAATCGACATAATTGTAAGTGACATGTTCTTGGAGCACGCACCAAATACTTTCTTTTTCCTTCTTCGTCTGAGGTGCCCCCCCCCCCTACCACCCAACTTCCGGAAATTCATGGTGAAGTCACCCGAAAGGAGTAGCTTCGTCACCTCCAAATATTTTTGAGTTGATTTTTGAGATGGAAAAGCGTCATAATTTGTAAAGTATCGTAAAAGTAGCTTCCAGTTTTCGAATGCAGCGAATTTTTTTTTGCAGGAGACGAGTTTCCCATCAGTTTATTCCGTAACCTGCGTATCAGGAGGGGAATATTGTTTTATCTTTAAAGGAACACTTTTTTTCGGATATTAAAGACTTTATTTTTCGAAAGCTTATTAATTCAATATCAGACGTGCAATAGTTTAAGGAAAGTTTTCCTTATAAAATAAATCGACACCCGTATTTTCCGATTTAAAAATAATTTAACATTTGAAGAAAGTTTGAGCGTAGTAATGGAAGTGTGCACCAGAATTATGCTTTCGAAAAAAGATTCGATAGAAACAGTTCCAAATGAGTTTTTTGGAATGAAGATGCAAACGGAATATTCAGAAAAAAAATAAGGAAATTACGGTATATCTTAAAGGAACATTACTCAATATTTATTTTGTATCTCGCAAATTTTTATTTATTATATTTATAATCTATTTCTTGTACTCTTTTGCAACGAATTTCACCCCTCTTGTCGTCTCAGAATGGACAAATGGTTATTATAAAATACATAATTTTATATTTTACGATAAAATCAACGAATTTCGAAAATTGGCCCGCCGAAGTTCAGCGCGCCTTGCATGTATGATTCTCCTAATATATTTCTTTTCCTCCCGTTCCATTAGAATTTTACTCCCTTCATCTCAATCTTATTGATTGTTTTAACAGTATTGATTTCTTAAAATAGACTACCCATTCCAGTTCAATTTCACCGTTAAAACTAAAAACCGATAATCTTAGAAAATTAAAATTCAACAATTCAACAATTTAAAATTCGCAAATTCGTTCGGGAAAGCCGCGATACTCAGAAATATTCAATGCCTTTCAAGGCTTGAAGAAATTCATCAAATTCGAATGGGACGAATCGGATTAGAGAACGTATAGGAGGAAAATATAAAGAAAAACGGAGGAAATTCAGATTATTTCCTTTTAGCACAAATGTCGGGTTATCGCTCGGTTTGTAGACCAAAGACGTCAATATCCTAAAAGCCAAAGCCAATTTTGACCTGCCGATCCTCTTGATCTACATGTTGCAGTTGCGCCAAGGGCGCGATACTAACATGTTTTCTTGGACTCTATGTGGCTTGCGCGAAAAACAGAAAAAGGGGGACGTTTGTTTTTATAAGATGTCCTTGTTTTTTTAGGATTGCAGTTGCCGGTTGTTTTAACTTTTTATTTTATTTGTTCATTGACCGCACTTCCTTCAATAAATTATTAAAATTCGAAGAAGTGAGGCGTTCAACGTTCAAATCAAAGAATTTTTGTAAAGCGTTGTAAAGTCTTTCACTTAATGCGATTCATCCCTTCAATCCTTGCACAGTTCACTTTCACGAGTAGACTGCTGTGTCTGAAAATTAAATTAACCGCAGAGCAGTTATCACTCAATATTCAGCACAATGAATGGGCAAAGGATGGTCAGAAAGCGCAGCAGTGTGGGCAACTACTGTATCTGATGTTCAGCGTTTTGTCTTCGTAATTTTTTTGTTTCGTTATTGCTCAGTGTTAATTTAATATTGTCTAATTCTGTTATTTTATTTTTTAGTGCTCATTATCCATGCTTAACACACCTGAAAAATCTACAAGTAGCGTTCAAAATGAGCGAGAATTTACTTGCTGATCGCCATGCTCTCAGATTTGTTTTTCAGTACGGGTGTCTCAAATGTCCCAAAATCGCAAATGCAGCGAAGCTTGCCGTAAATTGTGTGCCGTATTAGGCGAGAACTTTGTCTTCTACACTACCATGAAGTTTTGATTCGAAAAGTTTGCAGAAGAGAACTACGATCTATGACATCCTATCGTCCACTTGTGGATATTGACGCGGATATCTCGAGAGCGCTGGAGGAAGAACAAAGAGCAACGTCACGGTAACCTGCGGCGAACTTCAAGCATATTCAAACAACTATCATTGATCATCTTCGTGAATCTGGAAGAATGCCGAAGTTTGGTCAACTCGTTCCTAAATTTTTGACGGATTCACAAAAATAATTGCGTTGTGACCTAACACTTTCTCTGCTCACTATGAAACGAACGACCGATTGGATTATGAATATTACCACTGGTGACGAAAAATGGGTGCTATATGTCAATCATACTGAAAAAAAGCAATGGGTCCCGGCCGAGGAAACCGTCAAAACGAACTTCAAATGAGAACTTAACGAGAAAAATGTGGTTTTATCGATTGGGTGACACAGTAAAGGAGTAATCTTTCGACAGCTTCTTCCAGATGGCACCACAGTCAACGCGGACCTATACTGCACTCACATGGATAAGTGATTCAGATCCATCGATTACATCGCCCACAACTTACAACTTGGTGATGCTACATGACAACGCAAGACCGCAAAGCGCTATGAAGACACGCCAGAAGCTCCAGACGCTCGGATTCCCGGCCTTGTGTCATCCACCGTATTCACCAGACATGCCACCAACTGATTATCATCTTTCTCGCTCCCTGCAGAAACACCGTGTCGGGCAAAAGTTCCATAATAGAAAGGATGTCGACAAGTGGTCGGACGACTTTTTCGCCTTCGAGTCTCTCAAGTTCTACGCGAACGGAATCGCTCAACTTCTATCGCATTGACAAGAAGTCATAAATACTAATAGTGAGTATATCACATATTGAATCTGAATACATTTTGCTTCGAAAAAAAAATTCCAACAATTACGAACATTTTCCGCTCAACCTAATAGTGATGCAATCCTGCTCTACGGATCACGGGAGAGCTGCATTGCCGTCAGTTCTAGAACAATTATGCTTTTGAAAGTTTTTTGTGTGCTTCACTATGGGACAGTTCTACGTTGGTTGGCTGTAAAAAGGCGGCAGTTCTAAATTGGTTAATTTCATTAGGGAGCATATCCTTTTCGGACAGTTCCACTAATGGCACTTCCACTTTTGTCCGCTCCACAAAACGACAGCTGTTCACTGCTTCTGAAAGCCGGGAAGTTGAAGAATAGCGGCACTGCCAACAGGTACGCGGCTCGAAATTCCAAAGTTTATATTTCGCCAACGTCATTCTCTCATGTACATTTCCCTTCTTTGCCTGCACACTCATACTCCAAACTCTTTTTATTTTCATTTTTTGTTGGCTCCAAACTGAATATCACTTTTCTATCCGTCCTCCCCCCATCTTTCCCTTGCAAATTCAAGAAGAATAAGCAAAAAAAAAACGGAGAAGCCCTCGGAGCTCATAAAAGTGCTCATGTCGCCATTTCCCATATGTTCCAGGTCTCCAACAGAAGCAAGGAGCATCCCATTTGGCACTATGACACCTTCCGGAGTGTATTCCTAGTACTACCCTTCTACCTCGCAGTTGACACAAAATAAACGATAAAAACCCTTTCTGTGCTTTTCCTGTGTGCTCTTCTATTGACACATAATTGCCCATGTGTGTAATTGTGCCGTCCTACGGCAAGGAAAGCGGCGGGAAAGAGAAACAGAGAGCGGGAAAAGGAAGCTCTTAGTATATTCTGAAAATGCAAGTCACTCCTCTTTACTTTTATTAGTTGAAGGGATGATCTCGTGAAGAGAGCTACGGATTCACTCCCTTTCCTTTTCCTTCTGACGAAGATGATATGCTCATTAATTAATCATTCATCCAAAAGATCGCCGCTTGTCTTCCCTTTATTTCTCCACATCTATTTTGCTTTTTTTTTTGATTTCTTTCTCTGATTTCTGATATACAAAATATGATTTAAACTTCAAATCAACTACTGCTCTGCTCGACGGTGTAGTACGGTGGTACGTCGATTCTGAACTATGCCATATCTACATTCTCCTTGGTTCGAGAAGTTTGTCCAATGACGCGCGATTGCATCTCAACCCATTAATTTTAATATTCTTCCTTTTAATTCAAAATAAATAACTAAAAATGGCATGGCAGTTCTATGAAAAATATTAATTTTTTTGGCGATTAACAAAGGCAACTGAGATGTTCTAATCAGGTACAGTTCAGAAGCAACGTGCCACTTCAAGACAGTCTTTTTTCAGATTCCGAGAAGAAAAAGTTCCAAAGAACGCTTTAACAATAGAGCAATCATAGTTTAAGCCATGATTTTGAAATAAAAACTTTTCAAAAACTAAGCAGGTTTTTATAGGAGTTGCCCACGTATAGTACGGGGTATTGGGTCCACAAATAAAAAAGAAGAAAATATACACACCAAAGAAGAACTTTATTCCAAATTCACTTTGGAATTAACTTTAAAAAAATTAAAATTAACGCGAACAAAAATTTACAGAAAACGAGAGTCAATAACACAACTAAAAACACAACCAAAATCTCTCTGCTAGCACAAAACAAAAACTATCCTAAAAACAAACTCATCCGCCACGCTTTAGCTGAAGAATGCGCGCCCCGTTCGATGGAGCGTCGTTGCGAAGTGTTTGTGACCATTGCAGCAACGTGTAGGACGGTAGGGAGTTCTGCCACCGGCAACTTAGGAATCCGAAACGGCCGCTACCAGCATGATCAAAACTGTATGTTGATGTTAATCAAACCAAAATTAGCTTGATTGACATCATTGTAGGATGAGTTCTAATCCCCCCCTTCTCTCTTGCAGAGCCCCTTACAGGGCTCCTCAATGTAATTCAAAGAACCTGGAAATCAATTAGAGATAACCTGGGTTGTTGTTCCTTCATTGTTTGAATATTCTAGGCCACGGTGGCTCCCAGTGCTCTGACTGATACATGGACATGGCACTGTGCCGCTTCTTTGAATTCTCTAATATCCACTCCATGTATTTTTCCAGTCTGTGAACCTTTAAAAGATATATTATTCAAGAATTTCACTTCCATCTTGCCATAATGGTAGCCAGCTTTTCGTCGCAAATGCCATTCATGGACCAGTTGCGCAAACGCTGGACATATGGCTCACGAGTTGCGCCGCATGTATATCCGCGGAGATCATGCCCACTTCCTTCCATTTCTAGCAGTAACGGGCCAATGCCTGCCCATTCTTCTACCTTACGCTGAATCATGACAGTGTCCGCATAGGCATCTAGTCTGGCTGTAATACCTTAATAAATTATCATTAGAAAGCATATTTTTCCACTGATAAATCTCGAAAAAAAAAGATAAAATTTTAGAAAGCTTGTCTGTTTTAAGCTAAACCTTCATTCGAATCCTAGTCGTGAAATCTTAAAAAGTCTCGGAGTACAGCTAAAAGTAGAATTTGAAATAAAAAAAAGGAGAAAGAACCGAAAGCATTGAGCATCTCTAGTTCAATTGAACTCGGCTTTCTCTCTCTCTCTCTTCTTTTCAGTCCTTTTCTTCCGAATCATGACCTCCCTCTTTTGTTTCCGCTGATCTATACTATGATGAGTGGACGGCCCATTCTCCTTCTTTCCTCTTGGAATAGCCATTGGTTTGTTTTGAGATTGGGGGAAGAAACTAGTCATTTAAATATAAAACATTCGAATCTTCATGCATATTTCCTTTTTTTTACTGTTTTACATGCATTATAAAATGTTTTATTGAATTCGGTTAGACGGGCACAATAGCTCTTTTCACTTAGCCTTTATGCTCATTTTTCCTTTTTTTTGAATCCCCTGATGTTTGAATTTATCCTTGGGGAACATGGGAAGCAAAAATTAAAGTACGTGGAGATATTTCAGTTTTCTCGTCTTCTGGACACCTATTCGTCTCACCCTTTTCACTTTTTCTCTCATTAGTTTCGTAGTCGAATGGCATTTCGACGTTTCGCCGCCACATTTCCCCTTTTTACGCTCTTCTGATTAACCGAGGAACCAATGAACACGTCGTCCATCCTCCATTTCAACTGAAACTTTTCAGCACATTCTTCTTCGTCTTCTTCTTCTTCAAATTTCTCTTTCCCTCCAATACATACTCCGAAGATTCAGATGATATTCACCCTATTATCAACGCTGCCTGCCCTAATCATCAGCTCAGAGTTGGATTATTCAGAGCTTGTTAGATCCGCTGATATAGGTGAGTGAAACGAGGAACGTGGGGTGGTGCTTGAGCTGGATAGTTATCGGCAGGGCGGCGAAGAAGAATTCACTTTGATTTTTGTCTGTTTTCTAAATTGTATAAGATTCGGAATAAATATGGAAAACCCATATCTTACCGTCCAACTTATTATCCCCATGTAGGCCATCAATTAGAGGTTTTCGATTCTGGACCAAGTACCCTTGAAGGCAGATGCCCGCAGTGAAAGTATTATCTGGAAGAGAGTTTGGCTACAACTTGTTCACTAAATGGGCTCGCCATCGAGCGAGGTTCAGCTGATAAGTGATCTGAGGAGACCAGTTTCCCTAAGCTTCCTCATAGAATCTCAAACCATTTTATTTCTCCGTTCGAGGAGAATGTGTCGCTAATCATCAGACAATTCCTCTACATAGAAATGTAGAGGAATTGAAGAAGATTCTAGTCTGGAGTCAGTTGAGCACCAACTACAAAATTAAGGTCAAATTTTGATTTTTTTTTTTTTTCGAAAATTCGATTTTTTCACCTAAAAATTTTATTTTTTTTATATTTCTTTATGCAATTTGGCCACAATCCGTCAAACCTTCTTAGAAACAGCTGGTAAAAATTTTGGTTCCATATAGGTACTCGAAAAATAGTTATGCTCGAAAACCACAGAGTAGACAACCTTTTGCACGGTACTGTACCTTAGCATCGCGAAAGCTGAACACTGTCTTCGGGCTGTCAGCAAGAACAAGGGGCTCAGAATTGAAATTTTCTGATTTTTTTATTGAGTTTATATGTATGCTTTTAAATAAGAATTTTGATGATTTTCCGTTTAAGTTGACTACTTTGAAAGCAGTTAAGCCTTCTAAAAGGGCGAAATGAGCGTTGCGGCCCTTCAGTTTTACGGGCAAGACACGGACTGCGTGAGCACCGCACTCGTATATTCACTTGTGTATGCCGCTCCCTACAAGAAAAAGTTTGGCATTCTGATGAAAACACTTAAAAAAAGACTCAATCATCTATATTTTGTAGCCAAGTTTGTTTGCGACAACGGTGTTTGCGTACTTTAACAAAAGAGAGAGAGAGAGAGAGAGAGAGAGAGAGCCCGCCCACTTTTATCTTCCCACGGGCGGTAGCTGGAAAAAAGAAGTGGGCGTGGTTTCTATATCTCTCTCAAAGTGCGAAAGCCATTCATTAAAGTTTGCCAATTTCAATACTGTACCGTACTAAATGAGTGGTGTTGAAGTCTGAACGGGTGATTATCGCAAAGGAGCACAATGTTGTTTTTTTCTGATATTTACAGTGAACCATGGAGAGTTTAAAAAAAATTCTCTTATTTCCATTTCCTATTTTTTTTCCCATTAAAACTTAATTGAATAATGGGAGCTTCATGTGAATTCAATAAGCGTCAACCTCGTAAACATTTTTATTAACACTTGCTCAGAGAATGTTTGGCAAGCTGCCCAGCCGATTTTTCTTGCACGGCAACATGTCGTGTGCTATGATTAGATATCGCGGTTTTGCAGCCACTTCCTATTTTCCACAGCAGATTGCCGATTGCACTGCAAGTCGTTGTTGCCGTACACTTGTCAAGAGAAGAGCTCCAACTGGAAGTGGCTACACTTAACTTCAAGCTTCTTATACCTCTATAACTACCGAATGGAGCATAATTAAGCTTTGGCACACTGCCAAATCCGGTTTTCTAAAATTTTCGAATAATTTCGAAAATAGAGAGCATATATAAACCGAGATGGCAAGCATGAGTCATCAGTCATTACGCGAGCTTCTTCACGTCTGCCCCTAATTGCCAAGCTGCTTTCGAATGGAGCCCGAGTGTATCGTTCAACGCCTTCTTGATCCGAAGTCTACAGTCTGCAAAGTGGTCAAGTGTCTCAAAGCAAGAGGAGATCCCAAAAAAAGGTCGTCATTGCACTGCCAACACTCGCCCGATACGTGGAATCATCAAGAAGAGAATCACCCAGAACGATGCCGTGAACAAGATGCCAGAATCGTTGGGAATCGGCAGCGCCATCCGCTCCTTTCATCTTTCAAGGATCACAAATTTGAAGTCTCTGAAAATCTTGCTGTTCAAGACCTGGGAGGATTGCTACGTCGACTGTCGAATCTGTGTGCTGACTCGTTTGAAAGCGTGCATCGAGGCCGAAGTATATCATTTTGATAATCTTCTGAAATAATTGTTGTCAATGTTCCATTCCATCAGAAAGTAAAGTTTGCTTCACTCTTATCGCCCGTGTTTCGTTTTTAGACTTCATTCTCCATACTGGGGTTAGGTGCTTCCATTCCCACCAGTCTGTATAACTAACATGTGGAATTGTTTGACAATTTCTAATCGGATACCGGAAGAAAGTTAATTATGGTTTAAGCTGGCTGAATAGCTCAAATTAACTTTATTGACCAATTAACTCAAATGGTAACTCCTGTTTATTGTAACTGTCACACCTCGAAATGTTCAATTCATTTTTTCTAGATCGGGTTACACACTGGATTTCGATACTATTTGTTGCCAATGGCGATAGTATTTTTTCAGCTTCTTCTTCATCGCACATGTACCATAAATCCTTCAAAAAACGAAGCAATTGCACAAGAGACACCGATATCATTGATAGGCTGCTCAATGGGACTGGCTATAACAAATTTCGAATACCACGTGAGTGTTTTTACCCACTTCATTCCAATTCTTTCAGACTTTCATTGCATTGAGAATGCCTTGAGACGCCTTCAAGACTTCAACTTACAGTATCTTACAGTGAGATCTGTAGAACAGTGTGACTTTCAGATGTTATACATAAATGTATCAGCAGGAACTGAAATTCTAATGAAAAATTTTGTATCTGAAACTTCATTTTTGTAGTTGGCAGGGTTTACATATATAATACATTGGGCATAAGCAGTTAACTAGTTAACCAAAGTTCAGTGATTCTCGCTTGTACCCTTCCATTTGTACGCTTCACAACACTGTAATTAGAGAGGATGATTCGATTACATTTTGAAACGTCTCTCTTCCTTTAATATTCCGATTTCAGAAGAAGAAGGAATGACGGTTGTGGTAGAAATTTGGATACAAGCAATCACGTCGATCGATGAGTTGACCAATGATTTTGATATGGATATTTATATCACAGAAACGTGGCTGGATCCTGCTTTAAATTTTCAGAATATGAGTCCGTGTAAAGGTAGGGAAAAGGAAGGAATCGATAAAGAAATAAATACGGAACCACAGGTAATTTATCGCTGAACCATCAAGTGTTGGACCGTTTGTGGACACCAAATAGCTGTTTTATAAATAGCAAAGTTGCACAGATTCATAATTCTCCGTTCAGGTGAGGTACTTCCATTTCTCGATCACTTATGACTCGCTCGAAGTGAAATACGCGCGGAAAAATTGTGTCCGAAGTGTTGGAATATCTGCTTCGCTTTCCCAGCTTTCCTGTTGCGTCGTGGCGAGGACTTCGCGTATCTAGGGATCACGATGGAAGCGAAAATTTATTAATTTGAAAGTTATTTCATGAAATTTCACTGGAGGGTCTCCCCACGAACGACCAAAACATGCTGCGTAACAAAGCAAATCAGTATTCACTTATGGGGTTATTCATGAAAAGCACGAAAAGCATTTTAATGCAAAAAAATGCAAAAAATGCAATTGTGCTTTTCATGAATAACCCCATTAGAACACAGCTTTTAGCGTCGCTTTTTTCTGTCGTTCGTAGAACGACTATGGTGACGCGAAATTTACAAAAATTGAAAAAAAAATAGAATTATTCGAAATTACACTTTCAGATTAGAAATTTTTTGCGCCTCCGTAATCCTTAGATACGCGAGGGTCTCGCCACGACAGACACCAAAATCAAAGAAAGCCACTCAAATTTCTAATACTTCAGACACCCTTTCGGCGCAAAAAATTCCCTTAGATCACACCATAATGAAGTCGACAACTGGAGTTAGGTTTTTGGTGAATGTAAAATATCCTCAGTGCTTTCGTTTTGTTGAGATTTTTAAAATTATCAAATTCTAAAATTTAATTTTTCCAGAAGCGTATTCCTGATGCTATTCCCAAATGGTACTGTAATGGTTAACTATCGTGTTCGAGTCAAAGGACCGTGCAGCCTGGATCTTTCTAATTTTCCATTAGATCTTCAAAAGTGTAGTCTGATTTATGAGAGGTTAGTCTTAGCAGAGAACATATCGAAGGACATCCAAGCTACCTGCAACATTATCAGATACGAAAAATAAATCCTTTCTTCATGAATTCGGATTTAGTGAATTCCCTGAAAAAATGTGACTCATTGTAGTTTTAATTACAATCGGCAAGAAGTGGAAATGAAATGGTCGGATGCCGAACATCCAGTTTTCAATTTATCGAAAATTATGCTGCCTGACTTCGATTTATTTGAAATTCAAACAGAAAGGAGGCAAGAGGTGGTTTAGCATTAAAAGAAATGCAGTTTCTTAAAAACTATAACTCGAATTTTAGCCCTACCCAGCTGGAATGTGGGATGAGCTTCATGTAACAATAATATTCGAAAGGAGGTTTATTTGGTATTTTATGCAAGCCTATCTACCCACTTACTTGACTATATTTATCAGGTTTAAGAAACCGGAGCAATTACGGGTTTAAGAATTGTTTGAAACAAATCTGATTTGCAGCTGGATCTCCTTCTCCCTTGGTTCACGAGCAATTCCGGCGCGTACTATGCTAGGTGTGAATAGTCTTTTGGCCATTGTGTTTTCATTTGGAAATATCATGAGAAACTTGCCTAGAGTTTCATACATTAAAGGAATCGGTTGGCTTTAGAAGCAAGATTTTCTAGTAATTCGGATATTTTATTTACAGATGTTTGGATGTTAGTTTCCATGACGTTCATTTTCTGTTCACTTCTAGAACTCGCTATAGTCGGATTCATGGTTCGTGATGAGACGGTGGCAAAAAAAAGAATGCAGAAGAAAATATCGGAGAATGTAAGTTTTAAGAATAATATCGTAGAGAAACTACATATAGGCAGCGAGAAATGGTGGAGCCGCACATATAAAAGTTGTTTTCCATTATAGCGCCCCAGAATAATACTAACCAACATAACAGATTTGCACAATGCAGCTTAAGTAAACTAGCCAGTTTGATATTTTTGTGTCAAAGGATACTTAACACTTATCAAAAATTTACCGTTTTATTACTCAAATTCTTTCCTGCCGAATGTAATAAGCAGTTGTTTCTGGGTGAAGTCTATTCCATATTTTGCAGCAATCCCGAGAAGAATCTCCTCATGGAATCATCTCAGAACGCCGTTTCATGTTCCCTCCAGGCTGTACGGAATCTACAAAATCATTGAATGGATGTACAAACGGATGGACTCCAGAGCGCATCGATTCCATTTCCAGCGTCATGTTCCCTTTTTCATTTTTTGTTTTTAATGTAATATCTATTTTTACATTTAAAAATCAATTTGTTTTTCAATTTTCAGATCATCTACTGGTTCTATTACATTCACAGGAAAGAAATAATCAAGCAAAATTTGGTCAACAGAGTTGACGGATAAATTTTACACTTAAAATTGTTTGAGGTTATTACTTTGGTCAAAAAATGTCTTTTATTTATGTACTTTTAATGAAGCCTTTGATTTTTCAAACAATAGCATCGACCCGTTGGAAAGAAGGAAAAAACAACTACGAAGACATGATATGCAAGATGACAAGAGAAATCATTGAAAAATCCTACTGATCTTCTATTACCAATGGCGGAAGTTCTGCATTCACCGGAATCGCTTCTGCAACTACTTCTGCAGCAGCTTCTTGCTCAGGAATGTGAGCTTCTGCTGCTGGAATATTTCTGTTGCGTGGAGCAGCCACGTAGAAGAGAAAGTAGATGTCTTCACAGAGAGGACCACCGCATTTTGATTGAAACCACTGAAGAACTGGAGTACTGAGGAGAATGCGTTCGCGGACATGGTAGATGAAGGCTGGAAATACGTAGTTCTGCATTTTTGTTAGAGGTGTTTTGGCCAGACAAATTCGTATTAGCAGAAAAAGTAGGAAAAGCTTTGAAAAATACATTAATTTTGAGTGAAGCCTGCTGTAAAACGGAGCACCTATTAAAATTAATATGTGTGTAACTTATCGCAGTTTAGGCTTCCACGAAAGACGACCGATTTGTTTCGTCTTTCGAAAGACGGAAGCTTCAATCACAGCGGTCCTCGCTAATGAAACTTTCGAGTACAATTAAAATTGTTTGTATCAGTCTTGAAACAAACATTTTTAGACCCCTGGCCCCGATTTCTTTTTCTACATATCAGCGTTTTTAGGTCTGTTTGGGTATCTAGAGAAAACAGCTTACTGGCAACACAAACGAGAAGGCAGGCAAATGTATACATTCCGTTGATAAATTGATTTTCACTGAAGTCAACTGACAATTCTAAAAAGTTCTCATTTAAAAACGTTAAGCTTTTGAATTTCTTACTCTTCAGCTCAGCTCCATGTTCGAAAACTTTTTCTGGGATCTTGTTTTCTCTCTTTACTTCATCTTTTATTTCAACCAAATCAGTATGAGAAGTGATAAGTGATTTAATACTTTGCAAATCGAGATTCTTATTTCCCATTCGTGCCACTCCCATTCCATTGACCCACAAGAGAACATTCGGTGTAGCAGAAACTCCATACCGAAAATTCAAACGATGAGATCTAAAAAATCCATAATTTAATGTTTAATAAGAATAAGATGTGAACGAATTAGAGTGAATACGAACCTTTGAAAATCAGAAGCATCGATAGCAATTGGCAGAATATTCTTGAACTTTCCGACAATATCATTGAAATGTGGAGCCAAACGAGCAGAGAATGGGCAACTAGGTGAATAGAATATACTGAAATATAGAAGCTTGTTATTTTAAGGTCATTCATTTAAGATGTTGAGAGAAGGAGAATATTATTTTGGAAAAATTTACAAGTTAACGGTAACCAATATTTTTTGAACTCACACAATCATACACCAATCTCTTGCATATGGATCTCGAATTTTCAATAATTCCATAAAGCCGGATGAATTCATGGATATCACTGAGTTTGACCACACTAAAAATTACCACGTTAGAAAATGTAACTAGCCTTTTTAAACAATTTACTCACTCGGAAAGCTGCATCTAAACTCAATCTCATGAGGCTTGTTATAAAGAGGGTCGTTGCAAATTGAATCAAATGTCGTTGGACAGGTTTGGAAGAGAAAATGACTGAAAATCTTGTTTATTGGTTTATGTACATGATACAAATTTCATTCACTATATCAGGCTCTATTAAATTTAATTTTTTACAAGATGTTTATAGCTCTTACTTTAATCTTTGCAACGGTTCTTTCACTGTGCATTTTGACGACGTCAGTTCTGCTGGATCCACGTGGAATTTATTCAGATTTCGAATATGGTAGTCTTTCAAGTCCATGACTGTTTGTATAGCTGTCAACATAATACAAAACGTGAATAGCACTTGGACTAGCATATTTTCACTGTAAGATTAACTATTTAGAGAGAAACGAAGAGAAAAGATTATAATATTCAAGTAAACGGGGATGCGAGGCTTGTTCATAGAGAATTGAGCTACATTTTTAGAAGTAAGACGAAGAGAGAAGCGGTAAAAATAGTGTCAGTGACAGAAAAAAAAATGCTGTCAGAATGTCGTTAAACTTTAATAAGCACTACGAGAAATAGTGGGAAATATGCAGGATACCCGATAAGGTTGTTTATAGCATACAAACATCACAGTGCGAGCACAAATTATTTTTGATGTTGATTGAAACAAATATTTTAGCAGACTTCATAATTCATAAATATGGGTTAGCATAATAGTAGAAATGCTAAATAGTTTCATTTATTGAAATTGTCTTAAGGTCTTGAGGTTTCGTCCATGATTCTGGTAATGATACTCACGCATGATCATGATAGCATTCTTTGTAGTAAGAAAATAACTTCAATCTGTTTTATAATTTTATTGGAAATGCAACAAAGTGTCTTTCAAACTTAGTTTTATTTTCATAGTTATTTCGTCGTATTTGTTTTAAGGTTAATTCAAAAATGCTGATGATAGTGGAAATAATAGACATTTATTTGTTAATAGGATGCGTTTAAAGTGTTGAAGTATTTATATATTTTTGAAATTTTAAGAATTTTATAAAAGCGACGATAATTTGTTTTAATTTCAAAGCAATTTAACTAGGTTATAACTGAAATTAGAATGAAGCTTTAAAAAAAACAGGAAAATGCATTAAAAACAACTGGACTGCAAACACCGTCAAGTGAATCGCCATACTTGACGGCAAATTGCACAGATCTGAAAGAAATTAGAAAGAGGCCGGTGCAGCAAGAAAGAAATCTGAAAAAGACGGAGAAATGAAATAAGCAAAAGGGAAAAATAAACTGCACTTTAAAATTGTTAAAAGTAAACTGAATTTTCGATTTTTGCCGCAATGACGAAATATACCTTTAAAAAAGGTGTTGCAGGTAGTAGAGGATATTTCTGAAATTCTTAACATTAACGTAGGGAAAGCAAAGCCCACACGAAACAGATTTCTGGTACTTATCTAAATAAACTACATAGATCAATTAGAAAAAAAAAACCTAAAAGGCTGAAACGAAAGAAAAAACAACTGGGCATCCTCGAAAATTGTTCGATTGGTATCAATTTAAAAAGCTACGTGTGAAACTTTAAAAATGACCACACGGGGTTTAGGGCTTCGCTTATTCTTCTTTTTCGTTTTTTTTTCCGAAAGCATCTTTTAATGGGAAATAATTAATTTCCAGGCTCTATCTTAGTGGGGGGGTCCACTAGTTTTTAGTAATTTTTGGAGCTTTTTTCTTGATTTTTTTTCTGAAAATGTTATAAAATAGACATATTTGAATAACACTAGCAATTTTTAAAGCAATTTTATTGGCAGACAATAAAAATACGCACAAAAAAGAGAATGACTAGGCGACTGGATATTTCTGGGCGATCCGGCTCATAACTCGTAAAATTTCGCTTCATCATGATATTTGAAATGGCACAGCGCCTCAAAGTAATAATCATCCCATAAATCCCCTTTGAGGCCACATTTTGGTTTATGCTTAGGCTTATGCTTAGGCTTAGGCTTAGGCTTAGGCTTAGTCTTAGGCTTAGTCTTAGGCTTAGGCTTAGGCTTACTTCAAGTCGAGTGTAGCGCTGTGCTATTATAGTCAACACGGAGACGTTCAGCTCGAAGCCATTGTTCATTTGTTATCTGAAATGCCGAACCCCGATCTAGCTCGACATAGAGTCTGACGGGGAATTCTAGCAATATTTACGCGCGGATGCTGCCACTGGCTCCCAACTGGCGATTATCACCAGGCGCCAACCTTATATTTTTCAAATGAAGAGGCGATGCTTGTAGGAAAAGTGGAAAAAGCGTTGAAACGTGAACTTTTCCTACCCCACTATTACTTCAAAATCTTTAAAATGTGTCCCTCGTATTCAGGCATTGTTTAATCATATCATCTATTGGATGGCGCCATTTGAAAATGACAAAAATACCTTCCAAACAGATCATGCTGACATTAAGAACACGGTTTCAGTTTCGGAATCTAGCTTTAATTTTTAATTGATCAATTTACAGGTGGAAAAGTTAGAAAGCCGTCTGGAAGAGGCAAAAAGAGATATCTACGATGTTTACTCCATCATTGGACGAAATTCGCCTTACTATGTAGTCTGTCTAATACTGAATGCTATGATGTTCGCAGCATTCGACCATCAGAACGAATTGAAGAAGCTTCTTGTAATACCAAATGAAGAACATGATTTCATTAATATGCACGGGACAATCGTCGAAGCGGAACATCCCACAATCATTGATGACCACGGAAACTATGTGAGTGGGGGTGGAGTCGAAGAGTGGCAGTCTATCTCAACAAAACTTTAAAAGTTTAGGACAAGTTTTACCCAAGCTTTTGAGAAACTTGAGAAGTTTTGCTGAGATGGGAATAATAGAAACTAGAGGAAGCACATTTCTTACAGAAAACTAACAACGGTGCAATTGATATGCAAACTATGGAAGTTCTCGACAATTTATCAGAAATGGTGGGATGCGTGGTGGCATTATTGATAGCAAGGTGAGCTCTGTGTAAGAGAAAATAAACAAGTGAGTGCAGATGCTATTTCTGCAAAATTCAGCAAATTTAGCACCTTCAAAAGAAAAACGCAAGTACTTTATGTAAAGCAGGCGGACACATTGGATCTATTCAGAAAATTATGAATCGTAGATGAAAATACTGAAATGTGAATAGAAAATCTTGATATTAGCAGTCACCCAAAACTCGCTCGTTCGAATGCAGGAATCTTCTTTTCAGCATTCGCTCCAATATTATGGATACAACCAAAAGAATTGAGTTGAGATGATTAAATTACCATGCTGTAAGATATGCAGAAAATGATTATCAGTCGAGCTTCTATTAAACGAGTTAATAGAAGCTGGCATATTCTGAAAGTTTAAGTGTGAAATCTGCACACTTTAATTACAGGGTGGCAAATAAGTATGTGGTTTTGTTTTCTGAGTGCTTCTGGCACTGTGCCAAGTCCGATTTTCCAAAACTTTCGAAACTTTTCGAAAGTCGGAGTGTATATAAGAAGAACCCAGAAGCATTTTTCATTTTTCTCTAATTATGCGAGCTTCTCCCCACCGTTCCACCATCGCCAAGCTGTACCACGAGGGTCATCGAGTGTGTGACACCGTTCGAATGACATCGATCAATTGCTGGTCCAGAAAGTTGTGAAGCAACTCTAGACTAAAGGGCACGTCCAGGAGTATCAAAAAATCGGAAGACCGCGTACCGTGAACACTCGCCGGACTAGAGGAATCATCAAGAAAAGGATCACGAGAAATGACGCAGTGAGCATGAACAAGATGGCGGAATCGTGAACAATATCTCACAGATCAATCCAGGAAAAGTCGGCTTGAAAAATCAAAAGAAATTGCTCAACAACCTCAAGGTGCGCCGCCTCTACGACGTCATTTGAACAGATGAGAAGATCTTCACGATTGAGCCATTTCCGAACCGGCAAAACTCTTACGAAAAGGTGAGTCGAAATCTCCGAAACCTCGGCGGACATTCAAACAAATGTTTCCTCAATCGGTGATGGTGTGGGCTGGATTCACATCCGACGGCAAGGTTCCACTGACCTTCATCGATCGGAACATCAAAATTAACAGTCAGGCATACCAAAAAGCCGTTTCGAAGGATGTTCTACTTCTGTGGACCACTAGTCACTTTGGCCAGCAACTCTTCATCCTCCAACAAGACTGGGCTCCTTCCCACGGCTCCAAATCCACAAAATTGATGATCGATGCACATTTTCCAGAATAAAGAAGGAAGGACGTGTGGCCAGCGTCGTCGCCGGATCTCAATCCTTTGGATTTTTTTGTTTGAGGGTGCATGGAGAGAAAAGTCATGACTCGCTCTCACCCAACTGTCGTGCATCAACGTCAAAGGGTCAAATTTTGAGTACCTTCTTAAATAATTGTTGTATACATATGTCTTGGTTCACATGTTACAAGCTATTCTTTTTTCAGTAAACATCAAAACTTAAAACCACATACTTATCAACCACACTGTATATCTTAGTAGCTGACCACTTTTTCATGAAGTCTCTCATATACAGTATTGGCTGGCTGGAATTTCTAGTTGAGAAATGTGATCCTATATGTCATTGTTTTGGTAAAATATCCAGAAAAAGAAACCAAATTTATGAAAATTCAAAAAACAAAGAGCAACAATTAACATGAGTTCTATTCAATGAACCGGACCGCGTTTCAAGACAAGAATGAAGTACACAATGGAAATAATGGATGAAACCTATTTAAAGCATCGATTACAGCCTGGAATCTTCTCGGCATTGAATCTAGAAGTGTGTCGATGTCTGACAATGAACCGGAATCACCCCCCCCCCCACGATTCCAGAAGCGATTCCGCCCCCCCACGATTCCAGAATTCTGTTGAACGATTGAAAAGTTGAATGTTGAATGTTGAAATGTTGAAATGAAATGAATTGAAAATGAATCGAAAATGTTGAAAAGAAGACACGTGATTTTTGAATGAATAAAATAAAAGGGGGGGGGGCGATTCCGGTTCATTCCAGTGGGTGGTAATACCGAGGTTTGTGGGGGGAAATGCAGTTATAATACCGATTTTACGATTTGATTCAAGTCTATAAGATCCACGTGACGACGTTGATCAGTCTGCGATGAAAGTTTCGGGTTACGATATCTAGCGGGCAAGGTCCGTTATTACGGATTTTGTGATTGCCTTCGCTGTGCCGAGCTGTGGAAATTTGGGGGATGATTCAATCCAATATCGAAATGTATCCGTTGAAATGACGTCACAGTGCCACCTACCCCGGCTCCAGTCTTTACTGATCGTTATCTCAGTTGTTGGAATATGTGATTGCTGAAACTTTTCGCGCGACTGCTCCTCTCAGTGTCTCGGCTCTCTCAAGAAATCCCCCGTTAATAATTGTTCTTTTTGAGAGAAGTCAGGCAAAATAATGGTCAACTATTATCTATATAATACAAAAATATAGTACTTTCCATGAAGATTTCACTTAAAACGTCGACTATTTTCCATGGAAATTTGCAAATTACAAAAATTAATTGGCCGCTTCACCCTTCATTCTCTTGATGTCTCAATTTCAGATGGCCCGTCCACAGGTCTACAACAGTATTCACAGTTCTCATTGTTGCCAGTAATCTTCTGTCACAGGCATTCCTCTTCGATTTCATTGATCGTATCGCCTACCTGATTAGCTCAGTTTTATCAAAAGCTCTCGCAATCGTAGTACTACAAGCAGCTTTCGAGTCAGGCCATGGGAAGTACCGAGTCTGGGCAGTTGGTTTATGTTATTACTTGGTACGGGTTGCATTGGTTTTCATTAGAAGAAAGTAAGCAGTTGGGTATAATACAATCACTGCCCCCCCCCCCCTTCCCTTATCTCATCATTATGTGCTAGAAAAAGTCCGTTTTTTTCCACCAATTTTTAAAATTTTCATAATTATTTTCGGTTTTTACGTGGCATCATGAACTAGTTTCATTTTTACATTTCATTTTTCATTTTTGGTTTCGTTTCATTTCATTTGGTTTCTACGAAATCCACGATGATACAATGAAACTGGTCAAATTGGGGGTTGATTATTGTAGATTACCTAGGACCCAAATGTTCTCCCCCATTTCAACTGGCGGGGGATTAAAATTGGATAACGACTTCGAATAGAAGCTCCCCTACAGTAATTATCCCACACCTCAATTTGGATAGTGAATAACGCCGGGCGCTATCTTAGTTGGGGGGGGGGGATCCAGTGGTTTTTAGTCATTTTGGAGGTTTTTTTGGGTGTTTTTTTCTGAAAATGTTATTAGACATTCTCGAATAACACAATCAATTTTAGAACAATTTTATGCTTAGGTTTAGGCTTAGGCTTGGGCTTACTTCAAGTCGAGAAGTGCATCAGCTGTGGTACTATTCATATCTATGACGCTGGTTGAGGGGCTATTATCGATGGTGGGGGCTGTTGTAGGGTGGGGGGCGATTCTTGGAATTTACCTGCAGTTGAAGCAGGACATTTGAGCAAATTTCAGAATAACGCATTTATGCTCATTACCTTATTCTTATACAAGAAAAACTCCATACATGCAGGGATGCATTTTATGTTTCTTCTTATTGCAACGGTAGCAACTTATGCAGCGTTCGTTTGAATGAAAACAACTAGGAAAACATGAAATGCTGTCATTTAGGTTGTGCCCATCGCAACTTCTCCTCTCAGTTATTCGAAAAGACACTGAGAAAGTTCAAGATATAATCGATCGATTTGGGTTGACAAGTGCGTTTCGCTGAGTCGGAGTATTCCCAAAAATGAACAGTTTTCAGAGAAAATTGATTGTGTCGCATTAATTGACGACGTCCTTTACACCAACCATCTCCCACAATCCATGTTGGAGTCAATTAGACATCTTTCAAAAATTCGACCGTTTTTCACAAAAATTATTGCTCTGACAGTACTGATGTACTTTACGAAGACACGAGCGATGTGTTACAGCTTCAGCAATGTAATTTCAGATCATTGCAATCACGTATGAAGTATGCCAACTTTAAAATTATGAGCAAGTTGACCCCATTTTCTCCATTAGAAGGTTTTTACGTTTCTACAACCGTATCTCTTTGTGCATCGCTATTAGCAGTGTTAGCAGTATTAAAGTAAGTTTCTAGATATGTATGATTGTAATACTAGCTATTTCTCCGGAATACGGCCAAGTTTATAGGATTCATAGGCTTCTGGCAAGAGCTCTCGCCGAAAAATGTTGATATAACAAACAGGAACAATCCCTAATTCTTCACTTTTCTTTGCAGGGTTGGCCGTCGTTTATTTCTTCTCTCTCTACTATTCCTCGATGTGGGTTGCGAACTAATCCTATCACTAGTTCCAATCGACTCTTTTGCAGAATGCTTTCTAAGAGAAAAACCAACAGGTGACTCTTTTAAGAAGTTTGCTTAACGTTTCACACTCTGAAACGGGGCTTGAGGGTAGTACATACATACAGTGCCCTTCAAAAGTACAGACACCCCATCGGTTTTGGCTGTTCTGGAATTTCTGGGCGAAACGAAAAAAATCGGCTAATGTAGTTTGATCAAGCGTGTAAGAAAACTTACGGGTGAAACATTTCGATCGGAAATCGGGTGGATGCCGTGGCATATCAGCAAGTACTCTAGACCAGTTTGGTTCCATTCATAAACTGTCGTCGCCGTTTCGGACTTGTCTTCCAACAAGGCAATGCTTTATATCATGCTGCCAACTTCGCTTTAGACTGCCTTAGACTCTTAGAATTGTAAAAATTTTTATTTTATAATAAGAATTGTTTAGTTATGTGAATTATTCTAATAACAGTCTATATTGTTGACGGCGCCGATTTTTGATTTATCGACTTTAGATCAAGTGCCGAAAATCGGATTCGATTGAAATTTTTCACCCATAGATTTTCTTACACGCCTGATCGAACTGCATTAGCCGATTTTTTTTATTTCGCTCTGAAAATCCAGAACAACAAAATCGAGGGGGTTTATACTTTTGAAGGGCACTGTACAGTACCAACATTTTTCAGATGAACATAATTTTAAAATTGTCAGCACTTTCATTGAGTTATCAATGATTCGAACTGCCTCGACCATCACTTTAATGCTGATTACACTTGAGCATATTCCATCGCTTCATCGTTCATTTGTCTTTCCAGTTGTCATGTTTCTGGATATTGTGATATATATGGCGAATGGGTTAATAAGTGCAGTTGTAAGATTGGGAAAACGTTTTTATTAAAAGCCAAGTAAAGCATGTCACATAATTAAGTGCAAGCAGTGAGCATGAAATAGGCAGTGCGTTGGAAAAAGTAGCGTGGAGATGTACATTGAAAATCTCATTGATTGCTTGAGCTCTTTACAGAAATCTCAATTATTCAGAAGCAATGCTTCCCGATAAAAATTCGGAAAATAGTTGGAAAAAGTTTCGAATTTTTGCCACCGAGCGCACCCAAAAGTGTAAATCTATTATATCATATGTGTAAAAGCACAACTCAGCACATCTTCACAATTCTAAGCTAGGCCATGTATTCTTATCCAACTTTAATTGGTTTTTTCGTATTTTAATTAAGATTTTCTGAAACATCGAAAGACGCAATTTTGATTTAGGAGGATATGTACGATTCTACCTCTATCTTTATTTCAATGATCCGCCCGTCAATGGTTTCTCTGATCCTGGCAGCCGTATTTGTGGACAACACTGATTTCTCGCCATTCACAACCGAAGAGATACCTTGCTATAATCTGGTAGCCAAGCGTTTTGTTTTTCACTTCAAATTAGCCAATATAAATTTTCAGAAAAACCTGAAACCTTGCACCGTAAGAGGCACAAATGTCGAGGAACAGTTCCGCATTCTATGCGAGGTCAAGGCTCTTGAGGTTTATCTTTGTATCCGGAATAAATGAGATAAGTATATGATGGAAATGTTCAGAAAGAGACATACAAGAAGCAGGATCGAAAGCACGAGCAGGAATATCGAAATCAGTTGGAAAAATATTACAAACGGAAAAAGAACAAAAAGGAAATTAAGGAAAAGCTGAAGAATAAGAACATTGACCCTGCAACTAAAGAAGAATTGAAATTACAGTACTGGGCTAGAAAGCGGAGAATCGCAAAATGTCTGGAGGCGTCTGAAAACAAGCTGAGATTATATGACAAGAGGGCGCAGGGTCTGGTGAAGAAAATTCAGAAAAATCGGCTGGAATATTAATTTTTGACTTGCTATCAAGTAGATAAACATCACTATTTAAAGAAAGATAATCCAGTTCATTTTTTATCGCTCCAATTTTCTTAAACTAATATAAATTTTTTGAATAATGTTATTAGAATGTTATAATATTATTATTATTAGAAATTAGAATACAATCCATCTTGCTTAAAATGTGAACAATAAACTTGAAATATTCCTCTCTTGCCTTCCATTTTCTCTCTGTTGTCTATATTTTTAATTCAACATTAATGCAGAGTGTAGTGGAGTGGAGTGACGAAAGTGTGGCCTGGAGTCTTGATGGAAAATCCAAGGTCTGGCTGATCAGTATGATTTTGAGAGTTGAACTCTACCTCCACTAAAAACAATTTATCATCAGAGAAAATCGTAACGAAATGTTCGCCAACTCTTGTTTCAGCAAGGAAAGATTTTGCCTAGTTGGCAAAGTATGACTACCTTTCTCATATGATACGAGACCATGTGGAGCTTGTCTACCGACAGGGTTCTTTCAGAGGCTCCTATGGTTTTGATCTTCTCAAAGGAGAACACGATTGGTCCGCTTCCTCTGCCAATACGATTGGCAGTAGTTCCAAGTTCTTGGAAACGTTTGATGGCGGTATAGACTGTATTGATCGAGATTTCAGTCGTTTGAAGATCATTCCTGATCATTGCTTTAATAATTGGATAATCGAAGAACAGTGCAAGTTAGGCCTCCCCATTTAGCTGAAAAATAGTCGATCACTATAAAAAATTAATCAATTTATAAAAATTCACTAAATATGGGCACCGAAAATGCGCAGGTACGCGCCCATATAATACCAATCTTGATTGATTATCGGTATTTCTGCATCGGTATTTTTGGTAATGATTAAAACACGGAAGAATTGACAGAATTGGCAGATCCATCATGGAGGGAGTTTTGAGACTCATGATGAAGAAGATACGAAAAAGAAAATAAAGCTACGACAGTATCCAAACATGCCATCATAAAGGGAAAGCTCCAGGTTAACCAAATATTGTTGGAACACCTTTATCATTTTATGGAGTTTTATATTTTTAATATATTTCACTGTAATAGTACTCAAAACTTCTATTATCACTCACTTTCTAGTTTTTCGAGATTTTCGAGTGTGACGTATCTTTATGTGGATAACTCTGTAACGCTAGTTTACTAAAAGTGACTATAAAAGAACACTAAACAGCATTGGCGGACAAAAAGGAAACTTGAGAAATAGAAATCAAATGATGGAGGAATACAAGATTTCGATCCCGGCCGAATCATGCTGGTCATGGTTGCCTTTTAAATTCTTTCAAATCAAAACGATTTTTATGAAATGGTTGCAAACTGCAGATCTTGACAAGTTCCATGAGTTGGTTAAAAAAAAGTTGCGAAAATTATTTAAATAATGTATCTTAGTTGAGGTAGGCAAAGCATAAAGCTCAGCGGTGCTCACCAATTCTGGACCGTGTTCATTTATAAGAGGAAGACAGCTTAGCTTCTATGAAATGAAGACACAAAATGCTGAGCTGAAAATAACTTAGTAATAACGGTACGGATGGGTTGAAAGGAATCATTTTTCAGAATGATGGCTTCCTCCGCATTGCCTGACCAAACTGTTACCTTGGCGGCATTCTGGATAAAATGAATAAAAATACCTTTAGTACAATAAATCTATTATTTAAAAAAATATTCGTAGTGATCGAAGAGCCGATATCAAGAATCAAGCCGATTGGTCATCTGTTCTCATGAAGCCTTCTTCCAGATATGCAATGTGTACTGTTCCAATTGCAACCAAAATCACAGTAACTGATACGCCCATAATGAAAATACAGACGAAAATGGTATAACTTATATGAAAAAAATCACATAGGCTTGGTGCTTCATTAATCAGATTACTAGAGTTACTAGATCTCTCCATGGGACTCTGAAAGAATACAAATTGCGAATTGCGAATATACCAAAGCATCTTGTTCAGAAATACGTAGATAATTCTAGGTCTTGAAAAAACTTTTTTAAAACGATCTCTATCACCGACGAGATATACGTAGAAACGAAGAACAATTGTCTGCGCTGTCTAGTTAGCCGGACGGACGGCCCAAACCAACCTTACTAGTGGTCACTTCCTTTTTCGTTGTTGCTCCATCCTTATCATCATCCGTATCCGGTTTATTAGTCGTTGAACTATTTACAGTAACCGCAGTCTTTGTCACCGGAGCGGGTTTTTCGCCTTCCTCATCACATTTCATTTCTTCGGTGACAATTGGAAAATCCGGAATGCGAGTTTCAGGTTTTTTAGACGGTGGAGGGTTATCGAATTCGGGAAATAGTGGCTTCCCTTCATGTGGTGAACCCATGTCTTCGTTTCTTTCTTCTCAGATTGATGTACGTTGACACGTTCTTATAGATTGTCTGGAAATAAAAGTGATTTGTGATAAACTTACTTAATTACTTACTTAAAATAACCTAACCTTAACCTTAAAATTGCCTAAATGATACAGAAACCAAGAATAATCTGATTTTTGAATGATCTTACTAGTTGACAGAGATGAGCTGAAAAGCGAACAGAACGGAACTAAGACTGTTGAATCAGAATTGTTTCAGAAATATTCTTTTATTTTTGCCCAACTTTTTGTTTTTTTTTTGGAACGTGATTTGGGGGGATGATGGGCTACCACGATAATTTAAATTTTCCTATTTTATTGTGAACCAAAAATCGAAAAAAATCTGAATGAAATACTGAAAACACTGGAAACGCTGGAAAAAAACTAAAATAAGCATGTTAAAACTTTGGTTTTATTTGAAGACAAAACGGAATAAAACTTTTTTTTTAAATCATTCAGCTTAGAAAGAGTCAAAGAAGTGGTCTGACTGAGCTGCGTCGGCTCGGAGAATATATTCGAAAATTCTGCATTCTGAATATTATTTTCGGAAGATTTTGTTTATTTTTGGAATGAGCTTTCGATAAATAGTTTTTCGATAGCATTTTTTAGAATAAAACTCCGAAAAAAAAAATTTCGTAAAGGAATTTTTGATTGCAAATATCTTCAGAAAAAAATGGGATTTAAAGATTACGGTATATATTGAAGACGCAAAGCAAATTTTGTATTGAATCTCGACAGGATTTATATCGTACTTCTCTATTTCTAATGTTAGTTACGAATTACGAAATGTCTGAGTTCAGTTACGAATTTCTCTGATTTTCCTGCTTTGCGATTCCAAAAATAATTTCAGAATCTCCTCGTATACCGAAATTGCAAAATTAAAACAAAAGTAAACGTTTAGAATTCTACTGGATCACGAAATGTCCCAAAAATACCTTTTTTGTGCTAAAATTATATATTTGAAGACGGTTATCTTTATAATTGTCCTGTTCCTCCCTGATTTAATTTATTTAGTGAATATTTTCACTAGGTTGTTTTGTTTAATTCCTTTTTTATGATTCCGTTTAGTGTATTAAGGCTTCCACGAAAGACTAATTGTAAGACAAAAAGTCGTCTCCGTTCGTCTTTCAGTTCGTCTGACATTCGTCTTACGCAATATAAAAGTTTCAAAACGCATTATGTCAGACGAATTCAAGACGAAGAATAAGACGAGAGGAAAACAAAAATGAGACGAGACGGCCGAAATTTCACCCAAATGGAAGCCTTATTGTGTACTTTCTAAATATTCTTTCAAGCGTTTTCTTAAACGACTAAAGTTTTTTCTCTGACCATCTCCCTCTATGCGTCTCTTCATACGTCCCCACTCTCCGAATTCTATACCGACCGCAAGCAGTGTTTAGTGGCTGGTCGGTGTCTCTCTTCGGTACTGTTTTCCTTTCACGCTAATTCGTTGATTTCGACGGGGGTATAGCTCAGTGGCAGAGCATTCGACTGCAGATCGAGAGGTCCCCGGTTCAACTCCGGGTGCCCCCTACCTTTTTTTGTTTTATTTTTGCTTAATTCTTTGCATTTCGTCCGTTTTCTTTTCGGAAACGGTGACCAGCTAAGCTTTTTTCCTTTCCGCACAACTGAAAATTCATAATTTCTGCTGAACATTTGCTTTGGTCTTTCGTTCTTCTGTAGATTGCAGATGATCTAGGGAAACCGCAAAGACAAGGCTATGGTTTCCATTTTTTTGAGCTCTTATCCTTTCTGTGGGGAAAAGTCAACAAATTTAAATTCTTTCCGCGCACAAATATTAAAAAAAAAACTTACATGGAATTATGAATTTCCCGATACTTTCCCAGAGTTTCAAAGTGGCTCAACCGATTGGGCATATGGGCATTTATTTTATTTTTAAGTTGTTTCTTTATCGTAAAACACCCAATGTACTTGCTATTCTTTTAGTAATGCTGAAGAGAAAATACCTTGAATTATTTGAATCATTAAGCCCTCTGTAATAACACTACAAAAGAGTTGGGTCACTCTTACGGAGCCACTCTATTCGGAATTATTTTTTGAAAAGAAATTTCAAAAAGAGTTTTCAGATATCATTATTGCGACTTTAGTGGTCTCTAATAATGAAAACTTCAAGTCACAACTAGCGCCATCCACTGATTCAAATAGCATAAATGTAACTTTATGAATGAAACAGTTAAAAAAAAAGAAATTCAGAAGGGCACAGATGAACAATTTAGAAGTTTAAATCTACTTTATGTGAACACCAATCAGTTGTATATCACCGCTGATTTGAAGTCGTTCGATTTTTGAAGCTGGTGATCGATAATCGAATGTGAAGTAGAGGATGTCGTTAATGAAAACCTAAAAAACATGGTAGATAACTGCAATCAGAATCAGAGGTCTGTAATTGAATGGTGCGGCTGTTAATCTTAGCCTTAAAGCAGGGGTCTGTCATTACTATATGGCGACGAATGCCTGGAAATCATGCAAAGGCAGCCATAAACTCGATTTGTTTCCAACAAGCCCATTTGCATCATACAGGGAAACTTACCAAAAACTTGTCATCAGCAGCGTAAATCAAAATATCAAAGGATCGTTTCGCTTTCAACGGAAACTTATTTTTCCCTTCGAAGTTTGATTCTGGAGTGGATTTAGTGCCAGAAGCCTCGCTGCTTCGGAAAACCTTCTTTTGAACAAAAGAAGCGCACAATCGGAAAGGAATATCTTCTCCAGCGAAGAAGTCGATAGAAAAGTCTCGCGGTTTTTTGTCAGCAATGGCAGAGACGAACAGTTTTCGACCAACGTAGAAATTTCCGGGAATGTCTGCAGTGTACGGCATGTTCTGAAAATGTAATCTCTTAAAATCGGAGCAAGAAGCGGAGAGTACAAACAACTAACATAAAGTTTGCCCTCCCAGGAAACCGCATATAGTCTAACATCTCCGGTGACATAGATGTGAGAAATATTGCTCATTGGCACATAATGCTTGAAATTGGCAATCAACTTGTGCTCCACATAAATTTCAAAGTGCTGTTCAAAGCAGCGAATTCGGATGTCAAATTCATCTCCTTCCTTGTAGGATTGCTTCACAAATGCTTCTCTGAAACTGGCTAGCTAGAATCTGGTCACAATTTTCCAATACCCACTTTCCCCATTGTGCGTTGATACATGCATTAAGGAAGACTTTCCCTTTGGCCAGGTCAATTCTAAGAGCCAAAAGACGGTCATCGAGCTGACCACTGTCATCCTCATCTAGCTCCACACTTGCACCGGATGTCAGGTTTACAATGAATCCTTCACTGCCTGCAATTATTAATTTTATTGCTGCTGAAAGACACAAAACGCTGCAAGGTGCCTAAAATGAACCCGTAGCGAAATTTATTTTCTTTCAAGGCTTCATTCCAACTAAGGCTTCCACGAAAGACGAAAAAAAAAAGTCGTCTTTCCTCTCGTCGTTCGCCTGCTCGTCTTTCGACTGATCTTCATTCGTCTTTCAGTACGTCTTGCATTCGTCTTACGCAAGCCAGACAAATTCAAGACGAAGACAAAGACGAGACGACCGAAATTTTGCCCAAATGGAAGCATTAATTCCAACTTCTCATCTTCAAGTTATTTGTACGTCATTAGCAGTGAATTTTTTTCAAGCATTTCTCGCTGCTACAAAAAAAGGGTCTCCCAATGCTTATCCGTATTGTACAAGCCAGACGTGCTTGTAAAAATGCACTGCTAATGACGCAAAGCTTGAAAATAAGAATCTGGAAGAACAATATTTTTCACGTATCTCTATTTATCATAACCAGTTTCTTCAAATGCCAGTTACCATGTTCATCCAGGATAACAAATATCTAGAGCTTCGCATTGCATTCGGCACTTTGTAAGCCGAACAGTTCGCTTGAAACCAGAACACAAAACACGCCAGAGAACCCTCTACGGGAAACCTGGCTGAAAAATCCGGTTTTCAAAAAGGATGTTCAGTTTTCTAAAGTTATTAGAATCGAAGATTTTGAAAAAAATTTCTGTTTGAAAGCAGATTAAAACAACGCTGTTTTTTTCAGTAAAATACACCAAGTAGCACATGAAACATAGAGAGCACAAAGCATTTTCAATTCTCTATTAAAAAAAAACAAATGAGCATACAAAATAGGAGGAATCATCATAGTACAATTTCAGACTTTCTCGCCATAATTTGGAATAGCAAAAAGAGCTCATGGGGAATATAAGAGCTTTCTATTTTTACTGTTATAGCAAACGAAGGCTTCATATTTGTGAAACCTATTATAAAACATCCATTTGCATTTGATTTCGGCTGCTTCATTCCTCAGCATTCTATCGTAGAATTCATTCATTTTTTTTACAACCAATCTATCTCATTTTTCTTATCAAATCACCTGTAATGTATCCTCTGACAATCAGCGATTGACCTGGCTGTAATTGGTTTCCATCAAGTCGAGACAAATAAGGCACTTCCTATAAATTATACTTTTGGCATGTCATATGATTCGTCCTTTTTTGATAGTTGATTCTCTCCATTTTCAGACATAATACATAATTTAATTAAGCTTGATTTGCTTATACTATTGTCTAGAAATCTTCGCTTATTTGTTAACACTTGGGTGGTCTCCCGATTTTCCTCTATTGGCCAAGAACACTAGCCATGTAGAATGAAAACAAAACCGCAAACCCGAAATGAAAGTGTAATTTGGACATTGCTTCCTGTATCAAATTAGAAAAGGGCGCAGGAAACTGACAAAAGTGTGGTTACGGCCAGTGATTGAATCCTTTCGAGTCAGCAATTTTTTTGGTTTACGCAGACTCAGAAGACGTCGGATAAAGGAGGCCATTCTGTAAGATAATAAGTAGCAATTGAAAGAGCGATTGTAGTTTGAGAGGGCTCTTTTAAACTGAAATTAAAGCTCAAAAAAGTTCGTTCAAATTTTGAGATATATCCATGGAAAATAGTTCAGAGGGTTACGATTTGTGAGAGAATCATTAGAAGGGCTGGAACTCAGGGATTCTAGTTCACAGTTTTTATTTTCTTAAAAAAGTGCGCGGAGATCTGTAATTCCCAACTTTTTCAGAGAAGTAAAATCCATTTTGAAAAAGGTTGCGGATCGGCTCGGATCGCAAGTATGATAATTAGTATTTCTCCTACAGTACCAGATGTGCAAAGAGAGAGGTTTCAGTAGGAAATGCCAATGAGCAGGAAAAAGTTCAAATGCTCTGAAATATCTTGTGTGACGTCACAGAAAAGGCTGGCAGAGCTCAATGAAAAGCAAACAACCTAACATAACACATTTTCAGTAGCCTTCACTTCAATGCGCTGTCTTGTCGGGGTCCGTTGTCCACCATAAAGCTGTAGTTTTTGGTGTGCAGAATTCACATAATTTCGAAAAAAAAGTTTACAAAGGATTTCAGCGTTCACTAATCTATTTATACATTCTTAAAGTTCAGCATTTTGAATTCTCAATTCTCATCATTTTGCGGACAAATAGGCATGGAATCTGAAATTCCAGCGGAAAAGTTTCTGAAAAACAACCACTGAAAGTGTTTGTTTCTTCTTGATTACGATTCTAAATTCTGGATAGCTAACTCTTTAATTTTTACTCATTTCTCCATATCATCTCTGTGTTGGACTATTGAAGCATTGATAAGTGGGTGCTAACACTATGACAACTTAGTTATCACCTAATTTCTGTGCTGAAATTGAGCGGAGAGTCGAACTCAGATGAAGCACAAGTTTGACAACAAAACAACGACTAATTTCCATTTGTTGAGCGGCGAGTAACGAGGATTAAATAACTGAAATCGAGAGAAGAGATACAACAGAATAATTGGCTTCTGAAAATATTCAAACTTGTTTTCCTCTTTCAAAGTGTTGTCATAGCTCTAAATTTTTTCGATTTAAATTTGGACTTGTTATTTGGCAAATGTCTCTATTTCAGAGAATGCGACAGAAGGTGCGACAGAATCCAGAGTTTAAGAATTAATCTCTATAAAAATGGATAAAGCGTCGAGCCGTCCTTTCTGTAATGCGATAAATAGCGTGATAAGAAATCAGATGAGGCAGGTGAATGAGCGAATACAGTTTGAGAGAGCTGGTTAGGCGATAGAACTTATAAAAGTCTTATAAACTAAGACTAAAACACAAAAAAGGCCTTATTTGAGAGCTCTTGATGGCACAGTAGTCTTCTTGAACTTCCCATGTCAGCTTACATTAATTTCAGCAAAAGGAGGACACCGTAATTCTAGAGAACACCTCATCAATTTTTACTAATCCATTGAAAGCTGCAATTTTCTGTTGGACTCCATAAGGTTTCAGTAGTTTGCTTTCAACTTGTTTTTAAGATTCACTGAGCGAGAGAGATGGAGAGCAATTAGTTGACGCAAAGACTCAAAACTGAAGAAAACTAAAGTGTCGTGAAAATGAGTAAGAAAAACGGGAGAATCATGGAAAGGCGAGGTGACCAAATGTGGAGAGCCGTGGGAGCGATTTCATTAATGATAGAATTGAAACAGGAACCTTTAAAAGTGACGTCAACCATTTGGAAAACGGATGCGAAATAAGCGCCAGTGCAGGAAATCAGAAATCAGAGAAAAGCGAGAAACAACATTTGACAAAACAATGGTAAAAATGAGATGTGAAAAATGCGCAAGAAGGTAGAGAAATACACAGTTGTTTGCTACTGACGGAGAAGATTGGTGCGAAGAAGTGAACCGCATTTTGATAAAATGGAAGGTGGAAGAAGAAGATAGACTGCTGTATAATATGTCACTTTGTACGAGAATGGTAACCGTCATTTGTTGGTCTGTTCAATGGGGGACAACAACATTCCGAATGGCCGATGGTTCCATTTTCTGCCGTCTTCTTTGTTTTCAACGCGTGAGTAAGTGTAACTGTGTTTCACTTGACAATCTGTAATTACAGCCTTCCAGTTTTCTAGGATTCCTGACGGAAACATTAACAAGAGAATTCAAGATTTCATATTTCTTTTGATAAAAAATCTTGAATGATGCAACCTTATTTGTTGTGAAAGTCTGTCCTACACTTTATTTTTCAATCAGAAATATCATTTTTATTTAGAATTTCTTATCGGTCGGTTGGGCCCGACAAGTTTTTGTGAAAGAGCGTAGATACCAGTTTTTTGGCAGACATAATCTGAAAGAAATCGTCAAATACAAAAAGTTTAAGGGCAAGATGCCGAAAGTTAGCGCAAACTGCCCAATATTCTGGCTTCTTGGCTGCCAAACTCCGTGCAGGAGATATTTTGTCGTTTTAAAGATTATACTGCCCATTTCATCCGGAACTTTTGTATATTTTTTTTAACTTCGTGGTTATGTAAATGAGTTAGTAAAAGCTGAAATTTTCTGAAATTTTATTATATGTGCAAAATCTTCAAATCTAAAACTGCATTTGTGCAGTTAAGAACGTCTTTCTATGTTAAAGCTTACAAACTCGTCTTCGTTCGTCTTTCTGTTCGTCTTGCATTCGTCTTACGCAATAAAAAAGTTGTAAACACACTGCGTCAGACAAATTCAAGACGAAGAAGAAGACGAGAAGACGAAGACGAAGATGAGACGAGACGGCAGAAATTTTGGCCAAATGGAAGCCTTATTCTATGTAGAGCCATAGATAAGACTACTGTAGCTCTCTTTCAATGTAGGCCACTGAACATTTGTTGATAATCTTGGTTGTCAACTACACAAATGTAGTTTTAAGTTTAAAGACTTCTCATTCGAAATTTCAAAGCATTTCCGCGTCCATCAGCACATTGGCAACTCTGGAAAATCCCTTACTGTATGTATATCTTAATGTATACTGAACAGCGTTTTCAAAAATCTGTATTGTAAAAGGGAGTTCTCTTTAGAGAGCTATCTTATGTATGTAGCGAAGCGTCCGTTGAAAAAAGTTATTCGAATGGCATTAGTAAAACTTGCGTGGCGTGGATATTTAAAGTCAGAAGTCGGAATAGCACAATGATCTTTGAACCCACAACATGAGTTTGTCATCAATTCTCGTCATTGCTTGTAAACAATCCTGTGCTCATATGTATGTAGCACCGAGAAGCCAAGAACTAATGAGTTACGCAATTTCCCGTAGGTACATATTTGGCAAAAATTTAGATTTCATTTTACTGGAAATCCAAAAGCGGTGGTCGATTGAATCGTTTGTTCTTCAATCGAACATAATATATTTGGCATAGTATTGGATAGCCCTTGAAAGGACAGAGTTAATTCCATAGGGTAGCATTTGAGATAAATTTGGAATCATTTATTTATTGATTTAATGACTCAAACTTCATATTTGTTGAAGGACACCTCGAATGAAATTTAAAGAATGCCGGTAAGCGGCCCAAAAAAGAAAGAAAAAAGAAGAAAATATGCTGGAAGTTCAAAGGTATCTAGGCAAAAGTGGCAGACAAGAAAAAGGCAACGCTAGTTAAAATTAGAAGACCAAGACCAGCGCCACAAAAAAATAGATGGGTGTAATAATATAACTGCCAATAATACGCTGAGTGTTTTGGGGGAGGAGAATAGTATTTGTGAACATTGACGGCAATAGCGCTTCTTCATAAAACTGTTCTAGAATATGTGTGTTGAAGGACGGACGACGAGCAGAAGAAGTGGGAACGCCGTCTTAGATCTGACCTTCATAGTATGGCTATGAAGCTATGCCACTCTATAAAGCTAGAGAAAGTCACAATATCTGTTCAGCGAAACATCTACATATTTAACTAGTAGAACACTGATCAAAACTTCTGGAACAGTGAAAAAGGTTTTGTGAAAACAACAAAAAAATAAATAAATGAAATGACAAGAGTTGGATGCTGTCTCATCGATGGTTCGTTTCATTTAGAACAGGTATTCAGATGATAACTTCTTCCGTTCCTCCAGCAGGCTTTTTCAATGATTCTAGATGTTGGCGTGGAAGTTCCTGAACACTGCTCCGTTGGCTACCACAACGATATTGAGTCTAAGGTGTGGCAACTTTGTTCAAACTCTTCTCCTATTTATATAAGCGAAATCCCATAAACTTAAATGCCTTAAGTGTTAGAGTGGGGACGTAAAGGCGTACAAGCATTACGGTAGATGTGACAGTGGTGGAAAAGAGTAGTTGTGGTAGAAGAACACCACTTACGACTCAAAGTGACGTTGAAAGTCAAGCAATTTATAAGAGAGTTAAGGGAACAATACAAAAGGTAGAATGAACGAATGAAGGTGACGAATGTGGGTATGAAGCTGTGTGGGTGTGAGAACGGGCATCACGCAACAACTAAAAATCTACTAGAAGAAATAGTCGCTTTGATCTTGACCCGGACATCCATAAAAACAAATGGCTGGAACAGATTCAGATTCCGGCGAAGATCATTGACTTGTTACGGATTCGAAGATCTAGAAATCTGCACATCTTTAATAGTTCCTGGGGTGTGTCAATGTTTTATCAATGTGGGATTTGATATCAGCTTGAACAGCTACAAATTATTCCTCCGTTTAGAGAGACTTGAGACGCTCTAGGCATCCACTCTCGATCGATCTTGAAGCGTAGCTAAACTTCTGTGGCTCTCCGAAATTGACTTGAACTGCTTCATTCATTTACATAGAGACGTTGACAACAGATGCCGATGTATTAAAAAGAATTTGAAGATATCCTGGTGAGACATTGCTTTCGACATCATTTATCTCTACATCAATGCATGGAACCGAATAAAACCATGGGGTCAAGCAGAAAATGTGTAATAAAGCGTGCACAGATAATTTGGCCACACTCCAGAAGGATTTAACTGAATGTGAAAACAGAATATTTCGAAACCTGCTCAAAGAGTGCTACACAAACTGCACAACCACCTTCACACCATACACAGACATGTTGTGGTACCATACATAGATCATTGTATCCAACTTTTCAGTTAACACATCATACGAAAAGACAAAGACAAAAATAAAAATGATCTCAGACCAGACAAAAAATAACTATTTCTCGGACGACTCCCCCCCATATCAGTCAGCCGATCTCAGGTGGGATGCTCACTTCATGCTATTGCTATTCTCGCTAAAAAATATTACTTGACGCTGGCTGGCTGGCTGGCTGGCAGGCAAGCTGGCAAATTTAATAAAAAATGGAACCTCGTTGATTTACATAGATGTTTAAAGAGGTAAAGAGGTTACTCTGCAGAGGTGTCGGCAAAGATGCTCAACTTTTCTCAAGACGGAACTTTGGTGGCGATTTTTTTTGGTATGAGGGGAAGGGGTTTTTGTTGCACAGGAAGGAAGATGATGTTGCAATTCATCTAAACTCGATAGACCTCTGTTTCGTACCAGAACACGCCCCAGAAAAGCGCCGAAGTCACGTCTTCCAAAAAGACAATGATCTGCAAGAGATTTTTCAAGAGCAAGTATAATCACTGATCTCGAGTGGTCAAATGTCAGTCCGGATCTCAATGAAATCGAAAATTTGTGGAGACATTTGCGAAACATGTGAGGCAGTTCAATTCGTTTCAGCAGCTCAAGGGCATACTGTGTGGAAGGCGATCCAAGTAGCGGATAATGCTCAACAGATGCTCCAAGTGATCCAGGAGATACTACTTATTTCTCCTTTTCATTATGCTTTTCATTTTTGGTATTAAATGCTTTTTTAACTAAAAAATGTAGGAATGTCCGCTTAATATGGTAGATTCAAAAGGAAAACAATGAAAAACGACGAAACAGGCATAAAAAACAATATAATTCAAAGGAAAAAAAGGTGGTCTTATCTTTTAAAGCTTCCACGAGAGACGAAATAAGACCGTCTTGTCTCGTCTTCGTCTTCGTCTTTTCGTCTGACGCTGAGATAGACATTGTGTTGGTCAAGTAAAATACATTGCGTACTCAGTACACAACTTTTCTATTACCTAAGACGAATGAAGACGAGAACGAGTTTTTGTTTTCGTCTTTTGTACAAGCCTTACTATCCATATTCGGCGGCTCAAAAAGTGACAAAAATGCTAGAGCCATGAAACTGTGACTCCTGGTGTTACTTTTTATATTGAATCAAATGACACTCACAGATTTCTGAAAAGTTCAAATGGAGGTGGGTCCTATCCTTAAGGATGAACTGTAGTATTTATAAGGCACAATTTGCACGTCTTTTTGGGTAAGACGTTTTGACACTTTAAAAAATGAAAGAAAACTGAAAATGTGATTGCTTCAATAAGAAAATGAGAAGGTTAATTGCTATCTAACCAGCGAAGCGAAACGCGAAAATAAAATAGACTAATACTTGAATAATCATGAAAAGAAAACACACCAACACACAATTACTTCTGACAATTTTGCGATTCTGAAAAATAAAATTAGCAAAATTTGAATAGCACGTAAAGAGTATTGCTTCAATCAGCGGTTGAAGGGGAATTCATCGCTCTATATAACGGATGATGTCATTGGGGAACTTTGAGCTTGAAAGTAAGAAGAATATACATAAACAGGTGTATTTTCGTCTGACGAGCTATGATTTCTGCTCAATTTTCAACACTTCACTGAATGAAATCGTTGTTCGTTGAGAATAGTAAAAACCCTTTAATGCAATTCGTTATGCGTGCAGTACGGTGCAGTAACATAGCGTACAAAACGGTGTTTGTCGGTGGAAAATGAATGAGTTGATAGAAGCTGAAATTCTCTGAAAATTGTTTTGTGATTGAAATCTTCACTTCTCATTTTTGCAGATTCTGGAGTGACTACAAACTATAAAACTACATATTTGTAGTTGACAACCAACCATTTTCTACAGTATCAGTCAAGAAGACGTTAGCTAAATGAAGGGAACGCAGAAGAAACAAAATTAGAAAAAGAAAATTATTTTCCATTGGAAAATGCAAAACTTCGTGATTGTGCAAATTAGCTGTTCACACCTAACACTGCATTTCTGTAGTTGACCATTTTTCGCAACAGTATCAGGCAGGACTATGAAGACTCTAACTCTAGAAGAATCTAGAAGCTGAAGAAGCTATAAAATCACACATATTCAGTGACCTCCACAGAAATTGAAATGTAGCAGTCTTGTTTAAGGCTCTAGAAGGAAGGTGCTCACCACTTCAATATGATATACAGCTCCCAAAAAGATCTATTATTTTTTCTATAAAACTCTCTACTGCGCTATCTATTTCATTGGACTGGTCTATTGCACCGATAGCTCCGATCAGAGCCCACCATATTGTCTCTAATTATACTTGGTCTTCCAGTTAATGTTTTTCTTTTAGCTGACTCAGTGCGAGTGATTTGAGGAAGTCTATGCTTGGAAATTGAAGACTTTTATTGTATACTTTACAAATTAAAAGTGTATCAGAGCAAAATATTGATATCATCACAACTTGTTCGAACAACTATGCAGTGGATAATTATGCATTAGATCATCTGCATTGCGATGCACACACATTGTTCACTTGATCAGGTCTCGAAGTATGTATGCCCAGGTTGCCGTTGTTGATCGGCCCGCTTTGCACGAACTGAAATATACCGTGACGAGACCTGTTATCCAATCTGAACACCTACATTCCAAGTTTGACAGTTTTGAATATTCATTCCATTGAAGTTTACCGGAACCAAGATCAGCGCATTGAGAGTGGACCCGGAATAGTTTACCATTTGACTATTCAAGACGGTCTGCTGGTCAAATGTTGGTGGGCCGTATCCGTTGGTTCTTCCAGTTTGAACGGTGACCTGTCCATTTTGGACCATGAACACAATTACATTGAGATTCGACTGCAAATATTAAAATAGTAAAGTGACCTGTCGACATTTCCCACTCATCAGAAAACACGAGTTTTTAAGGAAGCTTTGTTATTTTCTTCCACTCACCATTCCAGGTCCAAAACCGATCGCGGTCCATTGATTATTATTGATTCGATTGTTCTGATACTGAATTTGCAATGCTCCATTTTGAACTTTCCAATTAGCCTTCAGTCCATTTCTGTCGTACTTGCAGGTTTGAGAAATGGCAGCTCCAATGCAAGCAATCAGCACAATCGATATTTGAATGAACATCTCTTCGTTTCTATAATTGTTGAATTGTTGGCTCTATTTAAACGCTCGATCCTTGCTATTGACTTTTGCCAGTTATTGGGGTGGGTGTCGTAGAAATCTTTATTTAAAGGAAACATAAAAGTGACGAGTTGCGGAAAACATTTGAGAAATGAGAGAGAAAGAGAGGTAGTCCGCTTCATGTAATGCACAGAATTTGTGGCAAATATTTGAGAATTAGCTCAGTTTTTACCAATAACCAAACCGCAAAAATGCAGCGTCTGGAGTATTAGTTGCGAAAAAGAAATCAACAAACTTTAGATGACAAAAATATGTATTTTTAAATAAATTTTACTGTAAAATGAATCTGACCCTACCGTAAAAAAATTACTGCACTCTTCGGTAGGCTCAATTGAGCTGTAACAGTTTTGCAGAGAAGGGTTGGTAACTGCAAAAATGTAGTTTTCAACAAGATGCTTTCACGTATAAATTTCCGGTCATTTCAGCGTTTACAAGCTCGCCTACGCCCAGTTTCCAATGGAAGATGCAGGACTTTGAGAATGTGTAAACGCCGAAATGCTCTGAATACCTTCAAGTGAACTCTTCCTATAACAACTACATTTTTGTAGTTGGCAACTTTTTTCTAAAGTTTCAGGCAATACGGATGCTCAATCTGAGCTTACGCATTTCGTTTGGAAGGACATTTTTGTAGTTACCAACATTTCTCTGCAACACTGTTATAGATCAATTGAGCCTACCGTAGAGTGCAATAATTGTTTAGTAGAAGATGAAATCTTTTGGACAGTTTTGTGGGAGTTCCACACTCCTAAAACCTTTAGAAATGTGCGGAAGATTGGAAAAATGCTCAAATTTTTGACAAATGAAGCTGACGCGGCGAAGATGGCGAGCTATTGGCCATCATTTTGGCAGTTTGCGCTTGCTTTGGGCATCCCATATTCCCTGATACTGTAGAAGGAAAGCTGTCGACTATTGAAATGTATGAATTTTCACTCCTGAAACTGCACAATTGTGGAATGATCAGTGATGTTTTCATTCACACAACAATTTTCAAAGAATTTCTGATTCGACCACCGATTTCATTTAGTGTCGTGTGGAAAATTGAGACGTGATATATGCATATTCTTCTACAGTTCCTCAGCCTTTAAGTGGCGTAGAAGATCAACAATTGATTCTATTCTACACATCCGGAGAAGATCGGCACCGCAGCAGTCTCAGTTGGCTAATGGGTATACGTGTCATATCAGTGTAGTTTTTAAATGTAGTTTTATATAGGAAGAGTTCGATAAAAAGTTTTCAGAGCTTCTCAAAATCTGGCATCTTCTATTGGAAACTGTGTGTGGGCGAGCTTGTGAAAGCTTAAAACATCTGAAAATTTATAAGTGAAAGCGTCTCGTTGAAAACTACATCCCTGCAGTTACCAACCTTTCTCTGCAACACTATTGTTTTACTGTTTTAGCTCAATTGAGTGAAGGCTACTAGAAATTCGTGAAGATACGGTGCCTTCGTTTCGTTGAACAATGTCTGCCTTGCTTGAGAATGTAGAATAAAGTTGTAGTTTGGAGTGAGAAGCCAAACATTTCACACAAACATTTTCAGAACACTTCAACTTTTGTTTACGGAAGGTCGGATTGCGCTCTTGTTTAATCGAATACCTACCATATTACCAACTGAATCTCCTATCATCATTACAATCAAGGATCGTGTTTAAGGGGATCCGATGCGGATAGACAGAAAAAGTGTTCATTTCAGCCTCACTTTCGTTTGAACAAGGTCCTACGCCGACCTTCTACCGTTCATTTTGACGATTCACTAGTAATTAATTCACCCAATCTCAATGCGAAAACTACTGAAAACCACTGAAAACCTCCGTTGAGTACATCTTACTGCACGGTACTTTAAGGCGAATTAACTTTTTATTGTGAAATAAATGCCGCGTTCAAAGTTGATTTCTGGGAGAAATTTCCTGGAAAAACGCTGTCCAAAGCTGCCAATTTTTTCCAGATTTTCCGGAAAGACTGAGACTGTGTTACAATCTACTCATGAATGTTTTCGAGATCTTCAACAATTTCTCCGTCGGAATCCATCATTTGAGGAGAAATATTCAAAAAAAAAAGCCGAATATAGCGAAAAAAGTTTTTAAAAAATTGAAAAAATTGCGTTAAAAGAGAGCCATAAGGTGGTCTCGAAGGGAAGAGGCAAAGTACGGTAACACTCGTTGCGACAGTTTCCGGAAATCCTGGAAAAGAATGACAACTTTGGACAGCGTTTTTCCAGGAAATTTCTCCTGGAAATCAACTTTGAACGCGGCATAATCTGAGGCATTATTTAAGGAGCTGGAAAATGATTGGAAAGCGGCTTTTCAGAAAGAAAAAGTTGGAAAATGATGATTTTTGAATTCTGTTTCAGTGAATGGTATCACTAATTCAGTGGAAAGTTCTTGAAAGTTCAAATTATTCTCCTGAGCGCCATCAGAACGCCATCAGAATGGTTTTTGAAATTTGAAATTTACAGAAGAATGAAGGGGTTTCGTTCAATTTTAATGAGCCATATGGCTTTTAATGAAACCAAATAATAATATTTGAATAGGATAAGCAGTAAACGTTCTCGCAGAAAGAAACACAGAAGGGAAACACTGCATATTAGGGCGATCGTCGCTCTTTTTAAAGCAGTACAACGAAAACATTTTTATTTTGTTTTGTATTAAAAATATGAAACCGAGAAGTCGCGCTGAAATACATGAATCACGAATGGGTCAAGCTTGATTGCGTTCTGGCGAATTCAAACGGAAGACATAGTGCTCTGAATCATTCAATAGTTATGAAAGTGGTAAAAAGTTGGTTGGATTGGTTAGCTGTTGTGACCTTGGGAGGATTCATAATAAAACATTAGAAGCTTTCCTCATCAGAATCCTAAATTTCCATTGCGTCGTCGACAGAGACTTGCTATTCACGACTTTCAGTCACTTTTCACATTTCAGCAGCGACATCGGGGCTGCTAGCTTTCTACAGTGCCGCCTATTCAAAAATATTCAAAATATTCAAAATTATCTATTCAAAAGACCAATTGAATCCCCAATTCATAATCTGTAGTTATCAGCGCTTGCTTACCACCATACGATCCTTGGACGGCTATGTTCAACAACGATTAGGCTCGTTTCGGCTTGACCATCTTCTACACAACTCGATGGTGTCTTCACGACAAACGCCTACCGCTGGATGCTTGCAAATAGCCACCGGGGAAATCAATAATCGCGTTTTTCACTCCAGAAGATGTTCAAAAACGGAACAATTAAAGAAGACATAAACGCCTTCTCCCTATGCCCGATGCGTTTTCAGACATTCCAGCTAATTAAAAATATGTCTGTAAATTGTATGTCTAAACACAACATTTTTCGGTGCCATCATAATCACTCAAAAAATGAGCAATAGCAACAGTAGCTCTGAAAAAGCTTCTTTATAAAGTGAAATTCCTAAGTTAAAGCTACGGCATGGACGGTTAGTGGATTGGTGACGACCTGAGAGGCGACCTGAGAGAATGCGGTTCGCGCATACATATACATTGTCTTTCCGCTGGGGTTCAAGTTTATGCTATCATCTGTTCAATTTCTTTTCAAAAAGGCTCATAACTTTCTACTAAACCAAGGATGCTACAGAAAAGCTCTAAGTCAACACGTGGCTCGATCCAAAGTTTGTTCTAGACTCATGATGCCTCGTCTGAATATTGGGCCTAGTCGCTGGCTCCTATATTTCTAGAAGATTGAAAATGTGACTCGAAAATGATCGTGAGTTGTAAAAATCTCTATGAAAGTCCATGGAAGTCATCCATGTCCCAACATTGACAGCATCGGCCCTGCTGCACAGTTGAGCCATTATTTCCATTCTACTTGTTGTTGTCGGGTAACTGTCGGACAAACCATTTTTTAAAATTTCTGGATTTCAGAAAACTGTAGATCTATATAAGTGGGGTGTGCAAAGGTTTAATGTTGTCCTTTCATTTTTCTTTTTTGAAAAACTCTTTCTCAATTCAGAGGTTTTCTTTTTTCGTGCAAACACATTGTCATCTTGTTCAAACAACACGGGTGAGTGGTGGCAGAGCCTCTTTTTTCAAGTGTGTCACATTGGCAGTACGGTAATCAAGTTGGCAATGCTCACGTTCCGAGTATCTTTGTTCTAGGTGAACCGTTTATTGATCAAAGTTTTCTGATAAGAGAACATTTGACATTTTTGAGATGGGAAAGATAGGAAAACAATTATTTACTCAGCCAAAATGGAAATGATTATTTATGAAAAAACACAAGTTTAGGTGCACTCCGTTGGGCACACCTTCTTGTCCTTGGGTGATTTATCATTGCGGGTCAATTGGCTTCCCTCGATCTTTCCGGATTTAATCCACTGAAAACATTTAAATTATACGATTGAGCTCCATTAGCTCAACTTCCTTACCCTCCACTTTTGGCAGGTTTGAAGGCTTCTTCCGCTGAATTGAAGGGGAATTTGGACGACGGCACTCATCGTTTCGTCTTCTGGGAAGTAGTATGCGGCTACCGGTTGGATATTGGCCGAGTTGGCTCCGTTCTGCGTGAAAGTCGGTGGTCCGTGCTCGGTGGTAGATCCAGCACGCACAGCCACTTGGTTGTTGGTCACCATGAAGAACACTCCGACGAGGCTGTTCTAGAAAAGGCGAAATGTGAGATATGAACGAAACATTAGGAGGAAGGAGAAACACAAGTAACTTGAAATCTTGAATGAAATATTCGTATTTTGGTTAGAGTTCCGATGAAAATCATATGCCGATAGGAATAACGAAGCTCAACTGTTTCCAACGGAACATCTAATAAAAGCACATGGCCCAACTACCATACGTTAAAAACGTTAAACAGTTTTTTAACTTTTACTCACTTTATTATCTCCAAATCCAATTCCAGTCCATTCATTGTTCTTAATATCAGTATTCGTGAATTGAAGAATAATCGAGTTATTGGCAACGCGCCAATAGGATTCGAAGTTAGAGCTGTCGTACTTGCAAGTTTTAGCAGCGGAAAGAGCAAAGAAAGCAGAGAGAAGAAGGGCCAAGGATTTCATCATTGTTCGTTGTTGCGAGATGTTTCGAATAGTACTGTAGATGTGCCATTCATCAACACATGAGCTGCGTTTTATACTGAGGCCGCGAGACACTGTTTGCCAGATTCCGCGCGCTTAACATGTTTCATGTAGTATGTTCCGAGAGTTGTAGTTCAACAATGTGCAAGTGTACTTTTCGTATATTTTTAGTGTTGCTAAACGTTGAGATGAGAGGAAATCGGCGAGGGAAAATAAAGGAGACTGTACCACTTTGTTAAAGCAGTGATTTCTAGAGGGATTTCGCAAGTTTAGCAACTGGTCTCATGCTTCACAAGTGTGTTGATCAATATGAAGTTTTAAGATTTTCTTGGATCTTGAAGGTTGGTTTATCGTAGTTTTATAGTGAAAAAAGTTTCAAGTTATAGCAAATAACATGAGAAGCTCTATTCAATTGTTATCTTTGAAAGTTCCAATTTTCGGCTTGCATAGAAATGCAATTCTGAGACTCTTAAACAGCCGTTTTTTTGAAATACCATTCTTTTATCCTGTTCAGAGAATTAATTAAGAAGTTCTCCATCCGCGGGTTTTGGAGCGTCGCAAGGCTCTATCAGTGGAAATTCACAGAAGTTCTCCAATCGTAGTTTTCTGATCCCATTGAGAATCAGTTGTTCCGGTCGACCAGATACGTGTAATTTCTTGTCATGTCATGTTTTTTCCTTACTTTTTCGTAGTTTTGAAACAGCTGAATTCACACTTGTTCTTGCCAGAAATTAAATTAATTCGCTTTACAGTTTCATAACTATATTAAATTTTCATATTTTTCACTGCCAGATAAGCGTCGAAATAGAAGTTGTGAATAATCTTTCTACATTTTGACCTGAAAATCTCACGAACAATTCTGAGACTTATACTAACACAAATCTTCTTTCAAATTGTGAACGTTGAGGACTACAGAATCCCAGAAAGATAAGAATATCATCGAACTGTAGGATTATACAAAGTGCGAAAAAAATATTGTAACACGAGTTTCGCGCAAGCTGGTAGGGGCTGGCGCATTTTTCGTGCAATAAGTTCATTTCCATTATTTTCTGCTTGTTTTATTTACATTATTTTCCAAATTTTCAAGTCTCTAGGATTGATTTTTACAAGTATGGTGGCTAATTTTATACACCGAGACACGATCGTCGAGGGAAATGGACCCAAGTAACATCGGAAAAGCTTTTTGAATTTCACGAAGAACTGCTTGGAGAATCGCTGAACGTCTTGATGAGTTGAACACACGCAAGAATCGTTCAAAAACTGGAATTTTCAACAGGATTCTGCTCACGCTCGAAAGTCAAAAATCGTTGGAGCATGGTGCACGGCCACTTCTTGCGATTGTTCCGAATCGCCTGTTCCGAATGGCTTCTTCGCCAGACTTGAATGGTGTTCTGCAGTCGAAGGTCCAAGCACATCCACTTCCAAATTTGGAGTCGATGAAAAGAAGTTTGGAAGCAGAATGGGCCAAGTTATCCCCAGAAGATCTCCTTGCCACAGAAGAGGCGTATCCTAAAAGAGTTATTGATTTTGTGAAGAACAAAGGAAACCGCATCGAACAACTCTTATAATTTCATTTTTAGAAAGGTTTCAATAAGCCATTGTTGCATTTTCTTGTTTATACCTGTCATTTTGCGAAACTCACATCACTTTTAATGAGTTTTCATACTTTTGACGCATCTTGTAAGCAAAATTCAGTAATTTTTCAGACTGCACGGCCCCTGAGCAGCGGTGGATTTCTTCTTGATTTCAGCAGCACTTTTTTGAAAAGTTAAAGACAATGCGAATACGCTTTGATCTTTCAGCGCAAACAGAGACAATTTTCATGAGAAGCGGTCTTGGGGATGAGGTTTCGCGTAACACATTGCACAATGGGTGTATGCACATATACCTCATTGCTTACTCTAAGGCATATTGTTCGTTTTCGGGAAGATAGCATTGTTGAACACTCAAAACGCGGATTTTCGTAGGATAATGTAAATTGAGATGCTTGCACACAAACCTTGAAAGGAAAAATACGGAGCTTGTGTTTCTTGGGCAATGAGTCAACTCTATGGAGAAAATTTTAGGACACGGCCGTAATTTATCTGAGTATCATCACGCACCCGCTGTCCAAGTTGGAGCCATGGTGCTCCAAAATAGATTAAAAGTAATGATGAAAATGTAACGAATTAACAACTAGCAATTTTAAGCAAAATTACAATGTCAGACTCATATTTAATTGAACTTCTTGAAAAGTGATACTCTTCGGAGAATCTTTGCCATTTTGATTTTCTATTAGTCTTTTGAAGGAGACATGTTGGGCAATACGATGCAATGCAATACATTTCATAAATTAGAAGTGAATTTCGCATTAACTCTGAAATATTTCAATTGGAAACTTATAAGATGTGGTCTATCCTGCCAAAATCTTGCATAAATTATGATTTATGCAAGATTTCAATTTGAATTTGAAGAATGGAAGACATTTAGAAATGCGTTCGAACTTCACTTTCTGCCTGTTCTAGCACGTACTGTCGTCAAATATGGTGCTTACAGATGGAATTTTCTCGACTTCTAGAAATTTGTACAGAAAACCAAATACACCACGAGAAAGCCCGTATTCGAAACTATAAATGAGCAAATTTAGAAAAAAATGTTGAGATGATCCCTTGTTAGTGTGCATACATGTCTTTGCTTAGTATCCTACGCAAATCCGCGTTTTTATCGTTTAGCACTTCTGACTGTAACAGAACATTGATAATCATAATTTAACATCCTTGAAACTAGATTAAACAGGTTAAACAGACAGATTTTTTATAGAGCTTCGTAGTAGAGTCGAGCAAACCTTGGAGTATACCTTGGAGTGACCCTACCTACGCATATCCTCATTCATCCACTAGACCGCTTCGGATAAAATTTTCTTGGTTTTCACTGAAATTTTGATCTTTTCCGAGAGAGGAACAGAATTTGGGAGACGCAGGAAATAAAATATTATTTCCTCTCTATAATATAAATTTATTTTAATAAACCACTGTGAAAAAATCACTGTTTTGCAGTTTGTAGTATTGTAGAATTGTAGTTTTAGTTTGTAGCATATGTTTCCGCCTTTTCAGAATACTTTTGTATTACCCAAGAATCCGGAAAATAGACAAAGTCTCCAATTTAGAGTCAATGTGTTCTGAAGGCTTAACACATTTTTAAAGCTTTACAGTCGGGATCCAACTTTTCCACAATTTCATTAAGACAGTTGTGCAATGCAAAAAAATTGATTTTTCCAATAGGCATTCATTGTGTCAAAGTTAGAAATTCTATTGAAAACATATTCATATTGTCAGAAACGCAATCACAAATAGCCAGACGGGTGGGCATCCGACGGGTGATAAGGAGTGGTGCTCCACAAACCACGGCATACAGTTCATTTTCTTTTATATGGAAATTAAGTGCAATTTTCATGTTCTTAACCTCTGTGGCTCTGGAGAATTAAGGAGTTCACTAAAATTGTGCGCACGCATACTTTACAAGCTTCACTAATGTTCCTGTCTTAGTTCTATTTTTGAAGCAAATTGAATTTAAAATGGAAAAACAAGAAACACTATAAATTACAGCTTCATTCATATCATATTATTGGAGAAGATGCAACGAAATGAGTATTTCTAATGAAGGTATTAATTTCCCAAATCATTGGATTCGGTTACTCAGCATCCTCATCTCCTTATCATTGGTGCACTGGGCTGCACACTCGTTCTGAAATATCAACACTTTGAAGCCACCTCTTCAATTATTTATTTTAAACATTTTGTTTAGTTAAAGTCAAAGAGAACGATGGCAAATAAACATGTAGGTTTGTCAATATCTCTCGGTACAAACATTTCTCACAAAATTAAACAATAGAACAGGTATTTGCCCAGTGGTAAATCAACTGATCAGATGGCAAGCTTACTTCGTCGAAAGAACAAGAACAGTTTTATATTGAAAGGGTTTTGCGGTCCTAATATGAGCCATCTTACATGAGACATCAATTGAGATCCGGGCGAAAACGGGTCCCCGCGGGCCGGTGCGTAACTTGCTTCGATATATACACTGCTGCTCAGAAAAGGCGGCAAATTAGAGATTTAATGATTTTAATTTTTAGCTGCAAATCTATTGAACAACTTGACATCATACCAGAAGCTAATAATTAGCCGCGCAGGCAGACTGTGAGCCAGTTCTGCAGACCCGACTACTTCACTTACCCTATTTAAAAACTGCTGCACTTGATAAGTGGAGCTCGCCGAAATCTTCCATTCATCATATTTTTCCAGCAAATACAGTAATTTTAAAGAAAGCTATGACGGACTGTTTCAATCTGAGTTGCCACGGGCTTCAAGACTACTGAGCCCTACACCACGGGCCGGCTCATATCTTTCTACAAAAATAAATGTTTGTTTTGTTTCGTTTTGAAAAACAAACGATATTAACTTTCTATGTAATCAAAAAACACCCTTTGAAAATAACGTTTTGAGCTCACATAAAAGCTCACGAGAACCTTCAATTATGCGCGTTTTTCAAAAAAACAACATTGATTTTGGAAAACGTAATGAGCCGATTCGAAGCATTCGAAACGGTTTTTATCCGTTTGCAGCTCACATCTGGCCTGCATCCAGCCTGCAGAATAGGTATTAAATATGCGAATTGGAACTAACACACCACTTAAATAGACATTGATCCAGCTGCTTAATGGTGCTAGTTTTCTATTAATTTCGTTTATAGTTCAACACTTTTCCGCTAATTCAGCATTCCTGTTATAAATCGGAAGACCAGCCCCCCATGAGATGGTCGGACTCACTGGCTACTTCATGGAACACCATCGTCCAAGATAGCAAGACCGCGCCCACACATGCGAACAACGGATCGACTAAGCAACTAAGAAAGTATAGTTACATAGCCAACCTTTAGAAATGCATTAGAATGCAGTAAAGGATAGTACTTAGAATAACAAAAGAAAACAGTGTTAGAAGCCGCATCAGCCCTTCCGCGGGGTTTCGCGACATATTCTGATTCATTCGGGATGGAACCCTAACAATCTGATGATAATAGTCTACAAAATACTAATTTCGAAATGAATTTTAATTTTTTGAAGCACGTCATTATCAGAATCTTCGCATCTCTGTTTTCGCATATTCTGGAAATATTCTGGGAAAAGAGGGTGCAGTTATAGAAATGTGGCACCCTGAAAAGGCGAGCCTTGTGGTTCCAAACACTTAAAATTCCAACTATAGGTCTTTAAAATGAACAAAGTTACGGTTCCTTCAAGATCGGAATTCTGACATTACTTTAAAATCTAAATAAATATGCAAAATAGGTCTCGAGATTCCCAGAACCAATTCTCAGATATTCCGCTAACGTCTTCTGATGCAAATCTCTTTCCAGAATCTCAGCTTCAATTTAGTATTGTGGTCTAACACTTCCCTTGCCGCACATCTTACCTTGATGAAATAAATTTTTCCATGATGTTTATGAAACTTCCCATTTTTCAAACTTCCTCCTGGTACAATAATCCAGTTGACACACTGATCCAACGAGACGTTCCTTGGTCCGGCTGGCCCAAGCGGTCGGCTCACTGTGACTCTCAACTTGTCTCCATCTATTTGCACATTGTTCACTTTGACATATGCAACATCGTCCACGACTACTTTTTTCTTCTTTGGAGTGTAGCCTGTGGAAGTAGTGATAACGTCGCCATCTCCACGAGAGAAAATGATCGATTCAAGATTGTTCTGAAAACGATCGAGTTGCAATATAATGCAAATAAGTTCATTATTTTCTAGGGGAATTAAGGGAGTTAAGAAAATGAGCTTTTGCCTGGCACTGTACATATAATATTCTCAAATACAGCGCCAGTCAAAAACCTACCATAATCATCAATATTTGTTGTAAAGTGTAACTTTCAATTATTTCCAAACTTTCCTAAAAAGTATTTCATTTCGTACGTCTATCAAATTATGTTTCTCTTGGAAATGAGCAAAATTTCAGTACAAAGTGAGACAATTTTAACGAAAAGCAGTCTTGGCGATGAGGTTTTGCGTAAGACATTGCGCAAAGCGTATTCACACAATGCACCGGACTTGACACTACTGTTAGTTAAATTCTCATTCGACATATGGCTCATTGCGTGCTGAACGGCCCCTCTGAGGTCTGCTCAACTGTTCTACGAAGCGCTGTAAAAACTTTGATTGTTATATTTTTTACAGCGTACAAAAAAAAAAAAAAAAAAAAAAAAAAAAAAAAAAAAAAAAAAAAAAAAAAAAAAAAAAAAAAAAATCATATCTGCCTCCAATTGTTATCTTCAGAAGTAGCTTTTGTATAAAATTTTTCTTTTTTTTTTTTTTGTTAGCTTTATTATTTTTACGCGACATATGCCCCATTGGTGCTACATTGTGATTATCACTATTCTGTTACCAGTAGCAGTGCGAAACGATAAAAACGCTGATTTGCGTAGGATACTAAGCAAAGACATGTATGCACACTAAGCACCATATTTGACGACAGTACGTGCTTGAGCAGGCAGAAAGTGAAGTTCGAACGCATTTCTAAATGTATTCCCTTCTTTGAAATTATGATTGAGGCAAAAAGTTTCAAATTAAAATATTTCAGCACTAATGCGAAATATGTAGAGACTTTGCATTGCAAAACCACAACCCGAAATCTATAAAGAAAAACCACAGGAATTTACCATGCATACTTTTATAAAAATATCGAGCTGACTAGTGAGCTTTATCGATCCTGCGTTTTAAATATTTAATATGAGCAGAGGAATAGACACGCGAAGCACACGCGCCACGCTTTCTTCGAGACATGATCTACCTGCTTCTTGTGTGTTTTTTACGGTTTCACCACGATGTCTGCGTGTAACCTACACTAATTTACATTTTGTTTAATAGCACATTTTTACCCATTGATTTTAGACGTTAGTGGTAGATCCACGGTTCCAGGTTCCCTAACGGATCTGAGAATCAGTGGGTTTCCCTAATAAACGAGGGAAAAGTACTCAACATTGCTCATATTTTTGTTTCAGCTCCGCGCAGAATCCCCACGCCATTTCTATGCAGCGTGTCATCGACTCCCATAGGAGTTTATAAAATTATATACTGATCCGTAATGATTGGTTATGCACATCAGTGGTAATAAATAAAAGGGGTGATCAGCAATTCTGAAAATAGCTATTCGATTGCTCCGAAGTCCTCAGAACTATAACCTTATTTTTGTGATAGACAACTTTTCCGCTTTTAAATATCAAATTCTCGTAAGATATCTCTTAAGAAACATGGAATGTCGTGAAGTTATAATTGAGGTATTACAATTGTCTTCAATTCAACTATTTTAGCTACGTTTCTCGCCGATCTTTACATGCATCGTACCATGCCAGGTCCATCGCCAAATGCAATTGAGGTCCACTTGTTCTCCGTCAAATTATTGTGCTCGAAGTGGATTTGAATCTCATTTCCGTTTACTTTCCAGCTCGTCACAATCAATTCATTTTGAAACTTACAGATGGCCGAGTTACAGAATGAGAAAACGCCGAACGCGAGTAGAACGTATAGGATAGAACGTATCTTGGACATCTGTGTACTGGAAAGAGAGGGGAGGAAGAGATTATATCAATAAAAAAGACGATTGATTGACTGATCAATGTTTATTTGAATATCATAGAAAGTGTTGATAAATGCTCATGCTACAGAAAACGTTTCATTTGGTAATTGGATATTTCTCCCCAAAATAAACTGATTTTGTTTACATTACGTGAGTTCTTTGAATTCATAAGAATTCCCAAAGCAAATGAAACATACATTTATCTTCTAAACTCTGTAATCTCTGCACTGGTTGCTCATTTTTGAGATCGATCTCCAGCTCTTTGAAAATGGTCAAACTGTGGAACAATCGGCTAAGCTGAGCGAATTGCTGGAGAGTTCTTCTTTGCTGGTTATGCGTTAAAAATGCTTTTCTCCAAACTCGAAAAAAAGAGCAACCAAGCAACCGTAAGACCAAAATTAGCCCATGTGGTTTTAAGCCATTTTCGAAAATATGCATAAACAGTTGTGTTGATTATAATCCAGATACGATCTCTGAAATTCTTCAAAAGGTCACTTTAGCCTATTTTTGAGCATCGTAGCCATAATGGAGGCATCCGACAAGGCAACCCTACTTGACCAAACCTGTTCTCCGCATGCCTGGAACCACATAGGTTTCAGTCTTGTATAATCTTCCACGCCTGAAATTCGCTGACGACATCATTCATAATGTCGCAAAAGGCCGAAATACTGCCAATAAAATCGTTTAGCATTTCAGATATTCAGCGAAAATGCAGTCATTCTTTGCTAAATTTCATATTTTTGACCATCATAACAAGAATTTCGCAGGCAAATCGTCATCTTCAAGGTGGTCTGGTGGTCAAATATCATAAAAATATTTTTAACTTGTCTAGAGGTCATATTCGGCAATACTGAAAGTTGCAGAAGTGTAGACCTCCAAGTGTTAAGAAACTGATCTCTACGGTGGTACGCCGGTGTTCTCTCCTCTGTTCCGCCGCTGATCCCTCCTCTAGTCCGCCGTCCGCCGTCTCTGATCGCTTCGCTGGACCACAGCTGCCGCCGATCCGCCGCTGTTCCTTCCACTGGTCCGCCGGTGATCACTCTGCCGCTGATCAATGCGAATTTCAAGAATAGTTTTCCCGCAAAATAAATCTTCGAATTTTTCTGTAGTTCAGAAGTTTATGAGTTCCTATCGTGTTCTAACCGAATGAGCAAACTCGAATTATGTCAAGATGTGCAGATTTCAGACAAGAAATTGCATCAAAAAATTCATTTTTAATCATTCCATTGATAACTGCACAATAAAAAACCGTATGGTTTAATTGGAAAAGGGGGGGGGGCTTGCGCAGCGTCGACTGGAAAAACATTTACATACAAATAGTAATAATTCGCTTTTAATCTGAAAGTGTTTGGAGCTCATGAAAATGCACACCAAAATCGAGGAAACGCCATTATCATTTCTTTTTTGTTTTTGACTACCTCACGCCATTTGAATCTTAATCTCTACATAGAAAACTTCCTTTGTTTGATTCCTTAGATATCATTGCAATGATCATTAGAAGAAATGAAATGTATAAAATTAGAGAGAGGGAGAGTGCTCATTTTGGTTTCTTTTTTCATCTTTGAGTTCTGAGGAAAACATAATACTTATGTATTATAGTTATATTCATGTGGCAAGCGTAGTTTAATCATTCTTTAGAAATGTCAAAGGCGAGGCGTCAAAATACACTCCAATAATATTTATAACGTCTGTCAAGCTCGATTGTTAATGATGAAATCATGAAGGAATTTAAATGCAGATAATTTGTTTTAAAGAAGTATTTTTAGCTGGGCTTCTTTGTTTTTTCAATATTTTAATAATTTATACATTGTAGAAAATCTTGTTTTCAGCATTTCGGGGTTCTGAGGTATTTATTTGTTGCTCTGGAAGCCGAATATTTGAATTTGGTTACGATGACTGCAAATACTTGAAATTCGTCGCTAATTTCTGATTCAAGGTTTCAACTCATTCGAGCACACATGAAACAGCTCCGTAGGCAATGCGGTCAGAGTACAAAGTACGCTCACAACGCACCGCACCACAAAACAAAATAAGTGTGTCTGGAGGCGATTTTAAGATCAAGAATCAGTTTTTAAGGTCAGAATGACAGTAGAGACCGCGAAGAATGGTGCAGTGGAGAAAAACTTGAAATGCTGAAACGCAGTGTTTCAGTTTGAACTACTGAAGATCGCAAATTAACGATCTTCAAATTATTGTAACAGTTCATGAGCCAAAATATTAGGATTCCGTTCCATTTTTGGGATACATATATTTTTTTGGTACGCCTTTCTCAGTTAGATATGTACGCCTTATTCTCATTCTAAGACGTCAGAAACCTCTCCAATATGTTTATCTTCAAATCGTTTTTCGGAATGCTGCAAATGAAATAATGTTTTCTTTCTGTGTGGAATCGGGAAACTGTGATGTTTAGTTACCGCAGGTCAAACAGAACTTATGAGTAGCCTATATGTGTCGGTCGAAGTTGTGAAACGCTGAAAACGCTTGAACTGTGGAAGCCCTAAGCATCCGTTATGTGCACTCAAAGCCGTTTGAATTTCACGGCTATCGAGTCAATTCTTCGGCAGTTTCCAGGTTTGACACGGCCTCGCTCACGGTTTCTACACGTTTGTCTTATCCAAGCAGGCACGGATTGTTGCAGCGGCACGTATACCGTTTCCGCGCCGATTCCTGATTTTGGAGTGGAACATTTTGACTCTTTTTGTCTTTGTTTCTGTGAAAGTGAATCATATTGATTCGCTCTTTTAGATTCTTCTTATTCTGATTCCAATACGTCCAAAACGAAAAATATATGTATCTGGCTTTCTAAAATGTTTTGCATTTTATGAAGCGCAGGTTACAATTTTGAACTACGCCCTGTGCCCCACCTCAAGAACTTCAGAAAGCTGAATTTCAGTTTAGTTTGATGATTCAATGTCATTTTATAAGAATCTTGTCATGGACCACGAACGAGAAGAAACTGAGAATAAGAAAACAATGAAATCTTCATCTTCTGAAGTTCAAAGTATCCCTTTAATAGTGATGCGCCACAGCCATTTTATATTTATTTTTCCATTTTTCTCTACAATTACGTTTTCACAACGTTTGAAAGTGTTCTTGCGCAGTTTCATTGTTTTTTACAGGCATTGCCTACCCGTTGTCAGTTTCCACAAAGGTACGTCAAATTGCCTGTCGTATCGCCTTTTTTTCCAGTTGTGCTGTGCAATGAAGTCAGTAAACCACAGTTCTCCTGTCTGTTCTTACAAAGCTCCGGAAGTGAAGAATCATTCGATGAGAATCGAACTAAGAAGACTGATTTTAAGAGCTTCAGTCGTCGTTCCAATCTGTAGTGAAGATCAAAAGTTTAATTGCGTTGAATGATAGCGGCAAATTGGCTTCACTGGCTACCGGAAGTAGAGTGCGCTACTACAGTTGTAAATTTAATCATGGGCGTTGCAGTGTTTTTTCAGAAATCAATCAGTGTTAATGGTCTAAACGCTGGTCTTTTACAATTAATTCGTCGAAATCTAGCCAAAAGTTTCAAATATCAAAATATAGTGATGAGCCGTCCCATAACGTCCCATGTGGCATCCCGTAAAATTCAATGGGCATCAGATTTCAGAATTCATGACCTCGGCCTGCTACCGTCCATATATGCCTCATTAAAAATTGCTGGAACTTTATGAAGACGTTGATTCACAAAGCGATGTTACGGCTCCCAAAAAAGGCAAGCATCGACTTAACACAGGCCAGGTGGGTCTGCTGGCTCAGAAGATTATTAACCCTTTTTAAATAGTGATTTACCAAATTTTCAGACTTTTTTTTGGCTTAAATTTATGAAACAGTTAACACTAATTCTTCATATTTTCTAAAGATATACATGCTTTACAGTTTTTGGGACGTGGAGGAGCACTATGGATGAAAATATGAAACTCAGTGAAAATGAAAAATTGCCTCAAAATATTTCGATTTTCTATTTACAAACAGTCAAGTTGCGGAGTTGCGGAATTTATAGGTTTTGAAGACAATCTGGCAATAAAACTGTCGGAAGTTTGCATTCTTGATGTATAATCTTTAAAAGTTCACAATTTCCAAATAATCGCTCGATGTTTCCCATTGATAAATTTCGATTCTTTTCAAAAAGTTTTGAGATTGACGATTCTCTTGTGGGTATTCTTAGTTCTAGCGTAATTCTTCTCGCAACTATCTGATTTCTAACTTTTTAAAAGTACTGACCTGACCGATGTGAAGTTGGCGACATCATCAGAAATTGGGTTTTGCCCGTTTCATAAAAACCTGTTATTGGTATCAACTTTCCCAAATCACTCAAATCACAGAATGTTCTTCTCCATCTGTTTTTTATTAAACGTAAACCTACACGGAATGCGTAGAATTTATAACTTGTGCACCACGGCTATGCAATTGTGCAATTCCATCTTTGTAACTTGTAAACACACAATTTCAGCTGCACTTCCTGTCTTCCGCTGTTCAGACTTCCAGCGAAAAAAAGCAGATTCAGCGTTGAAGTTATGTCTTGACAAAAACCAATGAAACAATGTTTTATTCAATTAACAAGCCGAAAAATTTTCAGAACCAGTTACCAATTTTCCTCCTAATTTCACATCTAAATCATGCGAATCACCCGCCGCTCTTCTCATCCCTAACCGTTATATTGTGAAACTTCCTTTTATCAGACATCTCTATATGACTTTTTGCCCATTCGTGTTTACGATTCTGTTCGCTTTCTGTGGGGGGATGAAAAAAGTAAAGCAATTTGCAAATCACAAGATGGGGGAGAGCGAACAAATGCAGCACTGAATTCAATTGCCTTTGAAAAACGGGAAATTTAGATTCAGTAGTGATTTGTTAATTCACATCAGAAAACCAACTGTCGTCCTCTTTATATACGGCATCTGAGACTGCGGACGATGAAATGGAAATGCACAGCAATTTTGAGATTCTATTTTTGAATTTGAAGTCGTCATTTTTAGAAATCAAATTTGGAATGGCAGTTCACCTTAAATGTCCCAGCTTGTTCCCCGGTTCATTTATTATTTGTTATACATATATTCGGTTGAAAGAAGGGTTTCTCAGAATCGGTTAAAATGGTACCAACCGAAACTTTCAAGTTTAAGATTGTACCACAGTGCTAAACGCTGCTCAAGAGCTCCAAGCAGTTATTCGTGAATTATTCGCCAACGGAACTACATTTTGGTAGTTAGAAAGCGAAAGAAAGCGTCAAAAGTATGTAGAGAGTACTGTAGCAGCAGTCTGCGGAAGCAATCTAATTTAAATATTTCTTTCAAAAGATTGGTTTGGATGCTTCAGTATTCTATAAAAACGACATTAAAACGAAAATACGGCGTTGTGCTTTCGTCTTGGCTCTTTTTCTGTTCAAATTGAGGCGAGTTACGTTGCAAATTTTCTTGAGTGAGCCGTTCAACTACAAAGTTTTGACTCAAGAATTTTCTGCACTGCGCTATACATTTAAAGTTGGTAAAAATAGCTTTTGGTCGAATACTGTAAAAAGTCTACAAGGAAACTGGAATTTCTATTCTCCAAGCCTTCTCGATATTATTGCTCTCTGACTGACTATGAGAAAGCTTCCAATATACAATTTTCAAGGCTCTGAGAGTTTTTCCTCAAAACCCATTGAAATAAGAGCTCAATACACTGAAATTTTGAAACGGAAAGCGGCCTCATCTGAATGGTGAATCTCTTCTACGTGCGTTCCGCTTGGTGATAAATACCATAAAGAAAGAGCACAGCAGCCCTTATCAGAAAAAATGGAAACAATCTGTTATGGTTGTAAAAGGGTACAACTCATGTTTATTTTTAAAGAATTGAATAATTACTGGCCGCAATTCTGATAGGCTAATATCATCTTATACATAGTCTTTACGAAAGTCCATCGTGATTGGAATTCAAAAAAGAAACATAAATGCGCAGGGAAGTCTGAGGATCAAGGATCTTGATCACTTTTGAAGTTGCGTATTTGATAATTTCTCGTTAGGGAATAAAGGTTGGCTTCAATCACACTAAATTTCAATATCAGCTGTTGTCAGTGGCAAAGGTAGAAGCGAATAAATACCTCTATTTTCCAAGAATATTTTTGAATTAAAAAGGAGTAATATTGGGCTTCAATATGATGTTAGCCATTCAAAAGCTCCATTTTAAGATGCACATTTGATTATACGTCTCCCGAATTTGTTTGTATTGAATTTTGAAGAAGATTCAGATATGATTTCTCACCTCTCCCTCTCTTTTTCCATCTGTGCAACTGTGTTTTGGTTCACTGCTCTGCCGGCTGTTTATGTATGTTCATTCGTTGAAACAGAAGCGAAGTCACAACGGGGAAAATTTTATCAGTTTTTCACTTTTCTTCTCCAAAAATTTCCAAACTTTTGGAATGATAATAGGGCAAGATTTCTCATTTTTGTCAATCAAGTGAGCGGTAAGTGAGCGGTTAGCTGTCGCGGATTATGAGCGGGTGGACTAATACATTTCTTCAAAATCAGAATTATGCCCATGAAAAGGCTGCAAATTAAAGATCTCTGAACACTTTATAAGAAAAACATTTAATAGATCTGGAGCACGGAACCTTAATCAGCCAGACAGATGGATTATGGTATCAGTTCACTATTGATTTGGTTCAAAAGCTATTCCTTTTAAATTTCAGATCCTTTGTATGAATTTTTAAAATTTAACGAGATCTATAAATTTCAGCGTTTTCCAATCAATAACTTCACATTTTAAGATTGAAAGCTTCACGTTTCCGCTCGTTTCCGCCCCGACCGCTAACAGCCCGCTTAGCTGCCTGAGGTAGGAAGAGTGAGGAATTTTACCTATTTTATCATTCCCAAAACTTTGAAATCTTTGGAGGAAAAAAAAATTGAAACTGATAAAAGTTTACCCGTTGTGGTTTCGCTTCGGTTTCGCTTCGGTTTCAACGGGTGAACAGGCAAACAGCAGGCGGGGCAGTCAACCATAACACACTTGCACAGATGGAAAGAGAGAGTTGATAATCAGTTAATTTCAATGAGAAATCATATCAGAATCTTCTTAAAAATTCAATATAAACGAATTCAGAAGACGTGTGGTCAAGCCTAAATGGAAATTCTAGCTATTCAATTCGTCTTTAATTCGTCAAATCGTCTTTTAAATATACAAAAAAAGTTTTAAATGCTTACTGCTGTTTGAAGCTAATAAATGTCGAGATCTTTCGAGTTCTGAAATTTTTGAAAAAGAAATATCTGAATTCTATTTTAAAAATGTTTTTCTGTGTTACATGGCAATTTGAAATTATAATACAATTTTGAAAAACTAGCTGAATACACTGCCAAAAAAGGCCACCCTGATAAAGTGATTGATCTGATTGTTTTTTTCTCTAGACATTCTCCGATTACCGTATCTCTCTCAATCTTCTTCATTTTCATCAGCCCCTGCACCTCGTTCACGTGCAATTCATTTCATGCCCTGAGAACACTCACCTATTTCTCTATCTCGCTCTCCTGCCTCTCTAAACTTGTTCTCTCGTTTTTCCTTCCGTCAAGTCCCCTCCCGACTGTCTTCCTTCTGTTTCTCTGGTGTCTGTAAATATTTGTAAATAAACATTGTTTTTTTGTTGCTCCGTCCGTTCCTCCCTCCACCTTAAGAACAACATGCTGGTCAACGCTCCATTCTTGCATGAGCATTTCTTTAGGTCATTTCACAAATTATGCTTTCTTTTTGTTTTATTTCATCAGCGCTCCGGCTTTGGCTCTATATTAGGGATTACGCGGAGCTTATTGAGCCACTGATCATTTGTAATTCTGTTTCATTGCTCACGTCTCTTCCACAATTACGTAGATATCAATGCACATCGAATGAGAAACACTTTGTTGTGCGAGGTAGTATTATATACTCTTACTATTAGGAAAGTGTTCTGTGCTCTTTTTGTCGAGACAATTTCTGCACTTTTCTCGTCTGGAGCTGGAATTTACCCGTATCATGCACACAGTGCGCCGGACTCAATGGCACCTTTGAGAGCCCTAGCGCTTTCCTTTTCACGTTTCTATTTGAGAGCAGAGCAATGAGAGAGCAACATACGAACTCATCTTTGGCATATCTCGCTTTGGATAAAAACAATTTTCAGAGCTTAATTTGGTATCATTGAAAAATGTTCCACTGATACAGTGTAACGAAGCGAAGTTTAAGTTCCTGTCTTTTAAAATTGAGATCTGTAATGGTCATGTATCCCTTCTTCATTTTCATTGAATATCTGAACAACCGAGCAACTTTGATTTTTTAAGACACTTCACTTTCCCACTGATTCTAGTACAGCTTCACAACATTCTACGTGTATTTTTTTCCATTTTTTCAGCGTTTCCCACTATACTTTTAACGAAAGCGAGTAATAATATACATTATTTGGAACATTCGGCTATCTTATTCACGTTTTCGCATATTTTGAGATTACTCCGAATTATTTTTTTCTTTTAAATATCAGGGATTATCTACGTCTATTTCATCCATTTTCACCGATTTCTTCCATTTTGGACCTTTCTCTCTACCGGCACATTACCATATATTTGACCATAAGAAGGGCTGAAACTATAAAAGAACAATTGTTTGATGGTTCCACAGCAAAACTCTTCAAGTCCAGGCCAAACTTTGAAGATTCCCAAGTCGAGTATAATTCTCTCCCAATTCTATGCCAAACTTTGAAGGTTCACAAGTTTAAGACAAGTTTTACCCAACACTTGCGCTAGAACTGCGCAGTTTTGCAGAGCTATTTTGATTTCTTAACGAGTTCACTGTTTCCCTTCGCATTATTTTCCAGAGTAATAATTTTCCAGAGTAGCACAGCTATAATATTTCAGCTACTTCTTCTTCTTCTTCTTCTTTCTGTCCTCGTATCTCTTGCGTGACTGATCTCCCTTTCCCCCTCCAAATCTTGATCATTTTTACTTGGTTATTTGCTTGCGTCACGGTTGCCTGTTTGCTACCGTGTTGCATTATGACAAAATATGCCAACTTTTGTCCTCTTTTTTCTGTGAGCCATTGTGATTTGTATAGCTGACAAAAGACGGTACACAAACTGCAACCTGTCCAAAATGTTCATCTTCAGACCGTCATTTTGTTTTTTCGGAATACTGCAAGTTAAATAATGTTTCCTTCCTGTGCAGCTGCGTGTAACAGTGATGTTTATTTACCGCAGGTCAAACAGAACTTATGAGTAGCCTATATGTGTCGGTCGAAGTTGTGAAACGTTGAAAACGCTTGAGCTGTGGAAGCCCTGAGCACCCGTTGAGCATCAGAACACAAAACCGTCTGAATTACACGGCTATCGAGTTATTCTCTCTGGCAATTCTTCGGCAGTTTGCAGGTTTGACACGGCCTCGCTCACGGTTTCTACACATTTGTCTTATCCAAGCAGGCACGGATGCATTGTTGCAGCTGCACATATGTCATTTATGTGCCTAACCTAAAGTTCACTGAATAATGGGGCATTCTGACTCTTTTTCGCTAGGGCTCTTGTGGAAGAAAATGACTTTGATTCTTCAAAAAATCGTTTTTGCATTTTTAGTTATTCATTTCGCCAAGTCCCGAACGTCTTAAATTGAGAATGTTTCTGAAATCCACGGTTTCGGCACGTAAGTCTAAACCCCTCTCCCCCACCCCACAGTCCTCGCCAACAACACTATGGTGAATTTCTGTGATCTACCGTGATAGATAATAAGCATGGCTCCCCCCCCCTATCTTTTTGCCCATTTGCTCATAATAGAAAGATTTATTTGGCGATTTTCAGTTTATGATTTTCAGCCACAAACCGTTTTTATTTATCAGCTGTCTGAAACAGTCAATTGAATAATAGCCGTCCACTCATTAGTATTAGATTATTACTGAAAAGTGTATGTCACTGGTTAAAAAAAAACATTACTGTCATTGAACTGTCTTCTATAATCGGTCAGCTGTCAGAGAATTTTGGGCAAGTTGCCTGAAATAATAGTTTGCCGATTGACAGCTGCAAACAAACATTTTTGCACTGCAAATCGTCGGTTTGTATAGAAAATTTCGGTTGTTTTGCAGAATTTTGCCGTTTTTCCAAATAACTTGTCATGTTTCACGGCCTCTTGCCATTTCTCATTGTAATTCGCCCAGCGGCAGGCTGCCGTATGCTTGCCGGCATAAGGTTCTCTGAGAGACCGGATATCAGCTTTGCACAGTCCAATATTGGACAGCTCAAGTATTTGTGTATGTTCTTTCTGTTTTCACACTGATAACAATTTTTGCAAAGCATCATTTTTCAGTTGGCTCACTCGTTGTTTAAGGAAATCTTTTTGTTTTCTTGTACAGTGTAATGCTTCAGAAAAAAACAAAATTATCATTTTTTTCACTGATTTCGGTGTCTTTTTTGAAACAAATTCTTGATAACTTTTACAACAGTTCGTTTTGGGTCGCTACGCTCCTCCGCTGCGCTAGATAATTTTATAAATAGAGCAGAACTCTCATTTTGTTGTTGTGGAAACTAACCACGATAGTCTAATGTCTGCGAAAATGGAAAATCAAATTTGAGCTTATTACTGATTACTTCTAAACCAGCGGAAAGTTCGCGGCTACACCGCGACTTCCACTGGCTTCCACTGGCTTTCGTTTAGAAATAATTGTAGGCGTTCTGCTTTTCCACTTGTTAGTAAAACAATTTATTAGCAGATCGTCAAAAACCAAATAATATTTACATCCCGTGCCGTATCCAAACTACCCTACAACCTCCTAAATAAATGAATGTGAAGCGCTCGGGTGGTCATGACTCCATCCCGAATATCAAAGTAAAAGACCCACGATCTTTTGAGTTATTCAATGAAACGTCTTGGACAGAGTCACATACAGACAGTACTATTCGCTTAATAATATGTAGAAGTGATGTTCCAAAAACGTTGGAAAACAATGTCCATAAAAATTGTAGTTTTAATGATATCAAGCTGATTTTTTACATGTGATATACGGACATGCCAACTGATATTTCAGCAAAATTTTGGCTGTTTTTATCAATTTTAAAACAGTTTTGTACTATTTGGGTGTACGGTTCTACAGTATCCCTAGTACCCTGCGACCTCTGAAGTATATGGTTTCGAAGCGCTCGGGTGGTCATAACTCATCCGAAAATCAAAGTAAAAGACCACGATCTTTTGAGTTATTCAATGAAACGTCTTGGACAGAGTAACAGACAGACAGAACTATTCGCTTAATAATAAGTAGATATTGGGCAAGACGAGCCGGGCCGATTACAGACCGGTTTACAGCTTGTTTCTAAATTGAAATTATGGATGTAGAAAGATGGAGAATTAGAAGCCTCAATGAGTGCTATTACCTTATATATATTTTGAAGAAGAATAATTATGAAAGTGGCCTTCCGACTTGACTTCGGCCCAGCTGCGGCCCCACTGTTTAAGGTTTTCTATAAAGCTTCCACGAAAGACAAATCAAGACCGTCTCGTCTCGTCTCGTCTTTGTCTTCGTCTTGGATACGTCTGACGCAGAGATAGACATAGTATTGGTACAGATGCACAACTTTTTTATTGCGTAAGACGAATGCAAGACGAACTGAAAGGTGAACGAAGACGAGACGAAAGACGACTTTTTGTTTTGGTCTTTCGTGGAAGCCTTAGTTTTTGATTCCGGTTTTTGAAACAGAATGATGAAATCGGCCGTCCAACTTCGGATTTCGGTCTGGTCTATTGCCTATTCTCTCTGAGTTTCTCGGAAGGATTCTGTGATTCGCGTACTGTGTATTGATCGGATATTGTGAAATTGTAACCACTGTAAGCCCTACAACGAGTCCATTTCTTGCCTTTTTAATGGATAATATAAATTTAAATATGGCGCACCCCTTTCACCAAATAGATATGGGCTTTAGATCATTTTTTCAATATATTATTGTTTCCTCCATTTGGGCTCCATTTGGCCACACTTGAGAACCGGGCCAAACGGGGTCGAACATGGGCGGGCTCATAACTTTCTTCAAAATAGAAATTATGTATCGGAGAGGTTCCATCGTTTTGGATGTCAATGTATTCTACTGAAAATCCTACGGGACATGACTAGAATCCCTTTATAGTCGACGTTGGTGGCCCGGAAACTTTCATGGCTCTGTTTGCGATTTTTTTCTAATCAATAATTTATATTTTTTTAATTATGAGGCGACTCGTTTTAGGCTGGACCACATACAGTCCGCTGACCGCCCGGTTTGCCGCCATTTAAGGCATTTTGCCACTTGATAAGTGTTCATGGAGAAGGGATTTTTTGTGCCATGTTTCTAACGCAAACTGACATCCAAAACGAACAGACACACTGATTTGCCACGCTCCACGTCACCTTTATATATCAGATTAGAAATGAACTTTGTCCAGGACACAGTTCGTTTTGTACGTGTTATTGTCTGCTGATGCATCCGTCAGCAAACCAGTCGATTTTCTGCTTGTTTGCTTGTTTTTATAATCATTTTGTGGAACAAATTACTGGGTAAAACATGGAGTGAGGCCAATTTAGAGAGCATTCACATTCGTGAAGCTTTTTCCAATTCATTTAATAATTATTCTATTCCGAAATATTCACAAACTTTCATTTATTAACTAGAATTCTATATTTTTCTGAAGATTTAGCAATTCAAATTTAACATTTTATAAATTTTTTCATTTCAATTCGAACAGCTCGGCGTTTTTTGGAGTGCGAAATTCAAAAATTATAGAATTTGCAACTTTAAAAAGTGATCTTTGGACTTAAAGAACGTTAGACATCTCGTTAAAGACTAAATTTGCTAATGGTGTATGCACCCTAGGCACTAGACTTCACGACAGTTCAAAAAACTCGAATCCTTGAATTTGTATGTTTGAGAATTGAGTTTTCAGAGAGCAAAATGTGAATTAATCTTGAAATTTCTCCATTGCACATTGTTCTTCAAGTTCTTAATGAAAATTGTTTTTTTTTTTATTTTGCACGCATGCCTAAGTCAATGGGGGCGAAGTGAAGCAGTGTTAAACGCTGAAAACGCCATCTAAATGACCTATCTTTCTCTCCGTCTAATCGGGATTCACGTTCTTTACTCTCAACTTCCGTATGGTAAAAACGCTTCAAAGCCTATGAGAAGCCAATATGAATACAGCGCGTTCTACATGGATGCTTGAAAAAATTCGAGCCATGAGTGCACAAATGTTTAACTGTGAATTTATGCATTCCGTGATTTGTTTATGCAATATTACTTAAATGTATCTTTCATTGGCATTCGGGAGGCCGTAGAAAAATGAAATTGAGCGTGCTCCGCGCTTCCCGAGGTACACAAGCACCAAAGTGCTTTGGACTATACAGATCAGTGGGTGATCAGAATACCATACGACCCACAAGATCGAGGTCATATTTTAGAAGATTCATTAAAGCCGTTTTTTGTTATAGAGTGCTGTTCTTCCGTTTTCTTGTGCAACTCATGAAGCATTTTCAATAATAGCCCATTATTTTCAGAAAAAAAGTGTGGAGTTGAGTTTTTCATAATGCTCAAATTCCACAATTACAGAAGTATTTAATAATAGTCCTTAGACGCCTAATGTAATTCTTTTATAACCATGAATTAGGTTTAAAAAACAACCAGTTTTAAGCACAATTTTTAAAAAATTGGATTACTGTTTCATTGATTTTGATAAGAGATCTTTGGATTGGAGTTTATTCTTATATCAATCAAAAAATTCACTTCTAGATACCCTGAATCTATAATAACGTTCTGGGCGACGGAGTGCTTATCTAAAAGTGTATGGAAGAATCTTTGAACACTCTGCAATTTTTTTTTGATTTCTGAATTATATACAGTGGTTTAGAGCTCATGATATACTCAAGAAACTCACATGGCGTTGACCCAGTTTTCACGATGAGCAGAAATCAATTTTCCAATATTATCGCCATTCCAGCGAAAGTTCTTTCTTGCTTACTCAACAAACACTCAATCAGTTGCTGCTGGAGCATCATTCTAAAACTGTCACCATGATTTGAGCAACTGCTCTCCAATCTTGTGGTAGATAATTCCTTTTGTTGTGAGCTTCCATTTGTTGCATAAAACTATGGGGGGGGGGCACGAGCTACCGTAAAACTTATTTCAAAACTGTAAATATAGCTCTATGAATCAATATAGATTGATAAAAAACAGTTCAGACAATGCTGAATTAAAACATAAACTTCAAAGTTTATAAGCCTGGTGTCTTCCGCTCCAGCTGCTTCTGATTCTTTGAGCTCAATTTTGGTGAGAGTTATGAGCTGATCCGCGTCCGATCGCCCCCCCCCCACAACCCAAGTCGACAACGACCTCAGTCTTTCGTAGTTGAACAATAAAAAGGCACAGAGTAGCTTCTTTTAAATAATGATATTGTTGCTATTTCTTTAAAAAAAAACGTTTTTTTTTTCAGATGGGCCCCTTGTGTGCCGTTTGTGAATCTCCAACCGCATTTACGCTGCACTTTGGAGGAAGATGCTGTAAAGTGAGTTTAAGCAGCATTTTGAAGTATTTCAAAGTGGAGACTATCCATTAAGTTAGCTATGACTTACTTGGTACCGTATTCTTATGATCTCTTTTCATTTTAAAGGCTCGCTGTGCTCAAGTTATCCGAGATATAGATTGAGCTTTTTAACAACCTCTAAATTCAAAGTACTGTAGTTTTAATAGCTTCACAAAATACCAGAACTCATTGGAGCCAAATTTTGTGCAACTACAAAAATTCAATACTCCTATCAAGCAGCATCCAGTGGTCGAAATATAGCAAAAATCCCCATGGAAACCTCTTGAAAACTAATGATTTTCCCTTAGGCCTGCGCAGCATTCTTCCGTCGAACAGTTGCACTCGATTTGAAATACGAATGTGCTTCAGATAAACCGTGTGAAATCCATTTCAGTAAGTTTTCCGTTTGTCTCATTTTCACTGTGCTGCTATTGTCATTGATAAGCAGGAACAATGTCTGCATTGATAAGAAGGCGTGAAGAGCCTCCGTAAATTTTATTTACATTCATTTCGTAGTACATAAACGAAACCCACCACCTGAAACGATTGACCCTCATTTTTCCAGTATCTGATAACATTACTATCAAAAAGTGATTTTCATGAATCGGTGTACTTTGTTCTCTGTCGAAATATCCGAACAAAGAACACAACAGCACACACGAAGAAATCAATATGAAATCGAAATGGAAAGATGAGAAATGAGTGGGGGCAGGTGAAACGAAAAGCTGCTCACTTGAGCAGACGATCAGAAAAAGCTTTCTTGCAGAGGCATGTTTAGATTCTGAAAAGCTGCCTCATCTCTCGCTGATTAGCTCTCAAATTGTGAAGCAGGCATCAACATTTAAAGTTCAGAATTTCCAGGCATGCGGCTCGTCTGCAGAGAATGCCGTCTGCGAAAATGCTATTCTGCTGGAATGAGATCAGAGCGTGAGTTTGTCAATGCTCAGACCATCGCAATGCTAATATTCCGGTGTTGGCGACACTACGATGTCTTTTTTTCTATGAAAATTGTGAAACGTTTTACCACGGATTCTTATCATTTTTGAAGTAAATTTAGCTCCTTTTAATCAGAATTGTCAGCTTCTACTGTGCCTTTCGTCAGGGTGAAAGGCAATGAGACATTTAGAGATGAATGACTCAAGACATGATCAAAATACTAAAACTTGCTCTACAAAAAGTGCTCGAATTTCAAGTATGATAGAATACAGTACATTTTTTTTCCAATTTCTCCATTCAAAATGCTTCTTTCAAATGATCAAATTGTTAGTTCAGCTACATTTCAAGAGCTGCGTCTGAAACCGCCAATGAAAACATATGTATTATAAGCTATATTGCAGTAGTACGGTCAAGGCGTGAAAACTTTGCCTGCACGCGACGGAAGGACTCCAGAAACAATTCGGACGCAGCTCAAAACAGTAACTCTCCGTCCATGAGGCAATCCTCGAGCCCCGAAGAAATCGACGACTGGTCATTTCAAGTGCTCGACGAGAAACCACCAAAATCGGATGAGGCGCCCGTGTCTTCAGTTTCTTCAGCCTCTACGGCCACTACCGTCACCCATTCTACTGTGCTAACTCAGTTGGTGGTAAGTTCTCTGGGGTGGTCTGAGGTGAAAGAACGCGCGCACTTTGTACTTTACTCACCTAATTCTCTTATTTTGTTTTAATGGGTAATGCAATTATATGTTCTCTAATTTTTACAAATTGTTTTCTATTTCGTTCAGAGAATGAAACGTCTAAATTTGTTCCTGTGTAGTGATAAGATCTTTGAGGTTTCGAAAGCAGGTTACATTTTGATTTCGAGGAATGGGAATAGTTTTTGCGAAATAAAATGTTTAATTCAGGAAGATATTTCACTTTATCACATACTCTGCGAATTTTGGGCACGAAGGGGCACAGGATATTTCGGACAGCCATCAGTGTCATGCAATTGAAAGCAGAAGCTGTGCTCCTGACGGGCAGATAGCGTGTCCCTCTGAAGTTACTATTGAGCCCCAAATAGTTGAGCACAGATACGGCGTTGCAGTCGTAGAGCTGCCCTCTAGGGTCACACATATGCCCAAAATTTGCTGAGCAGCTCGGATCCGATGTTCAGCATTCGGCCAGTTTCCGATTATTTTGATCAGCTCTGCCGAATTTGACCCTTGAAATGTGTGACGTTAACTTCCATACTTAGGGATTCTGTCCACGAACTGCCCATCTCCGCGCATTTTGTGTCCGCAAGAGAGAGCGAGAAGCTTTGCGCAGTAAATTGCCAATTTCTGCGAATCTCTTCGCGCACTCCAAAAGTGAGTATTGCCTATTGCCCGAACTGCCGCGCCTTCTGCCTATTTCATACGTGCTCCCTGCGTGGAGTTATGCGATCTAGTCATCGCAGATGAACTTTCTAAGCACTGACATCTTTTCAAGCTATTTTCCAGCCAGAAGAGTCATCCCGGACATCGTCATTCGATGGTGGATACTATTCTTCCTACCCGTCTTCATCCAATGCTGTGGATCCTTCTCCAGCCAGAATAATTGTAAATCCATTCGATCAGAACTCAATTCTACAGTACTACCATTCGATGGAAACAGGTCTATGCTCCAGACGAAGGATAATGTATACAAGTACTGATATGGATTTCATTTTGGACAGTCATGCCACACTGCAATGTGTGAGCGTTTTCCAGATGTTTAAATTTCAGATGAAAAGAATACTCGGTTCTAAATGTGTTGTTTGATATTTTTGATATTCCCTACATGAAACCGTACAAATGCTTCATTTCCAGCCGTACACAATCACCGATCTCCGACCACACGACTTCCGAAACTTTCGTGGAATGCTCAGGCACGATTTCGTTATTCTTTTCGATTATGCAACGAGATTTCCCGAGTTCAACAGCTTCATAAGTCATGAAAAGAACATGTTTTACCGATTAATTCTTGCAGTCGATTTCATCTTGTCATCTGCTTACTATTCTGCAAAGTGAGCTACCTTTTGCCGATTCAGAGCCTGGAATTAACAAATTATTTCAATGTTTAGACTAGGTCAGGCACACCGCCAAATGATCTTGACAAATGGCGAATTCCTCTGTATGGACCCTCTTCCGTTATCGGGAAATGAACCAAATGCACGACAGTATTTCGCATCGGATGAAGATTTCTCTAAGTATAAGTGAGTTGAAATTTTTCAATTAATTAGATTGTGAGACATGGATGCATCTGATAAATAGGATCTCTACTGCAAATTCTTCGCGGGCACATCGCCAAGAACGTCAGTGCGAGTTTAAGTGTACAGCAATCCGTTATGGTATTTTGATTTTCCGAGGATATCTCGGACACGATTAAAAATATTTTCAAGGTTTATGTGGAATAGATGTTTAAGAGACAATGTCTGAGAGATTCGACCACAGCTCAACTGCCCATAGTCACAGTTTGAAAAAGTTGTTTCAATTGGTCTGACTTTTTATATATTGGGTACATGAGATGCCCTAAGTACAAAACCGTATTCAGAATTAGGCTCCGCCCCTTTCGAGTTGAGATACGGTAGGGGTGTTTCGAAAAAAATTTTTTTTCTTTTTTGAGATAACTTCGATTTCTTTTCTGGAATCGATAACCGGTCATTTATGAAGCATTTTTGTAGTGAAAAACATTTTTCTAGCTCTTCTCCTTCCGACCAAAAAATTGAATTTTCGGAAAAAAATAGTTTCATTTCCGTATTGTGCAAAAAAAATATATTACCGGAAGTGAGATCTTATCGGAACTTTATACTTCAGACTATTGGTTACAAGAATTCATAACTGATTGGCCGCGGTTTGGGTGCACAAGTCATTTTTTTAACGATTTTTATCATTTTTCTACTGTTTTGGTACCTTTTTACCATTTTTTGGATATATTACGAAGTGATCTTATCGAACTTTTATTTCAGTATTTACAAGAATTCATAACTGGTTGGCCGCGGTTCTGCTGCCACCAGTCATTTTTTTCACTATTTTTGTCATATTTCTACTGTTTTGTACCTTTTTCCCATTTTTTGGAAAAAAGGCAGCTGAACCGCGGCCAACCAGTTATAAATTCTTGTAACCCATACACTGAAATATAAAATTCTGATGAGAAGTCACGTGCCGTAATAAATTTTTTTTCCACAATACGGAAATGAAACCATTTTTTTCCGAAAATTCAATTTTTTGTTCGGAAGGAAAAGAGCTAGAAAAATGTTTTCCACTACAAAAATGCTTCATAAGTGACCGGTTATCGATTCCAGAAAAGAAATCGAAGTTATCTCAAAAAAGAAAAAAACACTTTTTTCTAAAAAAATTTTTTTTTAGAAACACCCCTACCGTATCTCAACTCGAAGGGGGCGGAGCCTAATTCTGAATACGGTTTTGTACTTAGGGCATCTCATGTACCCAATATATAAAAAGTCAGACCAATTGAAACAACTTTTTCAAACTGTGACTACTGGCGGTCGAATCTCTCAGACATTGTCTCTTAAATGCATTCGCACCTATGAACAAAGTACGCAAACACAAGACGCATTATTACACAGTTTTTTTCTATTTTTCTAGGCTTTCACGTTTTTTTCTTTTTCATTTATCAGCATTTTTATATTGTTCTGATTCTGTTGTCTATATGTTTGCCTTTTCAGGCTTCGAAAAAAAATGGAAAAGCGTAATTTAGTAAAAATCTAGCGAAACCCCTCTTCATGCGCTCGACTATGAAAGAATTGACACATCAACAAACAAACATTCAGAATCTTGCGAATTTCTGAAACGTTTAGAACTGAGGGCGAAAGGTGAGTTTTCTATCATGCCGGAAAACCTCGTATTACTGATAATGATGTTGATAGGAACATTCGAAAGACGTTCACATCTCATCTCACCCCGAGAAGTTCTGGTGAATGTTGCTGCTCCACTGTATGTATCTTTCATCAAACAACCACTGCGTGCGGCTGGAATCATTCGAAAACGTAAAAGAACCCTTTGTTTCATTGGGGATTCGTGTCGCGAGAGAGAAGTAGGCGAAATCAGCCTTGTATCATCGGATTTAAGTGATCCAGAAGTGACGGAATCCGGTAGGTTTGTAAAACAACCTTCACCAATTGTAATCGTCCGCATTATACTTAGCTGAAAGTTAAGAAAGATCGAATTCCGATGCCACGAATTCAATCATTTAATGCCCCGAAGATGTCAAGTAGTCATCGGTGCAAAGGTATTCTCAACAAAGTTCTCTGCCTGAATAAATGTTTCCTTGTTGCTTTGTTCATAAATATTGCTTCGGCTGAAAATGACCGTTTTAATCAAAAAAAACTTATCTTTACCTTCATAAAATTGTCAGTTTTTGGCACATTCAGGTAACCAAAACATGTTCTATGCTGTCAGAAAAGTTCGCTGTAAATTGTAAATCGATACCGATACGCAAAAAAAAGTTATCCATGAAAAACTGAAATTTCTTGATCTTTTGATCGGATCTGTGAGTGTTCATTATTTTATCGAAGTGAACAACAAGCATTCATATATGTTAAGTCACTGTGCTGGAGAAATAAGAACAGGATAAAGCACTGCTTTACAAGGAATTGGCAGACATTTTCAAAATTAGCACTGAAAAATAAGTTTTATCTGGCAAACTACAGTGATTTCCAATATTTTTGTGAACTCAGCTTTTCCCTGATGCTCTGAAATTCACTCTTTTCAGGGCCCTGATGCCAATGCACATTGCTATCTGGGAAGAAAGTGTGATTCCGTTTTCCAGAATGAATGTCACCTTTGAAGAATTTTGCCTTCTGAAAGCTTTAACAGTGTGGCATGTCAGTAAGTGTAAAATTCCTCTCGCCACTACATAAGCTCGCGACTACTTTTAAAATACTTTTCAGCGTATTACAAGTTCACTGAAACTGGCCGCGAAAAATGTCGCCGCCAACGGAATATTATCATTAATTGTCTCTCCAAGATGTGCCACACGCCAGGTGGAAACGGTGAAAACCGGTTAGGAGAGCTTTTGATGAGTATGAATTATATAATGGTTAGTATTGATACGTTTATCGAGTTTTAATAATGAACATGTTTTGCAGGAATCTACTCAAAAACTAACCAGTTCATATGTGATGCTCACCTTTTTTGATGTTCTCAACTGTGATTCAATGCTCCATGAAATGCTGAATTTTAAATACTAGCTTTTTCATCATTTTGATACTGTTAAATTCATTGAAAACCAGTGCATTTTAGTTTTAATTTATTTTTTAATAGTAACATGGATGAATATTTATTGACAATGTGTTTAAAACGAAAAAAAGAACTAAGATGTTTAAGGGATAATCAATGGATTGACTGATAATATTTAGCGTACACTCCTCGAGTATCTGGGACGTATGCGGGAGTCGGCTGTTAATGATGACACTATTACGAAGAAGCGCGGAAAATTTTTTTTTTGAAGAGTTCAGCACAAAATATTACTTTCGCGGCAACTATCGAAGTCGAACGATATCTTTCGCCAGGTTTAAATACATGGTCAGAATTCTACACTGAGAAATTGTCTCCGTCACATGGATTATAACGTTTTCCGGAAAGCGCTCACCGAAAAATTCGGCGTTAAAAATTAAAATTGTCGAAAAGGTAATACATGCAAATAATATACGTCCTGTCACCGTGAAATAGTGCAATATTTCTAAAAATTATTTTGGAAACCACAGTTGTGCGGCAACTCGAAGGCAAGGAATAGACAACTCAGCTAATTTTTCCCGCATTCTGACAACCGCAACTTTCGGTTTCTGCGGGCATTGGTAGACTACGGTAGACATCAAACTTCACGCACAACAACGTATTCCACATTTTGCCGGTAATTTTGAACGTAATTGCCTCACTAATTTCGCCAGGTTTCAGGAAGTTTTCTAGAAGTTTATGGTAATTTTTTCTGTTACAAGATTGTGAATAACCTTAAGCATATTTTCCAGGTGTCTGAGCCTGAAGATGATTGCGCGGATTTCCGCATATTTTCAGCACGGTGTCCTTCAGGAAGCAAAAAGAACTCGGTGTCTTATGAATCATCGAATGGAACAATACGTTATCGATTCACACTTGGAGAAGTGCTTTCATGGAATATCGATGCCGAAGTAATTGTGGGAAACGGCTGGACTAGAATCACGCTTCGAGAAATCCCAAGATTTCTCGTGGACGCTTTGGATTTTATCAGTGCTCGCGGTTTTAATATTGACGGGATATTCAGGAAAGAAGGAAATTCGGCTAGGCTAAATCGCCCAGAGGTGTGTTCTGAGAATTTTTTGCGAATATCTTTCCCTTTGAAAATCCACGTATTCACGAGCCCTCTTTTTAAGATACAAGAAGTCTACCGTGGTATGCTTCCAATACCATCTGATTTCACAGTTCTTGACGTTTGCACTATGGTAAAACGTTTTCTCAAAGATTTAAAGCCAACTCTTCTGAATTCCGACGACGTCAGAATGAACATTATTCGAATGGCAAAAAAAGCACGACTCTCGGGAGATTACCAGCTGACTCATATGGAAATGATAGAAATCTTTGAATCGACTCCACGTCAATTACCCTCATCTCATTTAGGGACACTAGGATATGTTATGCGAATATTGAATAGGGTGAGGAGCTTTCACAAAATGGAGTGCTTTACTCATTACCAGTTTAGATTGTCAAACACTCGGATACGCACAAAATGACCACTGATAACTTGGCTGTTGTACTTGTTGGCTCAGTGTTTGGAGATTATATGGCAGGAGGCGGAACGGAGTCCAGGAAAAAAATGCAACAAGCGAAAAAGTGTACAGAAGCAGAGTTAAATGCAAAGAAAGAAGATATGGGAGTGCAAGTAGCCGCAGTAAAGTTACTTCTAGTTAACGTAAGGTCGATCCTAGAGATGTGCTGTCTTCGAAATTGATTAAATTAACATTAGTAAAAATTACGTTTTCAGGCAAATCTCATTGGTCTTCCTCATGGACACTACGTCTCCAGTAGCCGTCTTCATCTAAATAACCCATTGAATATTCGAAGTACGTCTGCAATGCCTAATATCAGGTGCGCAAGTGTTTCTGAAAATGAACTGACGTCATCAACGTCTTCTCGTGGAACACACATATTCAGTATGTCCAAGGCTTCAATGATGCATCAGAATTACCCGACGCAGAATCCACTGAGACCCACACTGTCTAGAAGAGATTCTGATTTGACGCATGTAAAACTGTTAAAGCAGAGAGATTCTGGGACAAAAGTATTCAAGACTGAGATGAGCAAAAAAAATATTCGAAACGTTTTCAGAGGTCTTCATCTTTTCTACCGATACCATCACTTCGTGGTCTTCGTGACAAAGTTTCAAATCAGTTTTTGAAACGAAATAAAAGCCCAAGCCCTGATAAAGTTTAATATAATTGAAATTGTTTGTTTTCGTATTAATTTTTCTCTTTCAGATACGCCGTCACATGTTCAAACCACTAGCTGTGCCATCGTCATTCTCTCCATTTTTCTCGTCTTCATCTGCTAATCTACCTCCTCCACCACCTCCCCCTATGCAAGAAACTCCGTTAATTATAAAAAGAACAGTTTCCGTATTCGACAGTGATATTGAAGATGTCAAACAAGGAGACAGCAATCGAAATATTCAGAAAAATGAATCAACGTCGTCAGGGAGGAAATCAAGAACACATACCAAGAGAGGAAACATAAACTCAGAACTACGTGATGGACTGGATTCTGATAGTCAATGTTCGTTTCACCTATCGCCGATTCCAGCTGAAAAGGTGAGAACTGTAAAACTTTTATTATTATCAAATACATGAATTTTTAAATAGAGATCGTCTCTTTCTTCCTCTTCCTCCACTATCACTAATCGATCACTTCGTCGCTTTTCCCAATCCGAGCAAAACAGTTTTATTCGTGGCGATGAAACTCCTCCCAAAAAGAAAAAATCCGAAATTAGGTCCGGACTGACCCGCAGGAACACTGCTGATTGTTTTCAAAATGAACATCATCGTCGTAGTCGTCGTCCATCTCGTCGTTCTACATTCTGGGGAGAGGTGATTGCAGAGGAAAAAGAAAACCATTCAAGTTTTGCTGCAATGGATGATCAATGGAGTGATGACGAATATGTTATGGAGAAGAGTGAGATGGAGGATACTATCGGAGTTGGGGAATCGGTGTTGGAAATTGTAAATAAAGTATATTAACGCTTTTTTCATTGATATATAAACTTTCAGATGAATAATCAAGCTCGTTCACGTCGATTGAGGGTTGCTGAACGTCGTCAACGACGGCTTGAGGACAATTCTAAGAATTCGGAAAGTATGATGGCGCTCAACGGATCAATCGCAATTGTTGATAAACTGACATCACCTTCCCGTGATGTGAAATATTTGTCAAATTCTAAATCGCACATGGAAAGTCAACAAGATATGACAGTTTTAGAAAAAACACCAATAACCACAGGAGGGTTAAGGACGCCTTCAGTGAGTTCTGTAATGTGGCTCAAATGGGGGTATGTGAAATCGGAACAAAATGAGAATAGAACTCGTAGGAAATCGGAACTTGATGAAAATAAAAATGTTAAAAAAGAAAACTGTATTGAATTGGAAATGATAGGGAATTAGAACTGTTTTAAAGTAAAACCGCATGCAAGCGGAACTGTGTGGAATTGGAACTCTGTTCAATGGAGCGCGTTTGCTTTACACGAGTACTTTTCTCAGCGTTAAATCAACTAAAAATACTCTTGTAAAGCAAACGCGCTCCATTGAACAGAGTTCCAATTCCATACAGTTCCACATCCATGCGGTTTTACTTTAAAACAGTTCTAATTCCCTATCAGTTCCAATTCAATACAGTTTTCTATTTTAACATTTTTATTTTCATCAAGTTCCGATTTCCTACGAGTTCTATTCTCATTTTGTTCAGATTTCACATACCCCCGCTCAAATGTGAACAGACAGAATTGTTGATATTTTGCTTTGTTGGAAAGAAGGCTTGTAATACATTCATTCTATATTACTTGGCTTACCTTTTGATTGCTTTTCAGAAATTCAAAGTTTGCGTCACAAATCAGTTCGTATATGGAACATTAAAAAGACCCTTGATAAGATTTTTGTCTAATACCTCTCAAACTTTGATTTATACTATTTTTTTCCTGTCTGGCAATTAATTTGATAATAATTCAATGCAAGAAGCTGGCGATTTTCAGACAAGGTTTTCTTCTAAATCTAAAATCGGTCAGCAGATAGAAAGAGAAATGAAACAACGTCTGGATGTTGTAGCTACTCCAATGATTAGTCGTCGTACAGCTTCAGAACCTGTGGGGCAACAATCACATTCAAAATTACCAGGGCGAGCACCGTCAGCAATTCCCTTGAGAAAACTGGATAGCATTGGGGTGTCTCTTATTATGTATGAAATTGAAAAACTTAGTTTTTTTAGTGTCAACAAAACGGTCACGTTTGGGTTGGAAAGACTCTAACCGTTGTGCCATCGCCGATGCTGAAATCACGTGTAGAGAAAACAAACGAAGATGAAAAAGTCTCACCTATTCTCGCAAGATCCCCACTATTTCGATCATCGTCTACCGCTCCTCCTACCGAAAATAAACTGTCGCCATTCTTCGGATTCAGATCTAAATCTCAATTTACAGACGAACGCGTTTCCAGCAAAGATTGTAAGTTGCTTATTCTTTAAAAATCAACATTCTCATAACTTTTTAGTAGCTTCTGATTCCTTTCGATTAAGAAACATTGATTTTTATCGAAATTTCAGTTGCTGCTCTAGCCACTCCTCCTCGTGGCCGACGCGTTCACAGTCGTTCTGGGCGTATTCCGCAATCCAATCTTATCTACTCGTCTCCACCTATGAAACCAATAGAAACTCAACATGACAAGGGCGGAAATTCAAATGACGCATTAAGATCGTCATCACCAATAGTGAATCAGTCGTCGAGCAATCTGACTGGAAACCGACTGAACATCGAAACTCATGCACCGTTTGATCAAAAAATCGGTTCAGCTAACGATGCTCCAGTTTTTAAATTCCCATTTTTGCCACCGATGAAATCACACGAGTCGAAAGAAAGAAAGAACAATATTTCGTCTGCTCGTATTTCACCTACACCGAGATCTTCTTCACATTCCTCAGAAGACCAAAGCGGAGAGTTCGGGGAATCTAATTTATTCGGGGATTACAATGAATTGTTGAAACATTCGACAGAAGACACGGTAAATATTTAAGTAGTGATAAATGGCTTGAGAATCATTTTTTTAAGTGGTTCTTCATTTAATGTATAAGCTTTGCCTACTGAGATTTTCTTTTTCAGCAGTTCCCACATCAACCCGTAGCTGCTCGTCCATCTGTGACTGCTCTTCGTAACTCTGCATGTGGCCTAGTTCAATCTCGAATTAACCATTTTCAATTGATTGAACAAATCAATATCTCTCAGTACAGAGCCCCCTCTGATATGCCATCGGGCCGTCCATCCGCATGTTCGTTGACTTTGTCGAAAAGCATCGATGCCATTTCATCATCTGGAAAACTCTAATCAAATTTATTCGTAATTCATTTTCCAATTTTCGTATTCTCTTTTCAAAGTACTCTTAAATGTTGAAAATAGCATTACTTTTGTTTAATTGCCTCCCATTCCATATATTTTTCCAGGTATTTTCGGTGTTAACATGCGTACATATTCTAGCTAATGTATCGTTTTTCTTGTTAGGCTATTCATGAACAATTGGAAATTTACAGAACCACGGTTCAACAGAAACTTATCGTAGATTCCTTTTTTCAAAGAAAGAAAATTAATAAATGCCGACTGCTTGTTTTTAGGGAAAATTACTGAGATGATGCGAGATGTTTTGGGTATTGAACAGACCGGCGAAAGGTGAGGTGAATTTGATTTAATGCTTTCAAATTTCAAAAGTTCATATGTACTCGGTATAATCTAAGTTAAAGAAGATACTTTAAAAAAAAAGCTAAAACCTAGACATTTAAGTACTAGGCAGAATCAATAAATCAATAGGAATATTGAAATTGTCTCCAACTTATCACAACTCAGCTATAATTTAAAATACCCCGTTTTATCCTTATTATTTGTTGTGCAATTAATTTAGAATGAAGCAGCAAAACATAAAAAGGAATTGTCAAAATTTCGAGAATGAGAGATGTTGAAGGTTTATCCGTTGCTGTATTTAAAGCACCGAATGGTCCAGAAGTCCAGTGCTTGGCACGTTTGCGCTGTTTAATGTGAGAACAATCTTATTTGTCGAGAATCTCTCACAACGTCGGCACGACGGCACGGCTTATTTGCATCATGCGACTCTACAGCTTTCCGCTTTTTATTCTCTTATTTTTTTTTTCATTTTTTTAATAAACGGAGCTATCTGTAGTCTTTGGTGGTATTCTGTTATTCATTAAAATTTCTTTTCTATACGTTTCTTCCACTAATCAATTATAATCCCGTTATCCTGTTCCAATCCTACTCGTTTTTCCAGTCAATACTCCGAAAAAGTAATAATTAGTTTTTTTTTCAACTTGTGCTTCAATACGAAATATTAGTTGATAGAAAAAATTTAACTTACCATATTCAGAAAGTTTTACAAAAGAAGGACGTGTCGGTCTGATGGCGGTAATCGATAGCTATCTATATATTTTTTGATTAATTAAAAAAAAAAAGAAAAATTAATATTTGCGAGTGGGCTATCGGGCTATGTTTAACTTTTTGGCGATTTTAGTACACTTCACGTTGCTATTTATGAAGTTTATAGAAAAAATACTATTTTGAGTACCGCGCTTTGATATCTTGCGACCTTGTTGCATAACATTCCTCGGCCATCCCCAGTGTAACCCCCTCGGGAAACCTTATAATATTTTGTGCGGGTAAGTTCACGTAGGGATATCGCTTTCTCATTGGAATAAATATATTTTTCAATCGAGACTCAATTTTGTACTGAAGCTTAGTCGTTTTAATCTAGATTGTTTTCAAAAATCAAAGTACTTCGTCATTATTGTGAAATCCTCTGATCATAAATCGTGCAAATACTTCTTTTTCAGAAAAATGTACAAACGACTCGCTTCAGGTTTATATCAGGTATTTGATTGCTTTTTAAAATATAATATTTAATGTGATATTTGTTGTAAAAACTATTGTAGACATCCCAACGAAAGATAGCTCAAGCTCTGCCAAGATCAGTCTTTGTGCCAGAAACAATTGTGACGACGCTGCCTAGTGGATTCAGAGTTGCAACCGAAAATACTGGTGGATCTACAGCTACGGTAAGTAAGCATATATCACTCATTAAAATAAGCTACATTTCAGATCGGAGTGTTTATCGACGCCGGAAGTCGGTATGAAAATGAAAAAAACAATGGTACAGCTCATTTCTTGGAACATATGGCTTTTAAAGTTAGCAATTTTCTTGCTTCGATTACTGAAAAAAAAACAATAGAAGTTGTTCATTACCGAATGTACGACTTAAACTTAGACTTAGACTTAGAATTAAAAGCTGTCCTTCAAAATATTATAAATATTATTTTAGGGAACTTCTCGCCGCACTCGAATGGGATTAGAGCTCGAAGTAGAGAACATTGGAGCACATTTAAATGCATACACTTCTAGAGAAAGCACAACCTACTATGCAAAGTGTTTCACTGAGAAATTGGATCAATGTAAATTTATAAAGATACGTCAGATAATTTTGATATAAATGCTTCTTTCAGCTGTCGACATACTTTCTGACATTCTTCTGAACAGTAATCTTGATGCTCGTGATATCCAAGCAGAGCGAGGAGTTATTATTCGTGAAATGGAGGAAGTTGCTCAGAATTTCCAAGAAGTCGTCTTTGATATCCTACATACCCACGTTTACGAAGGAAATCCACTTTCCTACACTATTCTAGGCCCTATTCAATTAATCAAAACAATTAATAAAAATGACCTTAAAGGATACATTAATACTCATTATCGGAGTGGGCGTATGGTACTGGCTGCTTCTGGAGGTGTCGATCACGATGCCGTTGTAAGAATGGCTGAAAAGTACTTTGGAAAACTGCAGCATGGAGATTCGTCATCAGAGTTTATCCCCGCTATTTATAAGGCCACAGAGGTGAGCGATTCTTACGTCACAGCGTCACAGATAATAAAATATCTAATTATTCAGGTACGTGCTGAAATTTCGGACCTACCAAAGCTGTGCGGAGCGATGGTCGTGGAAGGTCTCTCATGGACTCATGAAGATAATCTCGCTCTTATGGTTGCAAATACGGTATGTGTTAAAGGTTAACAAATGTATTAAAACAATGCATTTAATCGTTCAGCTAATGGGAGAATACGATCGCATGCGTGGATTTGGAGTGAATGCACCTACTCGATTGGCTGAGAAGCTATCCAAAGATGCGGGAATTGAATCCTTCCAGTCGTTTAGCACTTGCTACAAGGTAAGCTATACTATTAACTTCTTAACTAAAAATAATTGAAAAAATAGATATAACATCTTCTCAGGAAACTGGATTGGTTGGAACATACTTTGTTGTCTCACCAGAATCAATTAATAACCTCATCGATTCTGTTTTACAACAATGGATTTGGCTTGCTAATAGTAAGTCGAAAAACCCGATGAATGTGAGTTTTACAGCGTTGCATCTTCAGATATCGAAGAGGCCACTGTGAATCGTGCCAAACGTTCACTTCTAACTAATCTCCTTCTTATGCTCGATGGCTCTACTCCAGTTTGTGAAGATATTGGTCGTCAACTCCTTTGCTATGGTCGTCGGATACCAACTCCCGAACTGAAAACGCGCATTGAATCGATCACAGTACAACAACTTCGCGAGGTTTGCCGACGCGTATTTCTTGAAGGACAAATATCCGCATCAGTAGTTGGAAATGTACAACATTGGCCTGTTAGGGAAGAAATCCATGGCAGACTTATTAGAATGCAATAGGCTTTATTTGTTTTGTTTTTAATTCGTTTTTTTCTTGTTAGTAATTACTTCATCTTTTATTATTTTCCTATTGGCACCCGTAGCATTAAAAGTGACACACATCGACATAATTTAATTGTAAATGGGAAGAACGTGAGCTTCAGTATTAAAAACCCATTTATCTAATGGAAGAATTTCTTGATTATCACCAAGTAGAAGGTAGAGATACTTGAGGGTTTCGGCAGTGAAAAATGACTCCATTTTATCGCGTCTGAAAAGTTAATTTTTTTTGAAATCACTACAGTTCCCTTACCTATTAACACTCGTTCTGAGCACATTGTCAATCGAACTGTAACCTCCTGACTCTATTCTCGCGTGCCTTTCGATTGCCTCGAAGGCTGCCCAGCCCCAATCCTGATACTTCGTGTCTTTTGTGGCACGGTACAGATAAAACCACGCTTCTATGGCTTCCGGACGGAGGAGACAGTGCGCATCGCGGTTTTTTACATAAGTATCTTCCCTTGAAGTATCCGAGCTGTTTTCCAGATTGAAATAAACAATTTCGGGACCGAGTCCTAATGGATTCTGGTACATCTTATGACAAGTTTCTCCCATATTTTTAGCCATTTCCAATTGTTCATTATCGTGATCTAGATTATTCAAATGTGAAAGTACAAGTGCACCTGGAAGGAAGCAGACAAGGTGGTCCATTTTTGGATGAAACTCGGAATACTCGGTCACCTCTCCGATAAACCAAAAGCCACTGGGTTTTGATTGACGGTAGAGATGTTTTTTGACAGCTTGCATTGATTGAAGAAAATTATCACGAAGCCAATTAATAGATTTTTTGGTTTGAATCCATTGCTTGATAAGATATTCATAGTAGCTATCAGCACGAGCGCCAAGAGTATAAGCTGAACAATATTACACCTACCGTTTGATACAGTTTATGAATCTTACTAGTTTTCTTGAATTCTCCCTTTCCATCAATATGATATGGGCACAATCCATCTTTATCAACACATCCCAATCCATGTACATGCTTTGAGGCTTTAAAACTAACATCTTCATACTTTGCGTTTCCAGTCAGCGATGTCAAATCTCTAAATTCCAGCTGCAATGTGGTTGCTTCGGCGAGAGAAGAGAGATCAAGATTAGGACTGAATGCATGCCCATTGTTCAAGTTCACATCACTTTTAGGAATTGGGGAAGACGATTTATTGAAAGCGTTGAGCAGATTGTCACCCAGTTTGACAGCTTTTTCGAATAGTGCCTAGAACAAATTGCAGTATTTCTAACTGATGTTTGAATCACATCGAATAATTTTTACAGTCCGAGTCTCTCGCTTTTATTATTACGACACAAATATTTCTTAAACGTAATAAGTGGTATGCATTTACGAAATTTTTTCATTTTCAGAACGCTATTTTTAAAACTTAATTTTAACTTAGCGTTATAACATATTTATTCAATTTTACAAAATTTGGAAAATCTACAATTATTAAAAACAAGCGTGACTTTTGAAATATATGCAGCACATTCCACAGCAAAGCAACTGCTCCAAATAGAACTGTCTCCACCCCAGCGAAAAAATAATTGTTTTTAATTAATATAGGACAGTACTGGCAACAGTTATTGACTTTTCGTTGATGTTCTTCGATTTTTTACTATTTTCTCCGAATAATCGCATTTGTTTATTGTTTTTAATGTCGAGTGATGAGTTATCTAAATTTTGTTGGATTGCGCAGTTTTCTGATTCGCCAGAAGATCAGTTTACTAAAATTTCAGTGTGTGTTTATTGCTTTAGGTGAGCAGAACACTCGTTTTACTCTCCTCTATTTTTCACACTATGCACTCTTCTGTATTTATCCTTTGTTTAAAGAAATAAGTGCTGAAAGAGTGGTAGTTCACTTTCACTTCCGCTTATCCATGCCAGGCTCGTTAACAGTTTTTTTTTAATCAATACTTCCTAAATAGGCATAGACACGAACGGTATATGAAATGAGAGCTTTAGTAATCCTCTAAAACTAATAGTATAATCAGAAAAAGAAAATTACCAAGGCATCAAATAGACCAAAAATGGAGAAAAGGCGCTGTGTATTAGATTTAATAGGGGAAGAATAAATTTTTTGAAAATAAGTACCTCTTCTCCTGTCAAATGATATCCACTCAGAAGACCACCGAGCACTCGAATTGTTGTTTCAAAAACATTCACACTTTTGGAGGGAGACACGTTTAGACTTTCGCGAATCCATTGGACGGCTTGCCGAGTTTCTAAGGTTTGAGGAAAAATACGGCTTCCTTTTGGTTTGAACTTGTCTCACCATTCACCAAGCCCATAATAATGGCAGTATCAAGACTGTCAACAATTGTCAAGCCGAGTTCGAACGGATCAGCGAAACGTTTGGAAACTGGGAGCAGCTCATCGTGACCCCAAGCGTACTTACAGTATCCTGACCATGCATGCTGAAATGCCCTCACAACTGCTTTCTGCCTATCGTTTGTCGGGCCTGGAACAAAAATAATATTTTTTCTACTATTAAAATTAGAAAATTACCTTGAAAAACAGGCGGAGCTCTTTTAAGCCTCGAATTGATTACTGACGGGCACTCTGTTCCTATTGGATTCTGCGGAAAACTTATATTCTCCGAAGTTCTCCCAAAGAATTTATGCCGTCTCGGATTCAGAAGGTGTGCAGGGCTTGCCATATTGAGGCAAAAAGTGAGAAATACGATTAGTTGCATGTAGACGATGCAAAGGATAAAAAGCGCTGAAAAATATTTTGCTTGATGCAGTAGTTTAATTATACTAACTTTTCCGATTAATTTTTATGTGAACCATTCACAGCTAAAATATATAAGTATAGATATTTATTAGAAATTTCCTATTTGAAGAAGGAAAAGAAAAAAACAAAAGCAAAAGCAATGCGAGAAATGGATTTATGGAATACACGTTTAAACGCCGTTTACAAGAATGGAAGAGAACTGCAAAGTTAGGCCGTGGAAAATCCGCACAAAAAATTGAGTTTCTATTTTTAAAAAAACTGATTCTTTTTTGATCTTTTGGAAGTTTAAACTCCGTGAAAATGTTGTGGAAACTTTGAGTAAAAAGTATGTTATAAGGAAGAAAAAATCGAAAATCTGTGTATCGCCGGTGTAAAGTTCAGCTCATCAGCGATTTCTATCCGTTTTGCTTCCTGTTTTACACGGAATGAAATCTGAGAAAAACAGCTGGATCGCGAAGGTAATTGAAGAGTTTTGCTCTCTGCTTTTCAGAATTTTCAGACCAAGCTTCCGTACAATTTCATGCCTACATACCTGAAATTTTGAGAAAATGCTTCAAATTTAATTAGGAGTGTAATTACAATCAACTTTTAAAGAATCGATTATTCTCATATTATAAATGATGGCTTTCATTTTTTCTTTATTTATTAGTTCATTCTGATTAGCGTGGCCACGAAATCCATACCGAAAGTACCCCCGATATCAGCAAGGAAAACGAGGCAATCGGGTTGGCGTAGTCTATAAATATTGAGCTTCCTCTATACAGAACAAGGCCTCCAAAAAACCAAATTACAGTGTCCAGTGGCTACTTAGTGAACATCCAAATAATATTCTTCTCACGTTTCACGATCTCCATCGCCACCGCTTCATCCTCATTCTCCCATTTTCCATGATCTGTACTGATTCCTCTATTGCTCTCCGGATCTATCTTCTCCAGTGAGACGCCAACTGTTTTCTATTGGATAGCATCAGCTGTGTCTGCGTTTCTCCGTCCTGCACACTAACTCATTCCCTTTTTGTTTCAACAATGTTTTGCTTTTCGTAATTGTGACATTGATCCATCGTGTCTTTTGTTTTCTTTTTTTTCTAAATGGATTATATATATATATATATATATATGTATATATTATCCATCCGCGAGGACGTGATTTTTCGTTTAAAGGAGCTGTTTGGGTCTCGTTAGGGGATAGCGCGTTTTAACGCGCTAATTGAAAAATTGTCCGAAAGCGCGCACACTGCGTTTGTGATTTTTCAGTTTAATAAACAGTTTAAGATATTTGACAATAAAAATTAATTTTAAAAAACATGATTTTCGAAGCAAAATATAGACATAATTCCAATATTCGCTTCAATTTTCGAAAAGAAATCACAAACGCAGTGTGTGCGCTTTCTTACAATTTTTAAATTAGCGCGTTAAAACGCGCTATCCCCTAACGAGACCCAAACTGCTCCTTTAAATGAAAAATCACGTCCTCGGGGATGGATAATATATATATATATATTCTTTTTAACTAGGTTTTCGAGGAATGATATACCATTTGCTCTATTTTCCGAAATCTTAATCCGTTTCGCCCTGCCCTACTGCCAACGTAAGCGATAATTTTACCATCTGGTATTATATAATTATAGGGTTTTGTATCGACCATTTCTACCAGAATTTAAACTAATTAAAGCAAAGTTTTCCAGAAAACAGATTTTAAAAAATAAATTTTAATTGTTGTGAAATCTGTAATTCCAGCCACGGTTGTGTGCAAAACTCGCCTTAACTACACATTGTATTCCGCAAAAAGCAGACTAATGCGTGATTTGCAATGTAAGCCGAAGCGTTTTTCTCCATCTGAGTTCTTGTTTTATCCGCGATTCGCTATGCAACGTTCGCAATAAATGTGCTGGAAGTTTTAAAAAATTTTATTCGACTTTACCACTTTCCTTGACTGTCGTGTCGAGACCTACGCACATCTAAGTACTATAGTGGAGCCAAATGTTGTTAATTCGGGAATCTTCCACGCTTTTTCTGGTTCTGAAAACTATTAGTAATTGATAAACACATAAGGGTCTCGCTACGAGCGACAAAAAAGGTACGAATTTGCCGCCCAGAATTGGCTTCGAATTTTTCGTGAGCTGCCATCGGTACTCCGAACATCAGACCTCCTGCTTCGTTAAGACGCAAAATTCCGGGAAAAGTCAGAGTGATGCAGCCAGAAGAGCATCGTGGAAAGCGCGGCTCCAGTAGATAGTGCACATAAAAAGTACTTACAGCTGAGGATGACACCTTCTACAGGCTGGCTGCCAAATAGTATTACGCAACTTTGAGTGGATTCTGGCGCATGAACACAAGTCGCTACCGTATCAATTATATTTTTTATTGATTATTACATATTTATTACTATGTTTTTCAATTTTCTGGTCGCAACTTCCATTTTTAAGGTAATGACGGCTGCTTCACCCCATCGTGGTTCTATTATTAAAATGATGCAGCAGGATGTGTCGAATTGGGACATCGCTAAACGGTTGAACATCAACCGAATTCTAGTTCATCTGACTGTTACTCGCTCCCACCGTCTTCGTACACCTGATGACCATCCAAGACGGTTGTCCTGTCACTTGACGACGTCAAAAGCGTTCGGAAAGAATCCGAAGAAATCCGAGCGAAGCATGAGAAGCTTGCTAAAGACTTCAAAAAGTGCCGATATTCTATGGGAATCATTTTCAAAGAGAAGCTGAAGATGACTTCGTATCGTATGCAACACGGCGCATTCCTCACCGAGAAAAACAAAGCTTTCCGAATGCAAAAAGCACGAAAACTTCTTCACGGTACGCACTCAGGCACGCACCTCTCGACACTGTTCACAGACGAGAAAATTTTCACCGTCGAAGCTAATCAGAATGGCCAAAACCATCGGAATATTGCAAAAGACTTTCAAACTGCCTGTAAGAACGGAAAAATTCTCAATAAGACATCTCATCCGTCTTCAGTCATGGTTTTTGGTGGAATTTGCTTCAATGCCGAAACCCCGCTGATTTTTGTTGATTTGGGAGCCAAGGTGAACCAAACTTACTACAGAAAACACATTTTAGAGGCTGCAGTTCTTCCGTGGTCCAAATCGCATTTCGGAAACCGATCCTGGTGCTTCAACAAGACGGCGCACCGGTTCATCGCGCCAAGGCCACTCAGCAGTGGTGCAAGAACAGTTTTCCTGAGTTCATCTCCTCATCAAAATGGCCAGCGTCGTCACCCGACCTGAATCCTATGGACTACGCTGTTTGGGGATATTTGACCCAGATAGTTTCCCCCAAAAAATATGCTAATTTGAGCGCTCTGAAGGGCGCACTTGTGAAAGCCTGAGACGAAATGGATGCCAACTACCTGCGTGCCGTGGTGGACGCTTACCCGAAGAGGTTAAGAACGGTGGTGAAGGCCAAAGGAGGGCGATTTGAAAATTATTGTTAACACTTGTTTTTGTATAACTTCATTAAACTTTTGTTTAATTCTGGTGAAAATTGAACTTGTTTGAAGACAATTTTTAACGTTTCAAACGTGTAACGCTATTTGGCAGCCACCCTGTATACTCAAGATACACTTCCGAAACTCGGAAAAACCCGAAAATCGCGTGCGCAAAAGTACGGTAGCTACGGTTCTGAATGTAATAATACAAAATTCATTCAATTCTGCTAACATTCAATATCCTTTCTGACGCTGTTCTGATTTTACAAACTTTAATGTCCATGAATAGAGAAAAAAAGAGAATCGAAGTGTCCGTTCATACCGTTTTCCACCCTCGCGTACTTCTCTTTACATTCCTCTATTTCTCTCTACAAATATGTACCTGCAGAAACAAATGTTTAAGCAAATCAGTCAGCTTTGTCACTTGATATAGAACATATATAATATCTCAAAAATTGGCAGGGCTATCAATTTTTTTCAAACGGGATCTCATGTACTTCCATAGCCGCTCAACTACGCAGGGCTATGAAGGAGCCTCCATATACATATAGATCGAGAAACAAGGAAATCTGCTCCGTCAATCAAGCCTAATACTGTTAACGGAAAACAATATGAACACTGTTTGGAATTCCAGATCATCGCTCATTCCTACCCTTATGGATGCCGTGGCATACCAGCAAGTGCTCCAGACTAGTTTAGTACCATTCAACAATCGCCGTCGTCGATCTGAGCTCGTATTACAAAACAATCCCCCTGCTACTCCGCCAACTGGTCAAAGGACTTGTTCCAGGCCAAAAACATCAATGTTTTGAGCTGGCCAGTGTTCCCCTGATGTAAACTCGATAGAAAACCTGTGGTCAATCCTCACTCGATCTGTTTATGAAGATATTAACGTCAATATCACACAGTCCAGAATCTGCAGAATGCGATTCGATGAGAATGGAACAACACCTCCAGAATCGGTGTATTGCGGATTATGAAATATGGACATTTATTTAAAAAATGTTCAGTTCTATATTTATATTTCATAATTGATGCGGTCCATTTTGAGATTCATGTTCTAGATCAAGTAAAAGCTGACCAAGATACTGCCTAAAATTGTGTTTCTGTTGGTTTTCCGGCAAGCCTCAACGTATGAGCTCATTCACTTCTCACCACCTTCTCACCACCAATTCGGTAAACACTAAAATCGAAAGAGTTGGCGTTATACTCTGACACGCATTGTACTGGGTAGACTACTTATTTCTAGAACTCTTTTAGTTCTAATATATTGGAAAGACGCATGTTTTTGGTATCAAATATCTGTACGTTCTTACTCAACACGAGCTTTTCGTCTTAATGCGTCTGCGTTTCAACGGAAAATTTGTTGTTTTCGATGTGATACATGTCGAAAACAAGGTGCGGGTGCCAACATAAAAGTGATGCGCTCGGACGGACGCTCGCCTGTGGTCGAGTCTTATGCCTCTCTCCTTGTTCTTATCTTTAAATTGGATAATGATGATGATAATAAGCGCGTGGGATGAAAGAGAAGAGCTCAATAGACCCGCGGCTAGACAATTTGGCAAGCGATAGATAGAAGAGATTCATACACAACACGACGGATGACATCAGCAGTCTTTACAATTTGATCAAGTCTGTACAATTGAGCAAGAGCAGTTTGCCGATTTGAGAAAATTCTGAATTTTTGTAATTCAAAGGGAATATTCAAAAAAGAAATAGCGTGCTCTGTGGTTTTATTTAATTGGGGCTCTATTGATAAATCATTTTATTGATAAATCAAGCTTACATAGTATTTTGTTTAACGGCCTGCTTTTTCGAAGGCGACATCTTATTCAGAAAATTGTAATTTAACTGAAAGCAACAAAGCAATTCCGACATGCGTGAATCAATGTATAAAATATGTGAATATGAAGTTGAAAATGTAATTTTTTATATTACGTCTTCTAGTTGACATCTTTCTAAAAACACTCTTCAAAAGTGTGGCGCCTCGAAAAAAATGTTTAATTCGAAAATTTGCGAATTTCGAAAGCGTTCGAAATAAACAACTAAAAAGCAGGCAGATCGTCAAATAGGAGTGTCGCTGTCGCATTTTTAAAATTAGAAGTATGCATTTTTTCCATCTTTGCCTGTTTTCCGCTAACTTTTTTTATTTTTAGACTAATTTTTTTTGAATCAAATTGATGTAATATAGAACCAACTCATCGCCAATCATTAAACGGCCGTTCCGATATCTGGAAATCGATAGAACAACGGTAAATAAAAGCTCCATAAAATGAGATGTGAAATGTCCCGAATACTGGAAAGGTGTGGCTTATGGAAGATAATATAAAAAATATATATAAAGACATTACATTTTCTTTGGCTAAGTGAAAAAAAAACGAGTCAAAGCAACTAACATGTGCACAGATTTCCCGAGACAGTCGAAAAGAAAAAAGCCATTTTTAGAATGAAAATTTTTGGAGCCGAAAAAACCGGACACATCGAACTTGATTGTTCAGAGACGGCTTTCATAGTTGCCGATAAGCTCATATTTTGAGTAGAAGAATCATAGACAGTCAATTTTCCAATGAAAATAGGAAAATTTTTAAAAATACAATTCTTTGATAAATTATTTGTGTTTTAAGCGACCATTTTCATCCTAATTTAATATTTCTTCTGCTACTTTTAAAATTCTAAGATAATAACGTCCAATAGGACCACTCAAATATAGAACATATCACTTTGAACAGTACGTATCTAAAATAAAAAAGAGTGAGCAGGAGATTGAAGCATTCTTAAATCTCCATTATTGGCCAGACGATAGGATTTCAAAAAAAATTTTACGAGTACAAAGCCATTCAAATTAACTAAACATTGTTCGGCGACAACAATTGCTTAACGTATTAATTGTGAAATTTCGCGAAAATTTCTAAAAATATTTTTTTGAAATCTTCGAAATATGTAGTTTAATGAAATGAACACACCATAATTACACTACATTGAGCAGTAAGTTGGAAAAAGTTGTCAGCTGCGAAGTAATTTTCAGAATGAAATAAACTTAGTAACTCGTTAACCCAATTAAAAATTGTACTAAAATCTAGCTAATAGTTCCGTCTGTGTGTCCGTGACTCTGCCAAAGTCGTTTCTTTGAATAACTCAAAAGATCGTGAGGTTCCTGCTTTGATATTCGGGATGGATGGGACGGGATGTAAAATTTATTTGCTTTTTGACGTTCTTCTAATAAATTGTTCTATTAACAAGAGGAAAAACTGAAACGATTACAAGCCAGTGGAAACCAGTGGAAGTCGCGGCGTAGCCGCGAACTTTCCGCTGGTACCTTTTTTATTGAAAGAGATATCACCAAATTGATATTATGGTTTGCTGTTTTACAATTTAAAAATTCTAATGGTAAAGTAATGAAAAACACAAATTACTATGGAAATTCGCTATTTTTTCTGATTCAGAATACGGTTTAACAATATTTTTGCACTTTGATTGCATTTCCAGAAATGAAATCAACTTAGAAAAACTGCTCAAGTCTCGTGCACGTTTTGGCCAACTCAGGTATACTGAAGTAATAATTGAAATAGATTTACTTACCGGTCTGGCTTGTGTCACATCAAGCGCTCACTACAGACTTGTCACAGAGCTGACACATGATTAGAGCACGTTGCTGATCTCTGATTTCCTGTTTGGTTAAGACTTCGAATGTTTCACAAGCATTACGCAAGTCACGCACAAATCTGCAAAATTCGTTGCACAGTTACTTTGAAATGTTCCATATATTCCAGAATACTCCACCCCCCCCCATCTCAATTGGAACGGCTTCAAAGTCATTTTAAATTCGAAATAATGAAATAGATTTGCAACTATTTGAATTCCTTGACGACCATTTTCCAACACAAGGTGTTCACAATTCAAGAAAATTTATGAACTGCGCAGAATCTTCCAGCTTTTAAGATACCAGATGATGTACTTAAGATGTCCCGAACAACTGTGTTTAGTCTATTTTTCCCCAAGTCACATGCTCATTTCGAGTGTACCTATCACTCATATATTTCTCAAATTTGTATCATTCTATCTATTTCTCACTTATCCATTCTTACTACCATCAATTTGACGCCGAATTTCCCCGTCGCCTTCTTACGTTTCGAGGACCCATTCGGATTGATTGTATTTCAATTGAAAATGTGTAAAATCGCACTCATCTTCTCCCTCTTTTTTTCAATCGTTTTCTTTCTCGATTTCTTTTTGATTCATTCGATTCTGATTCTAACCCCCCCCCTTCCAACACCCCACCCAACCTTATTTTTTTCAGAAAACTGCTTCGCCGTCTCTTTTACAACCTGCCACCGTCGTGTTTTCTAGCCCTATCCGCTCATTTTTCTTTAAATTCGCAAATGTGCACCTTGATGAGTTATATGACTTGTCATAAGGAAGTCGATTGGGCCAAAAAATGGGTAATGAAATGAGGGAAAAGTGATAAGTGGCGCTGGGCTGTGGCACGAAAATCAGGGCTCGCAGACAGCATTAAACAAGTGTTACGACTGGTTTTGCGGAGTTTGACAACTCGTAAAAACGTTTCCATTTCATTTGTGTTTTTGCTGAATTCTAGGTATTTTCTGGAGCTTCCTACGTTTTTCTCTATCGTCGATTGATTTTTATGTGCAGTTTCAGTAGCTTTACTATGGCATACAGCATGCTTTGTCTGCGCGTGCGTGCTGCCTTTCAGAATGAAATAGAAATGAAGATGGTAAAGATATGTATCTACACTTTTCTTCTTCTCATTTTTACCTCTTTTTTACCACAAAAAGTTCTTCCATATCAGGAAAAACGAAAAAAAAACATCACATTTTTCAAAATGTAAATCTTGCTGTATTTTATAGGACTGAATTGAAATATTACTGTGAAATATTACTGTGGAGCAAGTGGGAAGCGGACTAGATTTCTGCAGGGACTCACATGTTTTATTTATACGTTCCATGGCCACTATATGTTTGAATCGATACTTCGGCCATACTTGTGATCCGGGCCACGTGTCGGTTCTGCGACCGTTAATGGACTCGAAAGAATTGCAAATTATGGATCCCAGAATATTTTTAGAATCCGTAGTGGGCCAACACATTCTGTAGCCACCCTGACCACGTTAATGATTCTATGATTCTAAACTTTATTGCTCGAATTATTTATTTTCCTTCGGTCCGGGTCACAAGTATCTCAGCAAAACTTCACAACTCTAGACCAAACTTTGAAGGATCAAAAGTCCATCGGTCCTATTAGTTCCTCGTAGCTAATTAGTTTTTAGTTTCTTGAAGGTTCATCATTTTCTATGAAGTAGTCCCTGTACTTAGTTTATACAAGTTTCTTTTTCTAGATACTTCTTTAAATGTGAGAATTATATGCATTATCTTTGAAATTATCAGACCTCAAATGAACCATTTTGTTCAATTTCCGCCCTGAAAAATAAAAACTCAAAATTTAGCTGTAAATGACATGTTGTCATACTGTAATTCCGCGAAAGACGAAATAAGAACGTCTCGTCTCGTCTTCGTTTTGAATTCGTCTGACGCAGAGATAGACATTGTGTTGGTCAAATAAAATATAATATTTTGTGTACACAGTATACAACTTCTTTATTGCGTAAGACGTATGTAAGACGAACTGAAAGACGAACAAAGACGAGACGAAAGAAGGGGAGACGAAAGGCGAGACAAAAAACGGTTTTTTTTTTGTCTTTTGTGAAAACCTTAGGTTCTGTAATAGGAGTGTTGCTTTGGTTTCATTAAATTATTCAATTTCTATTAAACATTGCTAAAAATGCTGAAACAGTAAACCTTTTGAAGAGCGGGGTCTAGTTCCGAAACGATTCTCTAAAAAGACACTCTTAAAGATTCTGATTTTCTGATTCGTTACTTTACCACTTGTCATCAGTTATCATTTTCCTTGCTTTATCTCACTTATTTCTTCTTTTTTCATCAAACTTGCATATTTATCTATTTTCAGGCATGCCGGTGCTTTTGCGATCCGTCGCGTTTGGGAGATCGTCAACCAACAATCGAAATCTGCGACCTGGATCAGGGGTAAGCAAACTTTCCTTCGATTCTCTGAAACGTAATAAAAAAACAATGCGCGTAATTTCAGTGAAAATTAGAAAATGTTATGGATCTGAGTGAGTCTAATAAAGATAGGACAACCTCCCCTTTTAGCCCATCAAAAAAATATTTTAAAGAATCAAAAATCTGTGAATACCATTCGATTCAGAATAAAAACTGGAGCCACAGTTTCATGGATCTAGCACTTTCCGTAATGGCGGGTTAACCAAAAGCCTCTCTTTAATCCGCCCAATAAGGATAGGACCCCGTACTCTTATTTTGGTTTTTCAGAAAAACGATATCAAGCATCTGTGAACACCTTTTGATTCAGAATAACAAATAATCTCAGGACCTCAGTAGGACCATCGGTCATTTTTGATGCGGCTGCATCAATCCAGAAGACTTATTCTTATTGAACAGACTGTATATATTGAAAGTCGCCGTTTGAACTGGCTTATTCATTTTTCAAGTATCCAAGTATTTTGTACGGAAACCAAACGAAAAGCTTCCGAGCAAAACCTCATAAGATTCCCATAAGTATGTACAAGCCGTCGTTTGTCCTAAACTTGTGGAAGCCTTGCTCTAGATTTGGTTTAGACTTGTGAGCTGCTTGGTCAACACCGGCCGCTCCACCGAAGTTTGGCTCTGATATTTGACGATCTTGTTGACAGTTTTTTGAAAATCGAATTTATGAAATAGTTTATATCGGAGAGCTCTTATGAAATTTACTGAAAATATTGGAAAATATTGAACATAATCTATAAAGTGACTGGAGCAAGTTTTTCAGCTGAGCTGTTTAAGGACTTCTGGTTCGATGAAGCCTTGCTCCGTGGGTACAATTCAATGTTTTCCTCCTAAAACAGACCGAAATCTGTAATTTTCGACATTTTTTTATGTCCCAAATTTCATTTTAAAAAAAGTGATGAGTCCGCCCGTAACTCGCCCAGATCTGCTATGATCATAAATATGCGAAGAAACTTTGTTGATAGGTCAAATAATACTGTAATGTGTAGCACCGCGCAGCATGGGAACATAATTTTCGGCATTCCCGGTCCGAGAGATTTAGCATCGGAATGGTCTAAATGCCTGACACCACGCTTCAAGTCTATCCTTCTTTTCTGGGAGCAGGGCTAACGAATTTCGTTTTTTTTCTATTAATTTTGTGCATTTCGAGAGGGCGAAAAATGAATTAATCATTAAGTATCGGCTGAAGTTTTGAAAATGATTTCTAAAACAGCGTTCTTATATTTAATCTTCATATTTGATACCATCTAACTTCTAAGTTAGGGGTGTAACTTTACGATTCATTTTAAACATTTTATTTTCTGGGTGCGAAAAGAAGAAAAATTAGTATAAATAATTGAAAAACACGATTTCTCACAGAATCCATTTCGGATAGATTGTTTGGAGAGCTGTCGGACGGCGGGGCCGCGCGGGGACTCTAACATCGCTTTTACAGTGAACTAAATTTGCGCTAATATTTCCTAAAAATCGAGCTTTTGAAGCACTATCAGTTAGTTGTTATTTGCATTACTTCAATACTGAGCAGACTGACATTTTTCAGGCGTCCGGTGACCGTCTTCGAAGGCCATCCCAGCAATCGGCCGGTGGCCAGCCATCTGCCACAAGGCACACACATTCCGAACGAGAAAAGGACAAAGTACAGGTGGGAGATTTTCCGCTGAAAATTCTGCAGACGTTAGTCGTCTAGCTGGAACCGTTGTGAATAACTACAGTTCGTCGCGAGGCACGAGAAGCGGTTTCGAGCTTCTGTGAATCGTAAGACATGTTCTTTTATTACGGGATACGATAAAGTGGTTTTCAACAGTTTCAAATGGACAATTCCATATTTCTACATAAATTTAACAAGTTGTATTATAGCATAAACAGTCGACGGATTTCTACGGAGCTTCCCAATATATAGAGTACAAAAGGGTATAGCATGTATTTGCTTCACTCATATTTTCATTCAATCTTCAATGTTTCTTTCCCATTTTTAACATGTTCGGTTTATCTTCTCACTCATAGATCGTAGACGTCGTAGTGTCTAGTTTTTAGTTGCTGAGAAGAGCTGTGCTATCGCGAATTCAGAGACTGTGTATTACAGAGTCGAATTCATGAAGAAGCAGAAGAACCGGTGCCTGAAACATGGGGAGAGAGGCTTCATCGAATGTATAAAGAGTATCATATTAAGGTTGGTTATCTCTTTTTCGTAAATCAAGAAAATTTGCGCTGGTAAAATGCGGCTTTTTTATGAAACACTTTGAAATCTGCAATCTGCAGAGCTGGGCGAGTGAGAATATTGAATGAAAGAAGTTATGGCAGAGCCGTTTTGTTTCTTTTTATAAAGTTGGTCTTTTATTAGATAATCCTTATTCATTTCAGTACTTATTCCCTCTGATGTTTATAATGTTCTACATGTTGATCGGAGCAATTATATTTTATTTACTGGAGAGTGGGTCTGCTGAGGAAGCAGCCAATGAGGAGGATTATAAATATAAGTGAGTTGAAATTTCTGAAAAATCATTGTCATTGCGCGGCACTGTGAGTTGCGCTCAGAGAAACGACAAAGGTTCAGATATATAATGGCCAAAGGAACCTGTCGTTCCACTTTGTAATTCTCACTGTGCGATTCTTGATTGCAGACGAGAACGTCGATTACTACTCCTTCGAATGGAAGAGCTCATTCAAGACCAAGCGAGTCGTCGTCGTGCATTCCGAGAAAAGGCTCTGGAAGAAGCTATCGATAACTATGAGCAAAAGTTGGATTTCGCGGTTAAAAACGAGTCTCAATGGACTTTCATGTCTGCCATGTATTTTGCCGGAACGCTATTCACCACAATCGGATATGGTGATATTGCGTGTGCAACTTCAGCTGGCCGTATTGCTACAGTAATCTACTCATGCGTTGGCATTCCGTTCATGCTTATCACGCTGAATGATTTGGGAAAATTTCTCTACAATAATATCAATGGATGTGTAAAAGGATTCGAAGACTTTACCACTTACCTGGGTGCATTCAGATTGTGCAGCAGACGAACCAATGGACATTATCCGAAAGGAGATGAACTGGTGACACTTGAGGCTGGCACTGCGAATCCAGACGCTCATGACGTCAGCTCATTGGCTTCAGAACTTGGAAGTGAGCGGAATGAAAGCGATTATGAAAATATAGAAGATGAGGAAGAGAGAGCTGTCCCCCGAATGAGTGTGAAAGTTGCTCTCGGTATCACCGTCGGATGGATATTCTTCTGCTCGGCTCTTTTCAAACTTTGGGAGGATTGGACATATGGAGAGTCGTGTTATTTTATGTTCATCTCACTTTCAACTATTGGATTAGGAGATGTCTCCGTGCATCGGAGAGAGTGAGCTTTCAGTTTTATTTCCCAAAAACTATACGAATCAGAGACTTCTGATCACAATAATCATGGACAGAATAAGTCTCATCTTAGCTATTGCATTAGCATTTTATGATAATGGCTTGAAAAGAGGCGAGTTCGGTTTGATAGGCTCGCGCTTGCCGCGCTAACGTGGGTAGGGCTAATCATCGCGGTCACAACGTTTTTGGCTCACCTACATTCCGGCGTCCAGAGTGAGCACTTGCATTTCGGGTCGAGTCAGGTCTTCATAACTTTGTACAAATTGAATAATTAATGCTCAATAATAGTTGCCAATTGTAGGTACAGGCCAGAAGCCGTTAAGTAGACTGATGGTCAAATTCCCGGTTCTATAATATTTCAGTACCACCCAGTACTACCACCAGGCTTTCATCAAAACATATATTTGCAGAGCTTTTCCATTTTCAGGAATTAACTTGAATTTTGAAGGAATGATAGCACACCGGCTTGTGGTCCGCGCGAGTTGCATGTCTGCTTTTTTGTTGGGCACCCTATCATGAAAAACAGTGAGCAATTCGCGATCTAGTCCACAACTGACCAAATACCATTTTTATTATGCAAGCCAAAGTCGTTAACCACGTTGTGTGATGCGATTTGCCAGCATGATCGAGCTGAAATATTGAAATTTAAGAAGGTTATGACAGCGCCGCCTCTGTTTTCTTCATGAACACTTTGGCATTTCGAAAAAATTGTCGTAGAGGAGCCTAGAACGGAATCCATCACAGGCGAAGTGTGCGTGGTGCAATGCATGCGGGCCGCACCACCCGTTTTGGGACCAAGCGCATTTCACCTGTAATTGAATATGGATAGCTAACTATACGCTACTATTGTTTGTTTTGAATAGAACGATAAACGCTCCAGAAAGCTGACCATTTTCTGCTTCTGGAACCCATTAAATTTCCAGCATGATGGTTCTCTGCTTCGTATTTGTCATCGTCGGCCTATCTCTTGTCAGTATGACGATCAATGTGATTCAAGTGGCGCTCGAAGACTTTTATGTCAATCTCATCATGAAGCTCATTCTGGACTATCAGGAGAAAATGGCTGCAGGTGCATTGGCAATCTTGAATATTTTGCATAAAACTTAAATTCGAAACGATTATTCATCGAAAAGTGCTTCTTGGTTAGGTAGTTTGATATTCCTTAACTGAAAGTAATGAAGATGAGTAACTCATTATAATTTATTGCCAACAAAAAAACGTTTTGCACAAGTATTCTTCTCTTTCAGGTGGCGACCAAATGGGTGCTTCAGTTGGAATGATGAGAATGTGGGGAAATAACAAGACCGCTAAATTTCTCATGCCTTTACTAAGTAAAGAAAAAAAGAAAATGGCTATGGAAAAAGTAGAAGTGAAAGCAAAAAACAGCGGCATCGAGATTCCAAACATTCTCACAGACTTAGATGAAAAATCTGGAATGCCAAAATTGTTCCACATAGAGGAAACAGCAGGAGAAGAGCATCCGAAGGTGAGAAAATTGTTTTACTTTATTTAATTCTGCTTAAAATATTACAAACTTCAAATTCACTGAAAATTCATTAATATTATACAACTTGAAGTTACCTTATTTTCTCTAATATGAACATTGTTCGATTGGATTGAGATCAACAGGTAGACTTGGCCAATACATTAGATTGAACAGACGGCGCTGGAGCCAGTTCTAAAACCCAGTTTATTTGTGAAAAAAAAATATCTTCAAGCCTTGACACGAGAAAAATAATTTTTTGTCATAGGACAATTTTTTTTATCCACAAGGCATTTGACAGTGTTGAGTCGGGAGCCATTTGGGAAAGCCTTCGGGCACAAGGAGTAGAAAAATCCCATACAAACCTGCTCAACAAATCAACAACATCAAAAACATCACCGACGCTTGCGGCTTGATGTTTGCGTACTTACTTACTGTAGCGATTAAACTTGAAAATATTTTCCATATAAATCTTGAAAATTTCATACCAATTGCTAAATTTTTAATGATAACTCTTCATTTAAATCGTAGAAATTAAAAATTCAAAAAGAAAAATATAATTGCTTCTAGATTCTCGAAGAACTTGTTCAAAAACAAATCGAAATTGAAGAAGCTGCTGCGGAAAACGCTGTGCTTTTTATTGCTCATGATGCAAATACACAGACAGATATACTTCAACAGTAAGCGTTTTATTCATTGTAATTCCTTTAATTAAAAAAATTATATTATATTTTGTCGTCAGGACTTTCTTCTATAAAATATTTCCCTTATAAAGAAGTTCGCAGTTCTTTGACGCTTTGTAGAATGAAGCGTTAGTTTCGGAAATTTCAGAAAAGAACAGTCCCACCAAACTGATGAGAAACAGTATGAAGAGGCGGGAATACAAACAGAAGCGGTGCAGAGTGATAATGTAAGTTTTTATATATTTGTTAGTGCCGGTTGCCAAAATTTTGCCTTTTTTCTGTGCGTTCTATTCTGGTGCTGCCTAATCCTTGCTCCATCACAAAATCCGTTCATTTTCAACGTATCTGCCTATTTCCGCGCAACTACTGCTTAGCTATGCCTTTCAAGCCGGACTGACAGATATTAGGTTGGTCCATAAGTTTCTTTCGATTTTCGGAAAAATTTTTCACATCGCCAAGCAAATATAATTGATGAAAGTATTCACCATTATCATTGATGGTCTTCTGCCATCGCTCTGGAATTTTCTTGATTCCTTCATGAAAGAACTCTGGCTCCAGCTGGGCAAATTATTGAGTCAACTCAGTTTCGATGTCCTTTCTGTCTTAAAAGTTTTACCATCAAGATGTCGTTGGAGATGGCTGAAAAGCCAAAAATCGTAGTCCTTCAAGGCATGAGATATCCAAAAAAACATCCGCCAAGAAAAACAATCCCATTGACCATTTATCAATCTTCAAAGTTGAGTATCCAAAATCGAAAGAAACTTACGGACCAACCTAATATTTTGCCGGCCAGCTGCTTTTGCTTACTTTTTTTGGTTCCCCTAAAAAAATAAAGAACTCCGAAATTCCTCGTAACTTACTATCGTAAATCTACACCAAGAAACTAAATAGTTTTATTTAATTTTTTATATTCCATGCAGATTTTTTGTTCTCCTGTGCCATAATAAGCAATGCACAATTTAAGTTTCTCAGTAGGGAAATTTCTCTTCGACAAAAGGAGCCTCGAAAACACAGAAACTGACTTAGTTGCATAATTCTAATTATTTATTCAAAACATTCAGTTATGTAGTAACTGAGTTGATTGTACCGATTGTTGAATTTTTTACTGTTAAAAACCTTAATCACGAGTAAATTTTCCGTTTCTTGCTTACATTTGATAAAATTTACATAAAAATCGAGTTTTTTTTCACAAAAGATCAACTGCTTGCTATTTATCCCATTTCATTTCGCCCTTTCCCTGAGCCGTATTATATAAGCTTTTCCGTGCTCAAATAGATTTCTACTGAAAAAAGTTTAAGAAAAACATGTATAATCTTTCTAGTTAGAATGCGAAACGCAAACAGAAGTGATTCTCAACTCGATCGCCGAAACACAAACTGCGGTAGTCGACTATTCCGATTCAGACACAATGACGCAACCGCTCATTGCAAACGTAAGTATCTGCTGGTTTTTTGCTACATCAGGACACTTCTCCATTGCATTATAATTGTAGGATTCTGATAGTCAGACGGAGTTTGTGCAAACCAAGGAACAGGAGCTGCAGACATATATTGACACTAACGATATGGAGACGTTGACCGAAATTGAGACAAAAAGCATCCGAATTCAGACGCCTCAACCAGTTATTGAACAGAAGTGTGTGCAGACGGAAGATTTGGTGAGTTGGTTTTCTAAAAAAATGTAAAATTAAATTCATGTTGTTTTGTTTCCAGTATTTTTTTTAATTGAATATCGATGCAATTTGAAATTCCATCACAGAAATACTAGTTTATTAACGCAGTCTCCCAAGTTCGAAGAATCCTATTGCGTTTACAATACATAAATTAACTGTTTCCAAATTTCATCGATGTTGCCTACTATTGAGCCCATCTGAAAAACTTATTAGACTTTAATAGACTTCACCTACATTTCCAGAACGAAGACCGAAAGTCCCCTTCAAAAATGTCGTCAGCCAAAAAACGACTGCGGCGTGCTTTTGCCGGAAAGCCGAAATCAACTAGAAGTAGTGTAGCGCATCCGCCAATGATGAGTGATTGGAAGGACGTAGAAGAGAGCGAAACAGCGCAAGATGAAGACGAAGAGGAAAGGGTATCAGTTGAGTCTCTTCATTGGGACCCGGTTGATGGAATGCATGCCGAGAAACAGTTGCCTGTTAAAAAGTTAAAAGCAATGTTCGATTCTCCGAAAGGACCGCGGAAGTTAGAGTGAGTTTTGTATGATGGATTGATGGTATGGATATGGTGTTGACGATTATGAAAAAGCATGATTAATCCAGTTGAAACAAACATTTGTCTTCTTTTGAAAACGTGATATTTAGGTGAACAGCATGACATAATAGTAAGTACCAAGCACGATCCCGTTGAAAAATAAAACCGGTGTTTTGCGTATTCTGATTGAAAAAAGACTAAAATGTTTTGATTCACTACAAAATCTATTTCTTCTAGTATTCACTACTAAACGTCTCATAGAAATTGTTTTATAAAGCTCTAGCGGTTAAAATTGCGATACATTAAAAAAAATATTTATAAAAAATTATAAGTCTACTTTTCCAATTGAAGGATGGAGGATTCGGATAGTTGAATCATTCCTTAAATTTTTTATGATCTTGCTACTGTTTCGAAACTTTCAATTAAAGTTATTAAATATTCCTGCGATCCGGATCAAACTGAGCAGAAATGTCACAGTCCGAATCGTAATTCTTTTCAATTTGAAAAGTATGGTTCAAAACTGTTTCATACATTAATTTATAGATTTCAGTAAATTTAAAATTTAAAATGTTGAATGTATTGTATGTGAACACTGCACTAGAAGCTGTTAAACAGTCGGCTGAATCAGTCATCTTTTGAACAACGGAATTGTTTGAATGATTTCTCCCAGATTGGCCAGGAGCCAGGAGCACTGACGTTGTTCCAGCCCATATTATAACGCCGAACATGAAATGAAATGTTTATTTGAGTGATTTTCCCAGTTTCAAGTCGGTTGAACTGCTTTTAGCTAGATTACAGAGATTTATTGATTATTTTTTAAAGAAAAAAATGATAAAATTAATAATCGGATAATGAATATGCACAATAGAGCGACCATGATCTCCATTTCAATAAAACCTCTAATGCTCATTAAAAAAAGTTTCTGAAGTATTATCGGTAAATAAGTAAAGCCGAAATTATTTTTAATTGAAACAGAAATGGAAAAGTTTCTACAAAAACCTATTAATTTGAAAGTTTAGAAATGTTTTAATTGATTCATGTCTGTCGCTTAATTGTGCTCAGAATCTTCAAAATTTTTCATCATGAGCTCTTTTCAATAATCACCCGAGTAAATTTTTCAGTACATTATTAATTACCGGTAAACCTACCGCGTCTCCGGTGCTTTCGCCGCTATTTGAAGCGCCTCCGTGTCAGTTTTTTTTGATGCGGCTCACCACTTTTTTGGATTCATCTTGACTTCATGTAGAATTCTAGTGAACGTTTGGGAATCCGTGTGATTTTGGAAAAAAAAACTGGAAATGGTGTGGCCCTGCTTAAAAACTAGAAAGTAGACTATCCGTGGATCAGGTGACTGCTACGTAAAAAGAAACAGATATGACCCGGTGATTAAGAAATTTTCGCGCACGTCCCAGCAGATCTAGCGCGGAATGTGCACTATGAATTCTTCGTGAGGTGTAAGGTTCCTCATATTTTGCCTATAAATGCATTAGGCGTAACATAACTTATTCAAGAACCGGTATGGATACTGCGTCTTATATGCTGAAAGAATAGGAATGACGTGAACATTTCGTACCGGTTGAAAATCCAAGAATATCAGTGCTGTCATATGGAACATATAGGTAATAATAAATAGAGGTCAACGGACCGCGATACAGTACTTGGGTAAAAAAGCTTTCTAAAGTCCGTAATCCGCCGGGCGACGTTCCTAAATGAATCGCATTTCATTTGCAGCAATTCATCTTTGCATATGCCTATAGAGTACGACAGGTTTTTCGGTTTTTTAGTAACTTTACTAGTCAACTAAGCGATTTGGAGAAACTTGCAATTAAAGATACCAAAGAGACGTTGCCACACCTCTGTACCGTATATCGTACCTTTGATCCAAAATTGTCCTTGTCCATTGGCATGCGTTGGTCTGTTTTCAGAAGAAAATATTCGTCGTTCAATAAAAAACGAGAGAATTCGAGGTCCCGAAACAAATCCGAATGAAGTCTACATTAACGATTTCATCTAAATGCATCATTTTCTCCTGCCACCTCAACTGAATCAATTGGAAGATCTCTCCCCTTGCTTCTCTCGAAAATCACCTGAAACCTTACCGTCCATTTACTTTCATTTTGCGGGCCGATTTTCCTGTATTTTCTTTTTTATTTACTTTCAGAATTTATTTACTGAAAACTTCTCCACATTTTTAATTATTTATTGATCCGCCCGGAAACTACGATAAAAATGTTTTCCTTCCATCTGTTATTTCTCAACAAGTCAAACAAAAAACAACTATCGAATAAGAAAAATTAAAATGATGGCATACCTGTTTTTTAGCATTTTCGAAAACGTCACAAGGTTAGTTTGTCGTTGGCATGATGGCCATGGCCAGTAAACTATCGTATATACCGTAAAACCTCTAATAGATTTGCACCCCTAATTGATTTGCGCCCCTAATAGTATTGCCCCGCAAAGACAGGCTTGAACAATAGTATTGCACCCCCTAATTGATTTGCGCCCCTATTAGTATTGCCCCCCTAATTGTCTTGCCCCTTCGTGATGACAAAACCGGCGCCACGACAGATTTTTAATATCCAAATTTGAGGTTTGAGAACTGTAAACCACCCATACGCCTTTCAATAGTGAAAAGAGAGCAAGCCAATTTAGATTTGTTATTTTTTCCTTATTTCATCTTTTTTTATTGTTTTTTCTTCTTTTTGTTTGATTATTTTCTATTTTTAAATGGTTTTCTCGATCACGTATTGGACCTCCAGATGAATACGTCGAAAAAATTGTTGATTTTTGTCTTTCTGTTGGAAAACTGGTGCTCCAAAATAACTATAACTACGCTGATTCCTGTAATGAAACGGCGGATTATTTGGATTTCTCAAATAGTTTGAATATCGATGAAATGGGAGCAAATCAGGTAGGTCGTTCAACAAAAAAAATGAATTAAGAAGGAGATCAGGTCTCCGTAACTACATACAACTGGACATGACAAGCTTCATATCTCTGTCATGCTTACTGCTCGCTCGGACGGATTCAAGTGTCGTCTTTTAGTTTTGCTTTCGAAAAAATTTCCTATTGCATCGATTATTAAAAAGTTTGGTTCCTCGATGGAGCTCTCATGGTCAGAGAGAACATTTTCAATGATGAGACCACAGAGCATCATATCGTTGCAACATTAACACGGATACCAAGAAAGTGATGAAAATCCTACATGTTGATATGGCTGTGATCCCTGGAGGGACCACTAAATTCATTCAGGTAGAAGACGTCGAATTTCTAGCATTCTAACAGGATTTCAATTCATAAATTGGACACTTCCATTCATATTATTTCGTAATTTTCGTTTGCTTTTTGCTTCGAATTTTTGTTCAAAATGTTGTAGTTTTTTGACTGGAAATTTTGCCGTTTTCTTACTGAAATTCTTGTCATTTTTGACTGAAACTTTTTTGAAAATTGTAATAAATTCTTGTTGTTTTGAGAAGTCGACAAGAAAAAACCACGAGAAAAATAGTTTTTGAACAATAGTATTGCACCCCTTATTGATTTGCGCCCCTAATAGTATTGCTCCGCGGAGACAAGCTTGAACAATAGTATTGCATGCAACACTATTTGAGTTTTTACGGTAGTTAGATAGCCCGGTCTACTCTTCGAACCTCTCATTTCGATGTTGGTCTATCAGAGTCTGCCGGTAAATTGGAAGAAACGCGGCCTTGTTTTCTTGAGTAGGCATTTGCCATAACAGTTATTGCAACCGCATAATCTTCATATTCTGAATCCTCGAAGCCATTTCACAGTACCAAACACAAATTCATGGAGTCTGACCCTTTAATCGTGAAATGTGAAGTCAGAAGTCTGAGAAAATCATCTGGAGATACTCTATTTTCATATTGACACCTTTTCAAATTAAAATATTCTTACGATAACATTATTCTTTCTGTATCTTCGGATTCCCAGCGAACAAAAGCAATGAGGGCCGACGATTCCAGGTCTAAAACAACGTGAGCTAACGGATACTAGTCTAGCAATGCAAGTCGACTACGATCCTGCCATCAACTTTCTTGAAAATGAAAGCTACGCCTTGAAAACGTTGAAAATTGAAGAGCTCGGCTAGTTCCTTAATGTTAATTTCTGATGATAGCTATCACACTATACTTATTCGGAATAAGACCGATTAAAGTGCCGGGCTGAGGAAATGGACCCAACTACTTAACGATTGCTTTTATGGCGAAAACTCACATCGTTCACACTGCTGCTCATTCTGAAGACATACCACGAATCCTGCTCTTTTCATTTCTGAGTTCGTGAGAATGGTTTCAGATCAGTAACTTTATACAATTTTAAAAGTTCCATCCCTGGCAACCAGTGATGTTTTCTATTGCAGTTTCTCTTTTTTTTAATATTTATGATAAGAAAACAATCAGAAATGACAATGATTAGTGTAATCCCTTTTCTAGAAATCACCTAACATTTTAGAAATCACCTGTAATCACCTGTAAGACATCAAACATTAATCGCCCCCAGAATAAAAATTATTTTTAAAAGATACAACAAAAGAGGGGAAAATATGAGATGTGGCAGGTTCTCCCCCGGTGTGGCTGAGCATTGGCAACGAAAAACACGTCTCATCATTTCACTTCTCACACTGAAAAAACAATGTGTGTTGAATAAACAAACGGTTACAAAAAGTTGCGCAGTGAGGCTAGAGATGGAGGACATCAGTGCTAGAGACTCCTGGAACAATGTCTATTCGTTTTTTCTTTTTTTCCAAAGTCTGTTTTTTGTCTGCAATTTCGTAATGGTGCTTCTTTTTTATTTATCAACAAGTTGCTCAGCTCTGGAACGTTCCCCTCCATTTCTCTTGAAAACATTCAGTATTTTGTTGTTATTGCTGTTTTCCCGCCATCATTTCTTTGCGTCTCCTGAAAAATTGGGGGAGGGGGCGGAGTTTCAAAGATCCGCCTTCTTTTGGTTCATGTGGAAGAGGGTTGACGGAGAGGGAATTTGCCATCAGTCAGTCGCCCCATAGTCATGCTCGCTAAAGTTGCTGCTGTTTTCTTGCTTTTCTCCATTTCGGCCCACGCCGGATTTTTCGACGATGTTCAAGGTGGGTGTTGAATTTATAGAATAAATAGTGGTTAATGATGAAAGGATTAAAGTGAGGATTTCTAGAACATTTTCAGCAAGGTGTTTTGGGTGAATTAATGAAAATTCCAATTCCAATACTCCTATCCTGCCTAGCATTGTAATGAAAATATACTTTTGAAAATACCAGTTTTTGCAATATTATAAACAATGAATAGGAGTTGTTATGATTCTAACCATCGTTATTATAGATATGTGTATTAGTTAAAGACGGCTAATTAGAGGAAGCTACAGACAAGAAACGAAGCGATATATCAGATAATAGATTTATTATTTGAAATGTGTATAATTGGATAAAATATCTTTTTTAAGACTTTCTCTTTTTAAAACTTGACTGAAAACAACTTTTAGAATATTTTGGACACACCAATCATTCTCTTTTTGGGCTTTCGGTACTAGCGTCTGATACGCAAATGCTATGTTCAGCTAGATAAAATGAATTGAAAACTCAATTTTTCGTTTTTCCGTTCTCGGCCACAATTCTGAAGTTCTGCTTTGTTCGCCACAATCGCTGTCATAGCCTTAAAAACCATGATCAATAAGTCTTCTTGGAAAAGATTACTTCCAATTATCCAGTCTCGGAGCCCTCAGCTCTCCATGTTTTCTTCTTCTGTTCCTCGAATTTTTTTTATCGCATCCGTTTATTTTTCTTATTTTCTCTCCAGTTGGTTTCACATTTCACCAATATCGCATCCGACAAAGGAAAGCAGAAAAGAGAAGAAAGAACCACTGGTTTTTAGTCGGCTTTTCCTGCAATGGAGTCCAATGGAATAAAATGAATAAATCTCTCGAAAAGAATGATTTTGAAAAGACCGTAATATTCAGAGTGATAATCCGTCCCTGTGTTTTTCAGTTTCCTTTTCAGTCCGTACTACCAACCCACGCTATTCACTACTCTTGATTTTGTTTCTCAATTCCTGTAGCTTCTAGGTAAGCATCGACAATATTTGTGGAACTTTTTGGTTGCTTTTTGGTCAACTAGAGGATTATTAAATAAACAGGAAAATAGCTTGATTGGCTGGTTTCAGGCATTGCTTTCTGATTCGTTAATGTGAACTATAGAAGTTCGTGTTTTGAATAAAAATGGAAAATATGGAACGAAACAAAATCGAATTCATGGCAAAATCTGTACATTTATTTAGCAGTTTCGAATAAAACAATTACTGAGTAGGATAGAATTATAATATTATTCATCCGCGAGTACGTGATTTTGCGTGTAGAGGCGGTGTTTGGGTGCGTTTGTGATTTCTTTTCGAAAATCGAATTGGTGTTAATAAGAAAAACATGATTTTCAAAGCAAAATATAAATAGAACAAATTCCAATATTCGCTTCAATTTTTGAAAAGAAATCACAAACGCAGTGTGTGCGCTTTCTTACAATTTTTAAATTGGCGCGTTAAAACGCGCCATCCCCTAACGAGACCCAAACACCGCCTCTACACGCAAAATCACGTACTCGCGGATGGATAATAAGTAGCTTTTCCGCACTTTTTAAAATAAATATTTCAGTTTTCAAGGTAAATCTAAATGTGCTTTAAGAGATCAGCTTTATGTTAAAAAAAACAAGTACGGCAATTTTGAAAATACATTATAATCAAAAAAAGTTCCTTGAAGTTTTCTAAGATGGATGGACTAGAAGCGCGAATTTTGGAAAATTAAACTCGTAATGTCTTCCTCAGCGATTTTACTTAGTTTCCTTTCCATTATGAGACTTTCCGAGCTTACAATCATTTTTTAGAAAGTAAATTTGTTGCTCAAAATTCTCATATTAAAATGTTCTTTTTCTGAACCATACAACTATTGAAAATGAAAATTTCCCTATTTGATTAGTTCGCGTAATTTCAAAACGCAAGCCATAATAGGTCTGCGTGACAGAGCAATTACCCTTTTCTAGAAATGTATGGAGTATACATTTCATTCTCGGTTCTCTCTAAACCCTAGCATCCCGTTGTCCTTCATTTACATGTAAATGCTGTCAAAAAGACATCTATCTTGACTCGCTTGTATCTTCTGGCGTCTTGTCCTTCTTTTCTTTTTCACTTGACCATGATTTATGAGCGTTTCTGCTCTATTTTGTTTTCAAAGAGGATTCTGTGTTCCCTTCAAATATGCTCAAATAGATTCCAAAAATAGATGGGAACAGACCAAGAGAACAAGACGAAAAGGCATTCTAATCCAAATATCTTCTATTCATCAAAGACTCTTTGCTCCCTTTTCTCCATTTCATCATCCAATTTAGCATCCAATCAATCAACCAACTCTCTTTTAATGAATGAAATATGAGCCACGTTTTACAGGGGTCACTTCTGATGTCGGAAATTTCTTTTCAAATCAATACCAAAATGCAAAGGATTTATTCTCAAATGATCAATCTGAGCTGGAGAAGAATGTTCAGAGAGTCAAAGATCTTTTGACTGGTTTGAAGGAGAAAGTCAAGGGGTTGGAGCCACTTGCAACAGATTCGCAAAAAGTCGTTTTGTCAAAGGTCGACGGCTTCTTGCAGAAAGTCATCAATTTCCAGAATGAGGTGAGCGAAGCAATTCAGATATGGGGATTTCAGGTTTACACGAAATGCGTAAAAGATATATAAATTGCTTTGAAATTACAGATAAACATTTTCGAGATATTGTTGCCAGTTTTGTAGATTTGAATTTAATTTTTTGTAGTGGACTCTTCTGTAAGGGTATTCCATAAGAATTAGAGCTCAGAAAAGTTTTCATTGAGCTACACATATTAAGTAGATTGCATGGTGTCGTGCCTCTTCTAATTTATTGAGTTTGAATAGAGACAAAGAATATGCTGAAAACTTTCTGTTGATGTTTGAAACCAGTATTTGTTTAACATATTTTTGAAATTTATATTACTTACTTAGTTACTTAGTTACTTAGTCGATCCGTCATTCGCTTGTGTGAGCGCGGATCACAGCTAACCATGCTTTGCGATCTTGGGCGATGGTTGTCCATGAAGTAGTCAAATTCCGTGAATTGCTTCTCGCTACGCTAGCTGAGTTTCGACGTGATATATCGTGAAATGCGAACAAATCTGTATTGCACATGAATCACGTCGGCATTCAACTATCTAAACGCGAATCGCTACGCATTTAAAGGGAAATTTTGCTTCCAAAGGGGTTACAGGTTATATGCTACACATTGCCATACGTAAGATTAAGAGAAACAAAGGAATTGTGGTGCCGGGAAGTTCCCAACTTTCTGTGCTCCATCATCAGAACCAAGCACGTTCTGATGGTGGGGCACAATTTCAAAGTTTTCCATTTTCAGTTACAGAGGAACATTAAAGATCACAAATTAAACAACTCAGCGAAATATTAAAACGTTCAAACTTTCAAGAGTATTTCCGCTAGATATTAGAATTTTCCTATTCAGTACTTGAGTTCCTTATAGATAAGAAAATGATTGATCTGCGACCACCATTCTGTTTTATTACAAGTTATTAGTTCGTCTTGCATTCGTCTTACGCAATAAAGAAGTTGTGTACTGTGTACACAATGTCTATCTCTTCGTCAGACGAATTCTAGACGAAGACGAGACGAAACGGTCTTATTTCGTCTTTTGTGGAAGCCTTACAACCGCCTTCCTTACTGCCTTACTTGTTAGTTCTCATTCAGCTTATTTTCCGACTGGCATCCGCCTATTCCATTTTCCCTATCTCCAATTATTTTTTTGGCCTTCGCCTTCTAATTCACATTCTGCCAATGACGTTTCTGTTTTTTATTTACCTGGAGTCAACACATGGGAACTGGTTGGGGGAGAAAAGGAACGAAGGTCGTGCGACCAGACCAGCAAACTGTGCAGTCAAACAGATGGTTGTTAGAGAGAAAAACAGAAGAGAGATTGAGAAATGAAGAAGGTTAAATGTAGGGTCGGTAAATGGAACGGACTTGTTCATGGAAAGAAACAGTGATTTTGGGGGGAAAAACAAATTTTAATCTTGCTGTTACATTTTCAGTTAGTAATATTGTATAAAGCTGTACATAAAAGTGTTACACTTGTTTTCTTGCGATTAAGCTTAAAATTAAAGGTGGTTTAAACGCCTCAGCAGCATTGAGCACGATTGCAAATGGGCTAGCTCTTCAGGTATATATTTGTTAAATATTAATGTGTTAGTTCAGAAGTAACCTAATCTAATACTTTGTTGACGTCTCCATTCGATCATCCTTTCCACATTACTATCCTGATCTTCTTTCTCTTCGTTAAAACCTTGACGTCTTCACCTTGATCCCCAGCAAAAATAACCAAATCTATCTAAAATCCCACGTCTGTTTGCCAATGGCTATGCGCCAATTGCTGTTGATGCCCTCTCGATTCAACCATCTTCCATGATTCCTTTTACAAAACCGACCCGGAATTGGTTTTTAAACCAGTTTTCTCTTTATAAATGTTTTGGTATGGTGAAGTTGCGTGGGGAATACAAAATAACTCCCATCAGGAGGTAATTGTCGTCAGAAGACAGAAAGAGAGAGAGAGAGAGAAGGAAACTGAAAAAGAGGAATGATGTTAGTAGTATAGGATTGAGGGATTATAACACCATTGTCGACATTTCAGTCATTTCAACAGATCTTCATTCTCTTATGTCAGAGAATCAACTCATTTACAACACTTGTTTTTAATAAAAAGTAAGAAATTTGTGAATTTGTGAAGTCTTCGAACAAGCTCCTTCACCAGAGTCATGCTAGCGACACCTTTTAAATTAAAATAATGTTCCTCAACACATTCACAGCTTGTAACTAGAGGAACAAATAACTAGAGGGTAACGAGTTTGCTGATCACAATACCTACTTCTCTTGGCTGTATTCGATTAGGCAAAGAGTCTTTCAAGGAGACTCCTCTAAAATTCTTGATTCGCAACAGTTCTAATAATTCTAAGAGTTCGAAAATTGTAAGAGGCTTCAAATTATTACTGAAATGCATTTATTAGAGTAGATCTTTATAATACCACTTTTATTCTAAAATCGGCATCCGCTGATTTTTTAGAAATTGAGAAAATGAGAAAAACGTGTATAAAATTTAATGCTTCCATTTGGGCGCAATTTCGGCCGTCTCGCCTCGTCTTCGTCTTGCTGTTTCATTACTTAAGACGAATGAAAGACGAATGAAGACGACTCGACTTTTTCTCTTTGTTCTTCGTGGAAGCCTTAATAAAATTGAGCATTATTCATTTTACCATTTTCTTTCTAAAATCAACATCTACTGATTGTTTAAAGTGTGAAAATGACATGAAAATATCGCATTTAATCATGGAAATAGTAAATGAAAAATGAAATCGACATCTCTTCAAAGAATTATTGAAAATACGCACTTTGTAATGCATTTAAAATTTTTTAATTTCTTATTTTTTTTAAAGTATCGTAAATCAGTTGATTCTCTGATATCTGATAAATGTCGAAAATGGTATTATAGTCCCTCAATCCTACAATACTGATGTTGGTGACAGAATGATAGAAATAGTATTTAATAGATATATAGTCATGAGATGCGAATTATCTGAAAACACTAAAGGCTTAATACTCTTGTTACAGGTCAAAGAAGAAGGATCCGCTAAATTCAACGAGAACAAGGATAAGTGGCAGAAACTGGTCACTGATATCTTTGAAGAGGGGGGCCTCAAGAGCGTTCTCAAATTCGTCGGTGTCGAGAACTCTGCTTCTCTTGTGTCCATCTCTGCCGCCATCATCCCAATATTCTACGTTATCCTCGTCCGTTAATTTCTCTTCAACAAATTTCGCCTTCAAATTTAAAATTTACTTTCTTTCTATTGTTTTTTGTTTTGCCTAGCTTTGCCTGCACACGTACATACTTTTAGCATTGAAGTAAAATATTTGTAATTTTCTGTTTTTCTTTCCTGTTAGTAAATAAATAAATCAAATAAACACGTCGCTCTGCTACTTCTTATCCGTCTTTGTCGTGTTTTACTTTTCATTAAGAAGTCTCTTGGGGGAATGCGAAGAAAAAGTTTCTAAAAGTTGCATTTGGGGTGACAACATCAACCTTGAAACTTGTATGGGTAGAATGTGAACAAACAACTAAATGGTCAAGGAACAACATGTGGAAGAAGGCTAATAACAAGAGGGGAACTACCTAATACAGCTGAAACAATAACAACGGTGACAAATGCTACGAACTTGAAACACTGGGCATTTTCGAACGAGAAAAGCAATAATCATCAGCAGAGTGGTCGAGAATGCATTCGAAATTTTTAGCAAAGGAGCTTAGAAGAACAGGAAGAGCTTCCGAGACTGGGACATCACGGCAGAGTTCACGAGATAGGGAAGTGGTTGAAACTCCTTCAATTCCGCATCCAATAATCTACAATTAATTTGGATTCGGCACACTTTAAAAAATTAAAACAAGATGTTGAAGGTAGAACTTACATTATCAAACCAGGCTAAATTGGTGTTGCAGTTGATGGCGATTCCGTGATAAGAGACTCCGCCAGAAACTGCAATGCCGATTGCTGCTAGCTTTCGTGTATCTGACACCCAAACTCCTAAAGATTTTTTTTTTATATTTGTAGAAAAAAATGTGTTATAGAAGCTTCATAATAATTTGTCAGCACAAAAGATCGTCAGAACCTGCTGCGCGTGACCACACTTTTTTTCTTTTTCTCGAACTGAATTCGTATGACTGGTTACCTGTATTCTTGGTTCTTCCAACGTTTTTAATTCCAAATCCTTCTCCCGCTGCATCAATTATTGTTTGCTCCAACTTATCTACGAAACTTCTAATGCCTAACTGTTTTGTGGACACACGTCGGACATCACAAATTGGATAGAGAACTAGCTGGCCTGGACCATGAAAAGTGATAAGGCCACCTCGAGATGTTTTGTGAAATTCAGCACCAAGTAGTTTCAATCGTTCCTCTTCCTCTATTGTGTACCTTTTATTTCGAATTCCAACTGTATAAACCGGCTTGTGTTCCAGAGCCAAAATAAAATTTCTGAAAATTCTAATTCTCTCGATAATGCATAATAATTATTCTATCTTACAAAGAGCATTTTTCAGATTTATTCGCTTTAACCAAATCTACAAATTTTTGCTGCATCTTAAGAGCAGCACCATACGAAATTAGACCCAAATCGACCACTTTCGTAGTTGATTTTTGAAGGAGAAGTGTCGAGAGATTCATTATTTTCGACGAGGAAGAGGAGCAGCTACGTTTCGCAAACGCTCTTCGCGGGATCTGAAAAATAATCTATCTACTTATTATTAAACTAGTAGTTCTATCCTTCCCGGGCTTTTTTTTTTGAATAACTCAAAAGAACGTGGGCCTCCTAATTTGATAAGCGGGGAGGAGTCATGGCCACCTGAGCGCTTCGCAATCTTACCTTTAGGAGGCCTCTGGGTACTTGAAATACTGTAAAAGTATACACACAAAATCTACATAACTGTCTTTCTTAACAACGATATAAACAGCCAGCATTTTGCTGATATAGCAATTTGGATGACCGTGTATCAAATGTAAAAATTCCAGAAAGTTCTAGAAAGTTCTAGAACACTCCAGAATACACTAATTAACCTTATTAAAATAATTTCAAGTTACCTCAAAGTGTAAGGTGTTAAATTCCTTTATATAAAAAACACGCGGCCGAATGGCAGCGTAAACCGTCTGGTTAGATGTAAGTCAACATTTTTTTTAATCATTTTATCCTTTAATCTTTGATAGGTGATCAACTACTACCGTTCATAATCTTGGCTAGTATCAAGTCTCATCGCTCAGTTAATTTGTTTTTACCTCGAATACCACTCGTGCTTGCTTGTATAGAAGATTTCTTTCAATTCAGCGGTAATAGGTTCACGAGGAATAGCAGAAGCTTTCGCAGATGCTGAGAGACGAGAGCTTTGATCTTTATTGACGAATTCGCTCAAATCGATTGGTTTCGTGTGTTCGTATGGGAATTCTTGAGGTGGATGCCAGGCGGCGATCGTTCCGTTTGCGCAGACAACCACTTTTCTAAAGGTGTGAAGTTGAGAAACTTTATTTTTAAATATCGGTGAATTTTGGCGTAAGCTATTGTTTACCTCGGAGAATCAGATGAGGCGAATCGATGACTGATTGAAAAAAGGTTTCTCAGCATTTCCTCATAAGTCTAAAATAATTGATTAACCGGGAAGCTTTTATGAGCAGATAATGTTTCTGAACAGGAACATTTAGTTTCCTCGACTAACAACTGAGGTTACAGAAAAATGATTTATAACATTGGTAAATAAATATTAAAACCAGTGCAATATAAAAATAACGTAGAGCAATGACAGAATTTCAACATTAGAAATAAGAGAAATGGAAGATCATTGAGGAAAAATCGAAATTAATAAATATTGCGGAATATGAAAACTATTTCTATTCCATTGAATCGTCATCAGGCTTGTTTTGATTTTGCTGATAGTCCCCTTTTCCGAAAATTCTTTGAGCAATGGCAAGGCCTTCTTCGTTCAGTTCCGCTTGGCCGAGCTGAAAATGAATTTTTTTTCAAGTTTCCATTTTATATTATTTATTGAAAAAAGTTTCTCAGAACAATGGAGCATACATTATCAGCAGTGAACCAGTGCCCATCCGGCATTTGTTCACTGTCTTCCATATCTTCGATTTCCTCTTCATCCTCATCGTCGTACATTGGATCATCTTCCTCTGGATTTTCTCCTTGCCCAACAGCAATTTCGTGGTAAATACGATTCACTGAAAAAGTAATGCATGAATTATTTCGATCTGGGAATAAATTTAAGAGTACTCTGAGACGTACACGCATCTTTATCATCTGGAACAAAACGAATTTCGAGAGACTTTTCATCGTCATCGTCACTGTCTTCATCATCATCTAATTCAGCGGCGGCTAGCTCCAAGCCTGAAAACCCTATGTTTAATTCTAATTAATTAGAAAGAAGGCGAAGACGTGTACCTCTCTGCTCGTCGTCTTCCAGGATCGTCCTCAGAACAGGCGCACGTCTCCGTCTCCGCACTAAATGTTGAATTCTAGGCATGAAACCCTAACAAGGAATGGTCATGAATCGACGGATCAGATGAATGAACGGGATGAACGGGAAAAAAGTTGAACAGCCATAAAGGCAAGCCTGAATTTTTGTCTACTTCTATGATTATTCAAACTATTACAAATTTCACATGTTTTATATTTGAGAGTAAAATAAATACGAGGTTACAATGATTTTAAAACGCCTTATTAGAAAAGAGCTACGAATACAATTCAAGATAATAAAATAACTTAAATAACTCATGAATACTTAACGCTCAGGTATTTGCGAAATCATGCGTCACCATGAGCAAATTAGGAATTTATCTTCGTTTTCTCAAAATCATTCTAACCGTGTTATCCTTAATATTACGTCTTATTAGTAATTTATTGCCACGTGACCAGATATGCTTTTTCAAATTTCGGTTGTCGATTTCAGGACCACGCAAAATGGGCGTTCAAAAGATTCAGTGACTTTTACCGGTAAAACTAAGGATATCGGTGGGAACCATTTTGCACCGCCGTTTCCATAAAAGAAAACATTTTTATTTGTTTACCATTTTAGAGACTAACTTCACACAGAAAATACAGGACAGACCGCAGCTGTTATTGTGTAATTAAAATCCTCTGAGTTGATAAGTCACTTAACAACTCAGAGGAAATTACGACCATCCCCTCCATTCGCGACACTCCCCGCCCACAAACCCTCTTTCCTAGAAAACCGATTCTCCAAAGTCAAAGGGAAAAGTTATTTTACAAATGCAATGTTTAGATTCAGCTCAGGCGTTCCACAAGTGTTGGTTTTGGGACCCTTCCTCCTCTTAATCTACATAAATGACAAGCTGGAGCAATTCCCCCAGAGTGTATCTGCCTTCGCTGATGACCTCAAAATCGTAGGCTCTAACCCTAATGATGCCCAGAAAAGTACCGTAATAGTCGTCAACCGACCGGTGCAAAATTTGGAGACCACATTTGGCAGAAAATAAACCGGCAGTAACGCACTTTGAAAATTCCTGCACACAGCTTAAAACCATCCAAATCGAATCCCACAATTCGCTTAGAGACATAGGAATCATTGTCGATGATCAACAGACAAAAACATTTATCAGATCTCATATCCCGCCAAATTTTACGAGCTCTTCACTATAATAGTCCCCAATTTTAGTTTTGTCTACATAACGAGTACGTTCGCCCTGTCATATGGCTGCAATCTCTTTTACCCATCCAATGTCCAAATTGCCAATAAACTCGCGTTCCCACATCGGTTCATCACCAGCCGAGTTCTACAAAGTTTTAACGTCCCCTTCACCTCATGCAGTGATCGACTCCTTCAGTTTAATTCCAAAAACGTCTTTTACAGGCGTATTTTTCTAGTTATATGCACCAAGCATACGATTAGAACCAGAAAATATCACTTTTCGCCCATATCGCCCTATATGCTCCCTAACAACTCATCCCAATTCCCGTATTTATTAAAAACTAATTCTGAATGTTTCAACTTATCGACAAGGAACAGTGCGTGTAAATCAATACGAGTTAAGCTTGGTCCAAAAGTCTTTGCCACGCGCGTAGGATATGTTCTCCTCGATTCCCTAATCCTTTCAACTTAACCTCCAGGAAAAAAGCTGGTCGTAATCGGTCATTTTACTTATTAAAAATTGTCCAACCCATTTTTTTCCGGTTATTCAACTTTTCATGTGCCATTTTTTGTCTGACAGAATAAATAAATTATTATTATTAGTATACTAGTTAAGCACATTCAATGGTATTAATAATACGACTGTTCCTTTCACTTGCCCCAAAATACGCTTTAACCTGTTCTACTCGATCGTTCTCTCCACTCTCACTTACGGTGCAGAAGTTTGGACTGTCGCAAAAAGACTAGAAAAATTCCCAGTGAACCACGCACATCTAGAAGGAAGACTAGTAGGAATAACACTCACGGAAAAATATCAAACAGATCTTCATCGAGAACACATTAGACTACTATCAAACATTAGAGACACACTACGATCCACAAAGTGAAGAAAACTATGATGGGCTGGATATGTGATGCGCAGAAACGACAATAGATGGGCCACGTTGAAGCAGGAATGGATACAAGGAGATGAAAAACGAACTTCTGGAAGGCAGCCTATGTGGTAGTCACAAGGGAACCATGTTTAGCCTTCATCTCAGAATTTTTTCTAATTTTGCTCATTTATAGTTTCGAATACGGGCTTTCTCGTGGTGTATTTGGTTTTCTGCGCAAATTTCAAGAAGTCGAGAAAATTCCATCTGAAAATATGCTGTTTTTTGCTCGCCTCCTTCCTTTCCACTTTCCCCCCTTTCCTCTATACATTCTCCACTGTGGAAAAAGTGAGCAAAAGTGGCCGAGTGGATAGTGTGGATGAATAGGAATCACAAGTTTGGGGTTCGATACCGTCATTGTCAATTTTCTTCTTTTTTTCTTTGATGTTGTAATAATGCTTTGCATTTTTCGAAAATCAAAAATATGTTTGCTCTGTTATTTGAGTAGGAAAAAAGCTCCGAGGATATGGAAGCTTCTAGATGAGCTCTGGAAAGGGTATAAGGTGGGTCAAGGGTCAAGGTGGTTGGTTGGTGGGGTCACGCTGTCGATGGCACTCTGATCTTTCCAGCTTGTCCAATAGTCCACTAACAGAAGAGCATCCTTTGGCATCGATGGATCAAATACAATTTCTTCGAAAAACGTCTTTATCAGATTCTTTGTCATAATATGCGATGTATGACTGACGAAAATATTTGGAGCTTTGAAATGCCTTTTTTTTTTTGGAAACTTCCCATTTCTTTCCTTCAAAGTGATGTATAATGTTTTGTGAAGTATTCCAGCAGCCGAGACCAGAGGAAGAACTGTATATGCGTGTGTGGTAGACGCCACATTTTGGACCACGCAATGAACATGCTTCGAACCAGTGATCGCTAGTGTTCTTGCTGAATACATCTCGTATTGGAACCCACTCTGATCAGCATTGAAAACTGATGAAGACGGATAGAACGGCAAAATTTGATTGGTTTGATTAACAAAATCCTTCGATTCCTTTTCAATCTGATCTCGATTTTGGTGCCTGACGTTGGTCACAAATTTCTTGATCTTTCGAGACGAAAGTCCAAATCCCTTTTTCCACTTCAAAATCCAGTCATCCGATGCCTCAAAACGAATATCCACTTTGTTTCTATTGATAATATCAACAATCAGGAAACGAAGAGTTGAGTCTTGCAATATTTTTCCCTCCTCCAGATGTTTTTTTTTACATCTTTTCCAAGTTCGTTTGAAATGAATTCTTCCAACATCAAAGAAAAAAAAAGAAAAAAGAAAATTGACAATGAGAAAGCCCGTATTCGAAACTATGAATGAGCAAATTTAGAAAAAATTCTGAGATGAAGGCTAAACATGGTTCCCTTGTCAGATTCTTTACGAAAAGAAGTATCAATCTGAAATGGAAACCACCTCATTACCCCAAGGGCCACCATTGCAAAAAAACGAAAGACTGATGCGTTGCGATCCGAACTCAAACGAAGTGAGCGAAGAAACGGATCGACTGAAAAACTATGTAAGTAGTATTATTCAAAAATTGTGCATTTGGTATGCGGACGGCTATTTTGCAAGTCAGGGGAGTATAGATTCTTGACCATTTCATGTAAAAGCCAAATTCTTACCCGACTTCCGCTGATCGACCATAACAAAAACGTGCTCTGATGACGGGAAAACAGAGACGTCAGTGCAAACAGCATGGAGAACGATAGCTGGGTAGGAGATTGAAAAGCCCTTCGAACCAGTAGCGCTGCTGATCCACGTTATTTCTCTTAAAAAGAAAAATGGTATACCCTTTATATCTAAATCGTCTCTAACCTATCAGTGATGTAGAGAGTTCCGTTTCCCAATGAGCTAATTTTGCAGTAGGTTTGTACGTTTGCGACAGCAATTTTTATCCCTTCAGTCGGCTGATCGATATTCTTCAATATCATTTTCGAGTCTCTTGAAAAAAAATAAGTTAGGATAGTTGAACAAAGATTCCAAAGAAGGATATACCGTAAAACTATATTATAACGGCAAGGTGTTTATTTTCGCAGCGATCTTGGCGCGGTGTTATATTACAGGTGTTGCAGGCGGCGTTCTATTTCTGGACTGATTTTCGAAGCACACTTTGATGGTTAAAGATCGACAATAAGAATTCCATTAAAAGAGCTTTGTATCAGCGGGTTCAGTTCTATTTTATACCGCTAACATTGTTGATTATCAGGGTAATTTTTTCGGTATATACTTTAAATTCGCCGGCTTTTCGCAACAAGTTAGGCCACCATAATTTCTCCGGCTAAACAATCCCAGAACGCTGCAAAGTTCATACAAATTTCCCTGCGAGTTTTCTTTAAAACTGTATGCACTAGAACCAAAATCATGCACTCAACGCGCGGAAAACGACGAGTATTATAGGAACCGTCATAATACAGTTCTTACAATAGATAAAATATCAGGCAGCAACCTTTTCAAAGAAATCACAAAATATTCAAAAATACATTTTATTAATTTACACCATTGAAAATTAGAAAAAAATGGTCGGGTGTGTTGATTTCGCTATGTAAAAAAAGTAAAGTGCTTTTGAGAGAGAAAGAGGTGACATGGAGTGCATTTTAGGTAAATCGTGTAGATTCCCGACATTCAAACAGAGACGAGTTCCGCTGGTAGTGGGCTCTTTGGATGTCTGAACGATTTTCATTAATAATTCAGGCGTTTTTTCTCAATTCAAACTTACTTGTTCTCGAAATGCTGCTTGTAGGTTTTTGGATCTGGCATCATGGCAAGACATACAGTGCACTTGTGGTTAAGAGCCTGGAAATTGGATCAGATACAAACTGTGGCACAAAAGTCCGTGGACAAACATTTAAAAATAGATTAATAATTAATTTTTTTTGTCATTTTCTTAGATTAACGGAAATTATCTATTAGGCATACTTTGGGAAAGACTTTTTTAAAAAATTTGAATCGATTTGGTCGCATTCTTCTTTGATGGCATTTCTAAGTTTATTGATGCTGCTAAACTGCTTCGGCATACATTCCTCGTCAAGTAACACCATAAGTTCTCAACCGGGTTTAGATTGGGGGAACATGCAGCCATTCCATTACTTCAATTCCATTCTCGTGAAGCCAAATAATTGTTTGATTTGATACGTTGCATTATCTTATTGGAAAATTCGAACAAGAGGTTTTCTTCGTCGATCTGGTATTTCAACAAGTGAGTCGATAGGACATTGACCTAGTCCGTACTCTTCACCTTGTTTGATACAAATTCCAGTCCATGATCGTCGCAGGATTCCGCCTCCAAAATTACGTAGGCTAAAGACCTTCGGGTATTTTCGCAAATTTCGCCAGCAATACAAGAAACCGTCGCTGCCATCAAATTTTCATTTTTTCACCCGAAAAAATGAACTAAACACAAAAAAAGTTTACTTACCATACACCAATCTGTGTTCAAATTGTCACAAGCGAATGCCCTTCTTCGCTCAATGTGTTGGGGCTTCAGTTGCGGAGCAGGCTTCAAACATTATCGGACGATGTGATCAGACTCATTAATCACTCGACGGATCGTCTCCCGGCTAACATTAAGGCCAGAATCATCCCTGAATTAACGAATCGTCGAGGTCGAGTTGAAAAATGCCCGTTATATGCGGCGATAATCTTGAACGCTGAGTTTCTTCGGCCGGCCGGTCCGTTTAGTTGTTCCATAACAAGTTGGAGACGATAAAAACTTGTAAACTAATCTTTTTGATCGACCAATACGACTCGCAACAGCCCGAATTGTGCTTCTTTCCTCGCGTAGGGCCAAGATTTGGCCTTTTTCTATATCCGTAAGCGCGTTATTCGACATTATATTCAAAAAACAACGGAAATTTCCAAACAAATAAGATTTACAATTTTCAAATTTTGTTGCATTTCCAATTTTTTCAAAATGTAAAATAATTTGTTCACGGACTTTTGAGTTAATTTTTAAAAAGGTTTTTTAAAGTTTTAATTTATATACTTTTTTTAAAAAAATAAAGTGAATTAAAAAATTTAAAGTATTCTATAAATAATATAAAAATTTTCATTAAGTGTAAATATTTATAATAAATAAAACAAACTTGTCCACGGATTTTTGTGTCAGACTTTATACAACTTTTCTAAAGATTCACCTTGGCAGCGGCTGCTTTCTGGTCAATTCCAGCCTTTCTGGCGGCATCGGCCTTCTTCTGGTTTTTCTGTTGAGACTGGATCTTTTGTTGTCCACGAGCCATATCTGAAAATAAAGAAAAATATAACGTAGTACAATTTTGAAGCGAAAATGGGAAATAGGGGATAAATTACAAATTTCGAAAGGAAAACATCGCACGAGAGTCTGCGAACACTGCAGCGGACACCTGCACACATTTACGACTAAATATTTAAGAATTAGCAACAGAAGAAAAAATGAAACTGGTTTGAGTAAATGGAATCAGTGCTAGTTGAGAATACACTCAAAATCGTTTTTTTTTTTGCAATGTTTGCTAAATTATTGATTTTTGCGATTCTTGGCACTGCAACAGATAGGTCAAACAGTGAAAAAAAGTATAAACCAATTAAAGCTCAAAAATGCAGAAATAAAGATTATGAATATTTTTTTACGGCAACATGCATTGACAAACGGTCCCGCAGCGATTTATAAGTTCAAGGCGCATGCGTAAGTATAATATAGCTGAAGTTCGGAGTATTTATCGAAAACCTTACGTTTTCAGAGTGCTAGTGAATTGAGAGGATAAATCAAAAAGCGCAAAGGAAACAATGAAACAGTGAGAACATAGAATGCTTAAAATGAATATCTCTGAAAGTAGTACAGCACGCTAAAAAATCTGAAAACTTCGGGCTTTGTTCGCGCTTTTCCTCGATCTAGCCGTGCTTCATATATCTTCCATTGGTTTTAGGGCATAGCTATTCTTACCTTTACGGGTTTTCTCATTCTTTTTTTTTACCGTTACGCTTGGTAGGGCCCGAATTTCCCTAAATTCTTGTACCTTCCCAATTTTCGAAAAAATATGACCTTAATAATCGTGCAGCCTACTGTGAATTTAAATACGCACCTTCGCCGAAACTTTTCACTATTGACTGAACCGATTGTCTGGATATTTTGAGATCAGACGCCATCTTGTTCAAGCTGAGGCCATCTTTTCGATCAATGCGTTTTTTGATGATTCCTCGCATCTGCCGGGTGTTCACGGTGCGCTTTCTTCCTCTTCCAGGCATTGTCTTAACGTGTCCGACTTCCTTGAATTGTTTCACGATCTTTTGAACGGTTCTCAGGGGACTCGGAGCCGAGTTGCAATTGCCGAGTTCTTCATCCCCGACGCCGACAGCCGAGAAATGGCTTCCCGATGCTCGCAAGTTTTTGTCATCACCTAAAAAACACAATTTCGGATAAAAACAATAAAAAGCGATCAGAAACAAATAAATACACGCGAAAAAAAATTTATACAATCTATTTAATTACTAATAAAATGCACGCGCACGTAATTTTCGGCCACCCTGTATAACAAACCTGCATTACGAAATTCTTTATTAAGTAATTATAAATCGATTCGTGTAGATTTTTAATATTAGCAAACATATTTGTCATTGGCTTCCCATTTATTAATCTTTCTCATGCTTGCCTCGCTGAATATTACCATGTTCATTTTTTATTACATATTTTAATAACGCATTAATATGTTTTTGAATAAATCGTTATTTATGCATGCAAACTAAATTTTTACCCTTAATTAACGAACATTTTGTACCGCCAGCCGACAGGGCCTCGTGAGAATTTTTTTGATTTTTTTTGAAAAGAAAATCAATTTGATTATTTTGACAGGTAGAGTCTATATGACTCATCGATTAGACAACATATAAAAGTGTAAAAACTCACAAGTCTGCGTATGCTGCTCGTTTCTCCAGACAAAATGGCGGCCTACGGAGTTGAGATTACATTTGCCATTCAGTGAGTTTTTTTGAGTAATTGCTCTAAATCCTCTCCTTAACTTTTTGTCCTATCCCAGCATCCTATCCCATACCTCATATTCACATTTTCAAACAAGTGAAAATTTTGAACTTTTAAAATATGTTTACAAGATCATAAAAAATTAAAAATTAAATTGACCTTTTTCGAAAAAAAAACATCTGAAAACGATTTTAATGTTTCCAAATGTAAATATATATTTTTTGCAAAGTTTCGAATCTCACTATTATTGCCATGTTTCGGTGGTTAGCTTTCAGAGAACAATATAAACCAGAGTATTCGACAGTATTCAGTAAAAAAATACCTTGCTAGAATAAGTACAATTTATATTGATTGCGCTTTTCAAATGCCGGAATCAGAAATCCACTTTTCCTGTTAAATAAAAAAAATATATATATATTATTTATTTCTCTTTCAACATAAAATAATACAAATAAGTGGAAATGCCGGTGAATAAAAAAAATGAAAAATAGGCGGGAACAAATAAGTAACATTACCGATTTAAATTGTTTTGAAAGAATTAAATCAGAACATCAATTGTTTTGTAGGAACTGCTTGGCTAATGAGAATATATATTTTCGTATAAAATTTTAGTTCTTGTATTTGCGAATCGCAAGACTGAATGAGTAAGTATACGTATTATAGTTCTTTCTAAATTTTCAAGCTTCCCATGTTTTTGCCAAAAAATTTCTGAAAATAATAACAATTATTAATGAATCTTGTTCCATATTTAAAATCATTAAAGCTTATTAATTCTATTGGTGTACCGTTGTCCTAATTGTCTCGGTTTTTCGTTCGAAATATTACAAAAATTTGCAATGTTTTAAGGGTAATAAATACTAAAAGAAATTATTGCACTGAATAATGAAGATTTTTAATGCTTACATTCCTGGCTCTTACTAAAAAACCGTCAAAGAACATAATTAGTAAGTTGGTAAAACAAACTGTGTCATTAGTTTTTAGTACTAGTGCTATTTTTTAATGTTCTAATTTATTTCTATATTTTAACAAGATTCTATTAATAATTTTCAGTCTGAAAAATTGCGCTCGTGATAAACTTTTCAGATTTCGAAATCTTCTAACTTCTCAATTCTTTAGTTTTATAAAACAGAGGCCCTTCAAATTTTCAGTAAAGAAAGGCTTAAAGCTTCGGATTGTATGACATTTCTAAATCCTTTGCAAACTAAAATGTACATTATTCTTGATTTTTAAGTTACGAAAGAAAAAGTATTTTTTTTAAATATTTCAGACGATTAACAAATTTTCAATAAAACGTATCTGAAGAAAATGTTACGGCTTACTAAATTGATTCAATAATTTAAATAGAAGTATTTACCGCCTCGTTATTCGAAAAACATCCGTGGATAGAAAATAAAAATTCCTGTTGTTGCACTAGAAAAGCTTGATAATCCGGGATGAGTGTATAACTTTTTTCAAAATGAAAATTACCGCACAAATAAAAACCCAAATGGTAGGTGTCGGTATGCAGTAAAGGTCGAAGAACCTATTATCAGTTTCTGACTGAAGCGCTGGAGGCGCCGGAAATAGAATACTTACAATATTTATTTTGTTGCTTTAGAAATGCTCGGTTCTACCCTTCAGCTGATGGCTTCTGCGTCGGAATATTCAGTTTGGACAATGAAAATGAAATCATAGAGAAGGTCGCTGAAACTGAAACAATATATGGGCAAAGTAATGCATATTTTGCGGAAAAGCTGAATTTAAATTTCAGATTTGAGAAAATGCAGAGATTTCGAGCGATCATGTAAGTATTTCACCTGAAAAGCTAAAATTGCAAAAAATTGTTTTTTTTCTGCAGAAACGTCCTGAATTCTTCTACTAAAACTATCATGGGATCAATGGGCTCTACAGATTTTGATCTGTCTATGATGTTCGCTTTTGGAGGGCGGCTATCCTTGCCCATTTCCAATCCTTTGTCCACGATAACATTAGAAATCACTGGAAAAGTTCCGGAATACTATTCACAATTTCTGCGTCTCAGATTTTTCGGAAACTACATACACAGTCCTAACGGTCTCCCACTTCAACTATATTTCACCTTGTCAATTCCGTTAGAAGACCGAAATATCATGTTGCACAAGTCGGAAATGTTAAAAGAAACAAATAACCCTGATTGGTCGTCGTTCAGCATTCCATTGTTTCTGTTAAATTACTTCAATGGGTCTTCCATTCAAGTGCACGTCTACAATTATACTCCAAATCACGATGATCATCTTATTGGACAGTGTACTACTACGTTGACACAACTACAGCAAGGTGTTGGAAATTTCAATTTGTATATGGTGAGAAATGAGGAAAATTATCTGCCTACTAGTTTAACGCAAAATTAATCCAAAAAATGGATCAAATATAAAACTGCCATAAACTTTTAAAAAATGGATTTTCAGCTAACGGAAGTTGATGGAAGAAAGATTCATGAAAGAACTTACATCGAGCTGAAAGAGCTTCAACTTGAGGAGGGGCCAACGTTCTTCCAAATGATGAAAAATAAGTAAGTCATTTTGATTAAAGTAAAACTAAATTTTGATTAAAGAAAAATTTAAATTGTTCGAAACCATTTATACTCCTTTTCAATTTTCTAGTGTCAAACTCCAATTAACGGCTGCCATCGATTTGACGGCTTCGAATGGAAACCCAGTCAATCCGACTTCCCTTCACTATATACACCCTCATCAACCCTCAGCGTACCTTGAAAGTCTTCTTCAAACAACTCCCCCACTTCTTGCGTATCTTCCCAATCCATATAAACCTTATATTAGTGCTTTGGGGTTCGGGGCCAAAGTTCAAGGGCCCGGAGGTGCTCAGCAATTGTCTAATTGTTTTTGTCTCGTAAGTGTTGACTGAAACGGGTTAAAAAGTAATATGAATTTTCAGAATGGTGCACCAACTGACCCACGAGTCGAAGGGCTCGCTGGATTGATAAGTGCATATCGAACGGCAACAATGGGCTTGCAGCCATTTGCACCTACAGATTTCTCAGAGGTCATCTATTTCGTTTCAAAGTAAGTAGAAAATACAGCGGTACATTTATAAACCTCTCTCCTGTCTAGATTTGCTAAAGCAGAATCTCGTCGTCACGTTGGCCTTTACTTTTTACTGATTATCTACTCGGATGGTGGGCCAACGAATGCACTCACCAGGAAACGAACAATTGATGCATTGGTAGATTCATCGGCTCATCCAATGAGCATTATTGCTGTAGGAGTTGGTCGGGTGAGAAAATATATTTAGAGTACCTAAATGTACCTATTTGATCATTTTCAGGATCGAGATCACAGTGCAATGCGAAATCTCGAAAAACTGACCTTGAAACACTCTGATGGGCGCCTTCTTGTAAGACAAGTAAGTAGATTATGTTGCGCTAGAAACTAATAAGCCATTTTTCTCAGAACTATACTTTCGTGAAGGCAGATGAATTGGAGCGGAGCGATGTTCTAGCCATGGTTCCTGTTCAAATGACTCAATGGAAACGGATGTTTCATTTTAATTCTCTGAATTGATGTAATTTTTCAAGTTTTATGTATTCTAAACATACAATTAGGTTGATGTATTATCAAATCTTTCTAAGCTCTTGCGTCTTGTATATGCATAAATTGAAAACTCTCCACAATTTTTCGGAAATTCTACGTAACCCCTCAAAACCACTGTATTTTTGCGTATCACGGTCCATTTTCAATTATCTCTGTTAATGTTATTAGAAACATGTTCATTTCTCACTTATCTGGTGATTTGTAGTACTCATATTCCTGATCATTTCCAATACTAATAAACGAACACAGCTATGTTTGGTAAGACCAACAAAATCGTTTCCAGTAGATTTGGCTGCGAGTGGACAATAGGATTTCTCGCCTTTCACTATTTCTTCGCGAAAAATGAAACCTGGAAGGATTTGAACATTAAATAAATATACATTCAGATTCAGAAAGAAAGAGGTTAAAAAGTAACTCTCAAAAATATGATTTTTTTTCGGCGGCGCTATGCAATTTTCTGAATTTTTCTTCCGTTCGAATATGCCAGATTTTCAAACATTCCAATGCAATGAATATTCATTAGAAAAATATTCTTAATTAGGAATCTTAATTAGAAAAACTGCATATTTTGAAAAGTCAGAAGAGAAAAATTCGTGACATGAAGTCCTCATTGTTCTGAAAATAAATACTATAATCGAACTAGCGAATTCCCCTCCGCCCACCCATTTATTTTGAAAAAACACTTCTATCCACATTTTGATACTTTTTAAAACAAAAACCATATGTACATATCCCGTTGCTTTCTCATTCGTTAAATACTTCGAAGAATAATACATCAAAACGCAGAGAAGAACTTTTTTTATAATCACGCCATCCTTTTTCAAAAAGCTATATCAGTTGCAGAGAAAAGCGAAGAAAATGGAAATCTCAATTTAGGAGTAACAGGGGTAAAGCGTTTTTTTCAATGGATTCTCGGATGTGTGTATACCAAAAAGTCTTTTAAAAACAGGCAAGTGTTATCTAATCGAAAACTTTTGAAATCAGATTTCTACAGGATTACCGAGATGTTTCATTTCACCGATGCTCCGCACATCATTATATACGAAAAAAGCGATGAGCATCCGTGGTATTTCATAGTAGCAATGTGAGCTCCTTTAGTCTAGGATGTAATCGATTTGGAAATTTCAGAATCACAGCGGTTTTAATCGTTGTTCTAAGTCTCTATTATACTGTCGAAGCCGCCTTCCGATCAATTAAAAAATTTATGAAATCCGTGATTCATGAACCTCTAAGTACCGTATCCACTCCTCGTTGCCTCTCTCCAAGCGCGTTCAATAGCAAAAAAAGCTCGCCGAAGACACCAAAATCTGAAGAGGCTATCAGACAGAAAGTTTCGATGAATGAGCCCGTCAACTGTGTGTTTGTTAGACCGGCTATACCAAAATTTAGCCAAGAGACTGCTGACGTGCAGAATTCGAATTCAGAAGAAGACGTGCAAATTGATGCAAAACAGGTTCAAGTTGCTGAACAAGTAAAAAGCAAAAGAGAGAAACGTAATGGGAAGAAATATAAACAAAAAATTCAACCGACGATGAAGCTGAATGAAGTTCAATTCGATGCTTCATCGAACTACAACGTTGTTCCGTAAGTTCCATCAAACATTCAAGAAAATGATCGGCTCGCAAAACATCATATATTTCAGAACCATGGCACCATCGCCCAATATCAGCGCGAATAATACGAATCGTAGTTCTACCGGTTCCGAGGAGAAGAACTGCAATCTAAAGACATGTGTATCATCTGCGTCATATTCTGAATGTGATCAGATTAATGACTGGGTTATGCAGCAGGTATTGCTGCGTTTTTATGTAAAAATTGTGTCATTTATTTTCAGATTGCCAGGTGTAAGAATCTTGAAAATGAAAGGTCGAATGCTGGAGCTTGTGGCGTTAAAGCAGTCTCGGAGAACAGCATTCAAATTGAGGATTACGGAGTTTCTAAAGTCTCTGGTATAATTGTGGAGAAAATACAAGAGGTTGATAACAAAAAAAAAACCGATCTTCTGAAAACTCTAAAATTTCCAGCTTATTGAGGCTCATCTTGGAGAATCGCTGGAAAAAAATTCTCTTGAGAACGTTTTGGAAACACCGATAGCTACAGAAAGTTTTATTTCAAGCTTAGCGGAAAGTGAAAACTTCCTTGCGGAAACGAGAACGTCTGAGCTAAGTGAAAGTGAACGGAAACCTTTAAATGCAAAACTAACAGCTGGCAGTGAAGATGATGCTGATATCGTAATTGATGGTGAGCTTAATGTACTTCCCAAAGAGACTCCATTTGAGATTTAGGGCGCTATCTTAGTTGGGGGAGGTCAATAGTTTTTCGCCTTCTTTGGATTGTAGCCCAAAGAAAAACTTAAAAAACAGAATAAAATACAAAAAAAATTATGCCGTAGCTAACATGTTCTCGTCCACTCTTTTTTTTGCTCCGGCATACGAACTCCTTTCAGTTCTTTATGACTTCGTTCCTTTTTCTAGATTGTGTCATCTTTGCCGAATCGGATGGCGAATGTGATGGGAGCATTCTTGTCAAAGGAGGACAACAAAAAGTGTTGTTCCGTTGGACTGATGAGCAGCCGAATACTGTAGATTCGGTCACATTGACTGGTTCATTCTTCGGATGGAATATGATTATTCCAATGAAAAGAAGTGGAGTAAAAACGTTTGAAGTTTGTGTTGAGTTGTCAGAAGGAATGCATGATTACTTAATCAATGTGCTCCGTTTTGATTAGATGCCCGCAAAGTGTGCAACAATCTTGTGTACTCTATTTGTGATGAATGAATCAATATTTATTAGTGCATATATGTTAAAAAATATATATCTACTCGTTGCAAATTTCCTGAAAAAATTTAACTGAAAATCCAACAAAGTGACGCTCTGATTAGAATCTTCCAAGATCAACAAACAGGTTTCCGAAAAGAAAAAAAAAGGAGCACATCAGACTGCATTTGCGATATCACTTGATATCACTGCGAAAAAAATGTTCTACTCTATTTCACAAAATTTGATTGTTTCATTCACTTGAACGCAATTCGTCCTTGTAATTCACAGTAATAATTGTCCTTGGCGCTCCTTTTTCCCTCGTTATCTCACTGTCTGCGTCTCTATGCTTTTCGGCTTAATGTTCTTTTCCAATTTATGAGAACGTTCACAGAAATTTTTCCAGCTTCCGATTTTTTTTTGATTTTCGATTAAAGACTTATTTATTTACTTAATTTCGCTTAAGTGTTCAAGCTTCTGATTTCTAAGTTTAAAATATACGATGCCGATAAAATAATTTAGCATAGAATAGCTTGAAATTTCAGTTTCCTCTTTGGCCCCTAGTGCACATAGGCTTCCATAATGAAAAAAATGCTTTATTGTATTAAGGCCGATCGTGCTGAAATTCTCACACAAACCAGGTAAAATTAATCAGCATAGCGCATTTGCATGCTAGCTGATTTATTTAGAACTTCTTGGAGTATTTCTCAGGCGCGCTACACAATTTTCTAACAAATGCTTTGGGCGTGAGATGTAAATATATAGTTCTATTTTTTGGTTAATTTTCAAAAAGTCGCTTTAGAATTGCGGCAGAGGAGAGCCTGTAGCATTCCTTTGCAGATAACGGAACCACATTTCTAAAATAGAATATTATCCAAAATATCACCTTTTCCAAACCGTCTTCAAGCCAATAAAAAATGTATTGAAGTTGTATTAAAATGTTTTAATTCCAAATTTAATTAAGATTGAGAAAGCTTGTAAGAAATTCAACACCCATTTCTTTAAATAAAAACGATTAAATAATAATACGGTCACCAGAATAGATTTCGGAATATGTTCAAAATTCTAAAATTTATTATTTCTGATTCACAAATTTTACCCCTCCCCATGACTGTTAAATGTGTTCCCATAACCATCAGAAACACCAATTGCAGAAAATATCTTCTCCATCAACGACCTATATCAGAAAGACGGCCGAGGGTACAAAAAAGAAGAGGGTTTTACATGCACTCTCATAGGAAGAGAGTGCAGAGAAAACCAGAAACGGGTACTAGACCTCCCAGTCAGGAAACCACTGCACTGGGCTGGATTCAATGGGGAGAAGAACGACAGATTTTGTTTAACATCGTCGAAAATTTCATTCAAAAAACTGATTTGTCCTTTGCTTAAATTATGGAAATGGAGGTCGATGAACAAGAAGAACCTGGTTCTGAATCAGAGCCAGGACCTATTCCAATGGAAGTAGATCCTGGCCCAAGTAGAGAGGTGCTTGTAGCACAGATGATAGCGAATAAAAGAGAGCGGTTAGTTAAAATTTGAGGCAATATTATTTTTGCTCACTAGTTACTGTTTAAAATATGTAAAAAATCACTCTTTCAGGAAAAAACTTAAGTTTCGTCAACAAATGCAACGATTCGACAGTTATTGCACGCTGACAGGTCTGACTGTAGATGATCTCAATTGGCCACTAATTTCTGGGCGTTCTCTTCAGAGGAAACGTCTTACAGGACTTTCTTATCGCATTGGTTGGTTGATCAGAATATCCGACCATATATATGTGTGCATAATTCCAGATAATGTTGGCCCACAGCTACATGAAAAATTGAACCAATTCGAAATATATCGGTTTCTAGAATTGACTGAAATTCAGCTATATGCAGCAGGAGCCGGATTCGTGGTACCTGACGATATAAAACTATTTGTGTTTCAAAGAACAGTGAAAACGATTGTTGCTTATTGTAATCATATGTATGAATCAGCAAAGCGCAAAGGTAGAAGGTCAGATTAAAAGCTGCAACATTTTGTTTTTTTTAAATATTAAACAAATTACAGTGAAATCACTCGTTTTGAATTGCATGATCTAATTCAGCGCGATGAATTTCGTTTCTATCTGTATTTTCGGCATTTTCTGGTGAGCTTCTCACTTACTTGACATGAAATTATTTTTCTTTAAAATGTGTTCTATTACAGCCTTATCCAGATCCTGAAGCACACGCCTTCAACAACCATTTCACAGCACTTCTCCATCAGTATTATTTTAAAACGGACGGAATGATGGAGTTTTGGAACAACCCGGAAATGCTACGATTCACTGCGGAACGCGGTGTTAGACTCGTTCAGAATCAGGAAAGGTTTTACCCAGTAAACTTTTATGGCTTCACCGACGCACAAAAATATCGCACTACATTCACAGCTCCTGATGGGCTGCAATTCTCGGCGTTTTATGCTCAACGATTTCATGAGGCCCTTGGTATGCCACCATTGGAAACTGAAATTATAGCAGTGCTGGATTGGCTTGCAAAAATTGTTATAACTGAGGTATGCTGCTTTTTCCTATAAACCGCTAAACTGTCGGTCTACAAACTATTATCCGAAAGCTACAAACAAGAAAACAACGAAATATAACAAACTTATCGTTTAATACTGTATATAGACAGATAAAAGCAGCAAATCGAAGTGGCACAAAACCGAGAAATTTTCAAAATCCGTGCAAGACAAAGCGTTAAAAATATAAATTTATTCATTAAAAATGTTTATTTTTTCGTATTACAATTTTTGGAAATTTCGACTTTGCGGGTTGATTAGGAATGAAAAAAAATATATAGAAACAAATGGTGTATAATTTTTAGATAGTGTACATTACATCATTATGGTGTGATCAACAAAAATTAAACACTCTCCCCACTGTTGGGCATTATCGTTTGGCCATGGAGAATCACGGTAAGTTAAATTGAATACTGCAAAATGTAAATCTTTTGAATTTTTAAAAAGTCATTTGAATACTAGAAAATAATTTCCAGAAGACGTCTTGTTCGATTTGGCCATAGATAATTTGTCCCGTTGCACAATCTGCTCTCCATTTTCAAATATTCGTCCGCCACGTCTAGATGTGTCTAGTTACTATAGAACAGTTGAAAGAAAATTAGGAATAGAAGCTTATATGAACGACTTCTATGCTAGACAGTACGCGAAAACAAACCAACTTTTCACAATGTGTTCCTTAACTGTGAGGGACCGTTAACCAAGTTATTACCTAAATTGGCTTGTAATTATTTATTAAAAATTAGCGTAATTCATAACTTTTTCTATGTTTTAATTTGAAAGTTCAACTTTCCGTTTTATTTCATAGCTATACTTTTATTAATTTGACCAATGTTGTCTTTTATTTCGTGATAACTTACTTTCTTTTCATGTGTCATTCTTCTAACATTCTGGGTTTCGTGTTCTGAATTTTGCGAAGTTGTCATTTCTTTCACACCTCATTATACACTCCTTCCGATCACTTATTATGTTTCAAAGGTTTACCCAGTGAAAATAATTAATAAAAAACTATTTTTAATGTGAATTATATAAAATAACATCAGATCAGCTCACTGGATTTGAAATGACAATGCAAACGCGCTCTATTGGATACCTAAAAGAACGGACACTTAAAAGCGCATCAGAGTGCGCTGTTATTATGTCTATTTTTTGGCATTAATAGAACTCATTTCAATTCCAGTTGTCCAATTCGTCAAAAATTTCGAAATTTCATCAATTCTTCGTGCTTGTCTGCTAGAACGAACTGGTTAGAAAATGTATATACGTACTGGAAAATAAAATGAAAAAACGTATATTTACGAAATTAGTGCAATTTTATTGATTAATTCGCACAGGAATAGAGATTTCTTTCTCAAACTTCAGTAAAATTGTTGTTTTAAACAGGATATTAATTAATCCGTGATCTTTAATGTACTACTGTAGTTAATGTTTCCAGTTGTATGAATTTGATCACTTTGAGGTAATATTTATCTGAATATTCTGAAATCACCATAATAGAGTACAAAATGGTCGCAGATAAATAGGCAAAAAGAAAAAAATCAAGTCGAAACAACATATGCAAAATTCCGATAGAAGAACGACGTATTGGCAAGAAAGCCGTCTTAAGACACTTGGAAGTGAATAGCACAATTATTTTTAAATTGATAATTCATTTTCCAGTTTCATAGTCACAGTCACTCCTAATTGTTTGAATTACCTTCCACAATATCTTTTCCCCAACTGTCTTTATTTCCGCCAATATCCCATCTTCTGAAAGAATACTCCCATATTAACATTCGATGATTCTGAAAAATTGTATCTTCCAGATACCATTTGTATTATATCCCACGCATTCTTTTTACTGCCGAGTTTACATGCAACAAGTTGTCACCTCATCTGCTTTGTAAACTGCAGTTGACATGTATGCCAGTGAACAATACAATAATAAATTATTATTTCCTTCGTATCGTCTTCTGCCTCTTTCTCATCGATTGCTACATTCGCACCCTAATCGAGAGTCGCTCCGCCTTTTTATAACCCTGTTCTAGATGAGTGTCATCCTGCACAGTCTCCTGTCATTCATTGCTTCTGTTTTCTTCTCTGCTAGTCGGTTACTTTAACAACCGACTTCAACAACCGAATGGTTAAATCACCATTCTCTTTACCTTTTTTCCTTTATCTGCTCATAATACATTTTTTTTTGCTTTTTTCAGACTTATCAACGCGCTAAAATGGCTCGTGCAATCGCTGTCGACGCTCCACTATCAGCAGGAATCCGAAGAACCAAGAATATAAAGAAAAGCCCAGTTAAGAGAACGTCACAAGGAATCAAAAAGAAGTCTTTTGGGCAGGGCGCGTCTTCTGGAACTCGAAGACGTCAAAGTGGAGGTCCCCAGAAAATCGAAAGATTCAATAAAATATCGATTCCATTGAATGGTGAGAGAGAAACAAGATAGCGTATCGACGCAAACTGAAAATTAACCTCCGCGCTGAAACTATGTGTTAGAATATCGTCTCCTACTCTTGATCATTTTCAGACTCCCGCGAAGTGCGTATCAACCTTTCAAATCTTGCTCCAACAGTGCTCTCAGATGATCTTCGTCAGCTTTTTGGAGAATTTAAGCTTCGAAATGTGTCTGTAAATTTCAATGAAAATGGAAAACCTGTGGGAACTGGAGACATAACTCTCTCGAAACGACACGCCGATCTTCTCGTGAAGAAGTTTTCTGGAGTTTCTCTTGACGGAAAGGAAATGAAGTTTGCAATAATCGACGCAGCCAACATTGCGAATCGTGTGAAATTCCCAGAAACTCCAAGAAGGATCTCTAATGGAAATGCAAGAACTCCAAAAAAGCAACAGAGAAGCACAAAGCCATCTGGCCAGAAAAAGGTTCCGAAGAAGCCCAGAAGAGAGAATAAACCAAAAAAGACAATCGAAGAGTTGAATGCCGAACTCGACGCCTACATGGCGCATTCTCATTAAATTATTTTGTTCGCATTTCGCTAATATTCGATTTCATTACATAATAAATTTGCCTAACATTGCAGTTATTCATATTTGAAAACCATTATGTTATTTAATAAAAAGAAGGGCTCGTGTAGACTCTGAAACTTCATCAAATATACGAGTTTTATTAATATTCTGCCTTCTTTCGAAAATAGGAAAATCCATGAAAAGATTATCATTAGCAATTGCTCGATTAATGCCTGTTTTAGGGCCGGAGAACAGCCGTAGCTTTTGTTTCCGTCGTAAATTTCTCTCACCATGAATCCCGAAACTTTCGCACTCTGACGTTTATTAGTGAAGAGCAAGACGGCCAATCGAAAACTGGAATTCCACTGTCACCTATGTCAGAAGTTGCAGATTCTATGTCCAATTGGCTCCTGTCTACTTCAGCGCTGAACTTGTCCGTAATCGACTCCAACGTTTTGATCTTTGAATCGATCAAAGATAGTTTTTGAACGACGTTATCAATAGTCCTTGTCTTGCTATCCGTTTTCCAGACCTGCAACTGTTCCTCTCCATCGATGACTGTGTCTTTTAGAGCATTGTATGCCATGGTAACTGATCGCTTCGCTGTTTTCAATGACATTTTTCTTTTCCAGTCCTTGCCAGTGCCACGCGATTTTAGTTCTTTCGAATCAATGTCGATGCACCATTGAAATGCAACTTGTGGTTCTGGGGCTCGCCTTTCCTGGTTTGACTGGGGTGTGTGTGTCGCCTCAAACTTGGGTAATTAAACCTTTATATTATAAACGATGAAGAATATAAGAAGGTGAAAAGTTCACAAAGGAAAGAAAAACACCCACCCAACGGTGAGAATGCATAAAAATGATGGCGTCGCTTGACCGCTTGAATCATACAATAAATATGAAAGTTATGATAGAAAGGGAGATGTTGTAATGGGGCGGGGCGAGAGGGAATGTGCTAGATGCCGAGAGAGGCAACAAAGGCTTCTTAATTGAATTGAGTTGGCGGCTGAAGGCTGAGTGATAGAAATGTATGAAGGAAAAGAGAAAATTAATATCCGTTATCACTTAAGAAATTATTGATGAAGGATATTAATTTTATGGTAGAAATGAAAGAACTCAGTATATGAGTACAATCGTTCTTCTTAATCTTCTTTCCAGTGATGAATGCGTCCCACTGATTCTTTCAGCAAGGACCTGTATATACGCTTCCGTTCCGTATATGAGCGTCGGTTGGGGTTTTAATGTTGTTTCACGCTGCCCAGTCTGCCCGTATTCTTCTGTAGAGCTCTGGTTCCAACTCACTTCGTGAGTTGAGTAGCCTACCAACGTATACATACTCTTCCACGTCTTCCATTGTTCAGAGGTTGGTGTCGTCTTTGATTATTACAGGGTGTTTGACTGCGTAAGTGTTTCTTAGAATTTTTGTGTTGTTTGTTGATCGTTTGGCTTGCAGCTCTAAGCCCGTTTGGGATTAGAGCGATGTCTCCCATTCCTGCTCTCGAGATCCGTATTCCTGCCGTAGTCGTCGTCGTGTCCTTGCAGTTCCAGGACAATTGACAGAAGTCAAATCTATAGACAAGCTGAGAAGAGGTTTGGAGATATTTGTGACCACCTTGACGGATTGTAAAACTGTGAAGGAGGCGCTCCCCATGGATGATATAAAGCAAGTTCCCGGTCAGATTTTCAGCGAAAAGAAAAATGTTCAAAAGTTATGTGTAAACACCGTGCGTGTAAGGTACGATGTTTACCGTACTTATTTTTTTAAATAATTAATTACTAAAACTGTTTCCTAATAGTTTCATAATGTTAATCCTTTTTCGCAAAGCTTTTGCAAAAAAAAAACAAAAATTTCTGGTTCGGACATGCGAAGAATGCAGAAAAAAAAATAAAATAAAAAACGACACCCGTGGTGCTGATTGGAGAATGAAATGCGTGCCGCTCTCACATCATCGCTCCCATTTCATCAGCTTGTCAGTCAGAAGAATTCATTCCGTTTGCCTTTCGGCGTGATCAAAAACACAAGAAGTGCCAATTAGGCATGCGAACGAATGGCGATTCCCCCCCCCCCCCTTCAGTCGCCGTTACCCATAAAACTACATTTCTGCTTGTTTTCCGTTCTCTATTTCAAATGTGTTTATTGGTATTATGATTCCTTTCCGTCTTCCTCCTGTATACACCTCTTCACTTGACTGTTTGCCGAAATGCAGAGCTTCGAGGTTCCTTTTCATTTTTCCACATTTCGCGTTCGTTTTGGCTTCCTACTTTTTGTGTCTCTTTCAATTCGCCGAAAAATCCACTTGACCCATAATCAATCATCAAAATACAATCAATCGGTCGCTCTTTTTCTCATCGTTCAGTCTTAATTTCTTTTTTTCTCCAACATCTCTTTTGAATAAATCTGTTGCAGAATTAAAATGCGTCTTGAATATCTCATAGAGCTTCTAATACGGCCTCTCCAATTAGGGATGTTCATGATGCATTCTCTTCCATTTTTTCATTACAAATACGCGATATTCATTTATTTTTCCTTCGCTTTTCTTTTGAGAATTTCAATAAAAAAAATCTGCTCCAAAATAATCCTGCTTTTAAGTGTTTCAGCAGTTTTTATTCAAAAATGATTCGGTGAAAGTTTCTGGAATCGTTTCCACATTTTCAGATTAGATTTTAAAAATTTAAAGTCTATTTAATATTTTTAATATGTGTTAAAATCAAAAAAAATGGGGTTTTTTTAAAATTAACCAAAAAGCAAAACTCTTATTGAAATGGGAATAAAATATTTCAAAACTATCGCATATTCAAGAGAAATTTTGAGACGATTTCATATTTAAAGAAAATAAAAAAATAAGAAATATATTTTGAATATGAAATCGTGGTATTTCACGTTCTTTCATAGTCTGAATTTTAAGAATTTTGCAGAAATTATACTATTAGGTTGATGAAAAAGTTATTGCGGTGTTTAACCTTCAATTTTAAATGACCATAACTTTTTTTAAAATCAACTTTATTAATCGAAATAAAAACCATTAGAATCAATACATTTTTTGCCAACGAGAAACAAGTTTATTTAAGCCGGTAGCGTGAAAGTCCGGGTCTCTGGTAATCTATGGTAACCCCTGGTAAAAAAGTGGTAATCGGTGTGCGAGAGGTCCGGTGAGTATGGTGAATGAGGCAGAGTCTCATAGCCTAATTCGTTCAGCTTTTGCAGGGTCGGTTGTGGCCGAGCATTATCGTGGAGAAAAATCGACCCTTTTCTGTTGATCAATGCCCACCACGAAACAGTCACCATAATCTTTTTTGGGTGGAGTTTTGGCTTCGGAAAGTGTTTAGGAGCCTCATCACGATCCAACCACTATGCGAAACGTCGTCGGTTGTCGTAGAGGATTCGCTTTTCATCACACGTTACGATCCGGCTAAGAAACGGATCATATTTGTTGCGTAAAAGAAGAGCGGACGACGACGATTTTTTTGATTTTCGTTTAATTCGTGCGGCACTCATTTGTCGAGCTTTTCTGATTTGCCTATTTGCTTCAGATGACGAACGACTGTCGATTGGCCAATTTCGAGATCTTCGGCAACTTCTAGTGTTGATTTGAGAGGATCGGCTTCGATTAAGGCTCTCAATTGATCGTTATAAATCACAGACGGTCGACCGGAATAACGTTTTCATCAACCTAATATTATACATACATAGATAGGGAATTGGGAAAAAACAGTGAAAATAGCTGTAATATCACAATAGTTGGAATTCAATATGATTAGTTCAGAATGTCTAGTAAATGATCAAGTTGCCGCTATCTCGGCGACATGCCCATTTGTCAATGAGCATGTTGGACATCGCACAGCTACAGGGCAGTTGATTCATGGATAATGTGGGATGACAACCAGATGTCATGAAACTGCATCAATCTCCATTTGGCAAGGCTATTCGAAACAGGTGCAAACTGCCCGAATCAGTGATATGAAATATCGTGGTTGCTGCTCACATTTCTCATGAAGTCGGAACTGAAGTTGAGATATCAATGCTCACTCTGCAAAGTTCCTCAAGTCCTCCACAAGTTTTTGGTAAAATTTGTTTGAATTTTGCGGAGTTTTGCTGAGCAGAATTTCATGATGATAGAGAAATAAAAGAAGGAGATCCCTAAAAGGACTCAATCTTAAATAAAAGCTGGAAATCCCGCATCATTTCGTAAGATCGAAGATCAAAGGCAACGGAAGACTCGAAAACCGAAGATTTTAATTTCAGTCGGAAAGTTTTAAGACTAATTGTGAATTCGCAAGAGGTGTTTTGTAAAATCCACGACCATTCCGACGGTATCTTTTGTTTGGAACAAATATTTTTCACGTACTTGAGTAATACGTGATGCGAACAACTTAGTATTCATGGCTTCGATGCTCCGTATTTTAGTTTTCGGGAGAGTGGTCTTACCTTCACTCACCGCTTCTCCCGTTTTACAGTCCTTTAAACTCTTTTCCTAAAAAAAACGAAAAGAAAGCTGCAGTTACAAATAGTTCATCCTTATGCAAACTACACTTGACAGCGACCAAGTTTTCCCAAAAATCGAATTTAAAAAGAAGCAGAAAAAGACGAAACATTCACGAATTGCTGTCGTATATGTACGGGAAGGCTAGTCCTCATCCAGTTCTGAAATCTCAAGATACCGTATCCTCCTTGATTAACCTTAAGGACAACAGAGAAAGAAATGCCCTTCTGAAGCGGTGTTTTGCGGAAATAGTTAACGAATCGCAAGGAGAAGACAAGAAAAATGGCTGAGAACTGTTGCCAATTGTAAACCGTGTTGTGTTTAGTCATTTAAAGAGGATAGACGTGTCGAATGATTGATACAAGCAAAAAGCGACAGCGATAGATAACATTTTACATATTGATATACCATATTACATCATTTATGCCACCCTCCTGTTTCCCTCATTTCAATCGTTTTTTGGGTGGGTTACTTCAACGAACGAACTGCCCCCCCCCCCCTTCTCTCTCCCAGATTCAGTCAGATAAACTGATTTTTTTAAATTTAAAACGTCGGCTTTCTAACAGTTCCCCGTTCACCTCTTCTGCTAAAACACGGAAATGCAGAGGAATCTGCAAAGTGCTAAAGTATCGGATTACTTATTAGCATTTCCTCTCTCTTCCCATATTTTTTCTATCAGTGATGAGGTGTTTCGCATAAATTAAAACTGCTGATTTCAGCGTGCTTATACTGAAATTTGCATTTCAATGCCTGTAAGTGTAGATACACTTTCATTCCATTTTAAGTGCCGTGAAATGGCGGCATACTGTACTCAAAAGTCCTCCGATTAACTTGTCGGGGCAGAAGATATTAGCCACCACCGTATGACTTAGCTTCTGTTGAAATGAATAGATTAGGAAGCAGTAGATACATGGCTTGATGCTAGAATTCTTTAGAATATATGTATTAAAGCTGTTACAATTCAATTTTCTTCTGCGGAGCCAGTTTTTCCGCGCCGATCACGCTCATGGGGCCACGCCATTTTTTTCTTATGAAACTGAAAATTGGTGTTAGCAAAAACCAGCTCTGCGAAGTTATGCTCGGATGATAGATATCAAGTGAAACAGTTTCGAAGCGTGGAAACCTTGGCTTTGCTCAAATCACTGTTTTAACTTTCTGGAGCTTCCCTGATAACGACCCGAAACGTTTAAAAATGTCTGTTGAATGACGCAGAGCAGTTTTTATGCCAGTTTTACAATGTTCTAATAGGGTCTATCATTAGTCTCTGCTGATCAGTCTAGCGAAGCAAGCGGGCCCGGGTAGGTCAAAGGCTATAACCTTCTTCAAGATGAACATATTTTATATTTGAGAAAGAATGAATTTGGGTTTCGATGATATTTATCATTTTTGAAATGGGGTTGATCATCAATCAAGCTACTAAACGGCTTCCGGTCTTATGTCAATTTGCTGAACGTGGCTTACAATTTGTGATTTTTCTTCCGCAGTTATTATTAATTTGAGAAACGTTATGGGCCGGAACGAACTGCAAGTATAATAGCAGATATTAATTGTAAGAGAATAAAAATCGATTTATTTGAATTCCTAAATGTCTTTGATTGAACATTTATTCTAAAATTGGTAGGCGATGAGAATCTATTGTGGTTTTTTATGATTTCAGTTCGCAATTTCGTTAAAATAAAATTTTTTTTTGGAAAAACCGGCAAAAGTTTTTTGAATCTAATTTGGCTTATTTTAATTAGTCGTTTTACCATTTTAACAGTTTCCTTCCAACAATGAATGAAAAAATCAACATATACATATGTGATTGATTTGTCTTGATCCATTGAATCACTAAAATCGAGAAATAGTCAGAAGTGAGCGAGAGAACCATATCTTCCTTTGACAAATTCCTAGGTGTAATGCTTTATTCTCTGAAATTTCTAGCTGCAATTTTCCATTTTTCCCCGTTTTATTTCTCTTATCTTTCGTTTAATCCGCTCTCTCTCCATCTGTTATCTTGTCGGATTACATCACCATCGTATCAATAGCATTCCCTTCTCCTCACTTTCTCTGATTCCTATCCCCCTTGTTTGCTTATCGCATGAATCCGGTCGGAAACCAATTCAGTTGTTGATGCGTTAGCATTTTGTGGAAGAGAATGACATGCATGCCGTGGCAATGACAGTTTAATGATAAGTAGGACACCGAGTCGAAAAATTATAGATACCAGTAAGTGAAAGTAGTCTAATCAGTTGTCAAGGATTCCCTTCCTCTGCCCCCGCCGAGAGTAGGAATTTAATTTCTAGAAAGACTACGGTTTTCCTTTATGGTGTGTACATAATTTGAAAAAAGGAAGAGATGAGGTCACCGCTTATTGCGTTTTTCACCCTATTCTTCCTCCTTTTACACTTGAAATGACTGTAATAACAGTAATCGGGATGGTTGTAGGACCGTTACACGGTTATTCAATTTTGCGAAAGGCGAGTTGCGAAACGTCATCTTCCGAAACGGCAGTTTGCAAAACAGAAAAAAAAGGTAGCTTTTTGGGAAGATAACGTTTTACAACCTACCGTTTCAGAATGTGACACTTCAAATAAATAATCCGTTAGCGTATTATCCGATTTCAAACAAATAGTTTTTTTGGAAAACGGAAAGTTCTGAAAAGTTCATTTTATGAATTCCCTGTAAACAGACATGGCCAATTTCCAAGTGAAAAATTGTCATTTAAACAAAAAAGGAGCTCTTTTTGCCTTGCAAACTGCCGTTTTGGAAGAGGACGTTTCGCCACCTGTCAGCACTTTGGAGAAAGCACATTCAAAGTTAAACAGCCTTGTAGTGCCCCTATAACGATTCGGTTTACTGTTTCCATCATTTCAAATGTGAATAAATAACTAATGTATAGTGAAAAAGTACCATCGGTTCGTAAATATTTTGAAATATTGTTCTGAAAAGAGAAGAATGGTTTAACCTTCTGTTGTACGGAAGAAAGTGCCAGCGTTTTAGACCGTACAGAAAGACATCAGTTCCTAAACTTTTATATTCAAGGATATCAAATTGACATCGAGCCATTTAGTAGCTAGATCGATGATCAGTTCTATTTGAAAACTGTGCCGCTTGAGAACTAACACAAACTCATTCTATCTGAAACATAAATTTCGATTTTAGTAATTCAATGGATCAAGACAGATCAATCACAGGATATATAGCTGATTTTTTCATTCATTGTTGAAAGGAAACTGTTAAAATGGTAAAACGACCAATTAAAATAAGCCAAATGAGATTCAAAAAATTTTTGCCGGTTTTTCCAAAAAAAAAAAAAAGAAAAAAGAAATTGTGAACTAAAATCATGAAAAACCCAAAAGATTATCATCGCCTAACAATTTTTGAATTATTTCAAATAAGGACATTTAGGAATTCAAATGGATCCATTTTTATTCATTTAATAGCCGATGTTATAATTGCAGTTTGGGCAGGTCCTTATTTTTATTTTTTTCAAATTTTTTTTTTTTTTTTTTTTTTTTTTTTTCATGTCCTTAACTTTTCTCAAATATAAAAAAAACTGCGGAGGAGAAACCACGAATTGTATGCCTCGGTTAGTTTTACATATAAATTCAAATTCAGCAAATTGACATCTAACCGGAAGCCGTTTAGTAGATGATCAATCCCATTTCAAAAATGATAAATATGATCGGAACCCGAATTCATTCTTTCTGAAATATAAAATATGTTCATCTTGAAGAAGGTTATAGCCTGTGGCCTATCCGGGCCCGCTTGCTTTGCTAGACTGATCAGCGGAGACTAATGATATACCCTATTATAAAAAAAATTGATTTATAAATCACTTTTTTTTTTTTTTTTTTTTTTTTTTTTTTTTTTTTCTATTAGAAAATTGTAAAACTGGCATAAAAACTGCTCTGCGTCATTCAACAGACATTTTTAAACGTTTCGGGTCGTTATCAGGGAAGCTCCAGAAAGTTAAAACAGTGATTTGAGCAAAGTCAAGGTTTCCACGCTTCGAAACTGTTTCACTTGATAGTTATCATTGGAACGCAGCCTTGAATAAAAATTTTAAGTTTATATGAAAAAAAGAATGTTTCAAGATGTTTATAAATTATTAAAAATTTCCTTTAAAATTTTAAAATTCCTATACTGTACCATAACAGCTAGCAGAAATAGGGAAATTCAAATAATATTAATATATTATAAAATCAAATAATATAATATTCAGCATATTCACTCCTTTGGTTTTATGCCATCTTTTTCCCACTTCCATTTCACAAATATCATATTCAAATTCGGAAATTATATATTGTTATCTCTGTTCAATTTCTCCGTTAACAGTGTGCACTCAAGCGCGCCGGTGTACCTGTCTTTTTCATTGGAAATATGCAGATTTCCACGAGATACGTACATGAATGATTGGAATCGGTTCACTTCCGAATGCGTCTTCGAAAAAGACGGGGTTCTGCGCCGACGGAATGCGAAAAAAGAACCTGATAGGGCATGAATGATATAACATTCATCTTTATCATTTTTATCATTCATTTCCGCGCTTTTTTCTGTTTTTTTTTGTTGGTTCGTCCTGAACAACAAAAAACCCATTGACCGACTTGAGACCTTTCCATCAACACCTTCGTTCTTTTGATTATACCTTGTATTCATTTTTAATACGAGAATTTCCGTTCAGTTTTGAAAAAGAACGCACAAAAACTTGGAGATTTCCTTTCACTAGTAGTGCAAATTTCGATTTTGGTATTTTCTTAGAATTCTGGTTGTCGGTCATCGATTCCTCTTCTGCACAGTTCTTTGTCTGGAACCTTGCTTGATGAGCCACAACTACTGGAGCTTTACATATGTCTTTTAAGTGGAGTTTGAGCTGCGATTTCATTTTTTTTCAGAAATTAGCTTAAACTAGGCATAAAACCACGGCTCTTGCAAAAAGAGCCAGGTAGTAGTCAGAATTGTTTATAACCCCATGTGCCTGCGGGGACCGCCGTGGGTATCGACGACAAAATATAATGCTGAAACGTTAGTGAAAAATGGTTTTCATACTTATGATCAGTGTAAACCGGGCTGACAATTGGCTTACTCGTAATTTTCTTCAAAATTGAAGCTATTGATTGAAAAATGTCGCAACTTGGTGGCCTCGGAGACCTCTCTGACTATAGGCAATTATATTGGCAATAAAGTTTTGACCCACAGGGAACGTTTAGAGTCTTTTATTCATTTACAGTTATCACATAGTGGCAATTCAATGATTTTCCGATTTTTCCTATCCATAACCTCGGTTTTGAAGAATGTCATGAGCCGACCAGAGGTTCGTCCGGTTCGCCCATATCAAGCGTTTAGGATGCATTTCCAGAACGATGCGAGCTAACAAAGCACAAAACACAGAAAAAAAAACGATCCCTGGCCATTCCTCTGCAACTATTTGAGAAACTGTTACATTCCTTTTGCCCGTTATCAAACAAATAAATATATTGGTGCATTCCGAAATTGCTGAAACAGATTCTGCCAGCAACAAGCTACACTGATACCCTGCCGTGCCGCAGTACTGAAAATGTTTATCTAAACGTAACGTTGATATGATATCATCAATACGTAGGAATGAAATGAAATGAGAGAGAGAGAGCAAGTATTTGTTTGAATATGCATACGTATATGTGCTTGTTTTGGCGTGCCAGCCGTTCCTTCTCGCCCCTCAGTCATTCCTGTGATTTCCCGACGACGTTTGGTGGACTGCGAGCCAATAATTCTATTTCTCAGTAGAATAGGGCTTTAAGAAGACTTTTGAGGCGAAAATCGCATACCATTTTTTAAATTTCACTGCTGAGCTTCGGGTCTTTCTTCGCATCATCTAATTGATGCATTAAAAATAGATTCAGTGGCTACCAAGTATAAAATGAATCTAAAAAAATTGAATTTCGGTTGAGCATATTTAAAATATATATCCTTTTGAACGTTTTGAATTTCCTGCACAACTGCAGCGATGCGAGTACACTGCCCTGTGACGTCTCAGAACGTCTCAAGAGAAAAAGTGACGAAAATTATTTTATTATTCTATTATTTTTTCGTGATTTCCTGAGCCATCAAGAGCACAGAACTCTGCAACTTAGTAACAAACCGAGATATTACCATTGAAAGTTATTAAGCTTAAAATTCTGTAATTGAGTTAGAATAAGCGGAAATGCTCTGAAAATTATTGCTTGAAATGTTCAAACCTAAGACGACATTTTCGTAGTTGATAACATTTGCAAGAGTTTTCTATAACTACTGCTCTCCATAGTTCAATAAAGTGACGACGTCGTTGCCTGCTATAAACTACATATTGCAGTGCTGGTTAAAACTCTAGAAAAACGTGGTCAACTACAAAAATGTAGTTTTAGATATGACACTTTCTCACAAAAAATTTTTGGAGCAGTTGAACTTCTACACAATTATTTTCACAACTTCAAAGTTTGGCATTTTTAACTGAAATGTGAACAATTATTTTTTGACGTCGCACTCAAAGACACTATGTTATTAACAGTAAATGATTATATTTCGAAAACTGAAAATATCGCTTTCAAAATATAATTATTTAATACAGTTGGAACATTGAAACAAGCTTTGCTTCAATTGACCAGTTCTGATATTCTATAATATTTTGTCCAAAATTTCAGTTTGTTTTCTTCACCACAAAAAATGCATTTTAATAGAAATTCGACCATTCATCTCGCTTAAACTAAATGCAAACTTTCTTTCCCTCTGGAGTCATTTTAAAAATATGTTACTACGAACTCGAACTGTCTTAAAATGAACAAAAGAAGTAGGTTTCGGATGAGCGTTGTCCTTTTAGAAGAATGATCCCTTATCATGATACCCTTGTTTAAAATCGACCTGCCATGTGAGAAGTACTGGTGTTATCGAAATATTTTATAAAGAGAGAGAGAGAGAGAGAGCTTTTGAACTTTTCCATTATTGAAACAACTAACATGCCATTCCAGTAAACTGACTCACTCTCCTACTGCGCTGACCCAATCATTGGACAGTATCAATTCTGCCGAGGTGACCATCCAAGCAGTTCTGACTGATCTTCAGAGCTCAAATGCTTACTTCTTCCCACACTTTTCCAACAAATATGAAGGACAGGGAGGAGGAAGAAGAGGCGCAGAAGGAGACGCTTGATGAGTCATCGACTGTTACTCATATACAATGCTTCTCTGCCGCTTCATTCGATTCATTGTCGATGCTCTTTCCCATTTCTGATCATTTCTACATCATGCCGCGTTTCATCAAATAGCGATAGCCTTGTGTTGTGCTTAGTGGAGTGCTTTCTGTGATCTCAGCTTCAGTCATTTTTATAGATTTTGTGGACAACGTGTCTGAAAATTTTCTTGAAACCAATGCCTATGAAAGTTAAAAAAAGCGTTACACTTCAGATCAGTTGTTAATCAATGTTAGTTACTTTCAAATTGCATGCTAGATTTACATTCCACAGGCAATTTTTATGGCCTGCACTTGCAGGTATCTTGAAAATGAAGGGCTGTCAAACAAATTTGACAGAATTGAAGAGACCTTTTGTCTTCTGAACTTTTGTTTAAAAAGTTGTATTGCCTTTTAAAGTTATTTGCGGATTCATAGCTGAATTCTTGTGGGTGCATGCTTCTGAAGAAGCTTTCATACGTTAGATTGTTCTTTATTCATGCTCTTTTAATTTCCCCATAAGCCCGACCTGATTAGTACTAGACGTTAGAAAGTTTTCCATCGCACTTGTAATTCGGTCTATGAAACCAGCAAAGATGCTGGCTGAAACGTCTTCTGGTCTAATTACAACTTGTCTAATGGATTTACAGCTAACTTTTATTATAGAGCGCTTCGATATCTACAATTTCCTAACGTTTCCAAACGATGGTTTTTATTTTAATATATATTTGCCGGCCCGCGCCATAAGGTGTCCCTTTCTTTCAATCAATGCACATTTTTTAATACCGAATTTTTCGATAAGCTCTTGTTTGAAGGAAACTTCTTAAAACAGTAATATTGTGCGAGACTTTAAGGAAATAGTTTAAAACCGATATGCCGCAAGTCGTATATGATGTCAAAATGGGGATCAAGGTGTCCTAAATGGGATCAGCGGGTCAAATGAGTTAGTCTTCATAAACACACAATTTGCTTGGAATGTTTCGCCTCAGATGTACTTGTGCTAGACTTGTGGGGGACTTGTGCTACGTTTGTGGACTCTCAAAGTTTCGCCAAGACTCGCGAAGTTTTTCTGTGGTATTATACATTCCTTTTTGCTAAAATTCCTCCTCCCCACCCAAATAAATAAAAATAGCTTGCAGTGAGTTTCCTATCTTTGATATAGGTAGTGATCAAATGTTATTCTTATAAAATCGGCTAAAATAAATCAAATACCTAGTTTTCAAAATGTATTATAACGCCACAAAACCTTCTAAACAGCGCAATCAAGAAATCCACGAAAAAGCTTACAGGAAATTTCTTATTTTATGCTTACAAATAACACGATCTCGACTCAGCATCACTCTGCATCATATACATCACATAGTCAACCCACTCTTGGCATTTCGAAGTGTTCTTTAACTGCTGAAAATATTGTTGAATAGATAACACCTAGTTTTTTTTAACCTGGTAAAAGCAGCTTCGATTACTCTCTCATCAACTCGCCAACTAACCATCAGCTTCTCCACACGCTCTTCACTTTCTCCTCTACAGAAGATTGCCGTCCTTCTTCTACATCTGTTCTTCCTTTCCTTCCTGTCAAAGTAGGAGGAAACGAATAGTACCAATTTGTTGTTCTTCTTCTTATTCATTTTCTTCTTTCCCAATATCTACTTCCTTTTTTTTCCTCTTCTACTTGAGTGAATTCGTGGAAGAGAAAAGGGGATATATATGCATGAACAATAACAGCAAACCATTGTAGGAAGGCAGATCGTTTGCCAGGAACATTCTCAGTTCTTCATTCCAATTTCGGCGTTTCTTCATTTCACCCTCACATTTCGTATGGAGAATAAAGACCAATTCCTGGTTACCCCCCCCCCCCAATTTTGTGAAAAGTCGAACGACATATTCCAGTGTTTCGTTGCTGTGAAACTTAATGCAGAATCTCAAGAATTCGATGTAATTCAATTCGCCAACGTTGCCTTCAAAGTTAGCTTCAATCGAGCCAGACGGTTCTTCTCGTAAATCATTTGCTTTTTCACTGGGCGCCTTCCGAAGAGTCCAGAATCACGCACACGTCTTTTGACAGTGTCGCTGGACACCTATAAGCCATATCAATTGAAATTTTTTGAGAAATGACCAAAAAACTGACCTCGACTCCCTTCAATTCCGAGTTGATATCCGTACTTGTCAGCCGCGGATTTTTCTTGCACATCCTGACAATGATTCTGTCGGTTCCTGGTGATGTTTTCAAAGGTCTTCCAGTACCTTTCGATCGGTTTCGAGTGTTCAAAGTTGTCCAGATAACCGATTTAGAAGTCTTGAACTGCTTCGCGAGGGTGGGCATGTCCAGACCCATCTAACGATTACGGATGATAGCCATTCGCTGAGATTCTGATAAATTAGGTAAACCACATGGTCTATCCATTTTAAATAACAACATTCATGCATAAAAGAACGATAATACTTTTAAAAAATGGAAAAAAAACCAAAAAATCGGATTTTACCGATTTTCGAAAAATTCAAAAATAAGTTCGCAACTGTTACTGCTTACCGTAATTCATCACTTAAACTCATTTTTTAAGCGTTTTTCTCAATCCCTGAAAGTTTGGGGTCGATCGGATCATCCGAAGTCGAGTTTCGGTAAAAATCACCCCGGTTCGTATAATTTTGCACGGCACTGTATATCAGAAAATCTTGAATTAGAGCTGTTGAATATAATATATTATAAAACGATTGACGGCATAAGAGCTACTACCATCTCCCCTATTTCTAATGTTTGTTCAATGTTTCTGCTGCCAAAGAGGTGCGAACAAGAGGCCCACGAGCACTTTCCCCTTTCTCAGTCTGTAACTCTCTGCATCTCTCCACACCACTCGTTCTCTCTTATCACCTTCTATCACTTTTCACTCGTGCTGCAATGTATGTACCGTCCATTTCCCTCCCCCTCCCCTCCGTATACCAGCCCATCTTTTCACCCGTACAACCATCATCAAACATGAACATTTTCATATGTTTCTCATTATTGCGTGCCGTTGTCGTACGCCGTCTCGCTCTCTTTTCAAATATTTTATTCGTCCATTTCACATAAATAGTCACCCCCCCCCACGTCCCCGTCCGCTCCCCGTCCACAACCCCCCCCCCCCCCAATGCATGTTCTTGTGTTTCAACTGTGAGTTATGTTATAGAGAACAATGAAGGCATTATTTGTTGAACTTCCCGAAGAGTGAGGTTTCGAGTTGAGGTACTCAAACCGGTTGGGAAATGGCATAGTTAACAAGTGATGGTATCAATGTTGATTGAAGCGTTGAAACTGAACATATTTTTCTGTGACTGATGAAAATTTAAGACCACTGTTGCTCCACTCCGCTCAGCTTCACTAAATTTTAATAATCCAATCGGGCCGATCACGGGCCATGCCATAACTTTCTTTAAAACCGCTATTATGCATGGGAAAAGATGGCCAGTTTTATATTTCTGTACGTTCCCCAAATTTATGTAAATACCGAAAATTCAAACAATTCCATTTGAAAAGAGAACCAATGAAGTGGCCGGGTGCCCAAATTCGACTGTTTTCCACTCTTTCCGTCTTTTTTTAGACTTCTAGTCGGGTGTCCTCTTTATCTTTACAACTTTAATTTTTAGGAGTAAGTCTGTGTGTTAGGGCTCCAGCTTTGGAAACTGAGTTTCCTGCCGCTGATTCTATACTTGCCCCCCCCCCACTGGAATTACGGGAGAGTACACATTTTTGATCACAATGTGAATAGTTCCATTAGGCGACGCAATTTTCAGAAAACCATGTTGACCATGATCAAAGAGTGAAAAAAAACGCACTTTCTGAGGCTTCTCTTGTAGAAAAAGCGAAATTTCATCTTTCTGAAGCTTCAAAACTATATCGAAGTTGGATAATAGGAACACGAAAAATTTAGTGTTATATAACGCTTTCGACAATGGAAATCTGCAAGCTTAGACGCAGACAACACGCGTTTTCTAAAGCTGAACAACGCTTACCAATGTGTTGCCAAAGGTATACCAACGTTTTACTAAAGCTTAACCAAGCTTTGGATTTGTATAAGAAAGGACAGGTTTGTATGAATGAATAGAATAACCTATCTATCAGTGAATTTAAACTGAATTCTAATGATTTTTTTTGTCAAGTAATCTTTCCAATTTTTAACAGTTTCTTCTCTGTTTGATTTATAATACTTTCCTCACTGGTCTCTAGTTCTGCAATGCCAACTATTCTCAAGTATAGGCTACTTCGAAATGTTCCCAACCAGAAGCTTTTCTCACTCATTCTGCAACAAAAGAGCACAAAGAGCAAACAGTGTCAAGCATTCCTCATTTTCCCAACCTGAAGCTCTGCGTCTCTATCCTGTCCCACGGTGCATCGCTTCATCTCTTCAGCCATTTTTCCTCTTTATCGTCCTTCTGCTACTGTTCAAACTTTTCCACGTATTTCCATGTTTCACGTGGGTATCACATAAGCGGAGGGAGCAGAACACGAACACAGTTCTCACCCTTATGCTCTTCATTTTACAAGTGACTCGAAGGAGCCAGTTGGAGAGCAGACAGTTGACGATTGTCGACACGGCTCTGTAGATTTGCCACACTTTTAAAAAGAGGTAGTATTTCTGATAAGAAGAGTGAAACGCGTCCTCTACCGGCAAGCATAATCACCGCGGCTTACACGCTCTTTTTTGCAAATAGTTTTGCATGTTTCCTCTTTTTTTCCGTCTACTAGAAATGTATGCATACTTCGTTTTTCATACCGTATGTTAAAGTGGAAACTTTTCAGCCATTGCCCTTTTGAACCGTAGTTTATTGCCGGTGTCATTTTGGCACCTTAATGTATTTTTCAATTTTCAAACAGTTTCCTATTCTGTACAACTATTCCCACAATCAATGTGCAGTCGATTACTCATATTGGCGAAATTATTTCTTTTAATCATTTGTGTTTGCGTACATTGCTAGTTGCGAGGCACGCCCACCTTCATGTTCCCATGGCGGTAGCTGAAAAATTGAAGTGGGAGTGTCCGCCACGCCCACAACTTGCAGACACTGATTTCTGCGAATTACAATTTGGACAATTTCTTGCTGAGCTAACCCATTGTCATAAGAGAAACTACGAAAATTTCAGAAAAAATAGAAGGAATTTTTAAATTTCTCACACGTCTTGATGACGCACGTTTATATTTTGTTGAGAATGGTATCGCGTTAAAAACTACGTGGCGGACCAGGAATGGGCCTGCCATACCTTCCTTTATTTTAATAGTTTTACTCGTGAAACTATCTTATCCGCGCGGAAAGTAGTGCATTTTATAACATTGATTCATTAATTTATTCTTGTAATTCCGCAGATTATCACTGGACGTTGTAAAGTAAGAGAGCTTGAAGAAGACCTATTTCCGACCTATTTCACAGCGTCGACTGACTCCGTTGCAAGTTTGCATGGCTTCCATTTGGGCGAAGTTTCGGCCGTTTCTTCACATCTTCGTCTTCGTCTCGTGTTCGTCTTCGTTTTGAATTCGTCTGACGCAATGTGTTGACAATTTTTTTATTGCGTAAGGCGAATGTAAGACGAACTGAAACACGAACGAAGACGAATTTTTGTCCTCCTCTTTTTGGAAGCCTTACAAGTCTGAGTCGAGATCTGCAATTAAACTTAAACTAGAAAAACACGGAAGACCAGAAGACTTGAATCAGAATAACATAGAATAACTCTAGTTTTCTAAGGTGGTGGTGTCTATTAGAAGCGGTCAGAAAACGTGAATAGTTAATAGTTCTAAAGAATGCTAATATGCGGTTAGGATATCTTGAAACCTTCATAACCGATTTCATTTCTTTTCCATTTTTAGCGGTGCAGCTCTCTGCTTCTGTTCTTTTTTTTGTTATTTTGACGAGAACTGCACTTTATCTCCGCTACCTGCTCCTCCTTATGTCCTCCTTATTCTTTGATTTGCTTGTTATCAATCCGTAAATCATCTTTAATCGTGTTCATTCTCAACTGTTTCAGAGCCATGGTAAAGATCCCAAGCGACGCTGTTCGGCCGAGACTCTGCATCATCGAGAAGTTGGACGGAGAGACCGTAAGCCACCATTCGATAGTTTTTCATTGTTTATAAAAATTAAACTATAGCGAGCAGTTCCCGTCATGATTCTGATCATATTCCGTTTCAATTTCAGGAGTATGGCTACAACTTGCACGCCGAGAAAGAACGTGGACAGTTTGTAGGAACTGTCGATCCCAACAGCCCGGCAGAGAGGTATGAATAGGCTATCCAAACGCTTGAGCTAACCTTAACTCTTCGCGTCAAGCTTCCGAATATCCAGAAATATGGCACATTTCCAGAGGAGGTCTGAAAACCGGAGACCGTATCTATGCAGTCAATGGCAACTCAATCATCGGAGAGAATCACAAGAAAGTTGTGGAACGTATCAAGGCGAACCCGGTTCGGTGTGAAATGCTCGTCATCAGTGAAAATGGAGCCAAGTGGTATCAGGAGAACAATATTCCAGTGACATTGGATCTTCCGAACATCGAACGCGTCACTCCTACGGTTAGTCGTATTCTTTGAGCAGGTGGTATCTGCTAAATCCATAGAACATGGAAATCCTTAGAAGATTTACAAGATTTGTTCTTGAAATCGCAAACATCCAGTGATTCCAAATTCCCCATTACATGGTTCCCGCTTGCCCATGTCTCCAAGTGTCCATTTTCCTTTTTGTCAGAATCCACGTGTTCAGTCAAATAACTCTCCCCCACCCAGTTCATGGTACGCACCAACCTCGCACTATCAGGTTAGTCCTCTTGCTTTTTCTACCCCCTCACTCGATCATTGTCTCACATCTATTTATTTTCCGTCCGTTTATTCATCACAATAAGTTTGATTTTCCGAATCGGAAAATATCGAATTTCATGATTTAGAGAGCAATTTATTTGATTGTTTACAATTTCAGTCTCACACCTTTCGCTAGTTGATCAACTGAACTCTTTTTCATGTTTTCAAGGAATGTTTCTGACTGTTTTTCATAAAAAAAAGCAAAAAGAAGAGCAATGGAATGCTTGAGTCATATGAATTGAACTGCCATTTGTGTGAATCACGTTCCTGTGTTCACAGGCTAAAAGAGATAAACAAATACCAAATGGGGGAGAGTCTATAGTCTGAAGGTGACGTCATTTGGCACAAAAAGTGAGCTCGTAATGGCTAAATATTGAGGTTGAAGAGACTGCTGCTTTTGGAAACTTTCTCATGAAATTGGGAGGCTTCTATTTGATTAAAAACGTAAAGATTGTAAAGAAAACGGCTATATTGAAATACCCCGGAATCAAGAAGAGGCTCGGAATGAGGCGAGACTAGGCATGCTAATAAATATGTTCACTATGAAGGAATGTAGTTGCTTAAAAGATATGAGGAGCCACATCATTCTGTAGAGTGGAGTGAGGTTTTGCGTAGAATATTTGGCGCAGGGAGCATGCACCGCGCTGTCGTCGTGCGACCGTTATCCCATTGATTATCACTGTTCCCAATAATTTGTAAATTGTAGATATCGATATAATATGAAAAGCCAAAAGCCCTTTATCGTCCCGCCTACTTCATCGAACCTATTTCAAAGCTAATTTTTCATATATTAACTTTCATTTTGAAGAAAGTAGTGCGCTGGCCGGAACTGCAAGTTGGATATCAAATAGTAAGAGAACAAAAATTTATCCATTTGAATTCCTCAAAGTTCTTTGTTGAAATTTTATTCGAAAATTAGTAGACGATGAGAATCTACAGAGTTCTTCATGACTTTAGTTCACTTGTTTTCTTGTTTTCTTTTGGAAACACCGAAAGCGTATTGTTGGATACAATTTGATTGTGGCGAAGTACATTAATGCAGCGTTGGATCTTCATTTGAAATCAGAAAACCTGAAATGGCATTATAGTGGAAAAAGATGGAAACGCTGAGCTTTGAACCTTCAAAATGCTCATTTCCCGATTCAAAGTTCTTATCGGAAGCGCACGTTCATAATGAGAATGCTTTGCTTTATATTTTCTCAATTTTTGATCACGAAATCACATTTACTTCTTTGAGTTTTACGATTAGGACGGAGTCCAACAATTCGTAACATGTTCCTTCATTGTTTCGAACCAATTCCGAACCTTTTTTTCAAGTTTGAACTAAAAATTGTGCACGCTTGTAACAGTAATGTTTTTATAGTCAACTTCTTGGAGCAGTATTTCCAGAAGTAACATTCCTTGCAGTGCATTTTTCCAAGCTTCACCACTGGGAATTTCCAATGCTCCGGCGTGTTCAACTTCTTCTTTTAAATTGAAGTTTAATATAAGAAGCTCAATTGGAACAATTCTACGGAGGGAGTGGGAATGATATGGGTGCGCATTAGTTTGAACAGCCGGTATTGCTGAACCAAAAAGGGGTAGCTAGCTGGCCATTTGCTCAACATTTGGGCTCTACTTCTTTTTTATAATGTGCAATCCACCGAAGATCTTGTGAGGAAATTACAGAGCAGCTGCATAGCATTTGAGAAGCTGGTATCCTCCTCATCAGATTCTCTTCTCCGATTAACCCGTCTTCTAGCAGTTACACTGCAATACCAGCGCTGTTCGTCTGCAACGCCTCGACGCCCAGCTGTTCCACCAGCAATGGCCGATTGTACTTGTACTTTTCCTCCTCGATTCAACTTTCACATACATTATTCTCCGTCGTTTCTTGTCCAACGGAAACTAAACTTTTTTGAATGAACGAAACGAAGGAATGATGAAGACGACACAATGGCGTTGCTGTGTTTGTCTGTCCCTCCGCTGCATATGTTAATATTCGATAAAAATATGAAGAGGCGAGAATTTATGGGCCAAACGGGGAGAAGACCATATACTATGCATCGAGGACAAAAGGGGCAGGGTGGTACAAAAAGTTATATATCTTGACAAACAAAGGCACCTTTTGGTATTCCAACGCCCATTTTGCACATTTGTGAATTGACCAACGTCTTCAAAAGTATTCTGCATCCAGCTATGGAAGCTGCTCCACCGATTACCAATCAAGCCACCAATAGCCGTCAGAACACAGATTGGGGGATTCCAATCGCGTGGCTTTCATACCTCTACACCTCCTTCTTATACTATTTGCGGCTGATCGTGGCGCATCTACCACATCTACCACAACGGATTACCGATGACAAATCAGCGGAGCAGATCAAACAAGACGCAGACGGCATAGGTTCCGACAAGACAGTGTCTACAGATGAGAAGACGCAGACTGCCATGGAAGTAGCGGGACAGGAGGGCCCAGCGCCAAAGGATTCATCATTATTGCCTCCTCCACCTCCGTCGTTCGACTATTGCAACAACTGCCTAACACCTCATTCGTCTCAGAAGACTTGTTCCCCATCCTACGTCTCCTCGCTCTCACTCTCAAAAAGACGATCATCGAAAACGTCGAAGAAGAAACCTTCTCCATTTTCTTCTATTACGTCTTCAACTGTTTCCACTACTTCATCTGCTTCTATCCGTTCACCATCACCTGCATCCTCCGAGCTATCGGCCACCTCCACCATCTCGCCCTCGAAAATCATTGCAGTCGTCCCTTCTGGTTGCCACGTGTTAGTGGGTGTTCCCAAACTTGACTGGAAAACTGAATCGATCCGAGTCAAAAGGACGAGAATGAGTGACTGGTTAGATGCGGAGCAAAGAGATGTCATGAGACAATTCGACGAGGTTATACGCAAGGAAGAAGAAGCAGAGGATCAGAAGACGTCACAAAGGAGAACGGGAGCAAGGAAAGCAGGGATTATAATAAATGGTTCATTTAGAAGTGTCGGCTCATTGGAATCTTCAACGAGCAGGGTGAGTAGGGTAGCATGAATGTATGCCGTACTTGTTAGATATCAAATATGCTTTTAGTCAGGTCTGGATTCGCTGCAGAACCCACTGTACATTGCTCACTTTTAACGCACAGTCCTCTCATTACTATACTATCTCGATTTGTTGCAATTTTTCAGTTTTCAAAGGTTTTTTTTTTGGTTAAATATAACAAAATCCATTTTCGAATTATCTTTTATGCGGAACTAGAACATGCTATTGTTATTTGTTGTGTGTTCATCTAATGAAACTCTGCCGAAATGTTTTGGAAAATTTGATAAGATACTGAATGTAAACCAGTTTTTGACCATTTTTATGAGTTATTTCGGTGTCTATATTTCAAGCATTTTCAGTATTAGTCACGTTTTCCGTCTCAACATTTTTATTTTCATAGCAGTATCCACTTCTTCATATTTCTGATGATTCATCACTCTCTGTTTATGCCTATATACCAAAATTTGTTGGCCAAGTAGGAGACATCGCAAAGAATACGCAAAAAGAAACGGAAAACTGTTAGTTTTTGTGTGTTCCCTGCGTCTGCGACGATTCTAGAATCTCTACTCGTTCTCCTCTTGAAGCTTATGTATCTGTGTGTTTTGTCCAATGTGTGGCAGAGGAGTACATCTATTTTTTAATTGAAATTAAGAAATATGAAGATTGATAAAGAGAGAGAGAGGGAGTTAAAGAGATAAAAGGATATGGTTTGTGATCGGAACTCGAAACGTGATGAGAAACTGTTTGCGAGAAATTGGAAAAAAACATCAAAATGAAAAAGAGAGATATGTAATTGATAAAGCAACAATATATGGCAACGAAATCGAGAAACAGCATGGCATAAAATCAGGAGGAAACGAGGAACGGTTATGAAGCAATAAACGCCTCGAATACAAGTTAAGAAAAGATAAATTCGAAAATTACAGTGAATTAGAGAATTATTCTCTTATAGTTTTCTTTAAGATCTCCATGCGAATGAGGTAGATTTTGGCTATAAGTCGCTGTTTCTGCCAGTAGACATGCCATGACGAGTAATTAACAGACATTTGGAACGGTCGATAGTCAAATGCATTCAGTTTTCCGAAGGGCTTTTTGAAATTTGATTGAAACAGTCTGACATTTTTCGGAATATTTCACGAGAATAGGCAAAAATAAAAGCACTTTTGAAAAAGCTGAAATTTGAAGTAAAAAACAAAATAAAACAGAAAAGCTGTGCAATTTGCGCGTCGCGGTGTTAGCGCACAAATGGTTTTGGATACCGTAAACCAGCATTAATAAAAACAATTTTAAACAGCTTCTGAATTCCTACAACTGCGGGAAAATTTGAATAAAGAGAAATATAATCACTATTCTGCTTTCAAAATGAAGTTTTCAAAATCAATATTTTAAAAGTATTCAAAAATTAGTTTCGCTTTTTGGTTTTTTGTTGTAGTTGACGAAACCTTCGTATCTTGGGCTGACGCTTAGGCTTAGGCTTAAACGTAGGTTTAATCTTAGGCTTAGGCTTAGGCTCAGGCTTCGACTACCACTGCGCGAATTTTGCAAAACTTTCAAAAAATTAATAGAATTTCTTGCCACCGCGGTCCTCATATATGCGTGAGTCTCGCCACGATTGACACGAAAATTACAAATGCTTTTCTAACACTTTGAACACGCTATTTTGCTCAATTTGCTCTCGTTCTGATACGGGTTTCAATGTAAAATATTGAAATTATGAGAAAAATAAGGAAATATGCGTTGTTGCGTCATCACAATACAAGTGCATTGTGGACAATTGTGGAAAATGTTTTGTTTTTCAATGTTTGAGAATGCAAAAGAAACATTTTGAACATCAAAAAAAGAGCACTTCAAATGATTCTAATATAGTGAGAAGACAATACTATTTAACTTAAATCAGTTATCAGTAAATCAAATCAGTTTAAGCAAAACTAAAAATAAAAATAGGCATATAACTTTCTGAAAATGGCGACCGAATCACTGGAAAAGGTGATCTCCATTCCATGGCCAATCATATAAAAAGCTGAAACAGATTTATGAATATTAAAAAAATATATATGCAACCACGTGGCAATCAGCGTCGACGAAATTTCATATCTAGGCGAGCCTCATGCCACTTTAATGCAGTTATTTCTATGCAGGCTGCAAATTTAAATTTCGACGGTGTTTTCAACGGTTTTAATATTGAGGCAAGATGCCCAAGGTGTGGGCATCTGGACAAACACTGAAATCGGCGAAATTGAAATAGAGCTCCGGAAATATAAAAGTGAGAAGCCACAATGTAATCCGTTCAATGGAATGCACATCTCCGTTTCAGCTTTATGTTTTTCTGAAACTGTTTCCAGACCCTAGTAAAAGACGTATGAGAACAGAATGACTGTCCGCTTTTTTTTGATAAAATGTGATGCGTCCCGCATACCGGGGGTTCGAAAAAAGTTTTCAGTTCGCGGCTTTACTTTTGAACATTGTCTGTAAAAGATCAGATTCAACTTCGAGCAGTTTAGAATTGGAAAACAAGCTTTTTCTCTCTTGTTTTCGTTCACCTTCAACTCAATTTCTTCTATTACTACCGTATACTCTTCAAAATAACGAATCAAAGGAACGCTCACCACCACCCCCATCATATGACCTTTCCTCTTTTTGAATATGTCTAATTGGTCTTCCATTAGACACCTTCCCGTTTTTTTATCCGCTGCCACCTGTCTTCTTCCTCATTCTACTTCCGATTCCTTTATCCGTTCTGTACCTGCGTCTCTTCATTAATCCATCGGTAGATATGTAGCTAACGAAGCATGACGCATACACTGCCAATTGAACTCTCACAGATGACAACATTCTTTCATTTTCCCGTCTTCTTCCGCCAAAGTTTTCTTGTTTACTGTGATTTGTAATTGTTTCTAAGATCGCTATTGTGATTGCTGCTTTTGAAAATATACATTTGTCCGCTCTGCCCGTTGTTCTACTATGTTCCGTCCGTCAATCTAATGTATGCATACCACCGATTCTTCTAAGAAGCATTCACAAGCGGCATATCTGAGAATCTAATAAATGTTTTGTGGATTGGTTGCAAAACATGGAAAAACTTGCCGAAAAATATACAAAAGGGAAAACCAACCACTTTTTCTCTTTTCTCTTTACATTTCCTTTTCGCTGAACTGGTAATCGGATATTTATGTCTAGATTATTTCGTGCTTCTCTTCGCAATTCGATTAGCAAAGAAAATAATTCTTTTCCGTACTTTCAAGTGCTTCTTTAATGCTTCAGTATGAGTGGGTTCATGGTTCAGGGCTTGCAGAACTCTAGGTCTTCGAAGGTTCGCACTGGACCGCTCTCAAGATGCTTTCAAGTGTCTAATAGATTCTGAAAGAGAATTGTGCAATTTAAGCAATTGCTTCATTTCACAGAACACTCAACTCCGTTGATGGTGCCTCAGAAGTTTGGAGAACTCTGAAATTGACTCCATTTGTGAAGCGTTCTGGTGCGGGCTTTTAACTTCTCTCAAATGTTGTCAAAAGTAATGATAAATGTGTCTTGCAGATAATTTCCGTCATTTTTCAATGCTTCTCGGTATTTCGTCATTATTTCCTTCCGGATATTTTAGATTTTTGAAACTTAAAAGCTAGGTCCATGAAAATTAGAAAATAAAAAAGATCGTCTCGTCTCGTCTTGGTCTTCATCTTTTTTTCGTTTTCGTATCGTATTCGTCTTCGTCTCGTCTTCGTATTCGTCTTGAATTCGTCTGACGCTTCTGCACACACTTTTATTGTGTAAGACGAATGCAAGACGAACTGAAAGGCGAACGAAGACAAAACTAAAGACTGGAGAAAAGAGACAAAAAACGAGACGAACTTTTTTTTGTTCCGCATTTTTTTGCTTTCAATTCGTTCGCCTCACTTCAAGACGTCTCCCAACATTTCTTCCAACTACAACTTTCCTAAATGATGACGTCAATTGAAAAAAGTGGGATTGGAGTAAACTCCTCAAATTGCTACCCATTGTCTACAAGCTTTCAAGACAAAAAGCGAATCAAAATGTCGGTCTGGCTTCTAGCGCCGGTCGATCGGCCATCCAGGCCCTCTAACAATTGAGAACATTATTCTATTACTTCTCACGGGTTACCGGAGAGACGTGTACCTTTTTTCTTTCAACCGTTCGCTCACTATGGGATGTTGTTTGCCGGTTGTCTTGGTTGTTTGGCAAGGCTGTGCAAACACGAAACGTGAAGAGGAGAGATAGAGCTCGGCGAGCGTAGTAGTACCGAATTTCACTTTCTGGTGACGAATCAGAAGGTTGAATACTGATTACGATTCATGGTGGACGGTGTTTATTTATATGATTTCAAGAATGTGTTTTCATAATGCTCTAAGTGTGTCTGGAGTCACTTTTGTTGTCGTTTTCCATATCTGAAATGCTCGACTCCGAAAATCTTCTGATTAAACGTTTTTAGTATAAAACACTGTAAAATTTTGGTTTTTTTCTTTTAAACTATTGAATTAGCAGGAGTATATTGAAATATATCAAGAATACTGACCTTTTTTAAGCAAGACTATTTTACTGAAGGAATATTTATATTGTTATCAATCTGTATATTCTTCTAGTGAATAGTACCATTCTTTTGCATGAAAATACATATTTTATTTTCTGTTCTTTTCACTTAAGAAGCTTTTCTTTTTGTATTATTTCTTTTGTGAATAGAAAATTGATATTTCTGAAATACAATAGAATGCGTCTGGTCGGAAGTTCACTTTCCTTATTTTTCACTTTTACGTTCTGTATTCAGCCCTCTAAGCAAAACTCAACGAGTCTAGCACACGTCTTGGGTGAGACTTGTTCTAAACTAGTCGGAAACTTGGCCAAGTCTTGCGAATTTTCAAATTTTGACCTAGTTTTGTGAGAGAATTGTGCTAGATTTGTGAACCTTCAAAGTTTGGCCTAGAATTGGCTGAGACTTGTGCTTGGCCCGTGGGGTTTTCTTAAGATATGAAACCTCGTTTTGAAGTTCTCATACCATATTTTAATTCTATTTCAGTTCATCCAGTGACTTTCTGGAATTACTTACTTACTTACTTAGTCACTTAGACTCTGCAAATATGCCCTCTCCGAATGGATGGTTGTGTCCGTTTTCTGATCATTTCATCTTCGGTTCTTTGTTTTCTTTTTGATAATCAGAAAATCATTACTTGAAAAAACATTGCTGTGTATTAAGTTTTGTGTTTCAGTTTCAGTACATGCGAAACTGAAGCTAGCCGGGTGACTAATTCAGTTGAACCATTGCTTTTGCAGGATAGTATTGATTTTCCATTCTGATATGATTCTTTTTTATACAGTTTGCAAAAGATTGGGCTGAAATTCCTAAATTGAGGAAGTACATAAGAGAAAACAGCGAGTGGGCTCATTTTTTTTTGAATATGGAACTTTTAAGATACTTTGGAATGCTCAAAGAGCTCTCATCGCTTGCAGAAAAGTGAGTTAAGAATTGAAATAAATACCGCCTTCCGAAGCTATGCTTCTGACTCATCGTTCTATGCTAATTCGGAATTTAAGTTTCCAAGGGTTGACCCATTTTCAGTAACACATCTGGTACATATTATTGAATTAAAGCTTGCGTCTCTTGTGGGTTATGGAACTGCCGGTCATATCAGATTGCAAATAGTCTTTACATTCTTAGAAACCCACTGCAAATTTTTATATTAAAACAACACTCCGGTTCCCAGATATATCACCTTAAAATTGAGATAATTTTGCAATTATTTCGGTATATCGGAGCCTGCAAGGAAAAAGAGACGGGTTAGTGAGTTTTAGAGAAGGAGACTATTAAACCGTTCAGCGGCACAACATTTCCAGACTTAAGTCAGATCAGACCTGCTGGTTTCACGGGGCATTTACTCGAAAACTGACAACTTTTCGCCCGTTGGTCGCACTCGGATGGCTGGTCATTGTAATGTATGGAACGCTGATTCTAAAAATCCAGCTCCACCATCAGAGCTCCAGAGCTCCAACCTTTTTTTAACAAGAATTTCGCTCGTGTACTACACGTGGATTTTGAAATAGTCACGTCCTCGAAACAATGTGCTCTGATAGTGAGCTGAATTTTAAACTCATTTTTTTAATTGGACACCATTCCATTGAAAGCGCTATTAAAGGAGGCAGTTCCATGCTTTCTTTTGTTATATTCGTTCAACTGATCAGATAAACTTGTAATCCTATTCTCCCTCTTCCGTCGTTACCTTTTTTGTATTCAATTCCAAAGAAAAAAACCCTTTACATCCACTTTTGTTATTATTACTATTATTCTTCTTCCTCCATTTCTCGACATGGACACCGACGTCCTTGGCCCTTCTCCATTCCGTCTACTACTACTACTACCACTTTTATTATATTATTCTCTTCATTCTGATTTTCCCTTTGATCATCCTCTCCCGGTTTTTTAGTGTTTGAAAAAAAACAGAATTAGGAAACAGTGGAAAATGGATAATTCCTTGCAGGCACTGCTGGGGAATAGGAAATTAGGCATTCACCGTCTGGGTAAATACCGGTTGTAGAGAAGGAGGGGGTCCATCAGCAAACCGGCGTTTATTTGATAATCATATTTTTGAAGATCTGTACAAATAGTGTCTCTTCTAGATTCTCGTGAACCACAAAGTTGCTGGTCAGAATCGCAATTATTGCTTTTTTTCCGAATTCACAATGTTTTTTGCCGTTTTTTTTTTGAAACGCTGAGAATTTTGAGAATGAAATACATTTATCTTTGCATCTCTCTTTAAAATGATAAATATACCTAAAATTTCAGCTTGAAAATGAAGCAATATTGAGATAAAAGAATCCCCCACGATTGTGTGAGAGTAGGTATACTTCAGCAATCACGCCCCCCCCCCCTCTCTGAGATCCAAGAAGTGGCACAGTACCGGAAGACCCCCCCCTCCCAATATCCAAAAATTGACATGCGGTACCTACTTTTTATCTTGATTTTTGATTTTTAATGCTCCACGGCCTTTTGCTTTTAGGTGTTCCTGTGTCTAGGGCGCTAAGCTCTGTGGAAAGCCAATATGATGACTTCCCGGCACAAGTTTAAAATTTCCTGTGCGGTATTTTTTTCTGATGAATAGTATTTTAATAAAGCACGCTTAATCTGTTATCGCGTTTCGGAAAATGTATAATTAAGTGATGCCAGGATTCCTGTTTTAATTTCCAACTGGTATAATATTAAAGAAATAGTAATATTAATGCGCTATGTACGCTACTGAAATTGCAGTGCAAAACGTGCAAAGTTACGGTGTCGTTACATCAGGGAGCAGTCTATACGGCTACTACAAAAATGCATTTCAAGCTTCTACTATCTCATTTACTTCATTTCAAAGTGGGGCATTTTCAGATGAAACCACCCCCCCCCTTCTTTCCCACCATTTTGGTATACTGTAAAACCTCTAATAGACTTGCACCCCTAATTGATTTGCGCCTCTAATAGTATTGCCCCGCAGAGACAAGCTTAAACAATAGTATTGCATGCAACTCTATTTGAGTTTTTACGGTATATGTATTACTATATGGTAGTATATGGTATATGACATTTTTGAGAAGTAGTCTTGTTTTGTTTTAGCTTTCAGCTCGTTCGAGATTCTCTTCCATGAATGTTTGTATAAAATTTTCTAGAAATGGCTATTTCTAGAAAAAGTCGCCAGAAACAAGCTTTTCTCTAAAGTTTATGATTTCTATTTCGATTAAAGCCAAATTTGCCATTTGATTTCTCCAAAGAAAGTCGAGAAATCAACTACTCGTGATCAGTCCTTTTCATGTTCGATATGTTGTTCTCCTCCTGCGCTTACCGTTGTCATTAGCAACGGTGTTTGTCAATGTCAGCTTTCAACCCTCTTCCCCCCCCCCCTCACTCTCCCCAAACTATTTCTCATTTTCCCAATTGCCCTTGTGTTCAAATTCTGTCGAAGGAAAAAGAATAATGACAGGGAGAGTGAATATCTGTAATTTTCTTATTCGAGGCTGCTCCAATCAATGCTGTCGAAAGGTAACCATCGGGTTAGGCTAGCAATTCTTTTTCGAGGCTTTGTTCTTCTCAGTTTTTCAGTTTTTTCCACTTTCATTTCTGTGTCAGACACATCCATTTCAGCTCTAAAGCTCGATCTTTCCGATTGTCCGTTTTTCGTTTGTCGGCTCTTTATTCTATTTTCTGCTCGTATTAATGGTTAGTGCACGTGAGCAGCTGCGTGTCTTTATTTTGTAACTTTCTAATATTCTTTATGTATTAAAAGAAAAAAATAAAAGAGTGACTTTTTGGTGGTACTTATCACCTCAAAAATATACGCAGGCGCACCGGACTAGATTAAAGCACATGGCATGCAGCAGGCTGGCGGGTATTTATGTATATAACAATGTAGTGCTCTCAGAAATGTAGAAATTCTAGTATTTTATAGCCATCGATAACCCCCCCTCCTTCCACTCCATCCAATCCAACAACAAGACATCATATTTTTCCACCTAATTTACATTCAATTCTCGCCGCATCCGTGGTTTTCCGCTGACCGTTTTGTCGTCGTCATCGTCCACGTCTATTCTATGAATCGTCTGATAGAGAAAAAGTCGGAAGATGAGAAGAAAAAAGGAACGCGATCGTGTTCTTCACGAAAACGGCCGCAACGTTCTGACCATCGATCATTCTGTGAATTGTTCCATGTTATTCCAGTCGTTTCTCGTCGGTTCGGTGGCGAGAGATTTGCGTTTCAGAAATTTAAGAGATTTTTGTTTAGTATTCTGGAATTCCCACCTGTTGCTCTTCAGACTTCTCGATATTAAAGTAGATTTTTCACTTTGTATTTCACTGACTATGATTATATCAGAGTTCTCACGTGATCAAATGAAAAGATACAAGTTTCAATGAGCAATTGTCGTCATGTCTGGTATTTAGTGTGTTAACCAATTAAAAAATTTCATCATATTTCCTTGTTCTCTTATCTTTTTTTTCACCTTTCGTTCCAGCACACCATGTTCAAGTGTGGTTTTCAGTCTTGGCTTTTGGCTTTTTGCTGAGATCAATATTTCCCATGAAAAATAGCTTTTTGAAAGAGAAAATCGCCAGAATTCTTATTGAATTGTGTGCAGAGAATTTACAGAGTTGCTCAACTATTCAGTGGGTCATTTTTGTGTTTTCAGCCTAAAGAAACGCCAGTGTTCGTTCCACCACCACCTCCACCAACCGACACAATGCTCTACTTGCCCAGACTTGTTGAATTGGTAAGTGCCAAACTTGAATACAATTTATTGTCCAGTAAGAAGATTTATCGCCCAGAAAGAATCATAATTAAGCTATTGAACTACACCATTTTCTCTTGAACTGCAAGCTTTTCAGAGCTTAATTTTTAAAGCGTTTCAGAAGAATATATAGGAATTCCTGGCGGTAAATGCAACGAAGGCATCGAATCTGAATCCTTTTTCTTTCCATTTTCAAATATTTAGTCTAATAAGAAAATGAAAAGATTAAAAAAAAATTGAAAGTGAATCTGAAATTTTATATCTTTTCTGTTCCTACTGATATTGCAAAGAAAACAATTCTGACATACTCTGAAGGCTTTCTGAATTCTTCTAAAACTAACAGTAACTACCTGTGTTGCATCAGAGAAATCTGAAAATGAGAGCCGGAGCGCTGTGTATTTCCGGTGCAGCGTTGATGGCCGAGTGGGAAAATGGCATTAAAATATACTAGGTCAAGGGCTCAATATTCCCCCCCCCACCCCCGGAGCTGTGGCTACCGCTTCACATCGCTATTCACTTTTCGTCGTTTTCCAAAAAGAGACGTTTCACTCTTTGAACTTTCTCATCTCGGTTTTCTGAAAGTTGCGTCCATTTATGGGACTATTCACAATAAGGTCAAAAATTTCCTGTGTCTTTTAACAAAATTTGATTTCAAGTATCTTCAAGTAATTATATTTCCAGCAAAGGTCATCTCCAACACAAGAGTTCGGATTCAACCTTCACGCTGAACGCGGCCGCGGGCATTTCATCGGAACAGTTGACCAGGGCGGAATCGGAGAGAAGGCAGGACTCGAGGCAGGACAGAGAATCGTTGGAGTCAACGGGGAGCTCACCTACCCATCCTCCCGACACCGAGACGTTGTTGCGCTCATCAAGCAAGACAGCATGAAGACGACACTGCTGGTGGTTTCAGAAGAGGTTGATAAGTATCACAAAGATAATAACATTGCCTACTCTTGGGATAATGTCGACAGAATTGATACTCTTCCACCGCCAGCTGCGGAGAAACATCACCATCATCATCATCATGAAGAGGAGGAGGAAGAGGATGAGACTCCTGTTGCTGCTTCGAAAGCGAATGGATACGATGTGGCACCGCCTTTGAATCCACATGTAAGTTTCAGAAGTCGAAAAAGGCTGAAAGTGAAGGAATTGTTCTCTTTAAAGTTTGTATCGATAAGAATAGGGAACGGTAGATAATTAACTCTAAAAGAAAATTCGTTCCGTTACATAAACATTTCAAAAAAGCTGGATCTTCTGAAACATCTGAGGACCTCTGCAGATCATTTGAAATTCTGGAAATAAGTTAAAAGAAGCTGATATGCTCTGAAAACTGTGGTGTAAGCTTTTCAAACCTAAAACTATATTTTTATGTTTGACAACGGCTCTCTACATTCTCAGACTATACTGTTATAGCTCATGGAAGTGAAGACACCTTAATTTCGCCCGTTTCCTACTAATTTGCGTTTTTTTCAGTAGAATGCTCATATATTACTGTATTATTACTGAATATTACTACGTCACCAAAACAGCTCCGAATATATTTATCAATCGATAACTTCGGAACTGTGGTTTTGCGTAAGGCGTCCGTCAACTAGTGTATGCACACTAAGCGTCAGAATTGACGGCAGCTTGGTGATTGCTGGAGCTTTTAAATATTAAAACAACTAAATTAGGATCGAAATTGGAGAGACTCGAGATTTTTAGAATAAAAAAGCTATGTTGAAAGTGAAATTGTATCTGAACATTTTTAATATTGGAGAAATAGTAATATTCATGTGCTATGCACGCTACTGAAATTTTCAATGCAAAACGTGAAAAGTTAGGGTGTCGTTACTTCATGGAGCAGTCAGAAACTATAGAAAAAATACGGAAACTACAAGAATTTGCATTCTGAAAGTCGGGCTATTTCAAGTGAAACCCCATTTTTAAGTTTCTGAAAGCACTCTGCTATAGTTGTAGTTGCTTATTCGCTCCCTGCTTCATATGGTTTCGGCAAATTCCAGAGCATTCAAGTGAATGAGGAGCGCGAGGTGTCCAAAATCACAACGACAACCAAGACAGAAACAATCTCCACTTCCAACGCATCCTATCAGTACAAGGTATCACCCTCAGAAAACAGTGAGAATCATAGTAATAATCGCGGCGGAGACACTATTATCATAACAACTTGCTCTTTTCTGAACGTAAGTGATCCGACTGAAAATGAAGAGACGAATGGGATATGGAAACAACGGGCTTCTACTTCTTCTTTCCTCTATTGCTTTGCTGTAGTTCTACAGAAAAAAGCCCAAAAAGGAGCAAAAAAAATGTAAAGTAGGAACTTGTGGAATCTAAATTCATATTTTGTAAACTTTGACTCAACGGACAGTATCTGAAAATTCCAGAATTTCAAGGAAATTTAGTAGTGCTTTCTCGTTGCTTTCTTTTTCTTTTTTTTTTTGGAAAATTATACTTATTTTTAAAAAAAAGAGCATAAACCTCTAAACTTCATAGAAGTTTCAGAAAAACTAAACAAGGTTAGCCCAAATTTCTCACAAGTCTAGGCCAAACTTGTCTAATAGTCGTGGAGTTGAGGTATCATTTCTCACTTTTCGAATAGCCAAAATTTCGAAGAATTCCACAAAATCTGTTTCAAGCAGTTTCCGGAATTTTGACTAAAACTGAATTTTACATTGAGAAACGCATATGTGAACCTACATTTATGGTGTGCCCCTATCTTTCTCTCCCCCAACGGTTTTCTGTCGGATTACTTTCAGTTCCGCTTTTCTTCTCTAAACGCCTTTTTAAGCTTTATTTTCAATTATTTGAAAGAAGCTAGTGTTTCAGTTGTGCTATCGCACATCGTCCTTTTTTGCTTTTTCTAAGTTTTTATTAACTCTGCCAGGAATCCACAACGGCTTACGATGCGTACGGAGCTCAGCCACCGGTAGCTGTTGCTACTCAGTCGCCTGACCTTATGGATCAAGTCTTTGCAAAAGTCGATCTTCCCGCCGTTGATAATCGGGTGATCATTACCAGTCATACTAAAGAATTGTCAACTGCCGAAGACGCATCTTCCATCTCTTCGCTCACTTCTTCTCACAATGAGAGTGCTGTCGATGTGCCAGTTCCGAATAAGGTTTTTGTTTTTGGGGGTTTTTTTTAAATTTGGTTTATAACTATAACAAGCTTTGCCAAAGGACTCAAGCTTCTATCATTTTAGTTTTTCGTCTTGTCTGGGGCCATACGAAAAGAGAAGACGTGCAATGTTTCGGAGTTTTCTGATAATTGGCTTCTAGAATTTACAAAATTGCATGGTTTGAAATATCTTCGGAACTCTGAAACTTTTTTCTGCTTTGCAATTTTGTTTCACTTTTTACTTAAATTTTGAGTCCAACACTGAAGCTCAGTTTCAGTCTTGCTTCAACATGATCTATCTTTTGTTTATTTTATGGACCTCCATCAGATTTCTTTTAGTTTTGGTGTTCACACAAAAATACTAACCAATGCACGCCAGTTGTATTGCTTCATCACATCGACTAAAATTTCTGCTATTATTACAGTTATCGAAATTAAACCCATTGAATTGCTATTGATAGTCTGATGATTTTTAGTACGTCCCATCGTACGCCACCCAATCTCATCAGCAACACGAGCAACAATCGCAGACCAACCACCACCATCATCATCACCATCATCAACAGCAGCCCTCGCCGTTGAGCAACGGATCGAGCCACGGATACGCGGCCAGCTCGACTAGCGGTAAGTTTTCGAAGGAAGGTTCAGTTGGTTGCTGAGAATTATGAAACCCTTCTTATTGGAGAGAAAATGCTCAGAAACTATACATATTTTTATTAAATTAGAATTCCCTTTCATAAAATTTATAAATTATCGGAATTTGCGTTCACTGACTATGCCACTGTCAAAGCATTTCAGGATATGATGATGACGACATCTATCATTTACCGGCCAGAGAGGCTCGTGAGCGTCTTCGAATGAAGAACAGGAAGCACCATTTGTGAGTTATATTTCATTTTTTTTTAAAGAAATATTTGTATACCTAAATGAAAGACTGCGTTGAAACAATCTCAGATATCGATCAAAAAAGTGAATTAAAGACATTCCAGGTCAATTTGCAACATCTGAAAGCCTTAACTTTGATATTGAAAGCTCATTTTCCCCCGACATTTCTGCATAAATGTGCGTAGCTGAGAGTCAACGCTATAACTCGTCTGAGATACGTATCACATATGATTTATCGGGGCGAGACTCAGCTAACGCAACGCGTCTATATCTCAAGTTTAACTTCTCGAAGGCGTTATTTACTTAGTTACTTTGTCGATTCGTTCTTTCGGATTGTAGCGCACCATTCCTTCAAGTCATATACGATGGTAGTCCAAAAGGCAATGAGGTGGTTTCCATTGATACTTGTTTTCCCAAAGTATCCGACGATCTCATCGGCGGCTTTCCAGCAGGCCGCTGTTCATCTCTCTTTATTTATTGTTGCATCAAATGGGACCATTTATCGTCGTTTCCGCGCATTACATTTCCAGATCATATTAGTTTTCTACTTTTTATGACTCATAGAGGGTCTCTAACGTTTAATAGACGTCTAATGTTTTCTCGGTAACGACTTTATTCTCCTAGTATCCCGTCTTCTTTCTAGACATGAGAGGGCCACTCTTACTAGCGTTTTTGTGACGTTCTAAGCCTCCGAGTGAATATTCCTTTTCGAATTGAATGGTAGACGAACGGTGTACTTATTAACCAATTGAGACTTCGACGGGGTTTCGATCATCTCCGGATACTTAGAAGAGCATCAGAAGTGTACCTTCTACGATACGGCGAGGCTAAGTTCATTTAGAATCCAAATCTGGGTTAAGGAGTGGTAAAACCCTGCGTGAAAAATTGCAACTTTTTGAACTGTGTCCCTTTCGCGCTTGGAATTTACTGAAATTACAATAGGTAAAACGCTTATAAAAAGTTTATCATTCCGGAAGTTGCGGGAAATGGTGCAAGCACTTTCAAATACTGTTATTCAAGTTATCGATTTTTCCATTTTCCAGGCACGACATGAGTCTCAACGAGAAGTACCAATTGGTCAGCAATATGTGAGCATGTACTATTTTCAATTTCTTTTATTTGTTAAATCCTTTCCAAATTTTCCACCCAACCATTCCTACTATAGTTCCTTCTTTATTTTTTTTCTAAAATCTCCCCGTCTCTCTCTTTCTATCTCCACTCTCCCACCGCCCCCCCCCCCCTATCAAACATGACTCCGCCACTAAGATGTCTTCTTTATACTATTGTCTTGTTTTTGGTACTTCGACCTGTGATAAGTGCTCCACCCGACTAGCTATAAATTTATATTTCTGTTAGTGTCGTCGAATCCGCTCAATTGTTTCTGCACTCAAAAAGTTTTCAATTTGAAAATATTTCCGTCCATTTTCGTTTTCCAATGTGCCTTACTCATCTGAAATCAGACCTTCAGTTATATTTTTTTCATTTACCAGTTTTGTAACATCTTCTGTCGGTTGTGCAATATTCAATATATCACTTATATAAAATATTTGTCAACGAGATGCTCACAAATTCCGAGCAAATGGAGCAATTGATCAGATCGACAGTCTGTATTACCTTTTCCAGTCGGGCATTGGTTGGTCCACATTCCTGTTACTATAGGGAACAGAAAAATTAAAATCGGCTATCTTTATTATTGGGAATTGAGAACAGAATACATGAAATGCACAAATGTACATAGAAAGCAGATACCCGTTCCGCACGCCCCTAATCTATAATTTCCGCTGGAAAATATGTTTTTTTTTATAATGTGGAGAAAGAATTGCCTAATACATAGTAAGACATATGTAAATATCTCAGTGTATTCGTGCGACATTCATCCAGAGAATGTAAGAAACAAGAAGTCAAGCTTCATATTTAATGTACTTTCAGGAGCTAGCGTGGGTCACATTCATAAATAAAAACGGCATTGCCGAAGCTCTCGCAAGTAGACTACGCTAGCCGGCGGAGATCTCCAGATAATAATTTATTTAAAAAAACAAGTAAAACAAAAAATGCAAGAAAACGTATCGTTTTCATTGAAACGAGAACATCGTGAAATGGAGAGAAATACGGAGGACAGTCATTCAAGCGCTTCGAGACATGTAAAGGTCTAGTTCGGCATCCAATTCTTCGGCAGTCTTGTGAGGTTTTTGTTCTCGCTTTGGCTTCTTGGCCTTCCTCGTTGGTGGTTTAGTAGTTTTCTGATTCCTCGATGATTTGCCCACTTTATTTTCGCGTTTTTCGATAAGGTTTCTACGATTCGGAGTTCCCCTCACCTCTGGCTTTCTGAATCCCCTGGTTTCGATGACAGTGAAATGCATAATCTGAACGAGGAAATAATTATTTGTAATTTCATACAGAGAACCCTTCATCTATTAGAAAGTTCCATTGTCTCGAACAGTCATAAAATATACTAATGATATAACCAGTCATGTGCAAGTCAATTATTCTATGTTGAATCCACATATTTACCTTCTCATCAAGAGCTACCCCGGCAAACTTTTGAATAAGCCGATCAGCGTCGTACTTGGAAAGAGTGATATCTCCAGTTCCGACAGGAGTTCCATCCTCGTTGAAGTTAACAGTGACTTTGCGAAGATTGAACTCTCCAAACAGCTCTCTTAAGTCACTGGACATAACAGTCTTAGCCAGATTTGAGACGTTAATTCGGACAAGCCTCTTCTCTGAAATCCAATTGAATTATCGTCAGTTGATAGGCAAATGTTGCTACCATTTCCACCGGCGGATACACGGGTAAAACTTCCAACTCTTCTAACGGCCCCACCACCTCCGCTCTGGCGCCGAAATGGAGCTGCTCCTCGTTTTTTGATACCGGCTGATGATTTTTTGATCGGTCTCTTGACTCCTTTTTTATACTTCTTGTTTGATGAAATGATATCAGAGAGAGTCATGTCAATAGAAGTGGCTTTCACCATTTTTGTGCTGAAAAATGAGAAAAGTACAAGGGCTGGCGTTGGAAAGGAAAAAGTTGACGTAAAAATTGAGACAGAGGCAACTATAGCATTTTTAAGTTCAAAGAAAAAATTCCATGAGAATGATTTTCACGTGATATAATTAAATCCGAAATAGGGGAATGGGAAAGATAAAAAGGTCAGCAATATTTTTAGTATTGTCGAATTACTTCGAACCATAATAAGTTTAGATTTTCACGTGGACTGCGGAAAAATGATAGTACCTAATGCTTTATTTGCTGTTTTTTTTTGAAAAGTAAAGCATGTCCTTCACGCTACTGCCAAAAGAAGGATACTGCAATAGTATTTTAAAAATTTTTACCTCTATCTAATAAAAACTTAGAAAAACAGGTCAAATTTATCTAACAAGTAAACCAATCTCTCAATCAATACTTTTCAAGACATATTTTAATCAAACAATCTATTCATAAAAAATTACTTTTCTAATCAACTTCGATACAAAAATGTATTTTCGCACAGAAATCTAATCGATTTTCAAGACAGTTGAAAACTGAGCGAGCAATCCAGGACAGATCTACAGGATTAGGTTTTGGTTATTATATAACATGATTTGATATTATTTTTTCTTAAATAACGAGAATTTTTTTTCCAAGTTTCTGTATTGTATTTTATTAATCTGAAAATTTGACATGAAAGTTAGTTTCGGAAGCACTAAAAAGCTTTTATAGGCCTAATGGAAGCGTGTAGAATTGATATTTTCATGAGATTAAAATATTATTTTTCTGTAATTGACAAATGAAAAGTAACTTTAAAAGATTAAAAAAAACCATTTAGGGCAAAAATCGGTTTTTTACACGGCAGATATAAATTTAGTTAATCAGAATTTGGAAATAAGACATTTTGTGAACAACAATTTTATAAAAATAGACAAAACAACACAAAATCATGAAGAATCAAAGCTATTATTTAAAAAATTATGAAAATGCAATGTTTTCTAAATAGATAGGAAATGAATTCTGGCGCTTTTTTCCAATGAATTTTAGCGCTGACGACACGCCGATAATTAGAGTACACTCAGTTTAACGCATTTCCTAGGACGCCTAACGTGTACTTCTCGAGAATAAAATTAAAAAAAACCTTTTAGATGGTGCATTAAAATGCAATTTTATTTGCTTAAAACGCATTTCGCTTTAAATAAAAAAATGCTAAAAATGACATTTCAATTTATATAGCTAAAGCTAGCCCAAATTAGTTATTTTACTTTTTTGTTCTCTTCCAACTCCTCCTTTCTTCCTGTTCTCCATTTTGTCATGTGAAACTTCTTTATGTTTAAGCAGATAAATTATTATTACCTTTGCTTGATAATAGCTTAATTTTAAATTAGTAATTTAGTAATTACAAACTTGAAATTAAAAGTTCCTGAAATAATAGCTTTTTTCCTGCTATTTACAGCGTCTCATTTAATTATTTGATAGCTTTGTGATCTTTAATTTATAATATTAAAAATATTGACGCTTCAATCCTGACGTTTATTTATCTAATCTGCTGTCTTTTGAAATGTTTGTATTATTAAGGAATGGACGGCAGTGCAACTCCAGGACCAACTCAAGCTCACGTAAAGTCCAATAGTATGATCTACATTTGTGGAGGTAAGTATTTAGTATATTCTCAATCACAACTTTTTAAGGATTAGGTTTGCCTAGCTTAGAAGGTAAAGCAATGAAAGTGATAAATATTTTCTGAATTCGCTATACGCTGTATTTCGAATTATTTTGTTGACGTATTTAGCAAGAAATGTCCCTATTTTTTTTACAAAGTTTTTATGCTAACAGAGAAATACAGCCACCAATAATTAATAATATACAATAAACGTAAAAATAATTATGCTGTACGTGTCTAATTATAGGTTATAGCAATCACGTTCATTCCAAAAATTGGCTTGTGTTTCCGTTTTTCGATTTAATTTTGTTCTTTAGTAATTCCATCCTCTGAGTGACGAGAGTTGTAGCAGCATTTGAAAAATTTTGCGAATGATTACTATAAAAGTAGCCTAACGCAAGAAAATGTTTATCCCACCAGTAAGTGATATTAGTTGTGCCAGAGTGCGTCTAAATTGTCCCCTCAAAAATATTATATTCTCCCATTGCGGAAGTTTCAACATATACCGCTCTGATACCTGGTGCACAGATGCGTTGTTGAGTTCTTCCTTCATATTGCCACCATTTTCGCCATCTGGTAAATTAGTTTTTTTTTTTCTTGAAACGACGATGTTCGTATTTTCAGTGAAAAAGTTTTGTTGAGATTTCGTCAGGAAGAGACTAGGATGTTTTTGACTATCTAGACGCACTCCCTTAAACATCAGCCAAAAGTCAAAATAAACGTTTAAACTGATTTTTTTGCATTCCCTTTTTTTGAATTTCTTATCTGATAAAAAACTACACAAATAATGTGTTAAATTAAAAAGCGGCGAAAAGTCGACAATTAAATGCTTTCTAACGGGAAATTGTTAAGAATTTGCGTAATTTTATTGATGTCATATGCTTTTGTTTAAAACTATTCCTTCAGAATGCCACGCTGAAAATGAAATCAAGCCCAAGGACGCGATTCGCTGTCGAGAGTGTGGGTATCGTATTCTGTACAAGAAGAGATGCAGAAAATGTGAGTCCTACTAATATAATCGAATTTCAACCATTCTTCCTTTCAGTGATGGTCTACGACGCCCGCTAAATAATCCGGAACCTTCTGTACCATTTTGTTGAATTTTGAATTTAAACATATTCTCAGTATTTTTTCTATAATGTTGTCGTTCTATTAAACATTTATTAAGCGCACTCGTTTACAATAATTATCGTTCTGCTTTTTAACGAGCTTTACCAATCGAAACACTCTCACATACTGGAGCGTAGCAGCGCTCTCCGGTTTCCATAGCAACGGCATTGGTCAATGCAGCATAGCCTCGGTTTCTTTCATATCCGTTTTGTTCTGTTTCACTGGAAATCTTCGATGCGTCCCACATTATTATGGGTAGATAAAATATTGGATGAGAATAATGAAGCGGGGTGAGTTTTCTATTCGAAAAATCAACGAGAGTGGTAAAAGATGTTCCTTTCATTTTCAAAAACAAATGGCACTGAAAGATAAAAAAACGAGAGAGAAAAAATAGAGATATTGTTCCTGATTTTGCTGCTTTTCGGATGTTAATGTAACTGACTTTGCTTGCTTCTGTTTCTGACGGTTGTTGGTAATTTACTTTCCGAAACGAAGGAAGTTTGGCTTGCGAGATTCACGGTCGAAATTGTCGAACGAGCGACCGAATCTAGAACAGATGTATGGCTAAAATGTATAATATAGTCTTAGCTTGCAATGTACCTCAAGAAATTTGGATCAGCTGATCTTTTTCCGAATCTCAAGAAATTCGGATCTGCTGCAGCCTTTCCGAATCGCAAGAAGTTAGGGTCACTTCTTCCTATAAATCCAACGTTTTTGTTTGAATCTTCGCATTTCTCTTACCCAACGGACAATGTTTATGACAAGAATCATTCTATGCAAATAAAT